>JAVIWB010004799.1:0-635418 GCA_031893035.1 Dermolepida albohirtum | reverse complement strand
CAAAAGGAATATGGCAACAACCATTCATGTACCCACTGAACATCTAAACAAGTTTAAACAACAAATGTGGAGAGCCAAACTTTTGTCTTGGTCATCTACTTTACAACAAAAGTACAGTTTATAAGATTTTTTAATGAAAGAAGTTTCATTCATAAAGCTAGAGAGTTAATGTGTGCGATAAGATGATTTATACACTACTTTGCCATTATGCTGCGCGATTTTGAACACTGTATATTCTATAAATCACTGGTCATAAAAACGCCATAAAACTTGTCGCTCCTGCCTTACCATCAGTTTTACTTGTAAGACTTTTCAATAATGGATTTTATTTCTTCCTATGCACATGATTCTGGCAGTAAAACGACTGCCTACATTCGCAATAACACTAATATTCCTTCTTATAAAGATTTAAAGCTTTAGAAAGCTTATATTAATTCACCATTGCATTATGTGTAATAGCACCTTAATATCACGGCCATGTACAGTTCGAGCTCATAGGAATAGATATGTGGGTTCAGTGAAAAGCTTCTCAGAGGCTGAGGAGGTGAGTAAATCTAATAATAAAAGTATTTATTTGTTCAATAGATAACCAATTATAGAACAAAAGAATAATGCAGTGCAGAAAATACAAATAAAATATAAGTAATTACAATGGTGTTAAATAGAAAAAATATATTTAAATTACAAAACAAAATACCTATGACATTTGTAAATGTTCTTGTTATTGACATTAAAACTATTGGAATATTTCCTCAAATAAGGCATAAGCATTCTTACTTATGTGCAATAATGGAACTTAACATAAAATATTCGCTCTAGCTTGTGGATTAGGAAGGTGTAATTTGATCGATTCGAACCTCGAGGAATGCGAAAGTTAACGTGCGACAAAATTGACTGAGAATCATTAAGTACTTTCTGTTTATCTACGAGGGAGCGTTTTTATATTCGCGGAATGGGGGACAAGGGGTGGAAATAAAAAAACCAAACTATTTTTCTTTTTCAATATATTCACCTGCAAGACGGATACATTTTTCACATCTTTCGGAAACAGGTAATAATCACTCGGGGCCAGGTCTGGGCTGTAGGGTGGGTGATTCACAATTTCGAAGCCCACCTTATGCAGGGCAGCTAACGCAACGCGGCTCTTGTGGACGGGCGCGTTATCGTGCAAAAGCAGAACACCTTTTGTCAATTTTTTCCCCGTCTTTTCTCTTTAATGGTTTCTTTTAGTCGCTCTAATATTGAAGCGTAATATTCTCCGGTTATAGAAACACCTTTATCTTTATAATCAATCAACAATATTCCTTCCGTGTCCCAAAATACCGTTGCCATGAGTTTCCCAGCTGATTGTGACACTTTAAATTTCTTGGGAGGTGCTGTGCCCTTTTTATGCCACTGCATGGAGTCTTGTTTGGACTCAGGTTCATAATGATGAACCCAAGTTTCGTCTCCAGTAACAATTCCACTCAATACACCATCCTTGTCTTCATTACAGAGGTCCAAAAATGCACGCGAACACTCTACGCGCTGTTGTTTTTGCGGCGGCCTGAACATTCTCGGCACCCATCTTGCGCTGACCTTAGACAGTTGTATCGGATACTCCAACCATTTCTGCGAGTTGTTTCTTCTTTAGTCGAGCATCTTCGAGTACAATTTGTTCAACTTTTTGGATAAGTGCTGGCGTGGTCACCTCAATGCTCCTGCCCGGCCTCGGGTCGTCTTCAAGGGATTCCCTTCCTTGTTTAAATAAACTATGCTACTTGTACACCATGGTTTTTCCTGGACAAGAGTCGCCGTAAACCAATGCATCTCATTCATTATGGTCGCGACTGATTTTCCTTGCCTGGTAAGGAACTTTATAATGGCACGATATTCGATTTTTTCCATATTTCACTTTTCACTCCTGATTATGTTACTTGGTTAACGATAGCTCAAAGACTAACTGTCTAATAACAATGAAACTTCGTATTTATACTAATCATGAGCCGTTGCACAGGCCACGCCCCCAATGCGCCTACTCAACCCTCTACAACCCGCTCATTCCGCGAATATAAAAACGCTCCCTCGTATATCTATATATATATATCTATATATATCTATATATATCTATATATATCTATATATATATATATATATATATATATATATATATACATATATATGTTTACCCTTTCAAGGTTAAATTTCTGCTAACAGAATAAACTAGCCATTGTAAACCATAGCATTCATGTAGTGAAATGTTAGTGGATGAGTCAATTGTGATGACGTCATTGATTGTGTAAGCTTTCTTTGTCTTACATTACAATTAATATAATAAAGCCTTGTTGAAATACAAGTCTTTAATCGAAATTAAGTACACATTTGTGTTCGTTACACTGTCTTGCTGAATTTATGTAGTAAGTACGTCTATCAGTTTTAGTAATGCAGAAATTCTGAGCACATTTTCGAATTCAGTGTACAAAGTTACATAAAGCTTACTGTCAGATCTTTCGCCGTCTACATTGACGTCGCCAGAACAAACGGTGTTGGTTATTTTCTAGTGGCATTATGTGCATTCACCATAACGCTCGTTAACATTTAGCTGTACTAACAGAAGATTTGCTTCAACATCAACCGTATAGATCAGGCTTCTCACTTAGTAATTTTCATGTAGACCAGGTATGGGCAACCTTTGACATGTTGTGGGCCAAACTTTAATGTGCAAATACGTTCGCGGGCTGCGTTTAAAAGTAGTGCATTTTAAAATATTCACCATTACATGGGAATATCGCTACATAAATGGTACGTATAATATTAATGAATTCATAGTCCATAGAAGTATTTGTCATTGTGAATAAACAATACCCTACTACAATGCATACGTGTATTATTATTAGTGATGCTTGTTAACAGATGAACTATTCCTTTCAGGTGTTCATAAAGGGAACTGATAGTATGTGTAACTATAAAGTGAACTATAAAGTGAAAAATACCAGGCTGTCTGAAGCAGGTATGGGCAACCTTTATAGTGCATTTTAAAGAAGTGTTCATAATTTTTAGCGATAGATATCAGACATGAAATAATACGACAATGTCTCGCGGGCCGAATCAAATCTTACAGCGGGTTGGACCCGGCCCGCGGGCCTGTTGTTGCCCACATATGATGTAGACTTTAGCCACTTGGCAAGTGATGATGAAATGAACTGACTGTTTCAGTATCTTAGCGGCGATGATATATGAAGAAAGTATACAAAAATGTATAAAACGTTATGAGAAGTGTTTGAACTTCGACGAAGACTATATAGAGAAACAGTGTAGATATCATAGTAAATGGAAAACAAATTTTATTTCATCATCTCAACTAATAAATGTCTGAAAGAAAAACGACTTTTACTTTTTGGATGTACCTCGTATATTTTCCGCAATAGTAAATCTATGGTACTTTAGTTTTAGTGCGAAAAGAATGTAGCAATTATAAGCAAACGAAGTGTGTCGTGATAATAATATATAGGTAAATCTGATTTATATGATCTTTTTATCCAACTTTCCTTTTTTGCGATGTTATCAAAATGCCTAATAATTTACATTTCGATGGAATTATATTATTATATAAGCAACTATATAGTCTAATGATGTATTTGTTGCAGTTTCCACTTCTTTTTTATTTGCGATTAAGTCAAATCTTTTTCGATGTTTATATTTAGTATTATTATCACCCTGTGAATTTCTGGTTGAATTATTTCTACGTGCATCAATATATTCGGTCATAACAACAAATATCCAGTCTTCCATTAATAGTTTTCACAGAAACGTATTGAAAGTTTCGTAGTTACCGTATTATAAATTTATGGTGTTATCGCGAAACAACACTTCTACACTCGGATTAATTATTAAAGTTATACTCTCCCATACAATCAATATCAATTTCCTGCTTGCTTTAAAATAGTTCATTTACATGTAAAACGGAAATTAAGGAAGTGTTTACTAACGTTCAGTGTCCTAAAAGTTTTGTCATTGCTTGTATTTTTTATTTACTATACATCCATTATCCCTGTGAGTCAGGAAATTGGCTATTTAGATTTACCTAATGTTTAACATTATGTATGTCGATTTGTACTAAATATTTTAAAACTTTCAGTAATTTATTTCTACCATTAGTAACGCCATTTTCTTATCAACTCAAATTATGTTACTGCAGCTTTTCGAGCCAGGATTCATATTATCTGCAATAATTCAGAAACCCCTATTCTCAGTACCATCATGTGCATAGGCAAATGAATTATAACATTGCTCTATTATATACTAAACTGTTATGGAGTTGTGTTATAATAATACCAGATGGATAACATGCAATTACTAACATATTCAAATTTATAATTAATCGAAAAATGGTGTGTTTTACTGTCATGCAGAAAGCTGCAATTGCTAGTGAGTTGAGAAAGCGGATCAATGCGTGTCATTGCTGAATAATTTAATGTTAGTAAGTCCTGCATATTGTACGTAAATAAGAAATGGCGCGAGCAACAAATATTAACAAGAAAAATTGAAACAAGCTCCCGAAAGATATCAATGCGACAACAAGATCAACAATTAAAAAATTTCTTACGAGAATATTGTTTCGAAACTGCGATGTTAGCAATACAACAAAGTTATTTTACAGGTTTGAAATGGACTGTTTACAGACGAATAAAAATATTAAAGTTGAGAAACCGAAATACTGCATGAAAACTCTTCCTCACAGAACAAGATAAGCAAGTTATGGAAAGTTATGGAAAGCTCGATTATGATGCTATAGGTGACGAATTCTGGAATTTAGATGCGTTTTTTGATGAAAGGGTTTCTCAATATTTCTATAATAGTCCAATACGTGTCTATTGATGAAGGAATTCCAGATATCATGAACGCAATTCAAAAATTCATCAGAACATTGGTCCAGGTATTCATTAGAGAGTGAATGAAAGATTTAACGAACATTACTATAAAATTATTATAAGCGACATAATGTTACCTTTTGCAAGGATTCCTGAACAATTTAATTCATTAATTAATAAAATTAATTCATTATTCAATACATCAAAGTTAGATGATATAAAATCGTATTAACGCGTTAATACGTCTGAATTTAACGTTTTAACACGTCTAAAATTAACATGTTAATACGTCTAAATCCTTTGGAAAATGTGTTATATACAAAAAATGTTAACTCAAACAAGAAATTTTCGACTAGTTAATAAAAAAAAGTTATAGAGAGAAATATAATACACTCCGCGCAACATGAATAGGACCACCCGACTTGTTGCAAGCTTTCGGTGGTTTGAAAAACAATTCATTTACTAAAAATACAATGCAAGTTTGTAATGGTATGATATGGCAAATAATACGCTTTATTGCGCAATAGTGCCTAACGTTATGCATTGGGTGACGTAAGTACCACATACATATAAAGTGCACCGCACCGGTTGGATACGACCAGTATTTAATAGTAAGCTACCGGATGAGTGTCGAGTTACAACGTGTATCCGGATAAACAAACATCTGTAATTAAGGGTATTGTGCAACGATAGGACGACAGAAGTGCTTAAGTACGGAAGAAATTGGAAAAATTAAAGCGTTCCATCAAGAAGGGTATTCCTCAAGGGCTACTGCAAAGAAAATAAGTCGATCACACCAGGTTGTGAACAATTTTATTGGTTCCTTATGGAAAACGTTTTAAAGGGCGAACAACATCCGTTACAACTAAGAGAGAACGTCGAGCCATATTACGCGAAGCATCGAATTCGGCATTAACGGCAAGACAAATCGCGAATAACGTTGGAACGAATGATCGGTAAGAACTGTACAGAAGTTACTGAAGACCTGTCCGCATTTAAAACGTTTGAAAATTAAACAACGGCCTCCTTTAAGGGAATTTCAGCGCACTGCACGTCTTCAGTTTGCTCAAGCAAAAATGGGGTGGACAAGAGAATGGCAAACTGTTATTTTCAGTGACGAGAAGAAGTTTAATTTAGATGGCCCGGATGGGTTTTCTTATTATATCCACGATTTACGTAAAGATGAAGTGATTCAGTCACTAAGGCGAGCCGATGTTGGTTCAGTCATGGTATGGGGAGCTTTTTCCTATAACGGACCCGTTGATTTAGTAATAGTGAAGGGCAGACAGAATTCGGAAAAGTACGTCCAGCTGCTGCAACAGGTGAAAGACAAATTTTCCAACGTTATGGCAGGTGGGCCACTTATTTTCCAACAGGATAATGCCAGTATTCACACCGCGCGCATTGTTCGACGCTGGTTTCAAGAACAAGGCATGGAGGTTCTCGATTGGCCATCGCTCTCCCCCGACCTGAACATCATAGAAAATGTTTGGGGATGGTTGTCGCGTAAATTGTACTCCAATGCTACTCAATTCAGTTGCGCTGACGAACTAGAGCAGGCGCTGAAACGAAGTTGGGCGGAACTTCCCGTTGACTACTTGAGAACCCTGTATAATTCCATTCCATCCCGACTATTTGAGGTTATAAGAAATAATGGCAAAAGTACTCATTATTGAACAATAAAGTATTTTGTTATTGCAAACGAATCTTTTATTTTGTAGATTGGTCGTATTCAAGTGGCGTTTAATTACTCTACTTATTGTCATTAGTAACGTACATTTGCACTGACTTTTACAAAAATTATATTTGGTACCTACATACATCTTTTTATCAACCCTCTTATTTTCGAAAATAACAATTCCAGCGCGCTACCATGTTTATACCAACTACAAATGTCATATATGCAGTTGATCCTATTCATGTTGCGCGGATGTATGTAACGCTTGGGAAGATTTAGATAAAAATTACATAAAAAATTTGGTTACATCTACACCTAGATGCTTAAATAATTTTGGAAGGTAATTGTGGTCTTACAAAATATTAGATTCATATTTTATTAATATAAATTTTTGCTTTTTATATATGTATGTTATCAAGAAACTATTCTAATACTAATGATAATTAAATTAAATAAATGTTGTGTTCCGTTTTTCAATTATTCGTTTTCGACTATTTATTTATTAAAACGCTATGTATGTACTATATCTTGCCTAAATGCATATAAAGTTAGTCAACATTAAAACATCCTGTAAAACGTATATAGGAGTAGTAGGCTTTTCTTGCACCCAATAGTACTTTTTGTTAAGATATACATATGTACATTTCATTAGAAACTGAAACAGAAAACTTTAACAAAGTCTGTACAGAATTATTCTCCTGGCGCATAATAATCAATATATTCGAAACAATTTTAAATAGTTAATTAATTCTGCGTTTCTTTAGTATTAATTTTCGTGTAAAATGCTGACATGAAATATTTTTTCGTTTCAAGTTTAATCAGAAGTGAGCACAACGTTTTTCAAATTAAGCAATATGTAATTTTTTGGTTTCTATTGAAAAGATAATCTTTTCAGAAAATGATAGTAAGGGAAGCTTATAAAAATAATTTTAATGAATTACTATGTACAACTTTTACGGAGATATTGACTATTATTTATGATAAGAATGACCCCGTATATCTTCGCATTTAGTTAAGGAACACATGTTCATTCAAGATATAATAAAACTCAAATGTTCTCCCACCTTTTCTGGCCTTACTCTGCCATCAACATATTTCCTAAAATTTTGCGTTTACTTTTTGCATATGTTTAATACAATAGTATTTATTTCTCCAATATGGATCCAGTATTTTTACCCCACCCACCACCCTCGAATGGTTTTCGTGATCTGTTAACGTTAAAACGTCAGTCAGAACTAACCTTCCTATCATGGTGAAGATCACGAACGTTTAAATTTATTTAAAATTAATACCGCAATTCTGAATCGATGGTCGCAACTTTAAGAGCGCTTACTCCAATTGTCGATCGCAATAATCGTCCCACCAGGCAGGATGTGCGTACTATAGTGGATAAGTTCGAGCCAAAATATTCACTACTGGATGTTCCTGTACCAAAGAGACAACGAACCGACCGAAGAACTAAAAATATTGCAACCGCAAGTGCTTCAGTTCAAAATAAACCAAATTATTCGATTCCATATCGTTCACAGGAATTGGGAATTTCTCGAACCACATTGTGACGAATTTTGCGTAAAGATCTTAGCTTACACCCTTACAAGATCAAACTAACTCAAGAACTGAAGTATCTTGATCATTTGAAGCGCCCAAACTTCTCCGATTGGGCTTTGCTAAAGTTTCAAGAAAATCCTGAATTCCATCGAAAAATAGTTTTTTGGCTTAATGGCTTTGTCAATAAGCAATATGTACGTTATAAAGGACAGCAATAAACCCAAACGAGTTTCAAGAAACTCCATTACAACCACAAACCCACATGTGCTTCAACACACTCCATTACAACCACAAAAAAGACTGCCCAGAATTAGATGGACTTAACATCAGTGGATATGTAGTTTCAACAAGATGGTGCCACATGCCACACAGTTGGTCAAACAATTGAGCTATTCAAGAGGGAAATTCGGTAACCGTGTATTCTCGAGAAATGGTCCGGTCGAGTGGCCACCTCGCTCATGCGATTTAAGGCCGTTAGATTGCCTTTTATGAGGCTACGCTAAGTCGTTCGTTTATGCCAACAAGCCAATAACGTTGGAGGAGCTCAGGAATAATATCAAACCCGAAATTGCCAACGTTCCGGCCGATTAGTGTGAAAGAGTGGTGGAAAATTGACTCCAAAGAATTGATCACTGCAAACGTGCTCGTGGTGGTCATATGAACGGGATCGAATTTCATAGTTAAATGTAACATGTGTACACCACCTGGAATAAATTTTAGCCCGGTATCTCAATAATTCTGAGCTTTATTTAAATATAAAATTGTAATGTCCTTATTGAAAAACCCGATATATGTGTACGTACATACATACATATATCGATGTGAATTTTTCACTTTGTAAAATTAAATTTGACAAGTTCAAAAAATGTGGTTAAACAAATAATTCATGCTTAAAATGTAGTACATGTTAATTTACTTACCCTAAATGTAATAAAGAAGATTTATACTGAGGTTGGAAACTCAAGAAAATTAATATTACGCATTTATCCATTCATTAAAAGAGTTTCCAACCAGATAAGTTCATATTTTCCCACTAGAAAAACTTCTGATTTAAGAGAATAAGGTATGCACATACATATGAATATGTTTTTCAAGAACTAACAATGTGTGTTCAATACTGTAGATTAGGTACCTGAAAAAATACATCCACGTTTAAGAAAGAGTACGTTCTATATCCTGATTTAAGACTAGTTAAACTAATTAAAAGAGCCTTCAAAATGAAAGTATTATTGATATTTATTTATTTAAGACAATACAGCACTTATGTTAAGTTAACCACGTGTAATGTGTTTAATTTCAAATACTGTTTACCTATATGTAAATAAAACTAAGAGAAATTAATCCAAAGTAGAGAAGGCAAACTATACTTACGATATGAACGAAGTAGAATTCATTTAAAGAAATCAATTAATTAATTTGAGTATCATTTTGTTTATTTAAAGGTTAGTCCAGTTTACCCGACCGAAAAGTATTTTTGAGCACATATATATGTATTACCCAAATACATTCAAATTTAGTATGTATAGTTTATACTTCGTAAGTGTAAATATTAATTTATAATATAAAATTTGAAAACAAGGTACTTGGATAGGTATATCGAGCATAATTTGTAATACAATTTTTATATGTAGTTATTTGAAGAGTAAGTTAGAAATCCATTTGTTAACAGTTTATTTGTATTACATTAATTTATTCGTTTTGGTAATCTTTATTGTTGACTATTATTATTGTTTAATGTTAATGTTAATTGTTAATGTTTATATAACTGTATATATATATATATATATATATATATATTTGTCAGTATCACTGTCAAATAGTACTGATGGCAAGACATAAGGTGTAAGGACTATTTTTACAAAAAAAAATTTGACATTAATGTTGCTTTTTTATCCAATAACTCATTTTTATTTAATTTGTAATTGAAAGACAAAAAACAAATTCCTTAAAAATTCAGAAATTTCTATAGTACTGACTTTTTCGAAGAAACAAATGAATTTCATGTTTTTCAATTACGATAAAAGTTAACATCAGAAATAAAATGATATAATCTGGTTTCATTGCAAATAATGTATTTTCTTTCCGTTTTTTTTAGACGGATTAAAAAGCTAAGACTTTGATTGAGACAACTTTATTTAAATCATTTCACACAAGTTTTTCTAAAAAGTTTTCCAATAAGTACATGACAACTTTCTTCAAAATAAAATGCAGACCATTTGAGATATTTCAAAAACTTTATTATCGGGTTGAAGTACAATCAAAACATTTATGAATGGAACTCGACTTTGTTCATGGGCACGTTTGCAGCGGTCGATTCGTTGGACCCAATTTTCGATGACTCGGCCACACAATTCGGCCGAAACAGCTGCTATTTCGCGTTCAATGTTGGCTCTGAGCTCTTCCAACGTTGTCTGCTTGTTGGTATAGACCAATGACTTGACGTAGCCCCAAAGAAAAAAGTCTAGAGGCGTTAAATCGCACGAACGAGGCGGCCAATCGACTGGTCCATTTCTTGAGATAACACGCTCATCAAACTTACTCTTCAATAAATCGATTGTAACGTGTGCTGTGTGGCTTGTGGCACCGTCCTGCTGAAACCACATGTTGTCCAAGTCCATATCTTCCAATTCGGGCCAAAAATAATCGGTAATCATGGCGCGATAACGATTGCCATTCACAGTAACGTGACAATCATTATCGTCGACGAAAAATATGGCCCTATAACGCCGCCGGCATGCAAACCGCACCAAACAGTTATTTTTTGTGGATGAAGTGGTCTTTCATGAAGCACATGTGGATTTTTACCCGACCAATAACGCATATTTTGCTTATTGACGAACCCATTGAGCCAAAAATGAGCTTCGTCACTGAAAATTATTTTGCCATGAAATTGATCATCTTAGCGCATCTTTTCCGGAGCCCAATCGGAGAACGTACGTCGCTTCAAATGGTCCATCGGCTTCAATTCTTGAGTCAGCTTGATCTTGTATGGGTGTAAACCAAGATCCTTACGCAAAATTCGCCATAAAGTGGTCAGGGCGATGCCCAACTCTGGAGAACGCCGTGCAATTGACTGATTTGGATCATTTGCTACGGACGTTTCAACGGCAGTGATATTTTCGACACTTCGACCAACCCGTTGTCTCACTGGCACGGCAACATCACACAACGAATATGTAGACTCAAATTTTTGCACTATACTTGTTACTGCCTGTCTACTAGGGCGAGAATTTCGACCGAAAATCGGAGTTAACGCTCTTAGAGTAGCGGTCACCGACTCCGAATTTCTGTAGTAAATTTTTATAATTTGCAGACGTTGTTCGTTCGTGTACTTTACCATGATGAAAATGTTAAGTTTACTGAATAAATTGACAGTGACAGTTCGATGATTAGTGAAAGGGTGCGTTCACAAATTGAATTAAAAGTTGTCAAGTTCCTATTGGAAAACCCCTTATATAATAACAATAATGATTAGAAGTTCCCTGATCATACAAGTCACAAATTGTAAATATTTGTAAGTATTAGAAATGCTTTTTGTTGCTTTTTTATATTAATCGAAAATCTGCTAATACGTTTTGCCAGTAAGTAACAAATTTTCGATAATTTTTAAATATTTTTCTTTGCTTTTCATTTTAACTAACCTTTTAATCTGACCATCTCCCAAACCATAACATTTCCTCGCCATGTTTCATTGTCTTGCTGACACATCATGCAACATTCTTTCTCCGAAATGGCAACGAATATATATCCAGTGTTGACTAACCAAATAGTTAGAATTTTGATTTGTTTTATGAAATTACGCGCTTCTATTCTTCTACAGTCTACTCCTGGTGCTGTTTAACTCATTAAAGTCTTTTTACTTTCGTTAGAGTATATAAACGGAGACAATTTCTCTATTGGAAATGTTTATTTCCTGTAAGGCGCAAGTAAGTAGTTACTTCTGCTTTTGAATCTTACTCTCTACATCTTGACATATTCTAAAGAGTACGATAAATTTAAGCAGTAATATCACGAAAGCACAAAACACTTACTATATTGTAACAACTAGCCGATAACTACTAGAAATTATAATTTTAGTGTCCCTCGGTACTACTTTGACACCTAATTCATTTTAGTTCGCTCCTAGAAATATTACAGTGGAAGACACTTGAGAATAAGAGTTAGCACTACGAGTCTTCGCTTAGCAGCACTTGCTTTGAGGAAGTGCAAAAAGTTGTGTAATAAAAATAAACAATTTCTCAATCAGTGTCTTCAGTATACAGATGCACAAAGTGATAAATTGGCTAAGTATTTGCAACATCAGGTATGCATGACGGATCTGTAGATCCACTATCGCCAAAAATTTGTTTTAATCTGGTAAAATCTGAATCTTTCATCAACACACTATCTCTATTAGGAATAGCACTATATTATGTTGACGAATAGTGGGTCTACAAATCTGTTAAGTACTAATAAATATTGTTTCATCATGAGATGTCGAACAATCGTTTTCTGCGTATAAAAACATTTATTCCTAACGACGAACACAGTTGCATGAAGAAATTGTTGAAACACATTCGATGATGAAAATATTTAACCAATCTTATCTTTGTGCATCTAGACACTGACAAAGCTGTTTACTGAAAATTATTTAAATTAATGGCATGTCATAAAATGTAATAATTTTAATTCTGTTGTGTTTTATATATTTAATATGCTGTGAAATCCATCATTCTTAATAAAAAATAAATTACGTATCAAAAACTATTTTGTCATATTATAAAACTTTATTCACATTTATACATCTAAATTTTTGAAATATCGGTTTTGGTGTAATTTAATGCGTCCAAATTTATGAGCGATTGTGTATTTGTCTGTATTATATATATATATATATATATATATATATATATATATATATATATATATATATATGTATGTATGTGCATATAAGTAAATGTATGCATATACTTACATGCTTTTCAAGTAAGCGAATTTACTAAAAATATACAAAAGCCAAGAATCTGCTAAAGTTCAAACTCAATTTATGTAAGTACGAGGTAAAATTTTAATACTCCAAGAAGATAGCTACTACTGATGTTCGATTTTTATTGTACTCGGCTTCTATCTAGTAACCGAGAGTAGAGAAACTGTCTTGCGGTAACGTATACTGTCGTCGAGGGAGTGATAAGCGATTTTCAATACTGGTCAAGTGTAATGACTGTGTTGGGAAATGTATTCTTGCAAGAGAAATGTTTTTAGAATCTATTTAGACTTTATAAAAGATGTAGACAACATTCTACTGAAGTGAACGTATATCCTGTGTTAGCTGCTTTAATATATTTCTTGGAGGACTATTTCTTTAACTTCTGTGTTTATATATCTGTTTAAATTTAGAATCCTTATTCTCATTTTACTGTATATGTACATTTTCTATTTTGAATTAAATATTACGCTTTTCGCAAACTATAAAAGCTTAATGTTTTGAGTTATTCTAAAGCAAGTTTCCAGTTTTAAATGGCTATAATTTCGCCAGAATTGTTAGATTCTACGAAAACACCAAATTGTTCATAAAAAATGGTGTTTAATTTTTAAAATGAGATTCAAGAAAAATCTAAAAATGACCACCACCTTGATGAATTATAAACGGCCTTAGAAAGAGCATTCCCCAGAATATTCTCTATGAAAAGTGGTATAGATTACTATAGTTCCTCATGGATAGTAGACTTACTTAGCAATACTTTTGCATTGAAGTAACCAGTAGTGCAACGAATTCATATTTGGTAAACTAAAAGGCCAACTGTTCGAACAATGCCTACTAATTACGCGATTGTTAAATGTGTTGCATTGTAGTGTCTTTTCATTATTATCTATGTAAAGCACCATCTTGCTTAAAAGCAGTGTTCTCAATATCATGATTCTGTAATTCTGGTAATACAAAACCTACCCATAACCGAAATATCGCTGCCCATTTATTTTTACTGTTTTTGTTTATCAATTTTTTCATAGCAAAAATGACCTATTGGAAAATTTGACATAAAGCTTTACCAAAATACTAAAAAGTAATCTCGACATCGTGTCTTCCTTATTATTATCGTATTTGGATTATTTCTTGTCCATATTCTGCAGTCGTGTGTCTTAACACCTTCATTTAATTAAAACTCTATCTCACTTTGTTATTCTGTATTGCTGCTAAAAATTTTCAAGATTAAGATGTAGCGAATCTTACCTGTCGCTTAATTTCAAAGTACATTTTACTTTTTTATGTATACAAGCGAAGCTGTCGTCTCAGGATTCGCCACACTGGTGAATAACTCATCTCCAATCGCTTTGAAAGCGCTTTTAATCGGAAACTGTACCAGCTTCCTCGAATTTTTTCCGAACCATACAAAATGATTTTACTGGACAAGACCCATTTCTCAATCCATGTGTTTTTCAATATCTTCTTAATGTGTTGACATATTATCTGTTGGATTTGTAGCGACATTGAATTAGGCCAATACAAACCTCTAGCGGAAAACCCATTTTAACAAATATCGATTAAAAATTGCTGTCAGTACTCAAAACTGCAATGTCACACTTGGTTTGAAATTAGAAAAACTAGATCACCATAGCAACACAATTAAACAACTATCCCAAACGCTCTAAACTATGTCAACCGAACTGTTAATATATTCAAAAACCACTTCAAACTGGGAATTTGCTTTTGGATAACTGTGTATATCAGTTTACTTAACAAATGTTTCGCCATCTTTCGATGAATTTAAAAATTCCTAGTTTATAGTATAACTTATTCTTATCGTAAAAAAAAAAACTACACCACGCTAGGAGTTTTAAGGAGAATAAAGAAAGTGTAAGTCTGCAGGCCTAATCTTCGAACATGACAGTGTATACTATCTGAGATTCAATAATTTTGGACGGGCAATCGAACTTGTTTGTGATCTTGCGCTGTAATGTCACTGCTTTACGATTTACGAATCCTGGCCGTTTTTTGGGTTATGGATTCGTTTAAAATGTCCAATTTTCAAGGGAACACATTTAAATTAATGGTGCCGTTCATATTTTTAGTAGAAGCCCGAAAAACAAAACACATTTAAACTTCCACCATACTGAAAGCATAATCTACGTCTCATAAATGTCTACTTTCGATGATTCTTGAGATGAATTTTCGGATCAGAACCAAGACCGTTCTCGCACCATAAGAAGTATGGCAATTAAATAACGAGACTGTGCTCCATCCATCACGCAGACACATCGGGCGAGGCTGTAATTGTAATATCATTGACCTTGATGCTTCCTAAGCAATAATCCGTAGTTTCGTCTCTCTGTCTGTTTTAGTTTACTTTCGAGCTTTAATTGTAGAAGATACTATTACTTAGTAGTGCCGTAATAATAGTTGATATCGAGCAGCGCATTAACCTGAAATTCCTTATCAAATAAAAAAAATCGCCAACAGAAGGTTTACAAATTTTAAAGGAGGTGTTTGGTGATAATAAAATGTCACTCCATGGCAGAGAAAGCAAGATGAGCAAGTCGAAATTGAAGGCAATGATGATCGCTTTTTCAAGGGTGTTATCATGACTGACTGGGTGCCTAAGAGTCAAACCGTTAATCAGAAATACTACAAAGTCCTAATCAACCTGATGAACTACAGCATTGTTTTGCAGAAGACACGTATACAGCGGGGTATAGATAGGGAAGGAGAGTATGTCGTAGGGGATAAAAGTTAGATATAAGTTTATTTGCAATATATAACATTTCTCACAACAGTCTCGTTATTTAATTCCCACACCTTGTATTGTTATAAATAAACCACTTTCCGTCATCAGTTATCAATCGCTTTAAAAGAGGATCGTTTTCTTCACATTTAAGGAGCTTATCTCAGATGTTAATAATCACCATAATATGTATATACACATCTAGCTTGCTTACATATTCTAGTTTTTTAATATGATCAGAAATAGTTGAATGGTCAATATTTAACACTTACGAAATCTATCATGTCCTATGCTGTAGATTTGACTCGATTAACGCCTATATTTTGTGGTTCTTAACCTCACTGGGCCTCCTGACCAAAAGGGGCGTTAAGATTAAACTTACTTCCACGGAATTTCGTGAACCGTCACTGACATTAATGTTCTTTTGAAGCACTGTCAAAGTAAAATATGTTAAAATGTACGTTTTCAACTTTTTGTAAAATTTCAAAATCCCAACCAAATCGCTCATTTTTATCCAAAATGATTAGAAGAGAAAAATCTGTAGTACTTGCAAAAGTGAACTAGCACAATCTGTTGCAAAAATTCGTTATAACTTTCTCGAAAACTCAATGTAATAAAACAGTCTCCAATATGTATTAATACCAGGAACATTTACTCAGATGATGAATGTTACTGTTATTGGAAGTTACGTCAATGAAATATTTTGAACAACGTTTTTATTATATTTATCACATTGCCATACGTAATGAGGTTGTGTTATGTAGAAACGTATTCAAACTAAAATATAATAATAAAAGTAAGGACGAAATACCACGATGACAGGCACGAATATAGTCCCCTCTGCAGTCGCGCAGTAATCGACGAATTTATGAAATTAATAAGCTTTTTAATACACTCCCTCGATGTACATTTATATCCAACGCGATAATCTCCAGTTAAGCTCGCATTAGTAAAATTAAATTCTCTCCCTCACTTGTAGACATAGATTGCATTTTCGTCAGAATATTTGAACACATGGCGCTTTACAACAGCATAGATAGCACAATGGTGATTATGGTAATAGCGAGCCTTAAGGAATATTGCAGTGCTAATGAGTTGTAAGTAAAGTTCCTTCATCGTATTAAAATTGGGAATTACAATACACATTTTTTAAATACAATATTATCGTTATCCGGGTGTAACCTTCTACATTATGTTTAAATTTGCATTTCCAGTCACTGCTATCGTTTATAACTAATTTTTAAAATTGCTATTTCAGTTTCTCTTTTCCGTCACGATATAGGTTTACCCTTTACTAATAAAGTTCTGGATATATTGGTTTACGTGAATAAATATTATATTTAGCAAATGTTTTTGAATTTACAATGATTGAAAGTTAGGTGCAATTTCATATACATTCTTCGGTCTAGGAAAAATACCTATTAATTAAAGTGCAATGTACATAGCTATATGATTGATGACTAAATATGTATATGGAATATTTACGTAACGAAAAACAAGGAGAAAAGTCATAGTAATCTACAAATCAGAAATTAATTTCCTTCAAATAAGTATGCAGAGCTCGATTGAAACCTAATGGCACCTGATATGTTCGGGGAATGGCCTAGATATTGTTTTATACCCACTAAAAATAGTGCTTTTCAAATAACCACAACAACAAGCACAACATAATATAGGCGCAATTTTAAAATTATTTAGAATGTCATATGTACATAAATACGTGGGACGTCCTTTAAGTTTTGCATAGTGGGACCTAAAGGGCGGCACGAATCAAATGTCAGCACTAAAATAATATTTTTTTATAATTTTCGAAGACAATTATCCCAAAGAGAATGCTTCGACGAGTTGGTTTCTGTTTTCAGCAATGAACCACCACAGTCAGTCCACAATTTCTCGTTGGTATGGATGATTCAAACTTGGACAGATTAGTCTTAGCGATGATCCAAGAGCAGGTTCACCAAAAACGGCAGTCATTAAGGAAAACGTCCATGCTATACGCAAGGTCATCAACAAGGATCGACATGTGCGATATCGCCAGATTGAAGCATTATTGGGGATTTCAAAGACCTCAATTCAGGAAATTTTTCAAAATGAATTGCGTGTAAAAAATTAGATTCCCGTTAGGTACTACATCTGTTGACCAAAGAACAGAAAACGGCTAGGGTGAATTGGTGTCAAAAAACTCTAGATCGCTTCAACGCCGGGAACTTTAAAAACGTTTACAACATTGTCAGTAGTGATGTGCTTTGGATTTATTCATACGAGCCAGAAAATAAACACCAGTCGTTTGTTTGAGTATTCGAAGGTGAAGGAAAGCCGTTCTCGAAGTGTCTCCAAACAGATGGTCGCGATATTTGTTCCGAAAGCAGGTCAAAACAACAATTCCTCTACAAGATCAAAGACCTGCTACTGTCGATTGGTATACAACCATTTGTTTGTTGCTGACCTTCGAAAAATCAACTCCGAACGACGAATTATCCTCGACCAAGACAATGCAAGTTCGCACACAGCACGCAAGACAATTGAATTTTTAACGTAACTAAACGTCGTATTGCTAGACCATCCTCGTTACAGTCCGGGCTTAAGTCCCAACAATTTCTTTACATTTTCAAAAATAAAGAACGGACTGCGTGGTCAAAGGTTCTAGTCGTCAGAAGGAGCAGTCCATGCTTTCGAAACCGCAATTTTGATTGGACCAACATACGAGTGAGACAACTGCTTCTAGAGTTGATATAGAGCGCATACAAAAGTGCATTAATCTTCGTGGAGAATACTTTGAAAAACAATGTCTTTAAAAACTATCTACTGCTTTATTCCAGTTTTATATGCAAAACTTGAGAGATAACCCAGGTACTTTATCATTTGCTTTTCGGATATAACAGCAATCTACTATATTTAAGAAAAGAACTTAAAGAAAAGAACAATCGACTAATTAGAATTAAGTATAATATTTTGATATCGGAATTCAAATGCGAGTTTCAAAATCATTAGGGAAGGTATTGTTATTAAGATGAATTGATTTTAGTGATGTAAATCAAGATAATAAAAGGTATAACTCAAATCAAACAAATAAAGTATATGTATAAGTAACAAGTATATATGTGATATATTTATTTTTCAAGAATTTTTCGAAACTAAAATTTTGCATACGAATAGAACTCCTATAATGAATTTTAAAAGTATTATTAAAGTATAATGCTTTAATATAAAATACTTTAAGAATTAAATTAAATTTTAACAAGTTGAAATTAAAATCTTTATTTGAGTGATTTAAAATATGAAACTGGAGTACCTGGTTAATTAAAATTCAGAAAATCCGAATATTGTGTCTAAATTCTTATTCAAAGACGAATACAAATTCATTACTTTAAAATTGGATTTGCTAAAACGACAATCAGATTTTTTATTTGTATCTTAGAGGGTTGTTAATGAACGCTTCGTTTTTGTTCAAGGATATATAAAGTGAAAATCGAAAATTAGCATTCATTCCCTGTAGAGTGCTTGTTAAGTAACCATGTTAAAAAAGTAAAGAAAAATTAAAGTATTAATTTCTCAACACAACTTGAAAGAAATTTCATATTACTTACCATAAATAAACTAGTAAAACGATAATACAACCCAGTGAATTTAAGTGAATATGTTAAATCATTAATGTATGAAAAACAGTGTTGTAAACTTTATAAACTTTTAAAACCAGTGATAATAGAACCATACTTATTCATGCTTAAAGGTTGTAGTTAAAAGAGCAATCAGAAGTGGAAGGAATTGTTTGGAAACGACTCTTATTGGGAAAATGGACAATCTGGATAAAAAGAAAGATTGACTTTTCGATGTGTCAAGATAAGTTAATAATTATATTTTAGTTATAGTAAATTTCTTATTAATGTTATATGTTTAATATAAATATTACATTTATTCAGTTTAGTTTAAATAAGGTTTTCTACTAACATAATTTGATCGCATAAATACCTGTAATGAGAGTAATTTAAATTTAATAAAACAAGAATTCCAATTTAAATAAGAAATAAGATTTAATTGTCAAATTTTAGTGTATCATGATGTGGTTTATTTGTTTTCTCGTTTATTTATTTGCATACTTATGTATTTGATGTTAATATATTACACAGTTTAAAGAATTAATTTGATTTTATTTAGTATACCATCTCAATAGAATTAGAAAATTAGATTCAAATTTAATCGGAATTTTTGTTATTATTAACATCATTCAGCACTCTGCAAATTAACAAACGTTTTCGCAAAAGAATAAGAATACAAATAGTTATAATTAAATCACAAGTAAAAGGTAATTAAGTGCTTAAAAGTTTGGAATAATGCATTGAAATGATACAGTTAAAATTTAATGGATCATAATTTTATTATAAAAAAAAATAAATAAAGGATTCTTTTTTTTGGAATATGAGCAAGAATAACTAGCATATCTGCCGAGTTTTGCTGATACCCATGTCTGGGACAGATCTCATTGTTCTAACATAGATACATATGTATATATAATAGTGTATTATTTGTAGAAGAATAAGTTTTAACAATAGAAATAAGTATTGAATTTTTTTATTTCACATAACTATTTCACATATTTTAAAATATCAGTAATAATTTTTCATCATCCTAACACCGAGAAAAACACTTTTTCATAAGATTTGACTATCCAATCTATATACATCAATTCCAACTCAAACAGCAATACCGCAGTTCTTCATAACAATATGTATATAGATTTCAAAAATCATAATAAAATGAAAATCCTATTAAGAATGAAACTAGATATATGAAAATATTTTTTTTAAAACTTTCACATATTTAATTAAATCATTATCATATTTTAAGAAGAAAATTCCGCTATCTGAAATAATGATAATGTAAATTTTTAATGCGCGATTTATAGAATGTCATATAAGAAATATATATATATATATATATATATATATATATATATATATATAAGTATATTAATTTGTTGCCTACTTATTTTTCAAAAAAGTTGATTTTGTTGAAGAAAACATAAACGCAAATAAATACACCAGATAATAAATAATACAACAACACACACAATAACTGTAAAACGATATCTAAATATGAATATAATGAAGCTATGTTTACGATACGATATTTGCAGACAGTACTATACACAACACAACCTATTCCTATCTCTCTCATTTCATAATGCTTTTCCTTTTTAATGTCTAGAATCCTCTTTTGAACAACTGCCGTCAGTTAATAACTGGACTCTAGTTAACACAATATTAAATTATCTTGACCTGTAATCTAGATTTATTTTAGATAATTATAATGTAGAAAGTAAGTAAGTCTAGTGGATAGGTGCCTAGAGTATGGATCGAATGTACCGAGTTCGAGTGCCAGTACAGTATCATTGACATTTTTTCGGTCTTAACTCGACTCCCACTGACAAAAATGAGTACCTGATGGTGGACACTAATAAACTGTTGTAATGATCAGTGTCAAATTCTCTTAGCAAATATTTTACTTTTAAATGGACATTTTAATCCAACCGTAAACTGCGACGACGATCATGGAATTGACCTATAAATATCAGAGCCCGTAAATATTAGCGAATAGTAACTTTCTCAACCTTCTCCCGTTTACCATTTTTGTCGAGATGCATTTGTTTCTACAGCTTTCGAATAACTGACTCAATTCTCGCTGTAGGTAGACCTTAATGTTGTTAATGCGCTCCTCACCATATGAGTTTAAAAAGGAAGTATGGAACCGCAATTTACAAATTTTTTCGAACGACCATCGTAATTTATAAACGGTACCTCTAGCAACATGCCGCAATTCACTTCGCCAGCGGGTTAGTAATAGGGATTATTGCCAAACGCTACGTATGCTTCCATATATATTATTCCATAGAATAAGTCCACTAGTCTTAAGCCTTGCATTAAGACGTAACAGACTTAGTCTGTTACAACTCAATAGTCTTTCAAATCTTACTGTGGGAATCTATTATTTTCATTAACAAAGTAATGGTTTAATAATTTATTTTTTTAATTAAATAGTTGCTAGCTGCACAAGGAATATACATAGCTGTTCATTTAAAAATGTGTTTTTTTTCGACAGTTTAAGCTAAAAATGTTCAAACTAGCTATAGGTCCTCGATAACTTAAAATATTTGGTATATCGAAAATAATTTGTTTCTTTTCTGTTACAGATTCGTTTATTATTAAAACATAAATTTCCTCAGTACAGCAATAAAACATTTGAATGACTACAGAAAATATCCAAAATTTCCTTTGATTGCCTTTTTTATCATTTTTAACATATAAACACTAGATGACTTAAGTAAAGAAAATAATTTAATAATGACCCTTAAATATTAGAAAATCAATAAGTATAATATTATATTGATTACTTCATCATTCGAATGTGAATTCAATTTTGGAAATCTTGTGTAAATTTTATCTTTTATGTCATTTTCTAGTTACCGTTGGGCTCCACTTGGCAAATAACGTTGCGGAACAGAAATGGCGCGGAAAAAATCCTTAAAAATAATCAATCGAACATTCGTTAGAGTTTCCGATTAGGGGTGAAAGAGCGGACGAGGGCTTTCGGCACTCGTGCTCGCTACATTTATCCCCTTCAGTTTTCGTTTAAGTATAAAATGACATCAATACTTTCCACTTGCCCCTCGCATCGTACAGATTCAACTTTGAACTTGCCAGGAGCGTGCATTCGCAGGAACTACTAGATCCGTTTTTGGGCTCTGGGGTTCTCTTCACCCTAATGGAGTTCCGGAGTAGGGCTGTAGAAAAAGAAAAGTTGGATCCTCTTTCTTCCGCGTTCAAGTGCGTATTAGCATAGTGATTCTCAACTTGCTTTAAAATAGATTAGTACTCTTATGCATAATAACAAACAACCACAAATTTATATTAACCGCTTGAATAACAGCGACGTATATAATTACATAGTTAAAGTTTATATAAAATCTGTGATTAACATTTATTATCTGAGAGCATATCATTATACGAAAGCAGTAAATATCATTTTAATCAGTTACAAATTCTAAATATACACAAGCATATAGTATTTGCGGCATATCGTTACCGACGTTATAATTTTTACTAGGTTAAGTTAACGTTTACATTTTTTGAAAATAAAATTCCCTTAGTTATGGCATTTCTGGTGTGAAATTTGCTTAAAATACTTTTGGATAGCTTTAACTTAATTTTGCCTCATTTTCAGTCAGTTAAATATAGTATTTCTATTATCGCGAATTTTAATTCAAATATTCAGCACGCAAGTATGTTCATAATATCGTTTGCCTTACAGCCACGTTTATTTAGTCAGGCGACCTAGATAATCAATCGGCATTCGTTTTATTGCAGTCTGTCTTGCATGGACACAATTCGCGTAAGAATGGTTTTTCCTTGACTAAATATGGTAGTTTACATTTCGGGTTTTAAAGGAAATTAAACCACATAAAACGAAAAACGATCTTGTGTGACTCATTAGGCCGCTTAGACATTCTCCTTCTTGTTTTCTTTTCCCCTCTTTGTCTTCGACTTGAATATCCCTAGATTTCGACACGTGAAGCTATGCAGTAGATCAAGCATAAATTTAGTCTATTAGTAATGTGTAATTATCGAGTACAAATCATAATTTATATCCTTTTTCAGAGGTTTCACCACAGTTTTTCTTAGTACAGTCAAGTCTGACACGTAAAAATGTTATAGTCTCTGATAAGTGTATATATAACACATATGGATAAGTATCGTCTCAAATTTAATGATATTGAAGTAATATAAATCAAAATTCTATGATTAATCAATAATATTATGAAAGAATAAATGTATGATGTGCGACAATGTAAAATACAATTATTAGACCGAGATTTTGAAAAAAAGTAGTAGCTACTTGGACATGCCAAATAATTTATTTTTACAAGAATTCGAAGAGCTTCCGTGTAATATCTGTATTATTTTTTTTTAACTTTCGACAGGGCGGATATATTACTCATTCCATAAATGTTATAAGGGAATGGCTGACATCGCAGTTTAGATTCAGGAGGACTGTGAGATATGGGTCAAATTTATAACCGTCTCGTTCACTCGACTTCACCATTATGGGTTTTTTTTGGGGGAGTGGGGGAATGACTTAAGGAAAAAGTGTACAGTGACAACCTAGTCATTGATGAAAATGCAGGAAAAATTTGTAACACAAGGTATAAAACTCTAACACCCTAAATATTACACTGCTGTTATAAAGGCCTATAAAGTATTACGAAGAAGATTGGAGTGTAGATGTTTTTTTTGCCTAAAAAAGAATTAGCACAATATTAAAAAGACTTTGGAAAAATGTGCTTAAACTGGTATAAAAGAACAACTATTTTACGTACCATTAAGAAATTTATTTCATAAGTTCTAAAACTCACGAAAAATGTTATTTATTTAGCATATGAATTCTTTATAGTACTTTACATAGTGTAAAATGCAGTAAAATACACATAAATACACATATAAAATACAGGATATAGAATACCTGCTAAATTAAAATATAAAAATATCAACTGTGAGTCATACAAACACAAATAAATCACTGAACATGGTAGACATGAAAGAGACAATTATATGTAAACAGTCAGACTATACATCCATATTTAAATTGCGTAACCATTCAACTACACTTGAAGTGCATCGTATAAAATCCTCAAGGTCAGCCGTGACTATATGCTGAATGGTTTGTCTTACATAAGTCTGATTCTGCCCTATCCCATCGATATAAGGTATCAACACAAGTGCCTATGCGAATGTGATTCAACTTTTCGCATACAGGGCGGTGTACTTCGTGTCCGTTGAAACCAGTAGCAGGGTTAGTTATTTGAATATAATCTTGTTTTATGGGGAGTTTCCAGATCTCAGTTTATTGCTCCACAGCATTGTATTTGTTCGCAAACTCTCTTACTGTTCTAAGGAAGGTGATGTCTAAATTTCAAATGTGGGCATCCTCGTTACAGAGGTAAAGTTTAAAGTTATCATTAGATATAATTTTTCGATATTTCCTAACTAAAGCTGAAGATCACCGGATGTTAGGAGGGTGGATATTGCTTAGGCCACGGAGTAGGTTATATGCGAAAGTGAGCAATTTAACCATATAGGTGCGCAGTACTCTGTCATCGATTATAGTAAGGCTAATGCTATGATTTATAACGTAGAACGTAGTCATAGAGATAAAAAGTCATCCTAAATATTTAGAATAATTATTATGTTAGAAGGCTATGCCATTGAATGTTATGCCTAAGGTATTTCTTGATCGTTGATTTATTAGATGGAAGTAGCATGTTTCTGTTTGATCAGTGTTAGGACATAGTCTCTAATTCTTAAAAAATCGCTTGTTGTAATTAGGTATCTTCTCTTCATGGTTTGTTCGAAATTTTCTTTGGATCTGCTTTGGAATGTAAGGGCCAAATCATAATCTACTAATTGTCCATGAAAATAGTGACGAATTTTGTCAATTATTAAAACGTTAAATAATGGCAATAAGTATTTTGACCAGAATATATTGAAATTGATGATTTGAATTTTTTCGATAAAAAACGGAAAGAGTTCAAAAATTATCCATGAACGAATCATTGCTGTATATATCGAGTATAATTTATCACATTATCAGATAAAACGCTGAAACAATTTCCTTTGAGTTAGAAATCTTTTCAACATGGATTCCAAAATATTGTAAACTTCTCTACACAAGAACATAGGAAACAAGAAAGAAAATCAATGACTTGATGTTAACAGATTGTGACATTTATTTTTGGGGTTCAAATATCAAAAACGATAGTTTTGAAAATTTCGCATGTAGGTTTAGAGATGAACAAAATGTTAATGAAGTTGTTTGTCATAGAAACAGGCGAAAAATATTTGAAGGAAAATTCGGATGAGTTAAAATAAGACTACAACGTTTTTTCGAAGTCCGTAGATAATAAAACCTGAATTATATCACGGCATCTTCTAACGAAACAAAAATAAAATTTAGAAAAGGAATAATTTTTTTTGTGATGACGAAGCCTTGGAACACATTTAACGGGAAAGTTGATGGTAACTCTGACTGCGAAGGGTTTCTGTTGATTGGCACATGAAGGTGATTTTTTACAAAGAGGCCAAACGCCTTAGTAAAAAGACCTCAACGTTTGACCGAAAAAATCATACTGCTGGGCTTAAAAGCTTGACAAATTATTGTGTAATGCAGCTTTCAGGACAAATATTTTTCGCATCGCCGTTTTCTTTCTTGGATAGGTAGATAAGATAGACATTTGTCCTATAGCTTAGTTTAAATATCGACTTTGGTATAATGTGCTTGAATAAATAATTAGATGAAGCAATTAGATGATGGTGAATTGTTTAAAATTGACTCAAATAAATAAAACGTACTGTGCATTTTAAGAGCTAGTAAAGCGGGAACAAAGAAATTTGCCTTTTTAATGAATCCAAAGTTATATCATTGGCAAAATTGACACCAATAATTATAAATAATGAAGTATAGTCCGTAATAGATTGGTGTCTAAATGTCTACTGGCCCTCTTGTTATACACGCTGCTTCTGGCAGAAATACCTAAATAAATTAAAGACTCGTTGCGATTAATAAATTAATCTTTTTTAAAGTCTCCCCTTTATATCTTTCCAACGTATTGCTTTTTTTCAATTCCACAGAAACGCACAAATATACTGTGCTTCAATGATATCTTTATAATAATCCATTATATGGTAATGACTTTCCACGTCAGCGTTGGGTCGCGTGCGTCCTTCCGGGATTAGTGCCTCGCATCCAGGGTCTCTCATCTGCGCTCCTGCTATACACTACTCCCTATCTTTCACATCCACTCGTCTAAATCCGCTCTTAATCTCGTCTCGATAATAATTTCCCGATCCACGCGGCCAGAAAATTCCACGACAGATGTCCATCTAGATCGTATCTCGTTTAATTTAAGTGATCGACGGACCGAACATTATACCCACCGTAATAGAAGAAGATAAGGAATTACATAAGAGGATAGATACGACGGTGGTAGCAGCGGCGGTTTCTGTACAAGGCCACAGCGAATATTGGATAAAGTTGCCCCTCTATAAGTAACAAATGCTTATCTACGACTATGATCTTTCGATATCTACAAAATTTCAGGTAGTAATTCCGATGAAATATGATTCGTGCATATATATAAAACTATATTTGTTAACTTTCTTTATAGTGAAAAATTTTTCAACAAAGAATTTTTCATGCAGCCTTTGATTCTGTGATTTTAATATATACCCTGATAAGTCCTATACAGACTACTACGCATGAAACCTAATATTTTCGGTTTTTCTATATTATTTTACAGTAGAGAACTTTTATTTAAATATATTAATGGCGACATTGCATATAAAATAATATGCGTTAGACAGTCTATGAGTGTATTCGTCAATAATATTGAAATAAGTAGAAATAGATAGATAATTCAACATTATATATATATATATATGTATATATGTATGTATATATATATATATATATATATATATATATATATATATATTACATATATGAAGATGTATTTTCTCGTATTTTAAGCCGTATGTGTGTTATGTACTGAGAAGAACCGTTCTCTCGACGTTTCAACGACATTTCACGTCTGACGATGTTCAGCATCAGTAAGCAACAGATCAGCTCCGGAAACATCGAGTGAACGGTCCTTCTCCAGATACAATTCACATACGGCTTAGAACCCGAGATAATACATCTTCATCGTAGGTGCATGAAAACATCACATACACGAAGAACTCGTCCGAAATAGATAAATTA
Organism: Dermolepida albohirtum; assembly: GCA_031893035.1. Lineage (NCBI taxonomy): Eukaryota > Metazoa > Arthropoda > Insecta > Coleoptera > Scarabaeidae > Dermolepida > Dermolepida albohirtum. The sequence continues at coordinate 607,837 of JAVIWB010004799.1, read as the reverse complement.
CAATTGAATTAGTATAATATTGGGTCTGGGAAAAAGTTGGTGGCGTTTTTTCAGTAAAATTCAACTGGTCCCCGCATGGCGCGTGGACGAATTCATTTAAACCGAATATGCTCCATTATTATCGACAATGTTTCGCCATTTTTTTGGTAGATCCATGATCCCATCGGTGAAAAACTTCTGTGGTTTCTGGTCGAAAAACTGAATCAAGTAGTTTTCACAGGCTTCTTTTGAAACCAACTTAATTCCATTGAGAGAGTTTAATAACTGCAGAGATCGAAACAGATGATAGTCAGAGGGTGCTATATCCGGACTGTAAGGTGGGTGCATCAAAACTTCCCAACCAAACTCTCTCAATTTTTGACGGGTCAAAAAAGAAGTGTGTGTGTCGGGCGTTGTCATGATGGAAGACAACACCTTTCCTATTAATCAATTCGGGCCGTTTTCTTTCAATCGCCTGGCGTAATCTCTCTAGTTGTGCACAGTAGAGTTGAGAATCAATCGTCTGACCAGTTGGAAGTAGCTCGTAGTGGACGATTCCCCTCCACCCACCATACACACAGCATCACTTTTTTTGGCGTCAATGTTGGCTTAGCGAACGCTTGTGACGGCTCACCATCCTTTATCCACGATCTTTTACGCTTCCGATTATCGTACGTAATCCATTTTTCATCTCCGGTTATTAAACGTTCTCAGAAACGGAATTTCATTCCGTTTCAGCAGCGCATCGCAGATGTTAATTCGGTCCATCATGTTTTTCACGCTCAACTCATGAGGAACCCATACGTCAAGCTTTTTTTTGTAACCAGCTTTGTGTAAATGGTTCAAAACAGTTTTGTGGTCAATGCCTAGCTCCATGCCAATATCGACACTGCTGATATGCTTATCTTGTTGGACTTTTTCAAGAATTTCATCAGATTTTTCAGTGATTGGACGACCGGAGCGTGACTCATCTTTCACATTGAAATTTCCAGAACGAAAGCGAGCGAACCATTTCCGCGCAACAGATTTCGATAAAGTACCTTCACCGTACACAGCACAAATTTTATCACAAGCCTGCGCAGCGTTCTTCCCCTTATCATAATAATATTGCAGAATATAGCGAAATTGCTCATTATTCTTCTCCATTTTCAAGCGCGAATAACTTTCCAACCACTGCACCGATTACAATGTTTCTACGCTCAAACTAACGTTCGGAAGGTCATCTAAAAAACGAGCCCTCGGTGGTGTCGCTGTGACTTGTTGTTCTTTAGTTATCGGCAACCAATGCCATCTATCGGGAAAAACGCCACGAACTTTTTCCCAGACCCAATATAAAAAATATAAACGCTACAAAATACATATTGCTAGGAACTGCGCAATTTTCTGAATATTATAGCATTTGTTCCCCTCAGAAATTGCGGCAAATGTTTCAGTACGGGGACTAGAGCTCTTGCAGAATCCTACTCTTTGGAAACTTCTAGCTTCCTTCTCCATCAGTTTTTGCGCTTTGTAATTGCGATTAAGAGCGTTAACTTCACACCTTAAGTTGAGTTTAGTAGGATTCTGCAAGAGCTCTAGTCCCCCTCTTGCAGAATCCTACTAAACCCAATTTAAGGTGTGAAGTTAACGCTCCTAATCGGAATTACAAAGCGCGAAAACTGATGGAGAAGGAAGCTAGAAGTTTCCAAAGAAAAGTAGCTGGGGGTCCCTACTTTTTTGATCTGAAAGTTGTGAATTTTATTGCTTTTACGTATCTATCAGAAGGATTAATATAATAATTATGAGTTGAAATTTAATTACAGTTCTTAGTTTATTTGCAACAGAATTTTAATTCACATTAACGCAATAACATTATTGCAGCGGAAACTTAAGAGCAGGATCTATGCTGCTTCAAATACATTAGAACCGGGTTTGTACAATCTGTAAGTAGCAAAATATCATTACTTGGATTGTCCTCGGTCACCAGGTGACAATCGAATGAAAAACATTCGGGAGAATACGATTCTTTGGTGTCATTATATTTTACGAACAATACATAATTCTTAAAATATGTCGCCAGTCAGCTTTTAGTTATACCAAAAATTTGGAATCAAATATAAATAAACGACGGTCGAAAATTATTGAAGGTAATGGTAATTAAAAACTGAATAAATTGTAACTATGCAAATGTGAATCTAACCGTATATCGTTAAGGTTTCGGTTAATTACATTTTACTGATTATAAAAGAACTAGCTGGAGCTATAAATCAAAAATACTTTCAAAAATCAAATTAAAAATAATTATCCATTCTAGACTAACTACGGTAATACAGTTATATGCTGTTTTAAAATTTCTTATATAGCAATATTTTTTGTTGGCTTTACGTATCCTAAATTACAACTTAACTCAATTAACATCATTATCTTATTCTCTTTTCTCGATCAAATTTTGGCAAAATTGAAAATAATTTCGACACACCAGAATCACCGTTAATAAGGCGAAGGTTCACTCGCCCGAATATCATTTCCGCAATATAATAATTTCCCTATAAGAATGACGTCGCTGACGGGAAAGGAATTCGAAGATAATATCGCGTATTGAGGTTTCTCCTTTCCCGTCAAGTTTCGCTTCTTTCGATTTTTTTTTCTCAATGGAAATTCTAATTTGAGTAAGATTTTTTGGCGTTTATGTAGTGAATGAGGATTTTATCTGGTGAAATATTATGCGCACAGTGTTATAATGATGTTGATCGAAAATAGAATCAGTAAAATGCATATAGTATTCACTTATTTTTGTATGGAATGAAATGAATTTCGCACATTCACAAATGACGATAATGTATTTGCTATCGATAAGAAATAGTCCAATATATAGTGCATTGTTTTTAAAGCCGTATGACACACTCAAACGACTGTCAAATAACAACTGCGCGTTCAAAATGGCTGAAACTTTGATGAGTACCTAACAATAGATACACAACTACATTTCCTAGCTTTTATTGATGAGTGCTGCCATCTTCACGTTGAAGAGCAAGTAATTAAGGAATAGAGAATCTTAAAACCACACAAAAAAAAAAAGATTAAACAATCTCTCTACTATAGGTAAGCAAAAATATTGTATATCATAAATCAAACCAAATGTTCGGAATATTCAAATAGTGTGTTTGTATTTACTGTAATCTATAAAACACTAACCTATAGTTCATTTTTAAAAGTAAATTCAATATTAAAAAAAAATCAATTATTTTCATCGATATATCAAACTTTTCTATAAACATTATTATGAACAGAAATCATATCAAAACACCATACCTTAATTTAGATTTAATTATAGAAAAAGCAAATTATTTATTGTGTGTATAATAAATAGACAGAGAGTATAAAAGACATGACTATGCTTTTAGCGCTCTGACCAAATAAGGCATATCAAATGTTTAAACTACCACTCCAATAGTCTCTTGTCAGTAGAAAGTCGATTATGAAATTTATTGAGAAATTTATCTTTAATGCACTGATTGATATTTCTGCATTCGAAGGTTATGCAATCATTTTACTTTTGAAAATTTCTGGCTTTCGTCGAGAATACTTTTTTTGAATATTTCCAAAGAAAATTATCAGGGGTAGAGAGCTCAGGCGATTGTGAGTCACTTCAGAATTCCACGTTTGTTAACTCATTGAGAGGAATATCCACATCATCTTTATTTAGAAATATTTGAGCAAGAATAAGTATAAACGCGAAGCGAAAAAAATCAAGGTACATGGCACTATTTAACGAACGATAAATAAATCGAAATATATGATTTCTTGTGAAACCTTCCCACACACATTCAATTTCTATAGACACTATGTATGGCTTTCGTATACCCAATGAGAATTTTCAGTGGACGAATATCAATAATTTTGTGGTATGACCGTCGTCACTGAAAGAGAAAATAGCTTCGTTATTAAAGACAACATACAGTATTGTGCAAATTAATGGAATCATAACTATTTTTTTAGTTTTCTGCATGTGGCAACATTGTTAGATTAGTTCTGACAGTAGTTTTATGTCAAAAAACATAACCCATATCACTGGGAACACATTACGCGCGTTTTAGAGAGTTTGTTCTCATATATTCTTTCAAAGTTCAAAATTTGATTTATATTGTGCTTTGACCGGTTGTTCGCAATATGGATATCACGCCCAGAAAACGTGAGAAGATTATGACATTAAGTGAGCGAACTTCAATGACACAGAGAGATATTGCTCAGGAATGTGATGTTAGTCAAGGAGCAGTAAGCAATATCCTAAAGCAAAAAAAGAATACCGGAATAGTTGAAGTGAAACGAGCGGGAAAATGTGGGAGAAAGAGGAAGATGTTTTGGGGATGTTTTTCATACATGGGAACTGGATCGCTGGTGCCTATAGAAGGCATGATTAACAGCCAGAAATATAAAGAGCTACTGGATAAGTATTTGGGAAAAGATCTAAAGACATGTGAGCCAAACGGAGGTGCAATATTCCAACAGGACTCAGCTCTATGCCACAAATCGAAGGTTATGGTCAAATATTTCAAGGAAAAAGGAGTAACTCTACTCGACTGGCCTGGCAATTGTCCAGACTTAAACCCAATTGAAAATCTGTGGGCCATTTGTAGGGCATTTTACATAAAATGGACTGTACAACGAAGACAAAATTGATAGAAGCAGTAATTCAGGTGTGGTTTCGGGACAAAAAAAAACTGTCAAAAATTAATAGATTTCATACCGAAAAGGGTTCAGGCTGTCATCGCAGCCAAAGGAGGGCACATTTCTTATTAAATTACTAGTAATTTATAATTTTATACAACCCCATCGTGATTATATGACAAATAAACGGTTTTCTTAGTTATATTATGTTTGATTCCATTAGTTTGCACAATACTGTAACTCAATAAATCAGAATACTTAGTTATTTTTCCACAGTGTCATAAATTTGACGACAAAGTTTGTCAGTTGCTAATTCAGTAGAATTTATTCAAGGAATTGAAGATTGTAAATTGGAAGACGGGGAAGTTTTGGTTTCATTCAACCTAACGTTATTGTTTCCTTCGGTACCGATTCTACAAACTTTAAAATATTTAGAAGATTTTCTTTATAAAAATAAGATTGAACCGGAAAAAGTAAATGAATTTTTATAATTGACAACCCTTTGTTTGTCTCAAAATAGTTTCCAATGCGAAGGTGAGTTCTATGAAGAGAAACAAGGAACAGCAATGGGCAGTTTTCTTTCACCTTTTATAGCGGATTTGTTCATGAGTAATTTTAAAGTTGAATTTAAACATAACGCCAACTATTTTCCAAAAGTTTGGATTAGGTATGTAGGTGATATTTTCGCCATTTTGACACACATAAATGGAACTTTTCGTTAAGCAATTAAATTCAAAATTCTCAGCGATTAAATTTACGATATAAAAAGGAAATAATAGCACCTTGCCTTTCTTAGATACCCTAGTTATTAGAAATAATCACAAAATATAAATTGATACTTTCCGAAAAGGAACGAATGTTAATAGATTTGCTTTAGTTTTCCACTAACAAAGGTGAGATATGAAAGAGAATTAAATTTTATTAAAAGCATCGCTAGATGCAATGATTTTGATTCTGAAATAATGAATAGATTTATTAGGAAAGGTATTAAAAAAGACAATCGGGGATACCACATGCCTGTCACCTCAAAACAATCACGACAAGCATTTTACATGCCTAGCGTTTCACCCAATTACGAAAAATTTAAATAAGAGCACGGTTATTAAGTTACATTTCGGTACAGTAACTCTATTAAATGTCTTTTAGGAAATGCGAGAAACAAAGTCGAGATGAATCGGAAAATGGGGATTTTACGAAATAAAATGTCTTAGATTGCAATAAATAATACATCGGTCAGACAAAACGATCGATAGGAATCCAGTATAAAGAACATATATAATCGACCCTAGAAATCCGGTTTAACAAAGTACGTGTTAAAAAATAATCATAATGTAAAGCAGATCATCTACAAATGAACAAAAATATAAATAATTATCGTAAATTAGATAGCTATGAAGGCATATACATTTCAATAAACAAAAACCATCTGTTAAACACCGATAAGGGTCTAATAACAAATTATTGCCTGTTTAAATTCCTGTAACAGAAAAATACCACCGCTAAAAAGGTTTCGTAGGTGTAAGCGAAGAGTGTGCTTCAAAATAAGTGGTTAGTTTTAAAAGCAGAATAAATTTTAAATTATGTGATACGAATCTACAGTGATGTTTGGCATACGACGGTGAATGTCTGGTACGGATTGGTTTCTGTGCGAATTTTACCTCGGATCCAGGAGTGACATTGATTAATTATCTGTTGATGAAGACAACATAGCTATGGAAATGCGTATACGGAATACGAACATTATTGTGGAAAGGGTATCTTCCCATTCATACGAGCTAGGAAATAAACGCCAGTCGTCTGTTTGGGTGTTCCAACGTGAAGAAAAGCTGACGGAAGTATACAATCATTTGTTTGCCGCAAGTCATCGCTGAGCTTCGAAAGACCAACCCCGAACGACGAATCATCCTCCAGCAGAGCAATGAAACTTCGCACGCAGCACGCCAGACAATTGAACTTTTAACACAACAAAACGTCGAATTTTTGGACCATCCTCGGTATAGTCCGAACATAAGTCTCAACGATTTCTTTACCTTTCCGAAAAACAAGAATGGACTACGTGGTCAAAGGTTCCAGTCGTCAGAAGGAGCAGTTGAAGCCGTCAAAACGGCAATTTTGATTGTACCAACATATTAGTGGGAAAACTGCTTCCAAAGTTGGTTCGGGCAAATGCAAAAGTGCATTAATCTTCTCAAGCGAATACTTCCAAAAGGAATGAAGTCTTTGAAAGCTCTTTATTGTTTTGTTGCAGTTTTATATGCAAAACTTATATATATATAATATATATATATATATATAATAATCCACTTACTTTTTTAGCATTTTCAAAATAAGCGTAGAAATATCTTATATTCTAAAATTCAAGCTATTTCAAAATCTTAAAACCAATTAAATTGAACGAGACAAAATTATCAACTTTTTATCTAATTGGAAGAAAAGCTTCTCTCTCAAATCAAATTGAAAAATGAATCTCTCTGCCAAGTCGTCGTATTTAAGGGGTTTCGGTTGACGTACTTGATCATCTTTACTAAACATTTAGTTAGAAACCGTATATGATACGCACTTATTGTTCACTGTATTTCATATTATAGCATTACAATAAAAGCACTTCCTGGAGTGTTGCATAATCATTAACAGCAGAGTTAAAGTACTTAAATCGATGTCAAATATGTGTTAAAGCAACCAGACACAATCTTGTAAATGCCATACCAATTTAACTTGGTGAATAAATTACATGATGCTGCATCTAGACCTAAAAACATACTTCAAACTACGTATGGCGATACATAATGTAAGTAACATTGACAGCAATATGTTATAATGTAATATGTAATAATGGAAATTCGGTAGAATCGACCCACTTCATATAGCTGTATAATAATTACATTTACTTCTATTATAAAATATCAAATATTGGCTGCATATAATTATGCGTTTTTACGATACGAAACTAAATAATTCTAATTTTAACCAATTTTTTTACATCGTATATACTATATAATACAGAAATTATTGAAAAAATTGATAGTACGTTAGAAGATTCGATTTCGCCATTTTCCGAAGTCTAAGGGTGAAGACACATGCCTGATTAGCATCAAATCGCGAATTCGAGTCTCACGCGTGGTGTAGTAGTTCTTTCAAAAATATCCGTTATAATACACGACGTAAAAAAAGCGATTAAAATTAGAATTTATCAAATATGCTTTTGTTAAGAGTTTTAATTGTTTTCGAAGTAATCTTGGGTTATCAGTTGAATACTTTATTATTTTTCTTTTTCACATCGATGCTGATACTATGCCTAGAACTCAAAAACTAGAGTGGATTACTTTATTTAGTTCTTAGAAAAATATACTAAACGACGCTATACAAAAGAAAGTTTTATGAACAAAATAAAAAAGATTCTTCTTCTGGGCTTCTGGGCTGGAACCGCGTCACTGGTATAATTGCTGACGTTTCGTACCCACTCGTATGGGACATCTTCAGGGCTCAACTGCAGCTACTGTTTGTTGCACTGAAACTGATCCAGCTCGGAAGCCCAGAAGAAGATAATATGAACCACGTCCGCGGAAGTCTACGTACCAAACTAATAAAAAAGATTCTTTATATCACGTCTAAAAGAGAATATTTATATACAGTGTGAGCGACAATGAGTGATCTGATTCTACACTTCTTTCCATACATATTACCTCAATATTTACTTCCTCTTAAAAGTGAAATTAGATAGTGTCTCACGCAATTCTAATAATTATAATAAAAATATGCTAGCTACTACGTAAACAACAAATACTACTATGCAAATTACTTTATACTGTAATATTAATAAAAATATATTTGGTATGTATTAAAGTGTATGCACATATATATATATATATATATATATATATATATATTAAAGAAATACTTTGATGGAGTTGACCGATAATTGATGAAAATCCATATTAACAATAGAACACAAAAATTGTGTGATTTTCACTTAAATATATTAAAAATTTCATTTAGTTGTTGAAGAAATACAGGCGTCGACCCTTCTTTTCATATTACTAAATACATTGACCAACTGATCAGCAGTTATGTTATTTATTTGTAACCTTATTGTATCTTTCAATTCCTCAATTGTATGTAAGCGGTTACGATATATGGTATTTTTTAAATGACCAAAGAGGAAGCAGTCTAACGGCGTTAAATCTGGTGATCTTGGAGGCCATGTCCCTAAACCAACTGGTGAAGGCTAGCATATACATAAGTATAAATAATGGATATTAATCACAAAACAAGTTCTGTACACTGCTCGTCAATGAAAGGTTAATGACATAAACATAGCGTAGGAAAACTCACTAGAAATTACTAACCTGCTAAGTACCTGCAAGTACTGATATGGGGCGTGCGGAAAGTAGTAAAAGATCAGGTCAATCATTGTTGCTCGCTCGTTATAATAAATATATATGCGTGCAAATATTTTAGTAAATTTATTGCTATTATGTCTATGCAGGTTACACAGAAATAATTTTTGAAAGTATTTTAAGTAAATTTGTTGTCGAATGTGGCGATGCTTTTGAAAGACTATACTTTTCATTTCTCTGTCTCAGACACATTAATAAATTCCTGATATTCTATTATAGAAAATCAGAACTTCTGCTACTTTAAAATTTGTGTTTACATTTTGATAGCAATATAATTGCTTTAAACACTAAACGTTTTTACTACGTACCCATGTTTTAATAAACACCCTAATCCGTATATCACATGTAACCACTGAAGATGATTAAATAATTAATTCCTTTTGTGAGTAACCCTTAATCTCAAAATCCTCGACTTATTCAGTATCGCCGAGACTCGCAGCAAAGGGGGTCAATGGGTAGTAATTTTTGTCCAATTTAAAGGGTGATAAGAGTACTGAACCCTTATGTAAATTTCGTCACATACAGGCTCTAATTCACGAGGAGAGAATCCGAACGTATATCTAATGAGGGATGTGGCTGAATTTTCAGGCAAACACGTTAAGATGTGTGTTTCCAGCGATAGGGGGATTACTGGGTCGTTGTAGACGATTTGCATTCATGAGACGATACAGAAATGCTGCTAGGCACAAATATTGGAATTTTGAAATTCTTACCAAATGATTTTATAACCAGCGAGGGCCGCTTTCACAATCTTTATCCAACCAACATGAACGAAGTATATTTTTTGTCTCCTCTCCTAAGAATATTTCGCTGAATAGAAGCTATTTGTTAATATGATAATTAATGTAAATTCGAAATAATAAATTTGAAACGTCTAATTCTATTTGTATTGTGTAGTGTTTGTTCAGATACGAAATTTTCTTCATTTACATCTAAAATAGTTGAATCTGATGGAGCCTGTGGTTGATTGACTTGATCAATAAGGTTGATATATAACCCCCTTTCCACATTAACTTTGTAAATTCTGTATACGCATTTCGACAACCAAGTTGTCATCATCAGCAGATAATTTCAAAGTGTCGCACCTGGTAAAACACGGCGAAAAACAACCGTACGAAAATCAAACTCCGTACGCGGACATTTACTTTAATAAATTTTGGGAAAACATTTCTACTTTTACAGCGATTCAAGAAATTTATATCTGCACTTATAAACTTAACTTTACTATATATCTTGTGAAATGTAAAAGATTGTAAATTAGAAAAAGGGGAAACTTTAGTTTCATTCGACGTAACGTCATTGTTTCCTTCGGTACCGATTCCAGAAACTTTAAAATATTTAGAAGAACTTCTTCACAAAAATAAGATCGAACCAGAGAAAATAAAGGAATACGTGAGATTAACAAACCTTTGCATGTCCCAAAATTGTTTTCAATTCGAAGGGAAGTTCTATGAACAAAAACAGGGAACTGCAATGGGCAATTGTCTTTCTCCATTCATAGCGGACCTATTTATGAGTAACTTTGAAATAGAATTAAAAAATAAAGCTAAATATTTTCCAAGAATTTGGGTCAGGTATGTCGATGATATTTTCGCGATTTTCAATACACAAAAATGCAACTTAAATGATTTCGTTAAACAGTTAAATTCAAAATTCCCGACAATTAAATTTACAGTAGAAAAAGAAAACAATGACAAGTTGCCTTTTTTTGGACACCTTAGTTATTAGGAATGATCTCAAAATAGAAATTGATATTTTCCGAAAAGAAACCAATGTCAATAGATTCATCACGGCGGACTCAAATCACAGCATGCAACAAAAGATGGCTTCATTCAATTTTCTGATTAATCGTTTGATCAATTTCCCACTAACAAAAGTAAGATATGAAAGAGAATTGAACCTCATTAAGAATATCGCGATATACAACGGTTTCGATTCGGAAATAATCAATGGATTAATTAGAAAGGCCAACATAAGAAAAACAATCCGTGACACCACATGTCTATCACCACAGAGCAATCGGGAAAAGCATTTTGTTTGTTTACCTTATCATCGCATGACAAAAAATCTAAATAGTATTTTTAAAGATCGCGGGCTTCAAGTCTGTTTCCGCCACAATAATTCCCTTAAAACGCTTTTAGGAAATGCAAAAGACAAAATCGAAGAAAATAAAAAATCGGGAATCTACCGAATTGAAGGTTTAGAGTGCAATAGACAATACATCGGCCAAACTAAAAGATCGATCGAAACCAGGTATAAAGAACACCTTTCGCACATAAAATTCAACCGACCTGAAAAATCGGGTTTAGCGAGACATGTATTAGAAAATAACTACAGTGTTAATATGGATTGTTTACATCTGATAAAAAACGTGTATAATTATCGAGAACTAGACACGTATGAAAGCATGCACATCTTAAAGAATTTAAACCATGTGGTGAACAATAATGAAACTGGCCCCGTACAATCGAACCTTTTCTCCCTACTTAATGTCAGAGGACAAACAATATAATAAATCACAGACAGGCACTTGACTGTCTTGACCGTAATTCCCTTTTTCAATGTAGTGCATGTTAGTTTAAGTAAAAATAATTTTTAAAAATCTTGTGAAACAAACACAGTGTACATCTAGGTTTTGAACGGTGTGGATCGCGTACGGAGTTTGATTTTCGTACGGTTGTTTTTCGCCGTGTTTTACCAGGTGCGATACTTTGAAATTATCTGCTGATGATGACAACTTGGTTGTCGAAATGCGTATACAGAATTTACAAAGTTAATGTGGAAAGGGGGTTATATATCAACCTTATTGATCAAATACATCTAAAATATTAATTGGTCTATAGATACACTACAACATTCAAATTTGATCTAAATGATCATACGATATTAGTAGAGAACATATTTGGCAAATTAGTGAATTATTTAAACGATTAAAGAAAGAAATAGTAACACGTGCATGTCTATTTAAATCTGATTAAACATATGTTCCACCTGGACTTCAGAATTTGTCTATCATTGTGATGTAGCCGATTGGTCGAAATGAAGTGAATAGGAAAAAGTCTCCAAAATATGTAATTTAAAATAATTACTCTATAAATATTTTATATTTATTATTTTCTGTAATTCTATCTTAGTTACTGTGGAAAATAGATCTTACAAGATAGTATACGAGACGGTGAAGATATTTAGAAATATTCTTAATCATATTCCTAAGGGGTTAATAACAAACTAATTCCCAGCTCAATTGGAAATAAACGTCGACACAAAAAATTATAAAATAAAAATGTCATTTTTTTAATTTTATTTTGAAAATGTATATCAATATAGATAATAAATACAAATTTAATATAATCAATAATTCGCTGAAAAATCAGTAATATAAATTAATGTAGAAGACCATATTTTGATTTACGTGTAATATATATACATATTTACATACAAAGGGTACTAGGAAAGTTTTGCAATACGATGCAACAATGAATTGTAGGAAGCTGCTTGTTGCTGCATGTTGAGACATATCCATACGTGCATAGTAGCCGCCGCGCCATGTCGATGGGCTCAGTTATTCATTAGTAGTGAGAGTGTAAAGTAGTTGCGATGGCATCGTGGTCACGAAATGAGATAAGGGCAGTTTTGCGCTATAATTTCGTGTGTGGTTTAAACATAGACCAATGCTTCGAAGAAGTGACTCTTGCACTAGGTGATATTTGTCCACATCGCACAAAGATATTCAGGTGGTATAGGGAATTCCAAAGGGGAAATTTAACTGTGGAGGATGCTGAGAGGCCGGAAGGCCACGAACGTCAGTTACGGTGGAAAATGTTACCACTGTGAGGAAAATGTTTGGCGAGGACAGGCGAGTAACCTACCAACAGGTAGAGGGTACTTCAGGCCTAAATGCACCAGCAATTCGTTCGATTCTGCATGATCATTTGCACGTGAAGAAACTTTGCTCTCTCTGGGTGCCGCATCGACTGACTGAAGAGTAGATGACACGACGTGTGACTTGATGCCGGGAGATGCTAAAAAAGTTTAACAAGGGACAATATCGGTATGTGAACAACAACATCGTGACAGGTGACGAGGTGTACTATTACGATGTGCCCACCAAAGCTCAAAACAAAGTTTGGGTCTTTGATGATGAGGGCACACCCGTAGTTGGAGAGGTGTATTGAGTGTAGAGGAAATTACTTTTGAAAAATTAAATAAACAAAGCTGTATTGCAAAACTTCCCTAGTATCCTTTGTATAAGTAATCAATTCTTCTAACTTTCATGTAAAAATGTGTGCTATGGGGCTTATTTATTTATTCATTCTATTAATATCAATATATTTTATAATTTAAATAATTACATTGATTTTATTTATTGCTTAATTTAAATTATATACAGAAATTTCTTTGAAACAAGTAAATTAATTAACATAAATATCGATTTGTTATATTATATCTAAGAGTATATTAAAGTAAAATTTAAAATAGTTATGATTTAATTGCATATAATGAATATTAATGTGTTTATATTTTTTTAGATTTTTTAAACAATTCATTTTGACATTAATAGTGAACTGCATTTTATGATTAATTTTAAATATCATAACAATGTACAAGTGATTAAATGTAAGGATTCCCTTTCGACTAAATTGTTGCTTTGTTGTTAACCTTACAAATATAACTGACAACATTACGAAATATCTTCACCGTCCCATATGATACCTTGTAAGACCTATTTTCCATATTCTATAAAACTACTTTTATAGAATTATATAAATTGTATATGCTTATATATATATATATATATATATATATATATATATATATATATAACATTATTTCTTAGTCGTTTCGTATTTTATTTTAAGTTGTTTTATTTCTTTGAAATTCGGCTTTTATTGTACCTTTTTTTGCAGCGTCTTCATCAAATATTTTAACTTAATTACTTTATGGATTCGAAACATGACATATGACTAAAATTTAACATTAATATTTTCATGCGTTTGATGTGGATTGCATTGCTATTATTTTAATAACTACATGCATATGTACATATGTGGTTATTAGAACATCAAAGACGCATCAAAATATTAATTTTAAATTTTAGCAATACGTCATCAATACGTGTTTTGTATTCGTAAAGTAATTAATAGACTTATTATTTTCCTCCGGCACGACAGGTCAGGATCGATTATAGCAAGTACATATCTACGTATCGCCAATCAGATATGAGCGAAACAAATATTAAGAATAGGCGATGCATAAAATAAAGAAAAATAAATAATTTTAAAATTTTGGAAATACTTTCCTTATCTATAGCTGTCATTACGTAGCGGGAAGTGGATAACCTTGGTGAAAAGTTGCACCATTAAGTATATTTTCACATTTGTCTCGGTTAACAATTTGCGTATGTTATGAAAAAATATTCATCATACTTTAAGGAAAATCGTTCGAGAGCTACTGATCTAAGATATGTATAATTGAAATAATCTTTATAAATAGATAAAGTATCTATACAAGAACCATCACAAATTCGTCTTAATCTAGTAAAATCAAAATCTCATATTTTTTGTCACCTATAGCACAAAAGTGAATGTACATCGTTCATTATTTACACTGACTCCACCAATGACAACATAGTAACTTGCAATTTTTCTATTGCGTAAAATAATCCTTTATAATTGTAATAAATAGTTTTTAAGTCTGTTTCAATCTTATCTAACTTTCTTTAATAACTGCAGCTTCCTCACGATTAAATTTTAAAATCACAGATTTAATTAATTGCTCAGAATAGTAAACAACCGCTTTCAATCAAGTACTCCAATATGTAAGGTCTGCAAAATTCATTTGGGAGATTTGATTTTTTTTAGTATTTGCTATTAATACATACTCATCTGGAAAACATTCTCAAATAGCTAGTTCCATAAAATGTAAAGAATGGACTTTATACGTCACATGTAAAAGTCTGACAGTTTCTTTTCATGAAATCAGTTTGTTGCGGCACCATCGCTCATAAACATCAACAGCTGATTGATTAAAAGTTGAAATTTTTGTAGCACTGCCCTCGTAATCGCTTCACCTGTATATTTTACTAACCTTTTGCTAGCTAATAGAATTGGAAATGTTTGTTTTAAGAGGTTCCAGTACACGTACTACTATATTTACAATAGATTTTTTTACGATCTTTTGTCTCGTCAAGGCATAACCTGTTTGTCTCTTATTACACCACTATTTTCGATTTCTTCATGTAAAGATGGCAGATAGTTATGCAACACCGTTAGAAATGGTAGCTTCCATTTTGAATTGTATTTATGCCAGAGGAATCGAAACTGTTCTTTATTCAGTAATGTTCGAGGTAAACAGTATGTTGTATTCATAAAAGGCAAATCTATTCATAGCATGAATTCAGCCGTTGGTGGCACGTCATTTTTTTTTATTTCTGTGATTTTTACTGTTACCATGTTCTCTAGGTACAGTCGCATTTATGTGATTTTTCGAAAACTTTACATATTATCGTAGTTTAATCACTAAGGTTGATATTTAGCCCCTTTCCACATTAACTTTTGTAATTCTGTATACGCATTTCGACAACCAAGTTGTCATCATCAGCAGACAATTTCAAAGTGTCGCACCTGGTAAAACACGGCGAAAAAACACCTGTACGAAAAACAAACTCCGTACGCAATCTACACCGCTTAGAACCAAGATGTACACTTTTTCAATTCAACTATATCATAGAACCATTATAAAGTACAACAGGAAATTCACTGATATACTTCTTCACCGTATCAACCACGTGTTCGACATCGCTAAGTACCGACGGAAATATTCGTTTCACTGGTTCAGATTTATTTAAGTACTTAGGTATATATGCACATATGTATTTCATAAAGTGGATCCTGAATGAAAACCCTAGTAAGTTAAAGTGAAGATGATAAAAAAGAAAGTAAATAAAGTTGTCGAAACATCAAATTTGGCTCTTTATTGCTTTTTTTTCTCTAAATAGAAGCCGAATTCCAAGAAAATAAAACAACCTACAATATATTTATATGCATATATATATATATATATATATATATATATATATATATATATATATATCCCAACTTAAACGTTTTAAAAGAAAATATCGAAAAAGTCTTGAAAGAATGTTACGTAAAAGCCTGTATTGACAACATGCCGAAACAAATTCAAACTATATATAGTTATAATATGTGTTCAAATCAATAACGGTATGTGTAATACAAAAGAATACGTTTTAATTTCATGTGTTTGGATTTTATTTTATTGAATTTAATTATGTACTAGATACTGTACATAGGTAATTAAACAATGCATACCTCACTTGTAGTGACTAAATTAAACATCTTTCATAGGAATTTATATATAAAATAGATAGATATTAGTTTCTTATTAGAAAAATCAGAAATCTATAGAATTAATTGTAATTCTAGTCTCAAAATGTATATAGGATAATCAGAAAGAATATGGCAACCAGATACGTAGGAAATATAGTACATATTAAGTTATGTAGTGCTGACCAATCAGCATCAGCTCTGTATGTCATAATTTTGCTATATAATTAATATATATATATATATATGTATATATATATATATATATGTACATATTACACAGTTATTCAGTGCGTTTTAGAGAGTTTGTTCATATATACTCTTTCAAAATTCAAAATTTGATTTATATTATGCTTTTACCGGTTGTTCGCGATATGGATATCACGCCCAGAAAACGTGAGAAGATTGTGACATTAAGTGAACACACTTCAATGACACAGAGAGATATTGCTCCGGAATGTGGTGTTAGTCAAGGAACAGTAAGCAAGATCCTAAACCAAAAAAGAATACCCTAATAGTTGAAGTGAAACGAGCGGGAAAATGTGGGAGAAAGAGGAAGACGACACCCCGGGATGTCACTTTTTTGGTCAGAAATATCAAGCTGAACCCAAGAAAAACTAATTTTGAACTACAAAAAGACTTAGCCGATGCTGGGGTGAAAGTGCATGACTCGACAGTTCATAGGAGACTTTTAGAGTCTGGAAGAAAAGCCATTCGACCATAGAAGAAGCAACTCCTCACTCAACGAATGATGAAGCAGAGGCTTAGAAATTGGGCCAAGAAATATTCCGGATGGAATAAGGAAGACTGGAGAAAGGTGTTGTTCTCAGACAAGTCCCATTTTTTTGGTGCAGGGGCAGCGATCAAAATTCGTGAGAAAAAGTGGAGAGGAAAAACTCACTGCAGCTCATATCGATCAGACTGTCAAACATTCTGTAAAGAAGATGTTTTGGGGATGTTTTTCGTACATGGGGACTGGATCGCTAGTGCCTATAGAATGCATGATGAACAACCAGAAATATAAAGAGCTACTGGATAAGTATTTGGGAAAAGATCTAAAGAAGTGTGAGCCAAACGAAGGTGCAATTTTCCAACAGGACTCAGCTCCATGCTACAAATCGAATATTATTGTCAAATATTTCAAGGAAAAAGGAATAACTCTCCTCGACTGGCCTGGCATTTCTCCAGACTTGAACCCAATTGAAAATCTGTGAGCTATTTGTAAGGCTAGGTTACATGAAATGGACTGTACAACGAACACAAATTTGATAGAAGCAGTAATTCAGGTGTGGTTTCGGGACGAGAAAATAAAGGAAAACTCAAAAATTAATAGATTTCATGCCGAAAAGAGTTCAGGCTGTCATCGCAGCCAAAGGAGGGCATATCTCTTATTAAATTACTAGTAATTTATAATTTTATACCATCTCATCGTGATTATATGACAAATAAGCGGCTTTCTTAGTTATATTGTGTTTGATTCCATTAATTTGCACAATACTGTATAATGTCGAGTTCACCGAAATTATCTAATTAAAGTGTAAAATTAAGAATTTTATTATTTATGGGCATAATCAATAGTAAAGTTGGTTACATGTTTTTTTCTTTTGTTTATAAAATATTAAATTTATTGGTTAGTTAAATTGTAAAAATTGATAATATGTATTTTCTTTTATTTTATTAAAATTTGAATTAATTAAAGTTTATATATATTTTTGAGAAAATAGTTTCTGGTTTTCTATAATACAAAAAAAATGTAAAATTCTGTTTACCTATGTATATATATATATATATATATATATATATATATATATATATATATATAGTTATATTATATATAATTTTAACAAATTAAACTTCATAGATACTAAATTTTAAATTGAAATAAGGTGACATCAAACTAAAAAAATTTAAATCATCAAATATATGATATAAATATTGATTACATATGTACAAACATTAATTAATCTTTCAGTTCGTTCAACATTTTTCGTTTCTATTGTTTTTATCACTATTGTTGGGCAGGCACGACTACCCAGCTCTAGTAATAAATCTTTATATTTCTAAAGACATTCACATAATAAAGGTAGAATAAGTGATGTTTATAAATTGTCAAAAATCAATATTTTATTTTCGAATTCTACAAATCATCAAATTTGTGTCAAATAACACTGTCCGAATTATAATCTTCCCCATACCACTTACAACCTAGCCCTTTCAAATTCCCTCCTTTGACATAAAGCAAAACAATCACGTGAATAATCGAATTCGCTCTCAGTCAAACACGACACTAATACATAAAATACCAGCGAGTAGATACATCCGGTAATTAACATTGTTAGTCCGTCCGTGATGAATTGTGTGTAATCAGTTTTTGCGGAGACTTGAATAGAGGCAGAATGGCGTTCGTGTTTCTCCGTCTTTCAGGTGGAAATGTTCAATATCTCTAGCTCGAAGAATATGTAGTACTTATAGTGTATACACCAACGAGAAGTAAGAGATGTATTATGTACAATATATTCTGTCACTCAATCCTAGGGAGTTGTTTCGTGTGTCTAGAAACAATGTAAAATATTTATTTGACTGTCTGCAATGAAATACACAAGAGACATGAATGTATTATTTTGTTTACCCGTCTGTGAAATCTTTTACTATTGTCGATCCAATGCTGCACTTGAACATTATACTAATATTGAATTAAATATACATGTCAAAAATGCTTTTGTATCTATAAAAATTTTTGATTAATATGTAATGATTAATTTTTGATTATCAAGAGAGTCGTTGAATGAGCAATGCGGTAGTTCGTAGCCGCGCACTCAAATTGTCTTCGAAAAACAGTATGACAGAGAAACAATATGTACTATATCTAGAAACACATTTTCGAACTTTATCTTGTTAATGATTCTGGAATCCTTGTTTGTTCTATTGAATTCGTAATTTAATAGTTTCATTTTCCTTTGATTTAATATAGTTTTCTATACGATTCAGAATATGCATTAGTTTTCCCTTTGGGTTACCTTCAATTGGGCTAGTTGGAATTACAAATACTCCTATGTATAGTTCATTTCAAGTTATTTCAAGTTAATTAAATAGCATGTAAAGGCTTTTCCAGCACCTCTTGTGGTGAGAGCTTAATGAAACGTAAACATATAAGATGTGAACTGTTCGTTACTTTATTAGCTAGAATGATACTAAATAAATCGTGTCTAAGTAAGAGAACTTGATTTACTTATTAATATTAGTTGTAATTAAAATGCCATCACAGCTTAACTTAACGCAGTCCATATAAATTTTCGTTTGTAGTGAAATATAAATTGTAAGGTGAGAAAGCATATATTTTATTATAAGAAAGTGTGGGGGCCTTGGAACGGAGACAGGGAAGGTGAGCAATATGAAATAAATAACGATAACTTTGACTCGGTAACGGAATGGCACTAAAAGATTCATCTGTAGTTCAAGCTAAGCAAATACTGTTAAATGTGTATAATAATTTAGAGAAGCGATTACCAATATAACACCAAAAAAACCGGAAAGCTTCATTAGACAAGCATTTGAAATCGAAAATGTCTATATTCATCGGAAATTTATAATTAATTTAAACGAAATTGTAAATAGCACTGACTATGCGAAGGTGGTCCTAGAAGTACCCGACCCAGCAAAGAAAACACAAAAATTTTGGAAAGAAATATATTTGTTTTTCAACAGAATCTCCTTTCAGCTCTATATACTTCTCTCAGCGATGTTCAATAAGTTCGATTCCCTTTTTATAATAAGAACTGTCTTGCTCCTCAAAATACCTATTAACTGCCGACATCACTTCTTCATCGTTGGAAAATCTTTGACCACTGAGCCATTTTTTCAAGTTTGGGCACAGAAAATAATCCGAGGGGGCTATACCTGGTGAATAGGGTGCATGAGGTAGCAATTTAAACTTTAATTCATTAATTTTGGCCATTTCAATAACGGATTTGTGAGCTGATGCATTGTCATGTTGAAACAACACTTTTTTCTTAGCGAAATGCGGCCATTTTTACTTGATTTCTTCACTCAAACGTTGCGATAAGTTCGCATAATACTCGCTGTTGATAGTTTTCCCTTTTTGAACAGAGTCAGTGAAAACTATTCTACGCGTATCCCAAAAGCCGATGCCATGACTTTGCATGCAGATGAAACGGTCTTCGCCTTCTTTGGAGCCGGTTCTCCCTTGTGAGTCCATTATTTCAATTGTTCTTTTTTCTCGGGTGTTAAGTGATGGACACAGGTTTCATGCATGGTTGTGAAACGGCGCAAAAATTCTGCTTTGTTGCTGTAAAACTTCGGTAAACACGCAATTAGAACAGAGACTGTTCTTGTTCGAGTGTGAGCAAACGCGGTACCCATCTTGCACAAAGCTTTCTCATGTCCAAATTTTCAGATAATATGCAATTTACCGCACTTTTTCATATGCCCACTGTGTCTGCTAGCTCGCGCACTTTCAGTCGACCATCATCCAGTACCGCTTTGTGGATTTTCTTCACCATTTCCGGAGCCGTCACCTCACTTGGTCGACCACTGTGCGGCCTCAAATTCTGCTACCCAATATTTCACTGTTTCACTGTAAACGAAGGAGCAGACTCACACAGAGTAGAATTCAGTTCAGCTTTTATATCGGTTGGACCTTTCAAATAAAAGTATTGTATTACGTAACGATGACCAATTTTCTCCATTTTTACAAATTCACTGAACACGTTCACTATTACTGGCTGCTAAACAAATACTAAACAATATGGCGTCTTCAAACTTGAAATATATGCTTTATAGATTGTGTACTTTCTAATACAGTGATATTTAGGTCAGGCCGGATACTTATGGGACCACTCTCGTATGTCTAAAGTATGGGAAAAAGTGTTTTCTTATATGCAATTTTAAATAATTTATGCCAGATACTTTACTAGTATTTGATTAATGTTAACTTTACTAAATATTATGAAAAAACGCCGTTATGATAAATGGCTAAAGGTAAAAGTAAATCTAGAGAAAGAATTGTATCATCGAAAATTTGACCATTACGTGTTTATAAAACAAAAGAATTTATATTTTTGTGTTTATATATTTTAATATTTTAAGAACTTATATATATTTAAGTATAAATTTGTATTTGATTGATATATATATATATATATATATATATATATATATATATATATATATATATATACATATATACTATATATATACAAAATTTATCCAGCGCACATACGGCCCAGGGTACAAGAATCTCATTTACATTATCATTAGTTTATCGCACTCCAGGGGACGCTGTAATATATATCGATCGATTTTATACCTTGTATTGAGTACTTCTACTACCACTACTGTCAGTACTTCATTCGTACTATTTACATTTCCTTAATTTGAAATTCCCTTGTTTAATTATGTCAAATTCTTAATCTGTCGTCTGCTACTCAGAAATTGGATCTCCGACAGTAGAGATTAGTTATCTGTTGTGAACGATTTCTAAAATTAATGTAATATTAAAAAAAAGTTAAATCTTTACAAAACAATGTAGATCACCATCGCTACTAAACACAGAAAATATTTATAATCGGGATTCTAATACCCTGAGGCATTTGTTCCAGGTTGTAAATATTCCATTTTCGAGGATTGAACATCCAGAGAATGTGTTCTAAAATTAAAATTTTTATATCATTGGAAAATATTTACGAAGTTGCAGTTACCTAATATACAATTTAGTAACTCAGATAATCAATTGCTTGGGTTTTTCCGTACTCGCAAATACAATTTCTGTACTATCTACATTCCCCTTACCTTCGTTTTCATTTAAACTCGCACGTTGTCAATTCATTTTAATTTTAAATTTTCTAGTATGCACCGAGACCACTCCGATGTTTTGAATCTAATTCGATGTTCCTTTGCCAAACCACTTTCTGGCAAATTTTAGTAAACATCTACACTAAATTTCTACTACTTTCTTAGCATGTACAATTCTAAATAACAAATACAGAGATCCGAAACCTCACACTTTAAAACAACACATACATGGACCTTGATATTGAGCGTGTTATGAATTTTTAATTTATTATTATTAAATTATATTCTTAGTATCGAATATCAGTTTATTACAAAGGGTACTAGGAAAGTTTTGCAATACAACTTCGTTTATTTAACTTTTTCAAAGTAATTTCCGCGACACTCAATACACCTCTCCACCCTCCGAAACCCATCTTTAAACCAGTTCTGGCAAGTTTCACTAGGGAGTAAAGCACACTCGTTGTCCCAAGCCCGCAGAAGGTCCTTATCACTGGAAAACCGCCTCCTTTTTAGCTTCATTTTCACGTGCAGGGACAGTGCAAAGTCGCAGGGTGCAAGATCTGGACTGTAGGGAGGGTGTTGGAGAAGTTTCAATCCTGTCATGGTAAAATATTCTGTGCAGGTTTTGGCGTAGTGAGCTGGAGTATTATCGTGATGGAGGAACCAGGTGTCCATTCTTGACTTGAGCCACAGGTTCTTCATAGATTCAATGACTTTAGGCAGGCACTGTTCAGTATACCACTTAGCTGTGACTGTCTTCTGTGTGTCCAAAACGACGCGTTCCACGATTCCACTGGATTTGAAAAATACAGCTATCATTTTCTTCTTAACAGATCGGGATTTTCTACGGGCGTGCCCTCATCATCAAAGATCCAAACTTTGTTTTGAGCTTTAGTCGGCACATCGTAATAGTACAGCCAAGTTTCGTCACCTGTCACGATGTTGTTCACACACCGAGATTGTCCCTTATTAGACTTTTTAATATCTCTCGGCACCAAGCCACACGCCGTGTCATTTGCTCTTTAGTCAGTCGATGCGGCACCTAGAGAGAACAAAGTTTCTTCACGTGCAAATGATCATGCAGAATCGAACGAATTGCTGGTGCATTTAGGCCTGAAGTACCCTCTATCTGTTGGTTGGTCACTCGCCAGTCTTCGCCTCACAGTAGTAACGTTTTCCTCCGTAACTGACATTCGTGGCCTTCCCGGCCTCTCAACATGCTCCACAGTTAAATTTCCCTTTTGGAATTCTCTATACCACCTGAATATCGTTGTGCGATGTGGACAAACATCACCTAGTACAAGAGTCATTTCTTCGAAGCACTGGTCTATGTTTAAACCACGTACGAAATTATAACGCAAAACTGCCCTTATCCCATTTCGTGACCACGATGCCATCACAAGCACTTTACACTCTCACTGCTAATGAATAACTGAGCCCATCGACATGGCGCGGCGGCTACTGTGCACGTATGAACATGTCTTAATATGCAGCTTCCTACGATTCATTGTTGCGTCATATTGCAAAACTTTCTTAGTACCCTTTGTAGTTTTATTTCAATTTCAGTGGTTATGAAGGTATGTAAAACTGAAAATTTCGGAAATTTTTATATTTTTTTAAATTCCTCAAATAGCAAATAATATATTTAAAAATTATCAAATACTGCTCGAATTTCTGAGTAGCTTTACTAATTTAACAGATGCTGATATTCAATACTAAGAAATTTACACATATACGGATATAGAAAATGGGCACGCACCTGGTGTATAAGACATACCTCTAAGCAAGATGGAAGGCTCTCGGAGATAGTGTTATTACAAATTAACCTTCTTGACAAATTAAGTTATCATTATAGTATAGTGACTAACATAAATTTAACAGTTATGCAAATTATGCAAATAATCTTGAAAAGAAGTAGTTTTTCGAAACATTTTATTTTTATTATTATTGAATTTATTCATCGAGAGTCATACAGGTATTTGAATTACAACGTAAAATAGACATAAATAATTTACGTAACATACTAATTCCTCTAATAAATCCAGTCTAATGCTATTATACGCAGAGTTAAAACATTGTTAACTGCTCCTGAAAAATAAATCTCAGCGATTGTGCTACAAAAAATTGTTTTGTATTTGTTTTTTGTGCCCAAAGCTAAGCTTACTCACCTCGTTTACTTTCTGCGTCTAATTAAAACCGTTGTTTAACGAATCGGTCCTTTGAACGTACTAATTTGTCCCGATCCGCTTCAACCAATTCTTGAAACTTCACTTTTGTCAATGGCTTTTTGACTAGTACTATAAAAGGTATAAACTAAACACCATTATAACTTTCAATGATGAAGTCTCTGTAGAGACGGAACGCCCAATTTAAATTATTTATTAAACTCTTTCATTTTTTTTTGTAAAGGCCTTGTTTTAGTATTTTGTTTTCATACAAGAAAATAAAATACGAGTCTAGACAGTTTTTTGTATATAGTTTTTTATTAATTTGTTTTGCTATTAGTTCACATTTAGAATGTTATATTTATTATAGTTTACATCAGGTATGGGCAATCTTTGACATGTCAGCCAAAATTTAATATGCAAATACATTCGCGGGCCGTGTTTAAAAGTAGTGCATTTTCAAGTAGTGTTTTAAAGTAGTGTTCATAATTTTTAGCGATAGATATCAGTCATGAAATAATACGACAATGTTATTATAATATAATTTATTGAAATAACAAAATGAAATGAAAAAAATAGGTACAACATTATAATTAAATCGTTAAATTTGGCATTGTTACAAACTACGAAAGTTAAATAGCGACACCGAAATCAATGAGACACTTGAGCTTGAATTTGGGAAACTAATCCATCGATTGGATTAATTCCACTGATACAAAGACGTAAAGAATTTTCCAAATTATCGTCAGTCAGCCTTGTACGATACTTTGATTTATTAACTTTCATCATTGAAAAAAACTGTTCGCATTTAAAAGTACTGCCAAACGCACAATCTTCTTGCGAATTTTCTAAGCTGCGGAAAATGGTCTTCTTCGAGGTATTTTTTTTTGTAGAAATCGCACAACTCCACGTCTTCAAATTTAGATTTTAGGAGTGAGTTTCCTTGAATCTCAATCAACTCCATTTGCATGTGTATTGGAGCATTTTGTACATTACATTTTGTTGGAGTAACAAATAAATGGAAACAGTCTTCCATGTTTTCGAAATCGCTAAATCTGTTCAAAAATTGCTCCGTCAGTAACTTGAGTTCTTCAGGTTATTGAGCATAAGCAATATTTTCATACGCAGAGAGCGTGGTGAAATGGTAACTGTTACCAGACAGCATCTGTGCCTGCCACAAGCGAATTTTGTTCTGAAATACTTTCAAATGGCTGTACAAATCATTTACTAACTGTCCTTGTTTTTGAAGTTTCAAATTTAAATCTTTCAAATATCCTGTAAGGTCGACCAGAAATGCTAAGTCACATATCGATTTTGGGTCATTCAATTCAGATAAATATAGCCAGTTGAGCTGTGTCAGACAAATTGGTGCTCTCGTCTAATGTTATGGAAAATGATTCAAAATCAGTCATAGCGTCAGTTAATGTTGTTTTTATATCATTACCCATCATTTCTATATGTCGGACAACAGTTCGTCGTGACAAACTAATTTTTTCAAATTCATTTTTCTTTTCAGGACACAAAACACTGCAAACTTCTAACATACACTCCTTGATAAATTCTCCTTCAGCAAACGATTTTAACGATTTTGCCAATTTTGAATTAACTATAAAACTAGCTTTCACAACATTATCAAGTTGTGTTCTTTGTTTAGGAAACATTTGCTACTGTTTTTCCAAATTTGCGGTAAGATTCTGGATTTGGTCTTTTCTTATTTGTCCTGTCAGTGAGTGCAGCGCAGGGTGCTTAGTTGAGTAATGCCTCTTTATATTGAATTCTTTCATCACTGAAATGGTTTCATTACACAGCAAACAAATAGGCTTACCATTGTGCAAGATAAAAAGAATCCTTCAGTCCATTTTTCTTGAAACTGGCGACCCTCTGCATCTACTTTTCGTTTCTTTCCACTAGACATCATTTTCGTTTACTTTTCGTTCGATAAACTTAATAACAAAATATAGGTAATTAGTAAGCATTCAAGATGCACACAAAGTCACAAAGCAATTGAAACTTCGGGCCATCTACCCGCTTATATAGGCAAAATAAAGGAATGGTCTAGAATTGTCTAGTGTAGATCAATTGAGAAGCAATAATCTTTTGTTGCGCCGCCAGTGAGGCAGCAAACATAAAAGGCTTTGATGTTTGCCGCCTCACTCTTTGATGATCGCCGCCACTCGGCTTGCTCACTCCCTTGATTCCATGAAAATGAGTAAGTAGTGTAATATTTTTTTTTAATTGGGTTTTTCAAAATGTCTCGCGGGCCAGATCAAATCTTACAGCGGGCCGGTTGTTGCCCGCATATGGTTGACATATGTAGTTAAAATTATTTGACTTCATTGCGTTATGACGTTATTCTACATATATTAGAATGATTTGATAGGAAGTGAATATCTACAATTAGCACATTTTTCAGAAAAATTTAACATTATATTCTAATTCTGACATATTTTTAGGGTGAGGTGAAAGTTGATTAATTTCTACCATTTAGAAAGTTACAGCAGTGTAAATAAAGCATCAGCGGATGGTAATGTACGATCATGGTAGAGCCATCAAAAACTGCAACAACGCGGGAAATGATCAATAAAATTAATGATATGGCTTCGAACGATCAAAACATTTATATCGAAAAGATAATTAATATCTCGAGTATATCGACTTATATTTTGCGCGTAGAATTGAGAGGAGCTACATCAAGGTGAATATCAAGAATTTTGATCTAACGTGAAAGAATGGGAAACTCAAGCAACAATTTCAAGAACGAAGATAATTTGTTTCTTTATTACGGTTGAAGAATACCGTGGGTAACTTCCAACAAAAACAAGTCAATTACATTTGCCAAAGTAATTGTAAAAAAGCGTTAAACAGATCACTGGCATATTAAAACGTTTATAAAAATAAAATCGTGAAACAAATTAAAACAACAATTTCATATATGAAAAATATTCAGTTATGTATACGCTTCCGTAACTCAAGAAGGGCTTTTCAAAAACTCTACGATAGTTAAAATATATTGGTTTGACATTATATAGGTCTGCAATGCAAACTGCGAAGTGAGAAAGTATGGCATTTGACGAAATATGTAGTACAACAGATATGCAGGACAGAAAAAAATATTTTTATCAACAGATATAAGACACTAAAAACGTGCAGCTAAATATAAAAGACAGTGTACATATTCGGCAAAACTCCGAACAAATATCGTTGAATGATAAAAATGACGACTATGAAGCTCTCTTGTTAATAAGTAATGAATCACTACTTACTTTCCGTCCGCTCTCTGATTATAAAGTACTAAAGTACATATTGCTGTTATCTTCGTATGTCAATAAGTCATATATGTACTTTTCGCAGCACAATAGCTTTAACTTGAGACTCTTATCTAAAAACTTTCTTTTGTATAGATTTTGTGAGTTGGACATGAATTCTTTTAATCAACTAGACATAATATCAACCTTCACACAACATTAGTATAAATAATATAACTTATTTCGAAACAAAACGTTAATATTTATTGAAGAAAAATGACCATATGGCATTACATCCAAACCTTTTGTGCGTATAAAGAAACTATGCAATATTATTTCTTGTACATAAGAATGCATAAGAACATGTCCCATTTGAATATAAAATATATTTTTGGAAAATTGAATATAATTAATTTATAGGAAACGTTAATTTTCGTCAATTGAACCCTAAACATGAAAGTTTTGATTTACATGTACTGGAAATGTAATAATAAAAATAAAATAAAGATGTCTATTTCAAATTCTACATATATGGAAATTGAAATAAGGAAAAAATTTGATTTCTAATTGACATTTTTTTTACAATTATATTATGAAAAAAATATAAAAATGTTATTACAAATCTCCGTTACACGGTTCACAACGGCTATTATTCGCTTCTCATTTACTTCCATAACAAGATCATTAATTAACCTTCAAATAGAAAATTACTGTGAAACGAAAAAACGAAAACAAGAATAAGTAGTGTCTGGGCTATCATCCGTCTCGTTGAACTATATATACTAATTCCTCTGTTCTAAAATCGACCAACTGAATTACTCGAAAATTAACACACGAAGTAAAAGAGAATAACATACATTAAAATTTTGAAAATTAAAGACAAACAGAAGTTTAAACTAACAAAACAGTATCACTCATTAGGTAAAGCATAAAGAGCTTCGATACCTTGTGAGCGAATCTCCGCGTTGTGACGTCAACTCACTGATTTCTTTTATTTCCGTTTCTAAAACTTCACAAACTTATTTTTGCAATTATTCTTAATGTAATTAAATTCATTTGGAAACAAATTAGGTTAGCTTTGCCCGTTCAATGTATATACTTAAATATCTTAAATTCCCTGCTGCCATCTAACGGACAGTTTGTTTGCACTAATTTTCAAATCCACTGCAAATGTATTTGCTCATACACATCAATACATATAACGACTTACCAAATAAGATAAATTGTATATGAATGCATAAAGTGCAACTTAAGTTTTATATAACACTACGTATATCGAATATTGTCGAAATATGCACAATTATAAGTATACACATTTAGTCTGATTGTAATTATTATCTTAAACTCAGTCCAAAATACATAGCATATATGTATAAGTTCAATAAACGTAAAAAGTAAACCTAGCTGGTGATGGAAAATAAAATACATGTCATTGACAGAAAAAATATTTATATACAGTTGTTTGTTACTTGCTTTCTTTCAGTTGCTTACGACATTTAAATTCTTTTATTAAAATATTTAAATATATTGAATGCAGTTTTCTTTCCAAATAACACGTCTGCAATACAATTATTGTGTTTTAGCAGTTTCTACCATTTTCTGAATTAAGGTTTATATATTGCAATGATAATGCTTCCACATGGGACTATTTCATTGCCGTCCGTTATGTCGTGACGGACATCGTACGTGTTCACTGTTGTAACTGACCGTGTCGTAAATATTTCAATTAAATTATGCGAGAGCTGTTATCATTATGCAGCGGGAATGATTGATGATGTACTAATCTGTCATAACTCGGGACACGGCATAAGAGCGTAAATTTATGGCCGAAGTCTGCTGCACACACACACTGGACCTTTGGGAGTTCTATGCGGTCATACCGCCTGCATTATGGATAAACCAGAAATTATACATTGACATTTCAGAGGCTGGTGTTTGTTCGGCTTCTGTATGCATTATACATTCAAGACTGAATGTTTTGATGCGGTATAATAATCTGTTCGTTTTCTAGGTAAGTTGGCGTATCAAAACAAGAATATTTATTCGGTAATACTACTGTTTGTAACATTCATAGAGTGACTATAAAATATTTTAATGTGCTTTACTAGGCGCGTAAACAATATTTAATATTTTTCTTATTTCCTGTTCTTCCAATAGAAGAAGATATGTTCAATTGTGAAAATATGAATTAAAAAATTCAATTGGGTTAAAAGATAATTTTTATAACAGTGAACACAAAAGCTAATCAACTACAGTCATGTGTTAGATCTGCCAAATATGATCGAAAAACAATTAGAGGATATTTGAAAAAGTAATAATAAAATAAATACGTAAATAATATACATGCAAATATTTTTATATTGCAACTATAATTCTTTTAAACAAGAAACAGAATACATTGACAGGTTTCAACTTGTACAGCGCTTCGGTGCAGCGCCTGCGCGAACCGTCACTGCTTGAGCCCATAAAAGCGCGTATGCGAGCGATCTGGACTACAGTTAGATTTTTCCATTTTCTGTATCACAGCTAATTTTTTAACTGTAATTATAAGTAATAATGGAAAGGCAACGGGATTTGACTCATGCACAGGCCTGAAGAGCCATGGGTCAATTGGAAGGTGGATGAAGACAGCAATCTGTTGCTGAAGTTTTTGCAGTTAGCCAAAGTGTAATTTTGCGTTCGTGGAATCGGCTTTTACAAACTATAGATGTTCAGAGAAGACGAGGACAAGGATGCCCAGCATCTACAACAGCAAGAAATGATCGATAATTAACAGTATTTGCACGTAGAAATCGCACTCATAACTCAACGCAGCTTAGAAGTGAGCTTGCTGCTGCTACGGGAAGACTAGTATCAACTAAAACAATAAGAAATCGTCTTTATAACGTTGGCATGTATGCTCGAGGACCCTTAGTACGCGTTCCACTAACTGCTCTTCATAAAAGGTCGCGAAGAATATGGGCTAAGCAGCATAGAAATTGGATCTACGATGAGTGAGTACAAGTATTGTTTTGTGACGAATCCAGATTCTCCTTAAATAATAATAATAATATGTAATAATAATAATAAGTCTTTATTGTCCAACAGATTGTTACAATCCAATAACAGGACAAAAAAAACATAAAAAAAATCATCAGATAATCAAACAATAGTAACCTAATTAATGTTCACAGTGCATTAAAAAAAATAGAAATAAGGATATAAATGAACACAAATATAGTCACACACACACACCCATAAGTAAGAAAATTCAGAAAATTAAAAAAATTAAGACAAACGCGCCCTAGCGCCAGTATCCGCCCCAAGGAATCAAAATAAACCGCTGAAGGCCCGACATGCAACTGCTAATGGGGAATTGAAACCACTATTGGTCCTAAATGTTTTGATATAAAAGCAAAGGCCATGTCTAGCCGACACTCGAGGTACCATAAAATTAAATTAATTAAATTTAATTAAATCCAGATAATGGGCGTCTTTTATTTGGCGTGAACCTGTATCACGTAATCAGCCAAAATTTCTTCAAGAAAGGCCGCAATATTAAGGTGGGTGTGTAATGGTATGGGTAGGGATGAGGGCAGGAGCTCGTACAGACCTTTATGTGATACAGAACGGCGACCTAACTGCGAGAGAGGTATCTGTATGAAATTTTTAGACCCATTGTTCGCCTGTACGCTGGCGCTATGGTTGAAAGATTCATTTTAATGGATTACAATGCTCGTTCACATCGAGTAAACAACTGGATTGAACAATTGGAAATCAATAGAATGGACTGGCCAGCAAATTCTCCTGGTAATCCTATCGAACGTGCTTGGGCCTTAGGAATACGTGTCGCAGCAAGAAATATGCCACCGCGTACAATTCAGGAGCTTCAAATTGCTCTAATAGAGGAATAGAATAATATTCCACAAGAATTTTTTGATGTCCTGTTTCAATCAATGCCGATGAGATGTCAAACCTTTATTGCCATTCGTGTTCATATATACATATTATTAACAATAGAGTTCACGTCATTTTATCAATAAAACTTCTTATGAAGTCTTATAATTATGTATTCATTTAATAACATTTATTCACTCTAGCGTCTTAGTAGCTTTATAATGTGCACAAACAAGTTCAAACGTGTCAACGTGTTCGGTTTCTTATTTAAAAACGTTGTAGTTAAATGAAAAAATATTTGCGAAGTGCTAGATTCTTTGCTATCTGCTATTTATTTTCGTACTATTTCAGGGCTGAAGATGCCCTGAAGATTCCCATACAAATGGGTACGAAACGTCGGCAGATATACTAGTGACGCGGTTCCAGCCCGGAAACCCAGAAGCAGATAGCATGGACCACGACCGCGGAAGTCTACGTACCAAATTGCTAGATTCTTTATTTATTTATTCTATTACCATTTTTACAACTATTCCGTAATTGTTTTGAGCAGTGTATTATGAAATACACTTTTGCGAAACCGAATGGGCTCAACGATTGATGTGCTTCCAATAGCCTGTCAATGCGGTATTCGCCGCGATGAGAAAATATTCTTATACAAAGGAATCAGCCGCTCCACATCTAGAGAGTAATATTTGCATAGTGAAAATAATCTTAAAAAGTTACAAATTTCTCTTAAATTAATAAAATCTAAAACTTTGTTTAAAACACTTAAAGTGATAAAGATAATTTTATGTCAGAGTACATCGTCCTATATTTGCAACGACTTCGCGAACGCCAATGAAAGATTTTGAAGTTTTTTCGTTGCTTCAATTATTTCTTCGTAAGTTTCTTAAGAGTATTAAAATTTTAGTTTACTTGAAATTGTAAAATTAAATAATTATTTATTCGTTGAAAAATAGTACAAAACTGCATGTAATCATGTTCCCCAAGTGTAAGATTTAGCTGAGGTGATTGAAGGATGTCGGGACACTGCTACTTATAAAATTCTCAGACGGCTTATGAAATTCTCGAATTCGTTTAGGAGATTTAAGAAACGACTTTTGATTGACTTACTAACTCATTTATCTTTAGACAATACTTTCTAATAGTTTCTTCTACAAAATTACAAGTTGTAAAGCATGGAGTTTACAGGTTGCATATATTAAACAAATACCTGCATTTTGAAGAGAACAACACACACAAGGCATTGTTGCGCCACCAGCAATCATTAACATTGACAATTGATCTGTCGAGAGCTAAAATTTTGTCAATGTATTAAGCACTACTCTCAAAGTTCCTTCACTAGTTGTAATGGTACGCGTAATTTATTGAATAAAATATTTTTATTTTCTATTTTGTTAATTTTGTTTATGTAAATATAAGTGCTATATCGTCCACTAATGCTTTGGACAGTAAGATCTTTAGTGCTAGATCGTCGACGGAAATCACGTTGCATAGTTGAATGGAACTGAAAAATACAAAAAGCTTTTAGAGGCTTGATTGCCATCATGATCTACACTGACGGGAGTCAGTGCATGCTAGTGACATCTTCCGCTAACCAAACAAAACTTGAACACTCTCTCTTTCAAACTGTAAGCGTTTTCATTCAAAGCTTCAGGAACATTGTGAATTTCTAATAGAACCAATTGCAACACTAAATCCTTTAATTGTCAAAAATTTTGAAAAGCGTCATGAAAGAAGCAACTAGTCTAAACTCAACTAGAAATCGAATTAACTATTCGCTCGTTAGTAAGCAATATTAATTTAAATTTCATATGAATTATGTTGTCTTTATAATAGACATTTATTTATATGATAGATAATTAAAGTGAAGTAATCTGAGTATATATATACATACATATATAATATTTCACTAGCAAAGGAAGACGTGAATACTATTTGTTCAATGAAAGTTATCATTGGACTTCCATTTATCTGTTTACAATGTTGTTTTTGTAATTACAAAAAGGAAAACTAATTACGGTAATTGCACTTTGTTTAATTTGAGTAAGCGATTTTAATTAGAGATGTCGCTGTACACAAGAGCATTAATTTTCTGATTCTATTATAAGGGGAATTATGGAAATACACAGGCTACGGCGGCACTTGCGGGAGAATTAATAAAATTACAATGCAGTAAATTTTTATAATTCCCGTCTTGTAATTTGAAGTTCGTGAAATAATAAACTGGAAAATATTAACGTTATCCATGGTATAATTTTCTTTTCGTTTTTAATTAGTATCATTTATTATAGCAAATAGAAATTGTAAGAAATAACGTGTCGCGTACCTACATTTGCAATTTGTTGAATATTTTTAATTGAAACAGAAATTCTAGGAAAATATTTAATAAAGATTAACTGCAGTTTATGTAATTGGACAGAATGTAAAGAACATATTTCTGACTCAGCCCATTTTAATTAATAAAATTAAACTGGTTTTCAACGAAAGAAAGATCTGCAAAATTCTGAATAAATTTAATCCTGCAAAATTTTTGAATGGACAATATTAATTAGAAAAAGTAAAAAATCCTTACCACATTAACATTTGTGTTCTGGACACATATCTCGATAACTAAGTTGTTATCATCAGCAAAACGCTCTACTCGAAGATGGCACAAGTATTCAATTAGCGACAATCTTTAAAGGAGATTATATAGACAATTTGTTTAAAATTTTGAAATAATAAGTTGAATTTCTTTCTAATTGATGATATGGTTAAATGCTATACAATATCATTGGTATGAATATGATGCAAATAGCTCATTAGCTTTTATATATATTTCTCTCAGTAATGTAATACGTAATCTAAACATGTAATATAATATTTGCTACCGAATTTAAACATTGCTATTTCGATAAGTAGTTCAATCCGATGAAAATAGAAAATTCATGGGCGTAGATGGAAAGCAATAAAATATAGTTTTAAAAAATGGTCTGATAAATGTAGAAATTAAAAAAATAGATTAAATAAAATGTCGTTTCAAACAAAAGATTGCTTCTATTTGCCCTCAAAAACGAAGTGCTGGTTGAGATACAGTGATGATGTTAGCTGAGCACATGGACATGATTTCCTAAACAATTGTTTTACTTTTGTAAACTCCCAACACTATTTCAAGTCTATTCACTACACTATGGAGGATGAGTCTGGGGATTCTTCTCCATTTCTAGACGCATGGTAAATAGCCATACTGAGGGGTAATTACGACATTCCATTTATCGCTAACGTTTACATAACAGTATGCATGTAAAAAAACGCCCCTTCCTACCATCAAGCAGTACAAAAATGTGGTGTCATAATGAACTTATTTATGTATGCAACCAAAACCTTAATCAGCAACTATTGCAAGCAAACTGTTCATGGTATCATAAACTTACATCGGAACTCAGGACCATCTGGACTCATTTCTCAACGTTTCTCCTACATACACGATATCACTGATCTTATCAGTAGACTATTTCCAATACATAGCATTAAAATCATCTTCAAACCCTCCACCCTATTGCCTCCCTCTCTGTTAAATACCATCACTATCTAAAAAACGTCTGGTCTTGGCGACGGTGTTGGCATATTAGTGAGAAAAACGTTTAGTCGAACCTCTAATCCTGACCACAAGACTTATACTGAGACGCTAAGTGGGACGCTTGGACTTTACTTTGATTGGAGAAAATATAGTTTCTTGTAAATAGGATGGTACAAATGGAAGTAAAATATCCAAGGCCTTGTTTGTAATGGAAAGGTAAACCTCCAGATATCCAACACGAAGTTGCATTCGTTTGAATCTCACCTTTAAACATGTATTGGATTGGGTATCGATTAATGCCTCCTTCTCTTTAATTGTTAATCTGACGGCATTTTAAAAATGTTCCCCGGCCTGTCCAAAAGAAGACGTTACTCACTGGATTTCAGCTATACAAGTAGACTAGAAGAGAGAATTATTTAATTAATTACTCTTTAAAGTTTTTCAAGTGGTCTTTATCCGTTTTCTTAGTAGATTTTCTTGCTTTAATGTCAAGTTAGGTAGAATCTGGATGTATATTGCAAACTGGTGCAACCTCCACTCCTATCTGCTTTCAAAGTTCAATTTTCTTCAAAAACCATTCATTTTATCATTAACCAAAATAATATTTTCGTTGCGGTCTTGCATGCTAGAATTCAGAAAATTAAGTTTTTGAAAAATGTCAGCAAGCTGAGCCTATTACAAATTTCATATTACATTGTCTAATTTTTCTGAAAAATCAGGGTTTTGGTTTTGAAAAATCTATTTCGTCACGAAGTCTCAGAGCCTAGTTTAAAATGTTGCGTCTTGAGATCTAACGAATTTCAAAATGGAGCACTTGTAATTCGAGCCCATGTCTTGGTAGAGTTTTTCGAATATACGTAACTATGCTGAACATATTTTTATATAATTAATCATGCATGTAACATTTTTGAGTACTTCGCGCAATGAGCCGTTGTCATCAGTGTTGCCCGCCTCTATGAAAGAAACAGTGAATCGAAGTAATTGACAAATTTTCTTTTTTTGCAAAACCTCTGTTGCGACCGGTTGTAGCTGCTGCTCCATCTGTAGGCATTAAGTAAAAGTATTCCCATTTCATTTACCTCTTCCATCAGTCGACACATTTAATTCTGAAGCGAATTTTTTACAATCTCTTATGTTTTCTGTGACAACGAGCTCAATATCTGCAGATATACCGCCCACTTTTCGATATCATTTGATACTGGTATTTTCTTCATTTGTTTCACGGCTTCTAGAGCAAACATAATTTTACAAATTTCCACAGATAAAACAAGTTTTTACCCAATGTTATGCCCTTTCTTATTAATCACGACAAATTCTACCATTTTGTAGGAATCAATAAAATATTTGTCGCATATTTTTCGATGCTACTCTACTTTGCGCACAATTTTTTTTTAAGCTGGAGAAAAGAATCCGAAATTATTCGAATGCTTTCTGAGCAACATATTGATAATTTTATTCCAAATGCCTTTTAACTGTTTGGGTATCAATGACTGATTTGTCACAGTTGTATATAGTACAAATAGTACAAATTTCGATTGAAGACAATTTTTGCTCCTCCACAAGTAAAATCAAAGCTTAAGTTTTATTTACAGTACATTTTTAAAGATTTGTTTTAAAAATGTTTCACGGACGCAGTAGTTCTGGAACTTTTTTTTCGCCGTGTTTTACCAGGTGCGACACTTTGAAATTATCTGCTGATGATGACAACTTGGTTGTCGAAATGCGTATACAGAATTTACAAAAGTTAATGTGGAAAGGGGTTATATATCAACCTTATTGATCAAGTCAATCAACCACAGGCTCCATCAAATTCAACTACAATAATAATAAATATTTTATATTGACAGAACATGTAGCATATGCCTCTAATGAGACATTGCTTTACAATATTGAGCATAATGGCTCTTTTTGATATCATCTTATATCTAACACGTATTGGGTATGTGGATATGTTAGAGCTTTAGGCCTAAATCGTTTTAACCGATGCACTCCACCTTTATCTTCTATCAGGGCTCTTGCTAATAAGTTTGTATGAGTACTTAACTTTGCACTAGAGACTTCCCTTCTTTTTTCAATTTCTTCTTCCAATGAGGGTATTTTTAGTTTATTTTCAGTAATTTTATTTGTCACGGACTACGGTGCACTTACGATTGCTTTAAAGACTTTATTTGACACTCTTGGAGTATCTCTGTATTTGAATTTGTCGCCGTTTCTCATAATTGAATACTGTAGGTCCACATAGATTTGATAATGACTTTATATAATAATATTTTATTGTTAATATTTAAACTCAAATGTCTGCCCATCATCAAGTACATGTCTCTGAATTTAATTCTCAATTGCTTTCTCTTCGTGAAAATGTCTTTTTTCTTTTTTTTAGTACTCTAAACAATTCACTACCCTTTGGTGTAAAAATCTAGGTGGTCAGTACCGTTTCACCTTCATTTCAAAAGTTGAAATTTTGGTGGCGACTAATCCTCCTAGGAAATTGTTATGGCCTGAATATCTGACTTTTGATAGGGTTTCTAGTTCATGGTATTTAATGTTGTTCCTGGTTATTAACACTGTTCATCCGCGGGTAGTACCATCTGTATATGAGATATGGTGTGTATTATTTTCTCTTAGTTTGAAGTAACTTTTGTTGGTGATACGTATTTTAGAGACAAGCATAATGTTTATCTCGTTTGTTAAATTTCTTGTGCATAACCACACAATCCCTTGGCGTTCCATGCGGCTACATTTTTTGATTAGGAATTATCCGTAGTCACTGTTAAGATTTTCAAATTTTAGTTCAATTCAGATTAAAAATTAATAGCTCCAATTGAAAGCACAATTGTCCAATTTAATAACCGTCATCAATTTTCCCTGTGACACCGGTTGATACGTATTCCACAGTAAATTTTGTGAAATACGTACATTGTTTGATATAACGGAATCGAATTCATTTAAACTATAAAATGGACGCGGTTTTTCGAATTAAATTATGTACATTCCCATTACAGCAGGTTTGCCTGTACTACACTTGCTTTAGTTACAACTACATGAAAAATATCGACATTCTTCTTTATTGGGTTATTTGTAAGTAATATTAATACTACAACATTATGCCAACTACTGCATTTTAAATCATTGTCTGCACGGCCCAAAGTATATTTACTTAAGTTTGGATTTAAATGCTTTAATAACATGATAGAAGATTGTCCTCCTTTTCGTTCGTTGTTTAGAATACGTGTTCCTAGATTGGAATCTTGTAATGAAGATTTATTAGCATTGTCTTTCCATCGCACAGTTTATGGTTGTAATGTTCTTTTAAATCGAATATTTAGAGAATTAAACTTCTTACGAAGTGACACTGACGCATTCAGTATTACGTACAACAGATTTTATAAAAGTAATAAACCGGAGTTTACGAGATTTAGAGTATATTGTGCACAAATAAATTTATAATATGCTAGTATTTAATTGAACTAAGGTTGATTATGTTTCAGTTGTGTTTTCTGGGTATATGTAATTTTATTTAATATAATAGTAGGTTGTTTGTGTGGGCACATGTAGATGTTTTTTTTTAATCTTATATTTGTGTTTATTTTCTAAATTACTGTATAACCTCTGTCGTTAGCAAGTACGTATTGCTTACAATTGCATTTGATAATATTAGAATATACCAATATATTTACATTATCGATAACGAATAGAGCTTATTTTGTTCAAAGTCTTCTCGTACTGTATCCTAGGACAAAATATTATGATTACGTTAATTGATTAACAAGATTACAGTGATACAAATAATGTTATTATATCCTAAACAAATTACTAATAAAATATTATTAGCATTAATTAACCCATAACGAACGACAGTGCCCAGATGAAATTGACCAGTTGTTCGGTTCACAATATCGAATATTTTCATTACGTGTGTCACCGTTATTAAATGGAAATGTATTCAAATTCCATTTTCCGGATCCGTGCGCAATCCAAATCAAAATTAGTTTCCCTCCTTTGGATCTATGCACAGCGAGAGGAATTAACATTGATTTTTCTTTACGTAGACGCTCATGATGGACTGTAACAGGTTCTGAAAATTTGCGCTCTTATTCAATTTAAAACTATTCACCCCCTGTAGATGGTTGTAGTTAATATGTAACCGTGACGGTAGTCTTTTGGAATTGTAAATCAGACTTACTCTAGAGCTGGTAGAAGCGGATATGAGTCATAGTCAAGTTCGACTATAATTGCGAACAATCCTTGTTACTGATAATCTTACCCGCTTACTCTGCGTCGACCCCCATTTTAGACTAATGTTAGTTTTATGTTAATGATCTTATACGGTTAGTTTATGTCTCGCATCGCTAACGGCATTAGTGCTTAATCTCGAACAGCCCGTATGGGATTGCAACTTTTATGCGATTTACGATTTATGTAGTTACTATTAGAATCGTTTGCATATGAGAACTAAAAGCAAGCACTCTGGATTGTATTATTTCAATTAGTTTAACACTTAAGAGAATAGTTTTCTAAAAGAGAATTATTATAGCATTTTATATACACTATAAGGATTCTTTTTTATTTCATTTCTACATTAGTAATTCTTTGGAATATTAATAGCATTTAATTTTAGAAGACAATAGAGAAATAGTTAAATATGAATATTACTGAATATTACTTAACAAATAGAATTACCGAATGCCGTTAAGCATATCATAAGATGACTGCAGATGAGTCGATGTTTTTTTCTTACACTTCAATGTGAGGGGCATTGGTATTGCTTCGGTTACGTTTAATTGTTGGGGAAGAATAACTAATAATTCTTCCATTGTACAGTGAAGAAATGTAAATTGTTACGTATTCGTAACACTTTAATTAATTCATTTTCAATAGTTTATTTAATTTTCGATTTTGCTTCCGTGCCTCGTATGTGTATTTTTATGTTTCTCTCGACGGTATTGTCATAGTGTTAGATTTTTCCTACTTTCTAACATTAAAGTTAGTATCTTTCCGGCATTGCCGTCCAAGTTTGATGTTGAATTCCTCTTGTCGTCACTAATCTATTTAAGTTAAGCAATTATTATTTATAGATTCCAGTACCGACTTCCATGATGGATATAGATTCTGAATGTAGAGTTTATTTCTGCATTTATATTATTTAAGTACTCTTCAACATTTTGGTGGATTAATATTTGTTTACTCCACTGAGATTTATTTTTCTTTCGCTAATTGAGGATTTGGAAATCTTTGTCTACACACAACAAGCACATGGTGTTATTATATGAATAAAAATCTTTCCTTTCACTGACAGATAATAAATGTTTCTAACTTTGTGTTCTAATTGCCATCTTGTTTTTCTGTTTGACAAAAAATAATAAAGATATAGTTCAAAAAAATTATTTAAAAAAATGCAGAAGTAAGTCACGTCCTAGAAGCTCACGAGATCGTGATACTAGTCGGCCTAGGTAATACTTCGGGAACATTTAAGAAGATATTCCTCGCATTAATTTTGTGTTTTGTATGAGAACACTGAGCTAAGTGTACCAAGAAACTATATTGGAAACTGCAGTGCAACCTCAAGATAGGCTACTTGTTCAAGAGGATGATGTTACGTCTTACTTTACTATTGCAGATTACAAATCACCAAAGTCCATACTGCTTATCT
Source organism: Dermolepida albohirtum (assembly GCA_031893035.1). Classification (NCBI taxonomy): domain Eukaryota; kingdom Metazoa; phylum Arthropoda; class Insecta; order Coleoptera; family Scarabaeidae; genus Dermolepida; species Dermolepida albohirtum. The sequence goes on along the minus strand of JAVIWB010004799.1, from coordinate 567,159 downwards.
TATAAAATCCTTAGCTACTTCTAGAGTTGAAACTACCTAGTATATCTCACAGAGTTAGGGAGATTTCTATTAGAAAGATTTTAGAAAGGACGCCACAGCATTGAATACCCTAGTTATTTGTCAATATTATAGCACGTGGAAATGATTAGCAATAACAAAAGAAGTCCTACATAACAACAACTTGGATTTATTGTTAACGTGAGAGTCACAATAGTTACATCAATAATATGTGCAGAAGGTAGAATTTAGTAATGAGAACAGAATTCAAATAATAATAATATAAATAAATGTAAATTCAACTAAAAATTAACCAATGAGCCCTCTGAAACGTACTCAGTTCACATATTGTCAGTATGCATGGTTTTTATAAAAGTTTCCAAAAGTGCCACCAAAATAAGCATACAAAAATTTACAGACTGTTAACCACCGCGATCCATCTATTTTAGATTTTTATTTATGCGTAATGAGAAATGGTAGAATGTATCAAAAATCGCACGACACAATAGATGCAGTAGATAACTTTAGAGAAGCTGTACTAAAAGTTTTTGCTAATACTGACGGACATTCTGTTAAAAATTCAACAAATTACTTTAATTACGTTGTTTGGATACTACTTTATTTAATTTATTATAATATTGTCTTTATTGTTTATTACATAATTTATCGTTTGTCATTCTATGTTTATTAGTTTCTAAGAAATTACTTTATTTAAAATTGTAATTCCAACGGAATAAATATTTCACACCAAAGTAATTGTATTCATAATTTCGAAAATAAAAGAAAAGTTTTAGTAGCTAATGAATTTTATCATCTATCATTGTTTCCATAGCATACTACTTAAACTGTTCGAAAATTGACAGAAAAAGACATAATTTTTTTTAAAAAATTACAACAAAGTAAAAAATACAGTTATTATTATTAAGCATATAGTTACCTACAAATTTTTCCTTTACACATCTTTTCTAAACATTTTGAACATTTAGTACGCTAAAACAAACAAGGAGCTCTGTGTTTGTGTTTTAAGACTGTTCACTTTACCTGCTTTTGTGTTTTAATAACAAAAAAGCTATAGGCACAGAACTAAGTTACAAAGAAATGATTTTTGTAAGATATCTTGTTAGCCATTCAATTTTCCAAAAAAAAAACTCATTAAATTAGCTCGTAAAACTGCAATTCTTTCCCCATTTCGGAACCGCAGAGGTAGAGAGAGAATTAGCTCTACCTCTGCTAGTTTTCGAAATCCTCATACTAAATATCATAAAAACTCGATATGTAATTATGTCTAATCGTTTTTTATTAACCGACATAATAACATTTATATGTGATGATTAAGACAAGTGCATTAAGTTATGACAAAATTATATGGTCAACTCTGAGGTGTTTTCTAATTCACGACATGTTGTCGAATTTAGTGTAACTGATGCAGTAATATCAAAAAAAGAAAATTCTCTCCGTTGAAAGTTCTACGATTAAGGGTATGTTGTAAATCGGCTTAGGTACAGAAAACATACAAATAGATATGTATATACATGGGTGAAATAAATTGAATGAAACAATTTTTTATTTGATCTAGGCAGTACATAAAAGTAGCTATGTCTTTGGATAAAATCCCTTCAGGATTTTATTAAAAAAAGGACAAGAAAAACAAGATATACGATTTCGCATATTTTAAATATGCATATTTATAAACCATCGGAATATGACGTGGCATGAAAAAAAATGGAATGGAACATTCGCTGTTCAACAAAAAAAATATTTCCAAGACAGTTTGTTTGAGTTTGGTATTAAAGCGGGGGAGATTTTCGGTTGAGATAGATTTCTCATAAATCTTATACGAAGAAAGGTATAAAAACGTCCCTTTATAAAAACATTCTGCGGCGTGCAAACTTTGCCGTATTATTTCGTGAAAATGGGTGGTATGAACATATCCCATTTTTGGGAACCGATTTAAGTTTGACGCTTTTCGTCAATGTGCGGTAACCCTACTCCTTCACACTTGCACACACGATCACCGCCTTGATGTTTCTCCTTCGTGACCTAATACGTTGACAAAAGGTTATAGGCCTATTGTCAATCAAATACACCGGTTCTTCTATCACTGTGGTTATTCTAAAGCGAATTTGATTAAATCGTTTCGAGATTTTTGTATAGATAAAACAAGTCATTGTACAATAAAGAAAATAAGACTATTAAGAATAAATCATCCAACTAATTATATGGTTTGTTAGGCTGCTAAATAGCGGATATTTGAAATTTAAAATTTTCATCAAGTTTTGTAGATAGCGAAACGAAACACTACTCTTTTGCTAGTTTGACCTAAATACATATATACGAGGATAGTTTGACAAGTAGTGAGAATGACACATAGGTGGCGCTCTAATTGGTAAAACAAATGCACTGTAATTTAGGTTCTTATATTATTATGTTTACATTCCGATATTTAGATAAATCGGTTGATTAGTTTATTTTTGACAGCTGATTGAAAAAGAAGCGTCGTTTTGTTAAAATGGAAAAAGCAGAGTATCGTGCGGTGATTAAATACTTCGTAATTAAGGGTATGAAAGCTACCGAAATAAAAGATCAGTTACGGGAAACATAAATCTGCTCCATCATAAAATAAGTGGATGGGTAAATGAATTTAAACGTGGTAGAACAAGCTGTGTTGATGAAGCGCGCTCTGGAGCACCCAAAATCGTGACTTCTAAGGAAATGATTATAAAAATCCATAATATTATTACACAAGATCGACAACTTAAAGTGAGAGAGATAGCAGGCATGATAAACATTTCAACAGAACGCGTACACCACATTGTAACGAAAGAATTGGGCTTTTCCAAGTTTTCGGCAAGATGGGTGCCGCGATTCCTTCCGACTGATCAAAAATTCACTCGTTTGCGCATTTCCAATGAGTGTTTGGACCTTTATAAGCGGAATCCGGTTGATTTTTGTAGACGATTTGTTACTTACGATGAAACTTAGATACACTACAGTACACCCGAAAGTAAACAACAGTCGAAACAATGGTTAGAACGTGGTTCTGCACCTCCAAAGAAAGCGAAAACCACTTTATCGGCAAACAAGGCGATGGCATCAATTTTTTGGGATTCAAAGGGCATTTTCCTCAATGATTACCTTCAGAAAGGTCCCACAATAAACGGACAATATTATGCTGAACTTCTACAAAAATTAAATGTCGAGATGCGTGCTAAACGGCCAGGAATGGCAAAGAAAAAGATTGTGTTTCACCAAAACAACGCTCCCTCACATACCAGCACAGTTGCGATGTCCAAAATCCACGAGTTGCATTTCCAATTAGTACCGCATGCGCCTTATTCGCCGGATCTAGCCCCTTCCGACTTCTACCTTTTTCCAAAATTGAAAACAGCACTAGGTGGAAAGAAATTTTCGTCTAACGACGAGCTTATCGTCTTCGTAAACGAGTATTTTGCAAGCCTTCCGGAATCGCATTTTAGAGATGGCATAAGGACATTGGAGCACCGTTGGAATAAATGTATTGCTCTTTTAGGAAAATATATTGAAAAATAAAATATGTATATTGTATATCTGTGAGATTAAAGTACAGCCTATGATATTTTTAATATTATATAAATATGTGTATATAATTGCGCATTTCACAATGAGAAATTAATCAAAATAACATTTCCTACTATACCATTGCTATTACTAATTGCAGAAAATTAATTACAAATTTTCGGATTTTGGACAAAACTCAAACCTATACATGCCGTTTTCTAGACGATTTTTTTACCAATTAAGCCACCAAAGCAGTACAGTTTCGAGTCACTTAATACATTATACACTACATTATGGAATAGATCTTACAACCTAAGATTGTCCAATACACCTACTATAGAACGGAGATAAATAGAAAAGAGAGATTTAAGCCAACCTATTACAATAAATGTTGTAGAGCTTTGCAGACTATGTAAAACCTCATTAATGAATCTTACAATAGCTGTTTAAGATCTCTTGAAAGGTCCTTATTGTAGTATCATAAACAACTAGGGAATCATATTAAGCGAGCTTGCAAAGCTGCTAGGACCAAGAAGTTTTGACGGCAATCAATTAAACACATAGCAGTAAATAAATTGATGCGTTGATATTTACGACTATCTATAATCAGATGAATGTGAACTATAACTCTTCACATATTTACCTGATTTACAAAAAGAAGAAGAATGGTTCAGGAGTATGAAGAATTACGCGGAATATGTATACTGTGCAAAAGGTATTTGAATCGGTATTATATCAAAGGGTTTACGTTTACATAAAGATTATGATCTGGCTTTTTCAATACGGTTTCATACATAAACATTTCACAATTACAAGTTTAGTTTTTACGCATTACGTGTACTGAACTAGCGTGGACCAGTAGGTGCATCTATACTGACTTTCAAAAATCTAGATTGGAATTCTGAACTACTTTCCATTTAACTAAAAGGCATCTGTTGTAATATTTTCGATTTCATCTACTGCATCGCCAGAAATAATGCTGGAAATTGAAGAACTTGTGTTAGATGTAGTTAAAGTTTCTTCTGAGTAATTATTTTCGTACGAATCCACATCAGATTTTTCAATTTCGTCATTTTATATTTTACTCTTTCAATGAACCAAACATTTTATTTTGGACATTACCGTTACTATCTACATTTAAGTCTTTTATTTGTTCTAAACTATCATCTTAATATTCATCTTATATAATTTTGCTCAGTTATCTTCGTTGTTCTTCGTTTGCAATATTCTTTTTCTTCCTCTTTGGTCAATGTCGGCGTAAATATTTTTAGTTCTATTTTGTAACTTGCTTGTTGTACAGTAATTTCTTGGCTGAATTCTTGTTCTAATAGACACTCCACTCCATTATCGCTTTCTATACTTTGAACATTATTATACGTAAGATCTTCATAATCGACAAGTTCTTTGAATTTACAAATCTGGTCTCCAAAATTGGACTGCCTTCAAATAAAGCTTTATTGACTGCTCCTAATGTTTCTTATTATTTTATATGGGGATGAATAGGTTGCAAAACACTTTTGCATTTCTACTAAATCTCTGTGTTACCAATGTGTCACTTGCGCATGAGATCTTCTTTGACACTGCCGAAACACCACTTTTTGATAATCAGCAAACAGAAATGTCAAACAGTAAACCTATTTTATGAACCGAATCCAACAATTATTATATAATTTAAATAGACTAAATTTTAATTTTTTAAGATAAGTTTCTGATGTGAATATCCGCCCTCAATTACATTTATAATTACACTTTCAAAAAAATTTATTCACCATTAAAATAAAGATTAGATCTATTGTGTAACGATGTCATCTGAAATTATTTTTGTGGTTGAATGTAGTATTGCAATGCGTTGTCTTATGATCTTTGATTATGTCTTGCAAATTGTTTATATTTTTATATCAATTTGATTAACAGTATGCCTCTGACGTGACCCACAATTATTTATATTAAGTTCTAACCATGGACAAATTACAGAAGGAATTCTTACAATTCTTAGCTTTTAAAGGTAGTTGTGTTTATCTTAATAGCAATAGTAGCTACATTATTTTCACAATCGTTTAATCTTTCGAAGTGTAGAAACGTTTTGCGCTAGATTTTTCTTTAACTTTACTTAATAATATTGACTTTCTATAATACTGACATTGATATTAATGCTTTGTCGATTCTTCTGCAGCGTTCAAAATGTAACAATCAAGGAGTCACTATGCCACGTCATATTGTTATCTTTATCTACTCGTCTTTTCCTCTTTTCATTTTTACTTTATTTCTTTTTATAACCAGTTTGGTAGTATATTATATGTATATTTGGTCTAATAAAGAATGGTTATGGATATTACTTATCTTTATTGTTGCAACTATCGTGGTGCAGCTTTCATTTTCCATTTCTTCATGCATTTGTTTTGAGTACAAAATCTCCTAAAAATACGTGAAATAAGTTAGATTAAAGATTCGATTTCCTTTTACTGTGAGAATCTTCCATATGAAATTTACATTCCAAAATTGTGAGTTACAAAGAAAATACAATTCTGTGGAAAAAAGTTCACGTCAATATAACCGTTTATATTTGAATCGAATAGGCGAGGGGTGAGAACTAATATTTGACTGACAAACTAAGGTAGGAGAAGGGCTGTGACGATAACTCCGTTTCCAGAAAGGGTGCACACAAACTAAGTCTGCAAATATACCCTGTGGCCTTGTATTAACAACTTCAAAAGAATCAATCGAGTTGCGTTGTCTGTGCAGGCTCCTGGAGGTTTAGTCGACAAAAAAAAATTCTAATATCCAACTCATATAAGATTTTGTCGGCAAACGGTAAAGTGAAAATATTGATTTAAAACAGGCTTACCTTGCGTGCTGATATGGGTTGCCGCGTTCAAATATTTAAACTGTGAGGTGTCGGGAATTTTAGTCTGTATGAGAAACCCTTTTTCGACCTCTTATATTTTATGTTCATTTCAAATTTTTAATATAAAAATTTAATAACTTTAAAAACCTGTTACTTTCGGAATAGCGTCCCTTGCGTATTTGACATAAATTTTTATCGAATAAATTTATACAGAAAATATTCAAAGTTAATTATGAAGAAGTCTCGTCGAAATATAACGGACGAGCATTAAAGATATTTTTCTTTTCCGTAATATAAAAAATTAAATAAAAGATTCCGAGCTTCTACAGGCATGTCCTTTGAAAATATTTAATTACTTTACGAAACAGGAAAAAAATCCAGTGTTTAAATTTTTTTCCTTTCTCGACTGATTTAACGGCAAGTTTAGTATTTAGACCGAATTCTTTATTATTCATTATGTAAACTTTGGCGACCCGATTAATTAAGAGATATTTAAATCTATGCAAATACTTAGCAACAACTAACTTAACAGCACTAGAAGTAAATATCTAAATTTAGAATCATATAAAAAGCGTATTAGAGGTTTAAATATTACTATATTATAATATATCATAGCCTTAATTCTTTTTGGCATTGTTACTAGAAATTTATTTATTAATTAGTGTATTCTCTGGAGGGAACAGAAAACAGCGTTAAGAAAGTAGGAAACCTATTGAAACGTTAGGATGTGTCCGCCTAGTTAATTTAGAGAGTGAATTTAATATATCGCGTCAGCTCAATGAAAACAGTTGTGGTATTTCTTATATTGCTGTTTTAGTCTATAATGTAATATCAAAAAGTTGTTATAGTGTTATATTTCGTAAAAAATTTAATGTAAAGATATTCGATGGCGCAAAAATATGTTCAATAGGCGCTAAACCTTCATTTTTCCCAGGGCAAATTTGCAAGTAAAAAATCCAGTAACACTGCATAACATAAATATACATTTCTTATATTATTTTGTAGTTTAGTATTTGTAATTTATGGTCTTCTTTACTTGTTAAAAACAATTTCGTGAATTCTAGGTTACAAGAGCAATTCAAATTTGATCTGCATTTTATTCTTTTCTGAACATACGATATAATGCAATGCGGTTTTATATTCATGCTAGCTACTACCATAACAACTATAACATAAATGGGTCAATACTGTTGTGTATTAACAATGTCGTACAACAACGTGTGAAATTCTGTTGTACAATATGCCATCACATTTCTTTTCAATGAAGATAATCACGATATTCATCATAGGTTTTATAAACAATTTGGAGAAAAGTGTTTATCACTCAGAACAGTCTTTGAGTGGTGCAAGTCCTTCCAGAATGGTCGTGAATATGTGTCGTCCTTTCAGCGTCTGCTATGAGTCTTGGGAACATTCAAAAAATTGACCAGCTGATCTGAAGCAATTTGCCAAGATTGTAAACACTACTGTGGGAAGTGCTTACGCTATTGTCCACGAAAATCTTAAATTTAATGAAGTTAGTGTCGGGTGAGTTCCAAAAATAACTTTCCGTGAAACAACAGCAGAAACGACTTGAGGTTTGCAGAGAACTCCGACTTGACTACGAGTATGAAGACGATGACGTTTTGTAACGTATCATAAAACCTGATGAGAATTGGATATACCATTATATCCTTGAAAGAAAGTACGCTGGAATGGAATGGCATCACTCAAACTCGCCCCCGCCCCAAAAATTCAAAACACAAGCATCAACTGGTGTAGCGATGACGAGTGTGTTCTGCGACACTATTGAAACTATTTACAAAAAAACGATTAATCCATCTCATCAGTAAGCTTCTTGTTAAATTGCCCATACGAACAAAAAGCGGTCTTTTAAGCAAGGGAGTTATTCTCCTACGTGGTAACGCTCGTCCACATACGTATATCCCATCTAAAGAACAATACATTGGCTAAATTGGACAACCCGTATTCCACTTTCATTACTTTCTTGGAAAATTTAGTTATGATCAAGTTCTTCGATATCAGTCAACGGGTTTTTTCTATTTTAACCTGCGACACTCCTTGTTCTTGAATTAAAAAAAAATTACTCTCTACATAATTGTAATTTCTTTGCATTATCGCACAACTTAATGACACATAATTTTCGAGAAAAGTATTTATCATTGCATTACATGAAACTAATCAGTGTATTCTTGATTATATACTAGCTTGCGGCTTTAAAGAGGCAAAATAAAATTTTCAATTACACCTTTTCTAGGAACTATTAACAGTTTTATAGGTTACATATAGTATATATAAAACTTCTTGTAAACATAATCTTTTAACGAAATTTTCTAGGTTTAAACTACAGAAGTAGTCAATATATTTGCTTAAAGATGGTAGTTATAGATGTTCTACCAGTCCTGAATTATTTTTATTAGCGTTTCCTTAATAAAGATTGCACTGGCTAACGTTATATTCAAAGCGAAATCCCCTTTTACTTCCGCAATATTTCTCTCTTAATGGTGTCAATTCTAATCTTATTTTATCTCAAAATCGCTTCATTCCTCTAAAAGTTTAACCGCTTATTTCTCAAACACCTGCCTATCGACTAATTTCCATATAAGATAATTTCTATTTAATTTACATATGCATCCAATTAATTGCTCTAAAACAAAATCTCGCGTTTCCGCTTCTTCTGCCGCTTCTTTTAATACGCTCATTTCCCTTTCATTTCACAAATTGATCCTCTTTAATCCGCCATAAGTAAACGCTCCTGAGCAATGAATGTCCGCTTCACTTGTGGAAAGGGAAACGTGATACGTACAAAGTTAGCGTTTGTAATCGGTCCGCTTTGATCACCCTTGAAGTCGTTCGGATGGTATTTTCCTGAGAAAATAATACACATTACGGCGGAAGCCCTAGGTATACTTTTTGCAGCTGTTCCAGCAAGGATAGTGTTACGTGTAAGAGAAAATTTGTAGAAAGATGTAAAATAACTCTGGACAGCAAACGCTTTGCTTTACCTTTGTTATATATGTACATATGAATGTTCTTAGGTTTTGGTAATATTGATAAAAGCGAGTTATTTCTCTTTCTTATCACAATTCCATTCATAGCTTTTGAATTTTCCAGAAAAAAAAATGTATTTAAAATTAAAATATATTTTAAGACATAGTACAATTTAATTCTTAAAAATATTAAGCTTTATATTTTCATAAAAATTACATAAACTCTCTCATATAACCAAATTAATTTTAGAGAAAAAGATTTCGTCTTTAATTTTTACAACGCTAGAAACAGTATGTTTTTTCTCTTTTGTCTACTTTCCCATAACGTCACAAATTTTGTATTATTACTTTTTTTTATCAGTTTATTAATTTACACGCCGATCTGGCTTTATTCATATATATTTAACACAAATTTTTGTCTTTTATTGTGTATAATTTACTGAGGGTTTAAAAATTAAATAATGTATATTGTTGCAAATTCTATAATGAATTTATATTTAAAAAATATTGCATAACGTTGGCACTCCAAAGATGTTATGAACTAGTTTTTGAAAAACTAATTAATTCAATTTTTATTGAAACTTTTACTACTAAACTTTTGTATTGTAAAACTTAATTGTAGTAAAACGAATTTATGCAATAATGTAAATTATCAATAATACTCTGAATTAAATTAATTTGAAGTTTAATTTGATTCATATTACATAAAAAAGTATTAATTGTTTAATTAATTCAATTTTTGATAGTGACTATACTTATATGTATTTAAATAAAAAACTAAATTTATATTTTCCTTATTATCTACTTCCTTTAATAACGATATTTCAGGGTTTTAATGATTTATATTTTTTAAAAAACTATTCATAGAAAAATTTAGCATTTCATTAAGTAATCCCTTAATATCTTTAATAATTGTTAAATTAATTTTAATCGTTTTCTTTTACCTCCTGAATAAACAATTTAAATATACCCTCTTGCCTTTTTAATAATTTAAAATCAATTATATATTTTATACGTATACACATTATAAATTTTTATATTTTATTATTTTTACTGTGATAGTTTTGAAATACATATATATTTATTATTTAAAATTTTTGACATTTCCCCTCCGATTCCTACCTCTATCCAATATTAATTTACCTTGTATTAATTGAAACTTATTCTGTTTTGGGATTATTGTCTACTATGAATGATTTTCAAGAACAACCGCCTATTTGAAATATACGACAGTTATCAGTTCTTTAAACTAATATAAGGTTATATAACGCTTTATTTTATATCGATACTATGAAATATTTTCTTTCAACATTTATAAAAGTCTACGTATCTTTTGTTATTCCTACAAGTGTTTAGAATTTATACAGAGTAATACTACACATTTTTAATCAACATTATTTATTCAAAATTTCGGTTTGTTTAAAAATCAATCCATATATAGCGTATTCTCAAATTCAATGACTAATAATTGTGTATTGCTATATATATATATATATATATATGCTATTATATATATATATATATATATATATATATGTTATATATATATATATATATATATATGCTATATATATATATATATATATATATATATATATATATATATATATATATATATAATAGCAGGCCCAGCAAACATAATAATATTAATGATGTACTACAACAATAGTTTGTTGAACAAAATTAAAGCTCTCGTAAATTAATTTTTGTGTATTAAGATTTCACGAACTTTAGGTAGAACATAAAACTTTGTAATATATACAGAATAGGAACTGAATAAATTTGTGATTAGTTTTCAAGAAATAAGTTCTTCATAAATTAAAATAACTCATATAATGAAACATTAATTAGCTACATAATTAAATTTGGCATGTGTTAACCAACTAATATAAAGTGCAGAATAACTCAAATGTGTACTTATATTGGCAGAACTATGGCAGTTTTATATACATATAAAGGATATGAAAAGAAAAACCGTTACAAACAGCATACAAAAAGAGCTCAAAAACAAAAGCTGTTGTCAAACTGGTTACAATATTGTCGGTCTGCCTTCTCAAGCAATTATCGTTATCCTTTGTGTAGGGTTTACTAAAGACTTCATTTGCAGATGTCTTCTCTGTAGCATGATCTATTTAGTTCTGTTTTTATGTTTTACGATGCTCTTTGTGGTAATACAGTTGTCTCTTTGTGAAAGTTACTAAATAAATACGTTTAAGCGAGGAGTGTAATGGAGAAGATATATTTACGAACATAAAAAGCTTATAAACTAAAGTATATTATTTTTCATGTGTTGTCTGCTACTTTTAACATGTAGGGAATGTTAAATACGTTTCGTATACTAAATTTAATTTCGAATAACCTCACAAACATTTAAGTAACAGTATTTACGCTAATTACGATTCATTAGCTTTGTGGTATAAATGGCAAATATTTTAAAGCTCAAATGAATCTACATGGTTCATATTGATTTCTTGAAAGTAAATGTTCTTTTCGCTGATGTCTCTACGTGCAATTCAAAAAATTGTTTATATATTTTACTAGTTTTCCTAGAATATATAAAATGGAAAACTTGTGAGTTAATAATTACAAATTTTATTTGACTAGTATTACACATTTTTAAAAAATGCTAATCTTTAGTTTGCCTAAAATAAGTATAGATACTATATATTGCTGTTAATGAAAGAAAAATTAACACTTGAAAGTGTTATAAATTAAACTACAAACGAAAACTATAGTTTGCTTCATTTAATGAAATAATAAGTAATTTTAAATTAAATAATTTTCAAAACGTCCAAAAAATAAGGAAACGCATTTTACAGTTTGCTAGCATTCTTAGACTCATCTTAATGGTTTTCATATCATAGTAACATTCAAACTGCGCGTCTGTACAAAAAAAAAATCAGGATGTGCCCTCTTCCTATACTCTTTCAGTATACACATATTCTTTAGGCACATTTCAAGTTAGGAAATTTACTGTTACACAACGTCTTTAAATAGATAATTGTCTTAGAAATGTTAGGTAGAGCTATCTGTACAGATCTTTCAAGAGCTAGTTCTGCCAGAAACGGCTCCCTTGTAACAACCTGGTCTCCCTTCATGTAGAAATGTCAACAGTATTTATCTGCATACCTTTCACAACAAGCGTAATAATACAATATATGTACATATTAACACAAAATTAACTGGTCAGACAAAACAAGTTAGCTTACAACATTGACACTTAAAATAGTTAAGAAAATAAAGGTAGCGAAACTAAGTCAGCAAAGCTAATGAAAGGTAATTCAATACTTTGATTTTGCCAACTAAAATAAAACTGCAGCCTTGGCTAACTACGTAGTTCCAAAATTGCTTGACCAACTACGTAGCGCTTCGTGTTTCCATCCAGTGAAGGGAGGGAGTTCAAATGCAGACAAATGGAAAAGAAAAATAAACCATAAAGCAGAAGAAAGTCTACGGTTAAAGTCAGTTATACAGCATGAAGTATATGCACCTTTACAATTACGTATCCCAGTAGCCTAATCTACCACAATGGATGTGATCCTCGAACCAAAAATCCTAAATTCAAAATTGATAGAAACAACGCCTCGACGTCGGAACGTTTAAAAAATCTAAATTGTAACTGACGAAGTGCGAAATTCTTTTTGTGGTTTGTGGTTTGGTTAAATCAATTATCTGATCAAATAAACGTGCTATTTTTGACTACAAGACAAACGATATTTCAATATGGACACACTTGCATACTAAAATCATGCTGTATATCTAAACTAAAATTTGCAATAGTAAGAATTGAGTTACTATATTTAATTGACTGAAAATTACGGAAAATGAACTTAAATTTATCCAAAGCATTTTAAACAGATTTCACATTAGAAATTACACAATTAAAAATGTGGTGTAGTGTTGTGAAGTCTATCCGGTTTTTTTCCATTTACAGCTTCTTTTGTTTATGTTAAATTTTAAGTTTACTCTGTCAATTCCATGCATAATTTTGCTCAGTTTATCAAACATTCAAACAGATAGTTGTTAGTTAGTTATAGGTATTTTGTAATTAGGCGAATATGTAACATATGCCTTAGTTTGGAAAAACAATTTTTTTTCTAATGCACATATACACATTATTGTTTCAAGTGTGAATCAAACTATAAAATTTCGATAATTTTCTTTTAATTATTCAAACTAATTGAATCTTTTGTCATGAAGTTATTTTCTAAGTGCATTTCGTGTATCCATAATTCACATTTGATTCCTTTTATTAATTATTATTTAATAACTAATTTGTCTTTTGGAATTGTCTCCTTTAGCCAATAGTGTTCGAGTTTTAAAGTGCCTAAGTTCACTTTTCACACTCTCTCGTTTTCTTTATAATCCATATTCATTCAATTCCCTATTTATAAAACAAGCCCTTAAAGGACTAAAGGATTTACTAAGGTGAGATCAGGAAAAGGCAGAAAGATAAAATTGTAGAAAATGAAGGGATATGAAAAAGACGTATTGAATAAATGAATAAAAATACCCTTAAAGAAAGTATTATATGCAAGTATGTAGAAAGAAGTATGATACTCGTATCTATGAAAAGAAGGGATTTCAAGGGGCAACTTGCGCAGCATGTGAAACGTAGAAGAAAATGCTCTAAGAAAAACTAAATTGTACATCCTATTGTAAGTATAGTGTTTTAACGGGATAACCTCAATTCTTCAGTTATGGATAGCAACAGGTATTGGGAATGCTTTTTGATTTCGATTTATAGCAAATACTGTTCAGAAATATTATTTTGATATTTTTGAACAGCTACATTCTTGATTTCATTTGGAAATATCTACTGTAAATAAAAAAGTTATATTATCTATAAGTTGCTTTTTCATTGCATGTGCTACAGAAATGAAATAGATTTTCACAGTCGATATAAGTAGTCACACAGTTTTTTTAATGCCTCGCAATGTGGTTCTTATAATAATAAAGATTAGATTAATTTGCTATCAGACTTATTCCCTTAGTAGTCCGTTTCGTTTATATATTGAAGTTCCTTTGTACATAACATTCGTCCTTCATTGAGCATCACGAGCCTTTATAGTAAATCCCTAGATCTATTGACTGGAACTGGCCCATACCCTGGAAAGTTGTCCTTGGCATGTCAGAATGTTGATCAAACGAATATTTAGTGTTAAAAATTATAAACACACAACATATGTACATAAAAAAGTCGTCCAGGTACTGTTAGTTTTAGTTTCTCTAATAGTTTTTCGATGAATATGTTACGTAGCAGCTAATATTTCCACTTCTTGTAAATACATATATGTTCTGATGTGTATATCTTGCAATCACGAAATTCCTGATTCTGCTTCTTCGTCTGTCATTCTGGCAAGCCCTTATCCTCCGAGTTTTCAATCTAGTTGATTCTTTTCGTGGTCGTTTCAAGTTAGTTGACGCTAGGATTGCAATTTTGCGACTAACTTGAATTATTTATAGAAGGGACTTTACAAAACAATCTGTCTATTTCATGTGAAATGGGAGATTCTACATCATAGAGTATGTCACGGGAAGGGGAGCCCATTATTATCAATAATAGATGTTCCATTTTTTGAAGCCCTTGAAAAAGAATTTATAGAGAACTCTGAATAGAATATAATAAAGAACAGAAATTATACGTATTCTTTTAATACAACAATAAACAACACAAATCGATTACTTTCAGGATGGGAAAGAAGGAAAGACTAGCTCCGTTCAGTATACAGAAATATAGAATGTATACACAAGGATGAATATAAAGTTGACTCTGAATTAATGAATGTATTGACTACTAATTTGGAAGCTACAGAGATAGACAAGTATTAAAATACTAACCGAGAGGTTGTGTATCAATTAAACTTTATTTATTTCCAAAAACAAACGACAATGAAGAAAATCGTTCTAATAACAGAAGAAGCTGGGGTAAGGGCGAAACGTTTTATTACTTATTTTCTTATTGAAAAATAAATCTTCTTGTTATAATTTGTTATTAATTATCTATAGATATAATGTTAAAAGAGAGCATTTCTATTTATGCCCCTAAATAATGAATTTCAAAAAGAATTTTATGAGTTGATTCGTTATCTGAATTCAAATTTAAACTCAACATTTTACTAGTCAAATATTAGCATTTAAATATTGTTTATCTTTTTCGATTTAAAGAACTCTTAATGTAACGTTTTAGTAAAGCTACTTTTGTTATACATGTATTTACCCTTCTACCTCGTTTCAGCCTGTATATATCTATTGGACTACTGCTGCTGCTTCAAACGAATTATTCGACACTCGACACAAATTAACCCTTTCGTGAAGCACATCTCAATGCATTCCTTGTCCTATTGAAAAGGGTTTCTGAGCACTTACTAAGACGTAAATTCCCTCTTTCACGGGATACATCTCAGGGTATTAGATTTCGCGAAACACTATGCCAGGACAAATTTGTCTTTGAAATATTAGTACTGTACACTGTACGTTCTTGTCAATAATCCTATCCTACTGCCTGAGATTGTTGAATACTACAGTCGCTATAGCGTACCTATGTTTATACACATACGGAATCTTGCCAGAATAGTTGCTTGTACTCCTTTAGTTATCATATGTACTTGCAATACTATATTTCATATGTATACTATATGTATCTACATATCATGAAATGAATGTATGTGCTTCGAAATCTAATCGAAGTTACCTACATTTTGTACAGACGCACTAAAATATCAAAGGATTTTTGACATGCGAATTACTAACATGAATTACTTCCTCTATAATATACAAATAAAATGGAAATAATTTTAAAAAATTGTTTTTGTTATTATATTTCTGGGACAAAAATTAGCTTTCGTTGGAGAAAGAAGTGTTGACCGCAACTTTCAAATTTATGTACTTTTTCCACTCTTGACTGATAATTCTAAAACTAAAGATATGTTTAATGTTAATAATACGACAATACTCCTGTTGATTCAAGAAATGAAGTTCCTACTAGTAAAGATAGAAAAATTAGTAACACCTGTTATAGTATGTCCTTAAAATTAGTGGCGCAAAGTGACACATATTTGGATGAACTGTTAGTTATTTCCTTCCAAAATTTTTGTTACTACATTGACTCTATACAACTGACAGCAAGCATCGTAAAAGGCAAGTTCTATATCAGTGTTTGTCACATATTTATTTGCATTACTGGTTTCAATCGTAAAACGCAAGCCTCAAAGGTATATTATAGGTAAAAGTTCTTGCAATTACTGTACTAGCAAAATATATTTAGAAACAAAAATGTCAAAATACGAATTTTTAATTGTTTTTAACATTTCTTTAAAAATAGGAAAAAAAACTATTTTTATTTAGGTACTACGTTTCCAGTTTCTAAAAATTAAGTGTTTAAAATTCTATATTTCCGTCTGTTCATTTTAAACTGTGCCATTTCTATATACACTACTGTTCTCAGAAAATTGGCTAAAAGAGAAAGTTTTACAATACCTTAATGTAATAAATTTGATTGCATGTAACGAAGACAATCTTAATATATATTTCTTTTAAACACATCTGAAACTGAAGTAACGAAAGTATTTCAAACAAAAGATATAACTAAACATTTTATACCCCAAAATACTCAGTCGTATTTGTGTCGAATTATTCTAATTTATTTATTAACCACGTCTTAGCAATGGAACTAAGCAGATAAAGATTTTATTACATCCTCTCTCTCTCTCTCTCCCTCTCTCCTGCCATTTTAGTATCTACTTAAATATTATTGTGGTGGTATAGTAAGTGAATAACAGTTTCAGAAATACTCCATTGTAAATAAATAACAATCCAATACAATAATCTTGCATGAACAAGGCTATGCCAGCTGGAGCAAATCGGCAAAATATTAAATTCACCCGTCCACAGTTAAGTATCTCTTTTGGCGTTGTCAAGAAGCAGGCGACTTACCGATTAGTTTATAATCGCCTAATGCAACTAATAAGCAAACGAAATCTCATAAAAGTAGCATCAGAAATAGCGAACGGATGTCAGCATGGTCAAACGCCGGCTGGCGCAAGACAATTTACACTGTTGCGTGGGCTCGAAAACATCGGTAGAACAGTGGCAAAATGTTTTAGATCGACGAATCAATATTTAAAGTGTTTGGTCAGAACAAGAAAGTGTTTGTCAGGTATTCCGCTATGCGAATGCATTGTACATGCGATAAAACACGGCGTCAGTTCAGTTACACTTTGGGTTGATTTTCTGCCTCAGAAACACGGACGATACATCAAATCATGCGGAAAGGCCACTGCCACAAAATATTGAAATCCATGTTATACTAGTACCTTTTGAGCTGCGAATAATCGGCGAGAATTTTACTTTTATGCACGATAACAATCCAAAGCATACAAGAAATATCTGATTGAGAAGAACCAAGAGAATATTTTACAAGTTATGTCATGTCCTCCGCAGAGTGCAGATCTGAACCCTATTGAGTTACTGCGGGATGAGATTGCTCGAAGAGTCCAAAATGTTGGTCCTACTTCCAAGAAACAGCTCAAGTATATTCGCTAACAAGAACAGAACAGCAATGAGTGACACTCAAAAAATTAATGGAACAGATGTCGCGGATTATTCAATCTGTTATCAAAGCAAAAGGTGGATTTTTTGACGAAAACAATATATAAGAAATTTATAAATAATGAATAGTAAAAAATAAAATTTTGGTTAAATTTTGATAGTTGTTATTTTTGGGGTAATAAATTTAGTTCTTTAATTTTAATCGTCTTTTATTTTTTAAACTTTGGTTGGTACTTATTCCTTCAGTGGCGAAATACGAGGCGTTTTGAAAAGCAATTTTTTTAATGCAATATTAAAAATTTAACAGACTAAAACAATCTAAAACTATAAAATTAATATTGCTAAGGTGTCAAAGAAAAGGAAATATAAAAGTACACTATAAAAAACATTACTTAAATACCGATGGATTTCAATAAGTTAGAAGCAAACAATAATTTTGGAATACATTGAAATACATTCACATTCAAGTTATTAGTTCCATATTACCACATTTACTATTTCATTTCAGCATTTTCATCAATTTTTGCTATATGGGCATGGCGCTAATAATATTTTTTCTGCAATAGATAAAAGGGTGTTTGTAGTTCCTCTCTCTCTCAAAGTTTGAGATTAGATTTATTACAATCCTAGCAAATTAATAAAAAACGCGGAAAACTGAAAAATATTATCCATGTAGGTTTCTTTCGTTTCACAAAATGCTAATTGTGGTGCACTATTTAATTGAGTTTGGCGATTTATAACATTGTTGTCGTGTTTCTGAATATAATGAACATTGTGTGCTTGTGTGAGGAAATCTTTATGAAAATTCTCTATGATAAGATCTACTTCTTTCAATGGCATAAAGAACCTAAAGGACAAAAGCGAATACAATAAGACGAAGAATGGTAGAAGACAGTTATTACTGCAAATAAAACTTGAGTGCATTGTTGTGATGCACTAAAAAAAACATGTGCATAAAAACTGCGACTATAGATATAATCATAACATTTTTGATAATAAAAAGATTGTGTATAGAAATATGGTCCCACATAATCGCCAATTATTATAAAGAAGTTTTTTGTCAAGTAATGAACGAAAGGATCTGAACTAACGGCAAACTTAACCGTGATAATGTTCGTCCGCATGTGATTATTGTGACAAGAATTTTTGGACAGGAGAAATGTCAAATGTGTAAAGCATCCTCCTTAATCCTTATATAGCTCTATACGACTTCTATTTATATCCCCAAGCAAACAAAGATTCTAAACGACGGAGGTTTCAAGGAGAATCGAATGCTGTTATGGCTTCAGAGGCGATTTTAAAGAAATTCTAAAAATCATATACAAAAAGTGTTGTAAATTTGTATATGATTAATTTAATATATAGTAGAATTCATCAAAGACCGAGATTATGAAAATGGGAATATGGTTGGAGGTCAGACAAAATGAAGTTGGACACGATCTCGTAAAATATAAAGATACGGAGTGCCTAATTGATTGTTTATAAATTTGTATAATACACTTTACAAGTCCCTTCGATATTATTTAGACAAATTGGTAGTAGATAGAAAACCTCTCTTGAAAATATAAATTTTTAACCTCAGCTACGCACGTGCGGTTTTTGCCCAGTGCAGACCAACATTTACTTATTTCACAAATAACTGAAGCGAATGAAGTAGTAACAAACAATGTAAAGTATAGATTGATAGATGTTTGTTTTGACTAATTACTTGCCAAAAAGAAATTCGTAAATCGAAGCGATGTATGGAGCCGATGTTATAAATAGGAATAAATGTAAAGCTACTAGAAGATTATTTGAACCCGTTTCCCCTATTTTTCGGTAACGCGTACAAGTTTATTGCCCATATCACTCCTTTCTGTTAAACAGACTTTCGTACCACAGTGAATTCTACAGTATGTATATATGTATATATATATATATATATATATATATATATATATATATATGTATGTATGGTTAAATATATACCTCTTACCACTCTCCTCAGTACAGTACAGTCTTTCAAACTGCAGTGACACAAATTTACAACTTATTCTTCTTTATTAACTTCGCCTCATTCCATGGGTAGTATTTTTGACGTACTTCTTTTTGACGTCCTATTCTTCTTACGGGTGTTCTAGTTTCCCAAATTTTCTAATCCTGTTGTTACTCGTCTTTTGCAAATAGCGCCACCAGCATAATTGTTATTGTTCTCTGTATTCCATAGTCGGTTGAACTTCTAAATCACGTCTTATTTGTTCCTAAGTTTATCATTTAATCACGCTTCTTGTCTTATCAAAGTTCACATCACATACGTACCTATGTCAAAATTATCTTAAATATTGCATGGTAGGCGGCCGTTTTGTTTTCATACACTTCCCTTTTATTTATAGTGTTTACATTTATGCAATGGTATGCCCTCCGTGAGTTTTCTATACCTTTTCCAATTTTCTTTCTTTGTTTTCCTCTCTATTTTATCGTAACGCCCTAATACACAAGAAAGTATGGCACTTGTTCTATTCTTACTCGAATTACATATGTATATATGTAAGGTTATTCTACTGTTATTATCAGTCCTTTAGTCTCTTATTTTATATTCATTTTCATACCATATTCTTCCAGTATTTCTTTGCAAACATTTAAATTTGTTTGTAATATCCTTTCGCTTGCCGCTATTATTTTTACATCGTCTGCGAAAGCACATTTTAGCACATCTTCTGTTTGTAAATTTTTATAGTCAATGAATAAAATAATTTTATGCAATTTTCAAATTCATTTTTCTCTTTGTAGCATTAACGTTAATTAAATACTATTAAAAATATACAGGCATACATTATATATTTCTTTATTAACTTACAACATTAATCATTAATTTTCTTTCTTCTATTAGACACTGCTACGTATACTTTTTTCCCCTTATGTTCTAGAAAATTTACCCTAACGCTTCATCCAAACAACCAAATTACAGGCAACTACATTTCAACGTTAACGTCTATTATGCAGTAGGATAAATGCTTCGAATACTAAGTAGGATGCATGCGTTACAATCCCATTAGTTCAACTGCAGCGCAACAATTACATTAGCCCATTTGATTGTGCGACACGCCAATTCACACCAAATCATGACATCAGTCGACGTCATTGGCCAGTGAGCTATTGCACTTTCCGAATGATTCCGCATTACAGGATAATTAAATCACCCGCATATGAGTCCTAGAGGGTCGATATCGAAAGGACCGAAAGAAAGAGGCAAGTCCGGCTGTAGTAGATCTAATTGGGAACAAGTAATTCTGTACGTTGCTCGATTTTATCTTCCCTTTTTGATCCAAAAATCTATCTTTCCTGAATATCAAAATTACTCTCTCCGTACTCGTGAGAATCTTAAACGACCAGATGATTCTCCCTATTCCATCACTCGATTTGGTTGTTCACTGGAACGGAGAAACAGGGGGCGTAACAAAACACATACATATACGGCGTCTCGCATAAAACGCTGATTCAGACAGACATTTGTGTAATTTGTGGACATGCATGGACCTGCATACCGATGAGACTCGGTCGATTGTTTCTCGCTTCCGCTCCCTGTGAAGATTTGTGTACAATTAGGCTAATAAAGTAATTCGCTGGGGCCCTTTGTGTCACCGCCGACGCTCATAATTGATGGGGGAAAACCGTGAAGAGACGAACTTCAAATTGTGTTGTTCATCGGTTTTGGTAGACAAGATTAGTTAACGTGTATTTTATTTAATAGTTTACTCAAATTGACCATTGCGTTTCGAGTTAAGTTGCATGAGAAAAGTAGAAGTTGGCTATATAAAATAAGAATTCATTAAAAATCTCAAAATTCAAAAACTGTATAAGAGAATTATAAAATTGTTGGACTTATTTCAAAAAATTTGATTTAAATAAGAATAAATCTAAATTAATTAAAGCATATTCGAATAGTTATTTTACAATATTATTATCAAAAACGTAACTGGACTTTTTTAATACATAAATTATATAGTCTGGGTTTTAGAGTAAACTTTAATAATTGGCTATCGTCATCCCTTTCTAATAGAAAAATTCATTTTAAAATTAATTGCTCAACTTCAAATACTTACTTGCACAACAAAGACCTGCTACAAGCTTCAGTATTGCTCCACTACTTTTTATACTTTTTAAAATAGCCTTCTGAATTACATCTTTCATGGAGAGGTATTTTTGAATGCTGACGATACTTCAATTATTATATTTAGCAAGAGTGCTGGTATATTGCCGGCTTAGTGGTTAAGTCACTGACATATCACGGCGGGGGTCTCGTTTTCGAGTTAATGGTCTACTGTTCGAGAAAGTCTTTCGTGGTTTTCCTTTCTCATTTAGGCGCCTGCTAACAGAAAAAGAACTTAAGCCATACTACCAAAAAAATATTTTTACTTGTACCAGCTTTATTATTGTAAAATAAGTGGATCATAAAAGTTACAAAAAATTAAGGTAATGATTAACCAAATACTACACATATATAATAGTATAAAGTACAATATCTATGTAGATATAAGTAGACATATTTTATTTATTTATAGGTACATTAAATTAATATTAATAAAAAATGGACTTAAACGTCTATTATTCTAACAAATCTAAAATTGCCTTTGATAACACAGACTTCTGGGGATCAGAATTAAGAAGAAGTCTGTGCAAAAGATCAGTTTTAGTAAGGATGCGTGTCATTTTTCGAGTGTAATCGCACCTAAACAATTTTACGTTTTTGTTTGTGGACTCCGCAATAATTCGCCTATCGATAGTAACCCATGACTAATAATTTCAGATCCATGAATAAGTACTTTATGTACTGAAGCTGGAAGATAGTACTACGAATATTTCTGAACGAGTTGTATAACTGTATCTAACAAGAAGTTTCTAAACTTTTCCTTATTTATGTTATAGCCAGATGAGAAGTATCTGAGTAGGGTGACACACCTGTCAATGATGTCTTTGAAGTCTTGTAATTTCAGCAGAAACGGTAGAATTAGCAAAAAATAGTCTAGCTGTATTTCCGTCATTCGAAGATCTACTACCTCCACTTCGTGGTTTATCTACAATCAAGCCTAGTATTTTTCTAAATTGAGATTGGATAGACTTATTTTTCTGTGCAAGGAGAGACTTATCTTCTGCGGATCTAATATACCATTTCTTAATAGAAATTCTGTACGAAACGAGCCAGAGGTCAAACAAATTCATTCTAGTGAATGAACGCTTATGAATATTGCCTGATATAAATTATAAAGAATATATTCACAAACGTTGCATTTTAGCCTGTTTGTAGGCACAGTCTACGGGCGCCTTGCGATGGCATAGAAGTCATAATAGAAAGCGCGAAGGGCGACAATACTTTATGATTTTCATACTAGAGTCTGTAAGCTTTATATTCATATATATTATAAATGGGGAATCACGGGGGGAAAGTAGTTAAAAGTTTTAGAAAAGAAAAAATACATGAAAAAATTAAAATTTTATTGCTCATGTTCCTAACAGTCACATTACTTAAATATTATGGAAGATCATCATTGAAAACGTAAATAAGAATACAGTACATACCTCCTTCCTGGAAAATCCATTGCATAACAATCACCAAAACACAAGCAATTCCGAGAAATGCAGAGGGTAATTAGTGTTGCTAATAAGTCACAAAGATAACACGATTGTGTTCTACCGATATATGATCACTTCAAATACCGAAATAGACCCAATTTTTATACCTGCATGATGTTGAAATAGTAATGGGGTATCAGGCACACCCAAGAATAATAACATAAATATTTTGGAATTATGACCTACGGGTTCCCACAGTGAAATGTAAAAATATTGCAATTTCTCTACGAAGCGCTTCTCGATTCTGTACGCTGCTAATATTCGTATGATACAGTGCACATGCACATAATTTCTTTGTTGACGATACATCACGCTAGCATTTTTAAATACATAGTCAAATATTTTAGAATAAACTTATGTACAGAAAGGAAAATGAGAGAACTCCATACAAAGAACAGAAAAACATACTTGTAGAAAAATGTAGAAAATTCCTGTTTGATCTTCTATAGCAAATAAAAATTTGATGGTCCTATGGGATTCAAAACATAAGATATTTGGTAGTAAAAAACAGTTCCTACATGCATCTTAGGTATCTTATAGTACCTATAGAACAAAATATACTTAAATATTTCAAAATTTCTGTGATAATAGGAAAGTTGAAGGAATTCACAGGAGAATATGAAGGTAGTTTCTCATACATGTTAACCCAGAAGCAATGCAGATGTATACAGATAAGTAAAAAGGTGGAAGCCTCAAATACTAAGTATGTACATAGTAGATCTCTAAGGAAAAGTACAGTACATACATATAACAACGTGTAATGGGTGAATAGAACTAACTGTTAGTGGTCACTAGAATTATTTGCCATATGAATTAATTAATTTTTTAAACTAAAGAACTTGAAGCTTATTAAAGACGACTAATTTCAGTGTGTACTAGGCAAAAATGTGTTGTCAGATGTGGCATGGATATACTGAGAGTATTTTATAGCAATAAATATCTTAATTAATTTAGGGGAATGGCCTGTTATGAATAAGAACCTACCTATACAGAAAAACTGTTCCTGAAGTTACTGGCTCTAATTAAAAGAATGAAGCTAAAGAACATATTTCAGATAGGCTATAGGGTGACAGTAGATCTGGTCTGGAAAGATCGTAGTGGAATAGACTCTTGAACTACCTCAAGTAGTCTAACCTGGTCTAGAGATACAATACGAACGATAAGGAATAGACTAAAGAATAAATGCACTTTGTTTAAATTTCGCACTATGTATATTATATATTAACTGGGACTAGTTTCTTTAAAGTAAAATATAGCGTGAAATTTAGACAAAGTATTTTATTTAATTCTGAATGCAATGAATGTTCACAAAGACCTCGACTATCAATTATTTGAATACGAACGATATATAATATTAAAATGGCACAAAAATATCCTATACTGCCCAATGTGAAGAATAAAACAAACATGTTGAATGATTAAATCGTCATAAACGTTGTTTTCCAACCAACATGTTGTAATCGTGCGTACGTAATAATAAGAAGAATCTATATCATACATATTTGTAAAAATCTTGAGTTTCTTTGTTTGCAGAGGTTCATAATACACAGGCCCAATTATTATTAATTGCACGACATTCCTTTCTTTTAAGGCTTTATCAGTTTTACAATTGTTGGACCTAATTTCGAAAGTAGTATCTCGCATGCAATTGAAGGAGTCAAAAATTAATGAGTTTCATTTCGTATCAGGAAACAAACTTAGTCCATCAAATTGCGCTTTATTAATTAAAGTGGCGTCACTCTGATATTTTTCAAAACAAATCCTAAGATCTGAATATTTTTTCAAATACCACTGATATTAAATATAGATTTTGCACAAATCCCATTGGTCATTGGAATTCTGCCTATAAATAGAACTGTTTAAAACAAAAGGAAGAGAGTCTTACATCTGCCCTGGAAGAAAGCACACGCAAAATTGTTATATGTTATAATAATATAACATCTAGAATTACTAGTGATAAATAAACTGGTAATATATGTGCATAGTTCGAAGAAAATGAACACTATATGTTAATTAATACAGAAGGACCAGAAAATAGAATGGAATTGAGTTTACTGAAGCAGTCATAAACTGAGTACATACGGATATGAACGATATTTAAATTGAAATTTTTTAAATAATAAGGTATTCGTAGTTATAAGTTATGTTTCGGAGAATTAAAAATAATATTGATTGATGTAATTTTGAAGTGATAAAACTAAGTTATATAAATCAAAGCAATTGTTAATATAAAACAATATTTATTTTTTTAAAGTTCGTGTAAGTTGGTTAAAAACTCGTTTATGATTTAAAATTAAAGTTTTTAATTTGAGAATAGTTTAAAAATTAATAAACGTATAAAAAATATATATAAAAATAATTTTTATTCAGGACTAGTTCACTCTTTTTAAATATAACACTCTAATTCAACCATAAGAACTGGCAGGAATGACCATCCCTTGGGACAAGAGTGAAATAAACT
Source organism: Dermolepida albohirtum (assembly GCA_031893035.1). NCBI lineage: Eukaryota > Metazoa > Arthropoda > Insecta > Coleoptera > Scarabaeidae > Dermolepida > Dermolepida albohirtum. The sequence continues at coordinate 541,169 of JAVIWB010004799.1, read as the reverse complement.
GTTAAGTAAAAGTTATATCCATTTGAATGAAGTATCAATTTTAATTTAAATTAATTTAATTTTTTTATTGCTGGTGTATATATATACTTCGATATGATTGTGTTGATAAAAAAATGTTATGTAAAATAAAAAAAAAAGAAATTAATTTAAATTAAAACTGATACTTTAATTCAAATAGATATATCTTTTACTTAATCTTTTATTTCTCTTGTCTCAGAGTTCTTGTGGTTGGATTAGGGTGTTATATTTAAAAGAATGAATTAGCTGTCCTTAATAAAAATTATAAAATTATGTGTATATAAATTGCATAATATTTTTTTATCAACTCAATTATAACAATATATGTCTGCATATATATATATATATATATATATATATACATTTACGTATAATAATGATAATACCACACAGGTAACAACCGAGGTAACTATTAAAAAATAAAAATCAAATATTTCAATTAATTGTATTTGAAAATGGAGCTCTCTTGTCTCAGAAAGAATGGTCATTCGTAACAGTTCTTGTGGTTGAATTAGGGTGTTATATTTAAAAGAATGAACTGACTGTCCTTAATAAAAATTATCTGTATATATATTTTTTTACGTAAGAAACATTGAGCAACAATTTTTTTATCAACTCAATCATAACGATATATACAGCGTGTTTCAAAAAGAATATACGTATTACAAAGTATTATTTTGTCCAAACTATCGATCGCTGCGCCTCGACTCGGCTATTGGAGAAACGAATACATAGTCCAGTTTATTTAATAGCCTCTAGATGTCAGTTGTCTTCTGTTTCTCTTGGTAACCGTTATATTTTTCAAATGGTTACTCCGCAGCAGAAATCATTTTGTGTTCTCGAGTTTGCGAAGTGCAATTCCGTGATTCTTACCAAATTGATCCTCCGTATGGGTGGAACATTCGCAGATGGTATCGACAGTTTGTAGATACAGGATATGTGTGTAAAGGAAAGAGTCCTGGCCGTCCTCGTGTTTCTGAGGAAAATGTTGCATGAATCCAAACTGCTTTCCAGCGTAATCCTTCAAAATCAACTCGTCGTGCCAGTCGGGAGTGCCTACAATAACAATTTCGCGTGTTTTGAGACGTCTGTTGGTTATGCAGCCGTACAAGTTACAGTTGTTACAAGCTCTGCGTCCTGATGACAAAAGGAAACGTGTGGCATTTTGTAACGAGATTCATGATGCTATTGACAATGATAACACTTTCCCACAACGCATCGTGTTCAGTGATGAAGCGACTTTCCATGTTAGCAGTCTGGTAAACAAACAGAATGTTCGAATTTGGGGTCTACAGAACCCACATGCAGCCATTGAACATGTACGAGATTCGCCTAAAATCAATGTGTATTGTGCGATATCCCGATCATCTGTTTACGGCCCATTCTTCTTTACCGGAAACACGGTTAGCGGTAAGCAGTATCTCGCTATGTTACAAAACTGGTTGTTTCCGAGGCTGCACGAAGACAACTTCATTTTTCAACAAGACGGAGCACCCCCTCACTGGACTCGCCAAGGGCGTGAATATTCTACCGAACCGTTGGATTGGTCGTCAAGGATCTGGCGACTTAGCATGTCTCAGCCTGGCTCCACGGTCACGGGATTTGACACCCTGTGACTTCTTCCTGTGGGGTTTCGTTAAAGACAACGTTTATGTACCACCACTCCTGCAGCACCTGAAAGAGTTGAAGAATCGGATCCGTACTGCCATAACATTAGTGACGAAGGACTCCCGAGTATAGGAGGAATTTGAGTATCGATATGATATTGTTCGTGTCGCTGATGGTGGACACATTGAACATCTGTAATCTGAACTTGAGAGGTTCGTAAATATGTTTGTTTCATATTAGTATGTCTTAAAGTTTAATAAATATATGCATTCGAAATACGTATATTCGTTTTGAAACATCCTGTATATGTATATATATATATATATATATATATATATATTTGAAAAAAAATCTTAGGTTATATATATATATACTAAAAAAATGATAATATCACACAGGTAACAACCGAAGTAATCAAATATTTCAATTTATTGTATTTGAAAATGGAGCTTTTATTACCGTATTTCTTTCAATAGCAATTTACGCAAGTAACACAAAACCAGGAATGTATACATTATGAATCACCAACGACCAATCAAAAAGTTTTAATTGCTGATTTAGGGGCAGCAGTTTTTGTTTATTTTCGAAACTTTGTAATTTGATTATGGCAACATAATTAAAATCGCTTGAATTATTGATTGTCGCACAAACTTTGCTTTCAAGACAATGAGATTTAGGGAAAGTTCTTTTTAATCAGATACTCTAAGTTAATGTTCTTAATGCTGCTATTTTATTTAAGTCAAGTCCTACTCAGTGTGCCTACATTTATAGATGCAATGTTACTAAATTTACTAATTACAGTTTTACTATTTATTTAGTTAATAGTTTTGCCCTGATAGCGGCAGTCCTAAGATAATATATCAATTTTCAGCTTCCTGGGTTATAAATCGAGTTTGCTGTTAATTTCTGTAATGAGACGGATTTGTGCTGGTTGAATGATATATACAGGATGTTTGACAAAAACCGGTCTCCATCCGAAACTCCGTTATTTATTATCAGATTTTAAAAAGAATATAAAAAGGAAAAAATGGTTTTCATAGCATTTCAAAATGGTGATTAATTTTTTCAGCGCTCTCTTAAATATGTATTAGCCAACTTTTTTGGTGATAATGGTAGTTTCTTTCTTTTAGTCTGGTAGATATTTTTTTCTGAACCTAATGATGTTCATTTGATTATCATTAAATGGATCATTAATAAAAAAATTTTCTGTATAGGTTTCTGATAAAATTTTTAAGTGAGTCGGGAAAAAAAATTAGAATACAAAGAGTTAGAAATGTGATTACAATGTCAGCTAAAAATTCTGTATCTGTTATTTTTGACTTTTTCATTGTTCGTTATACAACAATATCGACATAGCAGTCATTTGATCGTTTATTTGAATGCAATAAAAATCGAAATCCTGACAAAAGTTAGTGAGATTTATTGGCAAAAATAAAATTTAATTAACAGTAATAATCAAAATAAAAGCAAATTAGAAACAAATGAGAAATGACGAATCCCTTACTGAATAAAACTGTCATAAGCATTTACATTTATTTGCATGTACTATTCATAGTGACCGCCACTGTACTCCACACACAACTGCCACCTTCTAATCATTCCAAAGGCTACATTTCATATTAAATTATGATATTTCTCGACAAATGTTAGTGGTTTATGGCCTCGAGATTAATTTCTTTGTAGAACGTGTTATGTATACAAGATTCGGAAGATAGCCTCAATGCCAAAAATCAAGTAGCGCAAAATATGGGGAGCGCATTGGTCTATCCGCTCTTATCCATCTAAAACCAAATTTGTTGGGCACTGTATTTAGTTCTGTAAGCAGTAGATCGCCTAGAAAGTTATCAACGTCTTCAGAAAGTGGTTGATAATATTTTTCTGGAATAAGAGTATCATTTATGAGAAAGTAATCCAATTAACTAATCACCTAAAATATCGCACCACATGAATTTTTTTTTGAAAATGATTTTCAACAATAATTCTAGGATTTTCCTATCTCCAACACCGATGAATTGTTTTGTTTTTGGTAAAGATACAGTCATCGGTCGAAAGAATTTTCTAGTTTCAATCGCATTGAAACATGTTCAAGTAAGAGTTACAAAATCTTTTTCTCCAATATTCATCATTTTTTCGGGTTTTCCTACGTAAATTTCAACATTTTCACCAAATCGTTGCTGTTCTCGCTTCAGTTTTTTAAAAGAGCCATATGACTTCAAGTTTTCTTCAAGCTGTCTAAATTGGTAAGAGTTTGAAACTTCTCTGTACGGAAAGCGGTCACCATAATGAAGATTAGATTAAAAATTTAAAAAATTATCTACATTTTCTTTTCAAATTTTTAATTTTTCCTTATTAAATTACAACAGTCACTTACCTCAGGATGCGTAATGAAACTATAATTCTTTTTTCCCTTATCATTGCAATCTGTTGTTCTTAATTACTTGTTTATTGCTATTGTCATATATGATACATACTTATAAATAATAATAAATTATAGTTCTTATTTTAATCAATTAAGGTTGATATATAACCCCTCTCCACATTAATTTTCGTATTCAGTATACGCGTTTCAATAACTAAGATGTCATCATCAGCAGATAATTAACCTGTGTCGCACCTGGAAACTATGGCAAAAATCCGCACAAAACAAATTCCGTACACGATTTGTAAATAAAGTTATAAAAATAATTACATTTTATAAGCAATTAACAGTTCGACGCGCGCGGTTAAAAAAAAAATAACTGAGTACGTTACAATGTATAAAGATCCATAGAAAAGATCAATAAGCAAATAGAACATTATCTTAAATCAAAAATAATGACTATAAATTAAACTAGTGAATTATATAACATAATCTTCTAGAATAAGCAAACGTATCAGTACGGCACTGTAATGAAATAATTCCATTAAACTTAAGGATGTGAAGATTATGTAATTTTAATACTGGAATGATGATAATGAGTACAGTGATGTACGAAAAATATGGATAAAATACTAACTTTATGTAAAATTATACTGTTAAACACAAAAATGAACAAAAGGTAAAGTCAACCCTAACAATTATTTTATTTGCTTTTTAAAAAATCTGTGGATATTTTCGTAATTTATAAATCTGTAATTTAAATTTATATCAAAATTTATTTTACTATTCTTTTCTCTTTCCCATAAGTAGATCGGTCTATATTTATCGGCGCGACAGGATGGGATTCGATGTGATAAAAGCATAAGTACGTACGTACAACAAACATAACTAAGCAGAGCGGTCAGCCTTAGATGAATCACTGTAAATATTCAGTATGTACTTATTACGAACCTGGTGTGCAGGCAAATGTGGGCGCTTTACTCATAGGTCTATTTTTTTATGAATTATATCTAGTCTATGGTTAATAATAAAAATATTTGTTGTGATTGAAACTTTTAGCTAATTATTTTATAATTTTCATATTAAATTCCATTACATAAATTATTGAAACTAGCCCGTTGTTTTTCAACGATTACTATTTTTCCCTTCGTTAGAAGTTGTTCTTCTGTTACAATCCCCAAAGCACCGCAACCTTAATTTGGTTTATTATGCATTTCCGAATACTGCGCCTGTCCAATACTCTTGTCTCCTATACTGATAATCATTTGCTTTAGTTCTGTGGATGGTTTATCTCTTGTGATCTAATACTTCAAATTCTTGCAGGATGTGGTTGACCACTTCTGGAGCGTTATTTCACATAATGAAATTGAACTCTCCCATCATATCTGCTAAATCGGACCCTATCTCTAAAATTACTTTCAAAAATAGTCATTTTTTGCGTTAACGTATGCATCATTACACCCTGGTTATGTACGTCTAAACCGGAACTTGTTTGGCTAAAAATGACCGAAATTTGACGGTATCTCCGAAATTTATTTCTAAAAGTGATAATTTCTTTGTTGCCCACTTATGCATAATGATACGCGGGTTACAATTGTCTAAACTGGAACGCATTATTTCTTTCTGTCCCGAATATATTCGCATCCTTTCAACCAAATGTGGTCGAAATTAGACCGTATTTCCGAAATTCTTTTCAATTATTGTAACTATTCTCCACTGGTTTCTTTCCAACAAAAGCATTTTCTCGGCCTTTTTACTGTTTACTTTGCTAATAAAAGCTTTGCTACGTGCTTGAATTTGTTCTCTGAACACGTTTTTCTGTTGAGTTCTTGTCCATCTGCCTATTATGTCCCGTATAATACCTAGACACTCCCAGTTCAAAGTTCTGGTTCAATATCTACTGAGGTTGATCTATCTCTGGTAAGCTCATCAACCTTTTCATTTCCTGTAATTCCCGCTTTGCAACTTTTAAACGTTGACTTTGTCGTCAAATTTCTGAAATCACAACTTTTATATATATATATATATATATCTAATGTGCAATAAATATAAAAATGATTAATCTGAAATATATTCTTTTTTGTTTCAGGTAAGGAATTTTCGAATAGTTATAAAATAATAAATTCGTCTGTTAATAAGGTATGTATGTGCAAAATATAACGTAACTTTCTTAGTTGCTATGAACTATATCCAAAACTTATTCCAACTATCTAAATATATTACATTGCCAATATTTTGAAAGTATTTACTAGGTTTTAAAGAAAACAGCGACAAATAGAAAGAAAAGATCAATTATATTTCCAATAAAATAATGTGTGACAAACTTTAGGCTAACTGCAACTTCTAAACAATATTAAATCATCATGACATGAGAAATTCTTTGACAAAATCCAATTCTGGAATTAAGTCCAATCAAGTCTTATTAGGGTCGTTTTTTTGATCTCGTAACGAATGAGACAAATAAAACTAATGCACCTGGCTATATTCGCAAGATTTGATTACTAGAAGCTTCATTACTGCCATGTGAGGATTCTTATAAGATGCATTAACGACTTTTTTACATCCATTGCATTTTTATTAAGTGTAGCTTCTTTTGCAATAATTGAAAAATGCGAGAGGAATGTAGTAACCATAGATTTGGCATATTTCAATAAAATTCTTTGCATACTTCGAGTAGGCAAACGAATTTCTAGAAATGGCGATAATGCCTGTTCCATTGAGACCTTGACAGATTTATTGTGATCCTTAGTTCTGGCATATTCTATAACTTCATTCCTTTATCTGGACTTAGAGGCTTCAATAGTTTTAGGACATTCACCTTCCATTTGTAGAAACTGTGTTCTCCCATCATATATTAGCGTAGTATGTGGATCGCGGTTTCCTTTTCTATTCAGCAGAATCTACATATATACGATTTTCTCTATGAAGAGAGGGTTAACCTAACTCTGAAAGTCGCTATAAGCTCTGTAATTTCAGCATTGTTAATAACAGCTGACGCTTCGAGAAAAACTATGTAAGTTACAATGAGATATATTCAATATGATATCTCAAAGCTAAGAAACATTGAAGAACCAATAAAATTGCCTGAAGCAGTGTTAGAAATAATTTGAAAGCGATCTCTTCTGTAGAGGTAATTCCAAAAATTTATGTTAATGTATTAATAGTAAACGTCATCTGATGAACCTACTTTTCTAGGACGAATTGTATTAACAATATTTTTATATGCGTTGCATGAGTATTCGATTATTTCATCGCATCTTTGACTGAGTACCCAACATACATATGTATTGTAAAAGACTATATTATTATAAATTTTTACGTAATACTCGAAATTCAGGCGTACCGTAAAGTTATTTTACGTATGAGTAAACGCCCCTTCAGTATATGTAAATGTTTATTTAATAGGTGTAACACGACGAGTTTTCTCGTTTATGTCCTATTGCGGTATAATTTCTTGTACTGTCAGGCAAGAGCGTTGCGGTATCAGATGCAGTCCGCTCTAGCCACACATAGTTACGAGCTTCTGTTTTGTAAACTCACGAATTTAGTTGCATTTCCATACTTCACAGATTGCGGTTTCTGTGTTGTCGCACAAACATTTATATTGTAATGTAGAATAAATTTTATTTTGTCTGAATTAACATTTTTAAGCATTGACTCATTTCAACAGTTCAAAATAGTTAAAAGTCTTTATTGTATGCTATCCAACTTCATTAAGAGGAGTGTTAAAAAATATTTGTTTGTTCACTGGAGTAAGAAATATTTGCGGTTTTTTTACGAAGTATCTATTTTCATTTATTTCAGCATATACGAAACTGATTTCCTATCAGATATTCACATTTCCGATTTGCTAAACCATGCCTCTGTTTCTAAATCTTTAATAGTTAAAATAGTATATTTAACAACCGACTTTTTTATCGTTTCCAATTTGTCTTTCATCAAAGTTACAGAACAAAGTAATATTAGTTTTATTAGAAAGAAACATTTTCTAATGACGTTCTTTGTATCAGCGTTGATTTTTCAATCTATCATATATTTTGTAACAAATATCACAACCCTAATTAAACACCAGTATTGCGGTAGTATTATTGGAAATGGCATTTATATAAATTTTCACTTTTTACTCTAAAAACAATACCCAGGATAGCAAGGAGGCTAGTTCATGTTTCATTATCATGACAAAGTGAATCGAGTATAATGCTTTCCTTCTCTTCCTGTGTCAACCAGGCACGTGTACTTTTGCACACGGTTTAGCCTTTGCTTATACCAGTCACGGCTGTAGGTTTAAAACCAAAAGCTTTAGCGATTCTTACCGAGTATTTATTGTATACTATCAGTATTTTCTCAATCAAAAATACGCTTGAGACAATATAGGAGGCTGACAAGCATTACACATCTTTTTTTAGATAATTTTGTGGTCGCAGGAGATGTTCATTCTTTAATTTTATATTAGTTTCAAAAATAAATATTTATTCAAAGAGAAATTGGAGACATTATGTTCAATGCCTAAAAAAATTTTATCCAGGAACAACCAGTCTGTTAACCGAAGTTCAATGTCTGTATGTAGACCAACGTTAATTTGGACGAGATGATCAATGCAGGGAAGGTTCATTCTTTAATTATGTGTATTGATCTTAGAAATAAATATTTATTCGAAGAGAAATTTGGGCTAATATATTCAATGCCAAAAAAGGCGGATTTAATCCAGAGAAAAATGGAAATTTATCAATTGATTCCTTTTATTGTTATATTAACAAATACAACAAACTTCCTCAAGCAAACATTTTACTTCGAGAAGTAGAAGAACAACGTTTATAACAGATTAAAATTACTTGGAGTGGTTAAAAAAAACCAAATTCACTTCCGGTTTTTGCGGATATATTATAGTCTTCATGACTCTCTGGAATTGGCTTCTTTACATATGTATATTGATCAGACAATTAATCTACTTTTTCAACAGTGTTGACTCACAACTTTATGTATCTTTCTTAATCTTTACCTTCCTGACTTATTTCTCTTATGGGAGGCTCTTTACCTTGCAATTTTAGAAACTCTGACTTTTTTGTAGGGCCTTGCTGTGTATCTTTTCCATATAGCTCCCACAAGCAGTAACACCATATCCAATCAAAGTCTCAAGCTTTTCACCTGGTGCTTCTAGGGAAACATTAACTACCACAACACTGCAGCCATGTAACTGTGGACTAGTAATTCTACACCATAGGTTTAGCTTGAGCTCCTGAGAAGCACTAGTTTTTGCGCTCACGATACTCCACCATAGAGTTGAATCCATACCAGAAAATGGAAGAATGTTTGTAAATTTAAAATTATTTTACGCCTTTCATTTAAATACATTTCTAAAAATTGATGCTAACAAAGAGCTTCCGATTTATCTTTTACCACCCATGGGCTTTTATAGGGAATATTATTTTCTTTTTGATTCATCTGTACATATTTATATACACAGGCTAGTTGCAATAAATTATCTAATACTAACTTGAGATAGAGAGGCAGCGTTCACGCACGATAACAGCTAACAGCGTATCCCAATAATCCGTCTAGAAGTATTTAACGGAGAAAATTATGCGAAGCCTTTTCAGTATCGTATATTACAACCCTAAATGTAACATATGATGTTTGTACACCCTTTCTAATGTAACAAACCCAATAAAATTCGCAATATTCCACAGTCGAAGGACTCGGCTTATGGTAATTTGATGCGATTCCGGCGAGTTTTATTATGAATATGTAATTTGTCCCAGAATTGTCGTATATTATGTTATATTATAGCTGACAAAATATATTTAGTATCTCATATTCCGCAAACCGTTAACTACCAGCAGTTATATTAATGTATGGTTTGTGTATATCCACAGAAACATATAAATACGATAGAACCTTTAATAAACTTTATTGTTATTGTAAAACACATGTATATAGGGTTATTGAGGACGTTTTGACCATTAGACCTTATATTAAAAGTATAAGAATTGATTTAGCTTTCGTTTTGCACAACTTACTTAATGAATATAATAAAGGTATTATTACTGCAAATATATTCACTTGTTCATATTTGTTAATATTTACATTTACTTAGATTTAATATAACAATAGACTCGTCTGTGGTTTTTTACAAGTTATATACACAAAAATTGATTTATTAGTATTTTGCCTTGTTAAAATTTCAGTTGCTCTTTTTATGTTACCATTATTTTTTTACTTTCGCATGCAATAGTACGGCATACACATCTTGCACACTGCGCTTTGGGATGGTACTGTCAACGAGCTGTACAAAGATAGTTCGAAAAGTTTAATTCTGGAGAGAAGGATTCGAAGAATAAGGTTCGTGGGAAAGCACCTTTTATTGTTGACGATGAAGTTCTTCGCAAGTTCTTTCCTCGTATTTCAAAACCGTCGATAACCATCTCAAGATAATGGGAAACCGAAGAAGTTTAACAAATAGGTTCCATTTGAATGAAATCATCAGCAAATGCAACGAAGATTTGAAAACTTCTACATCTGCTACATCTAACCAAACGTAGAGCATCTCTGTTTTTTGCTTTGAGCCGATTCATCTTTGTTGCTTCATGCTCGTTTGCGTTCAATTTTATTGTAAGCTATCCATTTCCGTCTCTGGCTACGATTCGCTTCAGAAATGAGCCATTTTCATCAAAATTTATCTGCAAATCACGGACGGGGCAAATCTCTTTCTTTGAGAATATGTGGAATCCAGCTTCGATGTGAAACCGAATGATTTTACATTCTAATGAATGGTCGACATCAACAAACTGAATCTCGCAGCATTTTTTTGTTTTGTTATTCGACAGTTATATTCAATCAATACCTTTATCTTGTCCACATCATCTTCAATTGGCATTGCAGAATAAGACGCATTATTGACATCGAAACAAAAGAACGAAATTTTACAAACCAATTTTACCACTGGTTTTCTAAAACCTCTTCTTCATACACTTTATATAACTTTGTTTTTTTAATTATAAAACTTATAGTGAATTTCCAACCTGTTACGAGCCTGATACGATCCTTTATTCACAGAGAATGCTATTCGTCATGTTCCACAAGTCAGTTGGATTAGTTGCTATTTATTATAATTAACCCTACTTCCCTAACTGAGGAACATGAGCACACCAAAAAGAATCTCACACCACTTCCAAGGACTCTACACGTAACTTAAAAGACAAGACCTAAATTAATCACAGGTAATACAAAGACTCATCATTCCTACCTCAACTAGGTAGAGGGTTGCTTAATTTAAAAATTACTTTCCTTTTGTTGAAGTTTTTAGTAACACAAATCAAGATAGACCACCTTGTCTACTCTAGTGTAAATTCATCTGCTAATTATATATCCCATATTTCCAGATCGATAAGTAATCTATTGGCTTGCCCTGGTTTCGACGTACAGTCACAAAAAAACTTTTCAAATTAAAGACAACGCTCAGTCAACATCCAATTACTCCCGTTTTCCAGAACACTTACAAATTGAATGTAGATCTACAAAGAGCGATTTCATGTGGTTCAACCAGTTATAAACGTTCAACCAACAACGTCATAACCAAAAAAAGACACGAGATAAATAGGTAATTACAAGTGCATTATTTCAGCTATTATTTAAAGAAAGCTTAGGATGCGTTAATTGAGTGTATTTACTACCTGCAAACTATAAAATAGCTGAAACGACAAACAGAAACCTAGCGCATTTGTATATCTGCTTAGATTTGAATAATTCAGATGGTGCACCATGTTCTTTTTAGAGATTAAATACTAACGTCGGAAGAATACGTATTAATACATTTTAAATTATTTAATTATAATATGCATGCTTTATTTCGCATAACAATATACAGCAATGACCAAAAACTATGAACAAAATGCAAAATAAATCCGTAACAATTCCTTCCATCCTTCGGTCGGAAAGGATACGTAGAAGCTTTTCTTTAAAACGTTCTGTAAAAACGTCATTAAAACTAACATAATCAGCAAAAACAGCAAAATCTAGACTATATAATAATACCAAGTTTAAAATCTTGACAGTGAAATGAAACGCTGGAGGCGAACACAAAAATACAATAACTAAAGTGCATAAACAAAACATATACAAATAAACTCAGTTAAACTTAAAATCTAAATAAATAAGGTTTAATATTGTGATGGCCTAGCTAGACAAAAACAGTCAAAACTGAAACAAAATAAATTTAGCCACATCCGGATCAAAAAGAATACTTAACTACTGGCAATATTTAACAAAGTAATTAATATGACTGCCGGAAGGTAATTAAAAATATTGCGGAAACAAATTCTATAACATCTACTAAAAAGTTATATCCGAGAATATTATAAAGTCATAATCGGTAAGTCAAAATGTCAAAACTTAAGCATCTTTATCAATTCCCAAAACTAACCACCAAAAATCTAAATCTGAAACAACTAAACGTTACAGTCGGGAACTATTAACGACAGATTACAATTTCTCAACAAAGTCAATACTGTCCGAAGCCCACATTAACGCAAACGTAAGATCCAAATCCAAAATAACAAAAAAAATCAAAAGAGAAAAAGTTATTACCCAAATTCCCAAAACACTATATCCATAATAAATCCGACATAATCGATAGCCAGAATCAGGAATCTCTGACAACCATAATCTCAAACAAAACTAAATCGATATTACTGAGTCCCAAACATCCGCTAAACCACGTTCGATATAATTGAGAAACTCCTAACGTCAAAAATCGTAAACGTAAATATAAAACAATACTCAAAATCGGTAATCCAAAATAGTAAAGTTAAAATCTATAATCATACAACTAATCTAAACAACTATTCAAATCTATAACAAAAGATACCAACTATTTGTGAGAAGGTAGTTAATAGATAAGGTTCAACCATCCATAGGATTCCTAAAACATGAAGTCTAACTGAAATTTTACCCCATCTAGAAACTATAGTCATCACAAACATAAGAACTATTAGAGGCTTTTTACCTCATGGGAATTTACTGATGGAGCTATTCATGAGCCGCGCCCATAAGCTTTAATCAAAAAACTCAAAATCTCACATTCGAAAACAATAACCAACTCAAATCCTAAAAGAATCAATTAAAAATCGATATCCAAAAAATCAGCTCCAATAACTGAACTAATTTTCAGGATAATGAAATTTTGAATCTTTCAATTTTAAATACAATTTCCAACTTACTATGTATTATATCTTTTATTTTAAAATACGCGATGACCAATAAATATGAACAAAGCGTAAAATACATCCGTAACAAGATGGAAAAAGATTGTCGAAGAGAACAGGAAATATATATATAACTGATTTATCTTCTTTTTAATGAAAAACAGAAAAATACATCCTAACTTACAAAAATAATATATCACACAACTACGGTATACTACTTTCAAATACATTTAAATATTTACAAAGCTGTAATAAAAAAGGTTGATGCATTATCTCAGTTCTTGTAAATATGCATATGTGAATATGAAAGTTACCTGGTTTAACAAAATAGAAACCTAGCTTTTCAGCTAGTGAATTCGTTAGACATAATTTATGCACATACATGCATCGAGCACCAATATCTATAGATATATATTTATGTACATATGTAGAATTGTAACAGAAAGCCTGCACAAAATGTACGTGGTGAAATTTACTTAACTGAAAACGTTTCAAAACTTTGACAGCTGACATTTCTAAAACTAGATTCGACCGTAATGCAAGACCCTCCAGCCATCTGCGAATATAATATTTCGGAGTGCGCGGTAACTACTTTACTACTTTGTGCAGTACATATAGTTGGAAAACAAAACCTTTTGCACTCATCCAATTTCGGTTTCTAACTTATTTTCTTTAACTCTTCGAGTTCAGGTTACGAGTGCATAAATTGAGGGAATGTTCCATCATCCGTCGTTCAGCATTTTTTAGATTATTGTAACTTTTACAATTGTATTAATTTTTATATCATGTCATTTTTACTTAAAACTCGTAGTTTTGAATTGATTATTTATTGGTATGTATAAATATGTATATAGTATATGTGTATATCTATACATACTAGAATAAATAATAAATATAAAGACGCAAAAGCAGTTGGTGTAGTAAAATGTACCAGATATGTCTTGAAATATAGTAATATTTGTAAATGTTTGTATATGTCTAAAATAATGTGATAATTATTATAAGAAACGATAAGAACAACTAAACACTTAAGTAAATTAAACGTAAGGGCACGTTCCTAAAGTGAAAGCAAAGTTCAGCAGGGGTGAAGGTGTAAAATAAGTCTAAACTTCAATATTTAATAATAAAATTAACTATGCTGAAGATTTGTAACTCAAGATACCTAAGCAAATATGGAACATAAGAATTTACAATAAATAAATCTATCGAAAATTTGATGACAGTAAATCATTTTAAAATCCTTTGCTGCATTGAGACATAGCCGTCGTTGTTCGTACGTCCTTCGCACAAAACAATTTTGTCAGAACCTGCTGCTGACATGCAGCCCCACACCACAACATTTTCACTCTCCATGCTTTATAGTAGTTATTAACTAAGGTATTAAGTACATCACCACGTATACGTCGCATTATTTGTGATTGAACTTTAAGTGTGATTATCTTTTGTGATCATATGTCGTTTTATTTTGTTTTTAACTTATCTTCTCGCTTCTTTGTAAAGACCCTCGTTCGTGTGTGCTTTTGCACATTGTTTCTTATTCATTTATTAGTGATTTCAATTTTCAGAATGCCTTCTGTCCTTTAAAAGTAGAATTTCTGTATTGTTTAGCTCATGCGTCTTTGTTATAATTAAACACAGCGAATAACTATAAAAACAAAGTATAATACACATTCTCTTATTTATATATATAGTGTATAAGAAATTTTGATTAAAACCTTTTAGAAATAAAAGTATAGCTTCACATCTTCCTTTGTATCTTATTATAAATGCAAGATTAAACATCGTTCATGTAGGTTTAACTGGAACGCTAATTCAAGGAGCACTCCGCAAATTTTGTGATTACTCTGTATATATGACATCCATAGCAACTAAACTCATGTTCATAAAAAGCTTGACATTTTGCTGGTTACACTGATAATATCGATAACACCCAGATGTTTTAAATAAATACTGCTATGAACTGTACTATAAGTTATCCTGTTTAAAATTAAAAATTTTAAGAAAGCTTCTTATAGCTTAGACCATATATTTACTAGTAGCTACGATACTATAGTTTCTAAAAACTTATATTATCAAGATGGGTTATTTTCTAACAAAGTTTAACATTTAATGTATTAGATATTTTTGAAATAAATAATACGCATTTTATATATATATATATATATTGTAAAAATTCCTGTATACAATTTACTATAAGATAACTATTGTCTTGTTAAGGTCTGCTTTTTATATTACAATTGAATTGATATATTGTCTTTTACAATAAATAAGTTATTTAGAAATTATAATTCTCATTTAATAGAAGCACAATTATAGAATTTGAAGTTCTAGTTACTCTCTTTTGTTTGCATTGCAAAATAAATATATAAGACTGCCTATTATACGCAAATATCAGACTCTCCGAATATTCAATTGTATAGATTTCTATTGCGTTTAGTAATGAGTAAAGTTGTTTGTCTGAGCCTACGTATATTTTTAGATCATCCATGTATAGAAGATTATTATGGCGTATATTAGATTTCTCGCCTTTTCTTCACGCAACTCACATATCTATATATTCTATGTTCGAGCTCGGAGTGTACACAGCTGATATTGCGGTGCTATTATTCGACATAAAAGAAAATTATGATTATTTGTATCTCTATACGAAGGATTAGTATCTATATTTGCTTATTATTACCTAGGCATTTAATTCAGATGAAACTAGGTACAATCAGTATCAGAAAAGGTTTACGATCTAAATCGTAATTGTTGCTCTATATTTCTAGGTCAAGCCTTAGCGATATCGAAATTGAAAGAGAACTCTTGTACGTTGCACCAAAAGAGAAAACAAGTGATAGTGTGTATAATGTGCAATTAAAATAACACACGAGTTTGTTTACATTTCGACCTATAACAAAAAGCTGCAAACAATTGAATTCTCTCTCTCCAATATATAAGGTCTAGTAAAAAGAAATCCATTATTTTTGCATTAAATTGAAGGTTTTATTTAGCATAGCTAGAATGATCCGACTTAGGTCAAATATGCACCGTTTTGTTCGATAACTTGTTGCCATTTTGAAGGTAATTTCATAATGCCTCTCTCATAGAAACCCTCGTCCCTATTGGCAAAAAACTGGGACAGTCGATTTTCACAAGCTTCTCTTGAGGCGAATTTTTCACCAGCAAAATCATTCGCCATAGACAGGAACAGGTAGTAATCACTTGGTGCTAGGTCCGTACTATAAGGTGGATGCATAAGAACCTCCCAACCAAACTCCCGGAGCTTCTGGCGAGTCACTATCGGTATGTGTGGCCTGGCGTTGTCCTGATGGAACACAATTCCTCTCCAATTTACTATAAGCTGGCCGCTATTGTCTTGTTAGACGGTCCTTTTTGATATTACAATTGAATTGATATATTGTCTTTTACAATAAATAAGTTATTTAGAAATTCCTTGCCAATTCTCATTTAACACACAGCAAAATTATAGAATTTGAAGTTCTAGTTACTCTCTTTTGTTTGCATTGCAAAATAAATATATACCACTGCCTATTATACGCAAATATCAGACGTTGTCCGTAATATTCAATTGTCATCACCATTAACCATCCACTTTAGTAATGGTAAAGTTGTTTGTCTGAGCCTACAGTATATTTTTAGATGGATTCCATGTATGAGATTCTTTTGGCGTATATTACTCGTTGGCGCCGCATACATCAAGCTTCTATATGTTCTATGTTTTAAATCGTTACACAGCTGATATTGCGGTGCTATTATTCGACATAAAAGAAAATTATGATTATTTGTATCTCTATACGAAGGATTAGTATCGACGATTTGCTTATTATTATCTAGGCATTTAATTCAGATGAAACTAGGTACAATCAGTATCAGAAAAGGTTTACATCAAATCGTAATTGTTATGACGAAACCAAAATTCCGCATGATTCGACCAATACATAAATGTATTGACCGACAAACAAGAACACATTTTTAGCAGATCTGGCTTGCGTTTCCGCCTTTATCGAAGAAAAACTGTAAAATATGGCGTATTTTAACTTTGCTGATTCCTTTTTTGACATTCTCGTAATTGTTGCTCTATATTTCTAGGTCAAAACCTTAGCGATATCGAAATTGAAAGAGAACTCTTGTACGTTGCACCAAAAGAGAAAATAAGTGATAGTGTGTATAATGCAATTAAAATAACACACGAGTTTGTTTACATTTCGACCTATAACAAAAATTGGAAAAATAATGGATTTCTTTTTACTCCTATATAACAAAATCTATGTATTTACTTCACATCGTAAAATAACGAAGAATTAGCAAGCTCTTTGCTATAGAATATTTAATTTTATTAACGTAATTTTAATTCCAAGGTGTAATATTTTAAGTAAAAGTTTAAGGGATATGCCTTTTGATTTTTTTAAGTTAATGCTAATTTAGAAAGTTTGATGAAGATGATGATGAACTTATTAGTTTATACTAGTCATAGTCAAAATTATTCTGCTAATTTGAATGCTTTAGATAATGTGATGATTTCTTGCAAAACTTTCTATTTTGTTAGCATTTTACTTTTGCTATAGAATTTAATAATTATATTCATTAATAATTAAATAGAATTTCGTATATAACTATTCTGATAAAACAATTTTATGAATAACGTATATATAAAGACATGTTTTTGTGTAAATGTAATGACCTAGATGTTTAGATATTTAAGCAACATACATATCATATATAGTGTTAATAAGCATTAATTGGGTTAAAACGACTACTTTAATAATTGTTGTCGCAATAATATTAATTATAAAGCCAGATTACTTACTGTTAATTTCTAAATAATTCTCTATTCTATCTAAAAAAATTAAAACAAATAAAATAGGATTGAAGTTATAAAAGAATGAATCAGGGGAAAATAGCATAGGTTTTCCGAGGAAAATGGAAGAGGAATTTTTGTTATATGCTAAATAAAGTAATTTTAAAGGGATAAAATAGTTGAAAGGGATTAAATGAAGGACAAATAAATAGAAATAGTTTGATTTTACACTAATAATAGAGTAGGATAAGCAAAGAAATATGGAAACACCATAGGAATAAGTAATTTGCGAAGAATAATTTAAAGAATGAATATTATGTAAAACCCACATTTGCTGTATGAATATAAATAACCAGTTATATATTTTCAAAGTTTCCATTGCTTTTAATACTATATATTTATAAAAAATTGTAACTGAAAAGTTCATTCGACATTAGAATTTAGATATTTATATCAATGTAAAATAAAGGAGTTAATTTATAAAATTGGAATACAAAGTAATTGAAATGTGTAGATTAAGAAAATTCCATTTATGTTGTTGTGTAAAATGGAATTAAAATACTTTTATTAAAAACATAATAAATAATCGAGTTGCAGTTGGTTTTCCCAAGGGTATCTCATAGCAATAACAGAAATAAAGTCTCTTTTGTTCTATAAGTATATACACCAGAATAGGGAGGAAAGGCGAGCTTCTTGTTAATTTAATTGTAGAAATAACATGTATTACTCCGCTAAAATAAAAACAATTGAAACAGTTTTAATAGATAAAACAGTGAGTAAAGTCGGAGGTTAAGTGTATTGATCAACTATTTAACAAAGAATTTATTCAACTGCCATTAAAGGACAAACTTAATAATAAAAAGAAATAATGGTATAAACTATATTAGTTTAGTGATTAAAGAAAGAAATAAATAACAGTATTTTTGTCGAGTAGATACTTCTGACTGCCATAATAAGAATCGCCCATATTTTGGCCAGAGTTTTACCCAGCCAAATTTTATTTATTAGAACATCTATAGCTAGAAAGTTTTAATACACATATGCGATATGCAAACACACGAAAAAAATCTTTTTTATGGACAATATTCTGGAAACAAGTTGAAATATATAACAGTGAAACTTATATATTAAGAAATGGGAAACAGGAAGTTTGTATAATTTATAACAATTTATTCTAGTGGATTCCAGTCTATATGAATATGATGTCATTCTGTTTGAAGATACATCTTTCAAACCTTTAAATTAAGAAAATACTTTATAATGAAGAACATATCCTACTGAATATAGAATAAAACTACATTTATTCTAAACTGTATTTTTACCTTTTAATATACAATGGTGAACTAGTTTTAACAATTTTACTTTATTACATGATTTGTGTGCATTGTTGTATAATACACATAACGTAGCTGCATAATAAAAATATAAAAAATGAAAGTAAGTTTAACGTCGACCAGAGAAAAATTTAATGAATGTCTACTTGGGAATAAACAGAAGAAATATCAAATTAAAAGTCGCAGACTATAATCGAAGCGAAAATATTAAGTAGATTGAATAAAAAATAAAGTAATAATCTTACTCTATTAATAAAACTAGCCTAAGATAGTTGTAATATTGTACTTATATAAAGTTGAATATATACATACAACTGACAGCAACATACATATTAAATACATACCTTAAAACAAACTTTCTGATAGATAAGAAATAAATTAATTAGAAAAAAGAATATAACATTGCTATGATTATGTATAGGAAAATGTGGATCAATTAGAAGTATTTATTGTACTAGAAAAACACAGAGAAAGTAGGTAATATAACAGTAAATGGAATCATAACTTTAGAAATGGAAAATATTAAAGAAATTAAGTGAAAAAGAAGAATATTTGCCTTTAGTAAGCAAGCCACAAAGAGAGAACTGGAAAATAAAAAACGTGCTGTACTTATTATACATGGAACTCTTTTATCTTTCGTCGTACGACAAATATTTTGCCTGAATTTTTTCAAAATATTTCTGATTCACATTCTTGGGACGTCTTACAGAAAATATTCATGAAAATAATCGACATTACGGGTAATGTTAGATGCATAACTATTGTATGTTGATAACGCTTGTCGGTTCCGCGTACCGCTAATGCACGCGACTTTTAATTAAAAAGTTACGTCCTGGTTATTTGTTCAAATTAAGCATGTAAATTGAATTTAATTATGTAAAGTGAAACTGTAATATGAATATTTATCAGGGAGGTTTCGTGTGGCGCATCCCAGAATCGAATTCGATTAAATTTATTTAACTTTTATGTTTATTTTCTGTTTTATTAATAATTTATATTATCTGTTAAAACATGTACAGGATATTTTTGTATTTTGTGTACATCTGCTAAATTTTAATATATTATGTACATAATAAATAAAATTATATCAATAAAATGGATGCATACACTGGGCTTATTAATAATGTATAAGAGTTTATGAGGATGATTTGACGGAAGGTGGTGGAAATTGGTATTATTTTCGAGTAGGATATGCGTTTACAATAGGCTATTTAAATTTTCAATATCGACTGACATTTAGCTTCACAGATACACTTGCTTAAAAATGACGTGTTAAAATGAATAAAATCATTATATGTAAATCAATACTTGCTTTTCAAGAAAATGAACACGACTGTGATTTTTGGAGATATACAGCAAACATTAGGCAACGATGGTCTTACGAAAGTCACGATTAGGCGTTGAGTTGCCATTTCAGAAATGGTTGGAAGAGTCGGTAATGTTGTGTTACGTGGCCGAAGAGTGAAAGTGAAGAAAAATGCTAAGACTGCGAGCATATTTACTGAACGTGAACACCACATTTTGCATGTCGAGTTAGGTAGATCTAAGCTCTCTGCCAGGTAGATGCCGCGTTTACTAAATACTAATCAAAAGCGTGAAGAAACGTGAATTTCCAAGAGCTATTCGAAGCTCTTTAACTCAACTCAGTAGACTTTTTGCATCGCTTTGTTATGGTCGATAAAGGCTCCATTACTATGTGCCAGAATTTAAAAAAATGGTGTCTTCAAGAAATGTAAGACCAATTATTCGTCTTATGTATATAGTTACCCATACATTCACTTTTACTGGATACAGTTGTGCTTTATGAGGACATGAGGCTGCACTGTTGAACAAATCCTTAAATTTCTTATGCTTATTAAACTAATTACTCTAATCTTTTCCCTAAATCGAGAGATAACAGCAAATCGAGAGATAACTTGCAGAAATTTTAAATGGATGAAAATGCGGTTTTACTTCCTGTGATTTGTGAATAGTACTGTGACACACCTATATATAACCAAAAAAACATTAATATTTATCATTTTAACATATATTGTTTGATAGAGTTAACTTTTAGTAGCCAGATATCTGCAACCCATAAAGCTGCTTCTGCAACACTTGGGTTCGTAATACGAAGTTCCAAATATACGGTTAATCCAGAAACGATCAAATACTTATATTATTTTTAATACGCTGCAGACTGAAATACGCATCTATAGTCTGAAGTCCTAATTATATCCGTCATAAGTCGAAACTGAAGAATGGTCATCGTAGACGTCGGAAACTTTTAAGTTTTAAAGTGAATGACGTATGTATATCCTTGTAGGAATACCGATCATCGATCATTGCTGCGTGAATATAACTTACTTTCATTTAACACTCATCGTGAAATCGCTAATGTCAATTTCCTTCATAATAGGATCGATTCTTCAATTGGCTAACTTCAATTTTCCAAGATTGTCTTTCAGAACGTTTACAACGTTTTCTACGCCAGCTTGTAGAACAAATTCTATGTCTAAAAGTCTAGTATACCAAATGATGAAGAACGGAAATGAATATTTTGAAGACATTTTTTTGAAGCTAGACTAGTATGTGGAGTGAAATTTACATATACTGCATAGTTATATTATCATCATTTTTGTTATTCTGTAAATTTATTTTATTTAATATATGTTTATGTTTTATATATTATATGTACTTTACATACACCTATTCTGGTTAATTCTGTTGGACTTATAATAAACTATTATTATTATAAAATATTGGTACGTCTTTATTGAGCCAGTTGAAGTAATGGTTATGTTGGATGCCTTTCTAAATGAATTAAAATATCAGGTACTTTTCCTTCTGTCAGAAGACTGCGATGTCTAGTAGACTTTGTCTTGAAAATACTTTCTTCTTGTCAAAATTTTTCGAAAATTTTATACACATGACATATTTTCGTGTGCAATAGTGTACTTTCATTCTTTTTCTTCGTTACGCTGACCATTTCGGAAATACGCCTCTAAAATAAATACGACGTTTCAATGTAAATCTAGCATTTAATTAAATAATGCAATTATAATAAACTTTGTAAATAACTGAATAAAAAGAGCCTTGAAAAAGACATGTATAAAATTGACAAAACAAACAAATTTAAAATAGAAAATAATGAAATATAAAATGAGCGAAATAAATAGGTATATGAATAACAAATATAAAAATGACATATAACCCACTAAATTTTAGTTATTTTCTTATTGAGAAGTGGAAGTAATTAAAAGATCACGTCAATTATTAAGTGTCAGTATGATATTTTGGGCGCGAATGTAAATGAATTATGTAATTGGCTATCATCCAATACTAATAACAACTCTATCAAGCATTTCAGTATTTAGGAAAACTCATTTGCAAAATCCCGAACGAAGTACTTTGCTACATTCTTTGTAATTGCGAACTTCGATAAATAACTTTCTAATAATTGGACATAACAAAGCTCCGTATCAATATGGCGTAAAATCTAGGTTAAAACTTTGTGATACATCAGGTGTCTTCATAAAGACTAATATTGTTAAAGCCAATAATATTACTTTGACAACTTTATCCTTTTTTTCTGGAGTGAAATAAAAGAAATTGAATCTCACAGATTTTTATTGCAATATTCTTTTCCTTTTTCAATAATTCTCTATTAACCAAAGCTTATAAAATGTTTCTTAGAAGCTATGCGTATTTATATCTTAAGGAATAGTTAAATAGCTGGTACAAATTTCAATGCTGAATTAAAATTCCAAGCACGATTTTACCTTTATAGCGTCGAAAAAAACCATCGCAATAACTGCCGTTTGTATGAGCTTAACATTTACCGTTTAATACTTTATGAATAATTAAACTCACTTACTGGCAATTAATTTTGCACGACAATACGCATATACTATTTATTACTTTTATTTACATTTAATTTGCATGTAATTTATACGGGATACGAACACACGTCACATGGATTTATGAACTTGGGTGCTCGCAACAAGCAGCATGGATAGGTTAGGTTATGTTATGCTGCCATTCCCGTAATTTATGTACAAAATGAACTCGTGTGTGTGCTTAAACTGCATGAGTTATTTTAAACGGATCTCTTTAAATTATGATCCAGCGTTAATAAACGGTTTCAAGTATGTGTACTCGTATAACATTTTAGATTAAAGATTTTCTGGATATTTCTCTATTTTAGTTTAATAACATGCTTCTGTTAAGTGAACGGCTTGAAAAACCTTTCTTTTTAATTTTATTTCGAAAAATAAAGAATATAATTTAGGAGATCTATCAATATTAATGTTGGACAATCCTCCGGATTGTCAGTAGCATACAGCCCGCCATAAAAGTGCGAGTGTAAATAAAATAAATAATGTATGTAATTAAGTACCTTTTCATTTTTTACATGTTGATGTATCCTAACGTGAAAATGCGGGGTAGTATTTCATCTTCAGTACATCTTCCGCGGTTGATTCAGTCAAACGCCTACGGCAGGGTGAAATATGTCTGTATATTTGGAAAATGAGTGTTCTACATCTACGAGCGTAGTTTAATAAGTAGTGAGAATGGAAAAGAAAAACGAATTTTTTAAATACAAAATAATTTTTATTTGTCAATATATTCTCCTAAAAGAGCAATACATTTATTCCAACGGTGCTCCAATGCCCTTATGCCATCTCTAAAATGCGATTCCGGAAGGCTTGCAAAATACTCATCTACGAAGATGGTAATCTCGTCGTTAGACGAAAATTTCTTTCCACCTAGTGCTGTTTTCAATTTTGGAAAAAGGTGGAAGTCGGAATAGATTGAATAAGGCGCATGCGGTAAAAGGTCATGGATTTTGGACATCCCAACTGTGCTGGTATGTGAGGGAGCGTTGTCTTGGTGAAACAGAATCTTTTTCTTTGCCATTCCTGGCCGTTTAGCACGCATCTCAACATTTAATTTTTGTAGAAGTTCTGCATAATATTGTCCGTTTATTGTGGGACCTTTTTGAAGGTAATCAATGAGGGAAATGCCCTTTGAATCCCAAAAAATTGATGCCATCACCTTGTTTGCCGATAAAGTGGTTTTGTAGGTGCAGAACCACGTTCTAACCATTGTTTCGACTGTTGTTTAGTTTCGGGTGTACTGTAGTGTATCCAAGTTTCATCGCAAGTAAGAAATTGCCTACAAAAATCAACCGGATTCCGCTTATAAAGGTCCAAACACTCATTGGAATTACGCAAACGAGTGAACTTTTGATCAGTCGTAAGCAATCGCGGTACCCATCTTGCCGAAAGCTTGGAAAGGCCCAATTCTTTCATTAAAATGTGGTGTACGCGTTCTGTTGAAATGTTTACCGTGTCTGCTATCTCTCTGGGTGCTCCAGAGCCCGCTTCATCAACACAGCTTGTTCTACCACGTTCAAATTCATTTACCCATCTACTTATTGTGGCGGATGACGGAGCAGATTCACCTAATGTTTCCCGTAACTCATCTTTTATTTCGGTAGCTTTCATACCCTTAATGACGAAGTATTTAATCACCGCACGATACTCTGGTTTTTCCATTTTAACAAAATGACGTGTTGCTTCTTTTTCAATCAGCTGTCAAAAATAAACTAATCAATCGATTTATCTAAATATCGAAATGTAAACGTATAAATAGGCAACCTAAATTACAGTGCATTTGTTATACCAATTAGAGCGCCACCTATGTGTCATTCTCACTACTTGTCAAACTGTCCTCGTAATTAAGTAATATTCGCGAATTTAAATTGACTTACGTATCACTTTCACACTGTACAATATGTATCTATACGCACTAGAGTTTTAAAATGAGGGTTCTTTTTAAAACTTCACATAATTTATCGGTTTTACGGATACCTACATTATCTGTTATCTCGAAGCTTAATTTAAAGATACATTGTTATGTTCTAATTGAGAGATGGTTCCCAAAACAATTGAGTAATTTTTGAAAATTTGCTGTTTTTGTATTTGCATTTCGATATTTGTTACTGCCTTAGTGGAATTACTTAAACTTCTGTGAATTGAATTTCAAAAGCTATAACAATGTGAAACTGTTTTTTTTTAGTATATTACTACTCGAAATGGCGTTCCCCATCACTTTAGTACTGTTTGTGAAGACGGAGAAAGAGCCGGATACAAATTTTTAAATTCGCGAATAAGTTTGGAACTATTAATTGTAATTATATAGTTTTGAAAACTAATTAGCTTATAAAAGTTCAAGACTGACTATTACAATATACATTATGGTGCATACACATCGTCTCAAAAAATTATCCATTACTTTTTTAAATATAATTTTGAACAGAAGTTCGATTGAGATGAACTCATTCAAAGAAATTTATCTGTGACAATGTTATTTTTGGAAGATAAAACGTCTCGAAGCACACATCAGATTTGTATTAACTATATCAAGTAGTATGCAACGCCATTGTACATACATATTCCAATGAAATAGTCAATAATTTGAACATGTTGTATAATTATTTTCTTGTTTCACTACATATTATTGGAGTGTTTTATAAAATACATTTTATTTCTTTAATAGAAACCTTTAAAAGTTTCAACCCACTTGATGCTACCTAAGAAGAACTTAATTTACGGGTTAAAACTAAAAAATGGAAAATGCAGAAATCTAGGTCGATTTTTAAATTCTGTATAAGAAAGTATGTACAAAGGGTACTAGGAAAGTTTTGCAATACAGCTTTGTTTATTTAATTTTTTCAAAGAAATTTCCTCTACACTCAATACACCTCTCCATCCTCCGAAACCAATCTTTAAACCAGTTTCGCCAAATTTCACTAGGGAGTAAAGCACACTCGTTGTCCTAAGCCCGCAGAAGGTCATCATCACTGGAAAACCGCCTCCCTTTTAGCTTCATTTTCTCATGCGGGAATAGTGCAAAGTCGCAGGGAGCAAGATCTGGATTATAGGGAGGGTGCTCGAGAAGTTTGAATCCTATCGTAGTCAAATATTCGGTGCAGGCTTTGGCGCGGCGATGTCCATTTTCGACTTTGGTCGCACGTTCTTCATAGATCCAATGGCTTTAGGCAGGCACTGTTCAGTATACTACTTAGTTGTGACTGTCTTCTCTGTTTCCAAAACGACGCGTTCCACAATTCCACTCGATTTGAAAAATACAGCTGTCATTTTCTTCTTTACAGATCGGGATTTTCTGACAACTACGGGTGTGTCCTCATCATCAAAGACCCAAACTTTGTTTTGAGCTTTGGTCGGCACGTCGTAATAGTACAGCCAAGTCTCGTCACCTGTCACGATGTTGTTCACATACCGAGATTGTCCCTTATTAAACATTTTTAGCATCTTCTGGCACCAAGTCACACTTCGTGTCATCTGCACTTCAGTCAGTCGATGCGACACCTAGAGAGAATAAAGTTTCTTCGCTCATCATGCAGAATCGAACGAATTGCTGGTGCATTTAGGCCTGAAGTACCCTCTATCTGTTGGTAGGTCACTCGCCTGTCCTCGCCAAGCATTTTCCTTACAGTAGTAACGTTTTCCTCCGTAACTCACGTTCGCGACTCTCCCAGCCTCTCAACATCCTCCACAGTTAAATTTCCCCTTTGGAATTCTCTATACCACCTGAATATCGTTGTGCGATGTGGACAAAAAACAGCACCTAGTGCAAGAGTCATTTCTTCAAGGCACTGGTCTATGTTTAAACTACGCACGAAATTATAACGCAAAACTGCCCTTTTCTCATTTCGTGACCACGATGCCATCACGAGCACTTTACACTCTCACTGCTAATGAATAACTGGGCCCATCGACATGTCGCGACGGCTACTATGCCCGTATGAACATGTCTCAACATGCAGCAACAAGCAGCTGGCTACGATCCATTGTTGCGTCATATTGCAAAACTTTCCTAGTACCCTTTGTAAGTATCTTAAGAAAATGCAATTGGAAATTATTTGTCTACTACGACATAAAAGTTATTACAAAGAGGAGAAATTTTACATTTTTTTTTCTTTAACTCCCGAAATACATGGAAATATGAAAAATGAATAAAAATCTAACTTCACTAGTTCTTAGAAATAATTCATCTTCAACCAAACCTATATCTTTTATAATAAGCGAGATTCCCATGCTGAAAGTGTTATTTAAAACAATTGTGTTACGTATATATTGGTTTTTGTTCATTAGTTAATAAAAAAGTGTTTTACTAAATCTGTCCACATTTAATTACGTCTCACATCGCTATTGATATTTAATTAATCCATTTGATCGGAGTTTTATTTATATATGAAATGGCATTTTTATTGTTCTCTATTAAAGGAGTTTTATGAAAGAGCGTGGATAAGAAAAATGGTTCGAAAAGTACCAATAAATATCATTTATATCAGCGTTTGAGCCAATTTGTTGTCAAAGTTTATGGAAGTTATAAAATTTGTTTCGACCGTATTTAACTTAACGTTCGAATTTGACAATAAAATATCTAACTCCTATTTCAACTTCTATAAAAATAGGTCCTTTTTAAAATTTAAAAACCATCTAATTGTTAAATTTTACTGGTTTAATTGTACAAACATCATGAACAAAATATAATTACTAATAAATAGCAATAAGTGGACATATGTACGCCTCTATTTAGTTTCATACTTAATTGTCAGTTTAAAAATATTGATTATAAATATAATTTCACAATTATTAATTCATCTTATTAAGATGTTCTTTTTACTTTGTAAAAGTTGGTAACACTTTAATTATGTAAGCAATCATTCCAACATTTAAACTTCTAAATATTACATTGTCTAGAAAGAATTTAATATATTTTTTTCATGGAAATGAATAATAATTCTTTTCTTATTTTGTTTAATTACATATTAACGATTTTGGTTCAAAACATTTTGCCATCCTTCCAATGGTACGGGTTCTGATTTACTTTTATGTCCTTTCTGGAATTAAATGTTTTCCTTGATCTAAAAACTACGACTGGTACTCAAAGAATTCCAGATTAAGCGAATATGGTGGCATTCATAGCACATCTTATCCAAGCTGTGACAGCTTATACTAGTCATCAAACTTGTGTTGACCTGGTGTTATTATATCGAAAAACTACACCTTTTCTGCTATTAAATTCTGACCCATTTGTCACATGAATTCGCTTCATTCGTCTAAATTTTAAAATTAATTATTTTATAGAAGGTAAAGAAGACAATTTTGTTCAACTCCCACCAAGCGAAAAGCATCCCTTTTTTGATGAATATCAGCTTTCGAAGTGCTTTAAGTCAGCAAATTTTTTCAACTCCATGACTGCAACATTATTTATAACAATGTTGAACTTACAATTGACAGAGCAGATTTAGTTATTAACTATACTATATATTAAAAAGATATGTTGCATAGTAATTTGTAAATACTTAATTAGTACATCAGATATCCAAAGTAAGAAGAGGACGTATAATTCAAAGTGTAGTATAATACGGCTCTTAAAACTATATTAATGAAAAACATAATAATTAACTAAAATCACGTATATAATTGTATTAATTAATCATTCTAAGGATTAATTGTGAGTATATTACTTTGAGATGTTAAGAAGTTTTATATATAATTTTAAAAAAGCAGAAATTGTGAAAAATGTTAATAAAACTGAAGTCGCTGGCTTATCAAGCCGGGTTCCCGGGATCGAGTCCGATGGCCTACTATCCGGGAAGGTTTTTTTGGTTTCCCTTTCCTGTTTAAGAGAATGCTGACAGACAAAGATCTTAAGTAGCACCATAAGCACTGGCGTTATAAAAACTCTTGGTTTACCAAAGCGCCGTGAAAATGGCGTTAAGCTGTTGGGATATGTGAAGGCACGGATGATTATTATTATTATAAATAACTTAAATATATTAAAAAAGTAAAACTAGAGTTATGTATAGCAATTCGAAATAAGAGAAATTAGAAAAAAAGAAAAGAAAGAGATAATAATTATTAGATGTAATGAACAGTTAGTGGAATTATTAGTAACTAATATAATTTGTAAAAAAAAACCCTTATGTACAAATTACAAAGTACAATAGAAAAT
This sequence comes from Dermolepida albohirtum, assembly GCA_031893035.1. Lineage (NCBI taxonomy): Eukaryota > Metazoa > Arthropoda > Insecta > Coleoptera > Scarabaeidae > Dermolepida > Dermolepida albohirtum. The sequence goes on along the minus strand of JAVIWB010004799.1, from coordinate 511,817 downwards.
TAGTATAGATCAATCAGCTACCAAATCACTTCACTTATAAATGCATGGGTACCTTATATGAATACAGTGAGAAATATTCAACTTATTTATATTAATATTTAAGTAAATAATGGAAGATAAATTATATGAGATGACATATAAGAAAAATATCACACTTAAGAGAACACTTTTTTACATACTTTGGTTGCACATCCTCAAGGTCAGTACCGTTTCCATCACTTTCATTGAAATTAATTATGAATTCCTGATGAATATTGACATTTTCTAAATACACATTTTCTATTTCAATAGTATGTCTAATGCATTTTTTCATTTCTCTGGTGCTATATTGGTAATTGCTTCTCGAATTCAATTTAAAGCTACTTCGCTGAATTTGGGACGATCGTTAGTGCGGCGAACATATCAATTCAATTGACTCCAAATTAACTGCATCGTATTAAATGTCCAATAATACGGCGGCAAACGTAAAACAGTGTATCCTGCGTCCGTCAACAGCGTATTCCTTTTCGAAAACCTTTGTTTTAAAGACTTCCAATAATTTACTTTTTGTGTAGCTATCTTCATAATAAATATCATTTCTGATAAAAAAGCTCCTATATTTCAGCCTTCGCACTGTCTGAATTGGTAGCTTCATCATCTGTCGTGAATGGTATGAAGTATTGTCCATACTGGTAAGAGATTTTTCTGAAACCACTCTTCAAATAATGGTACTGTCATATCCTCGTGACAGTCAAGTAAAATAATAATTCTTTTTATTTTGGAAAGGGATACATCTAATAAAAATTCCTATGAACCATTAACCCAGCTTTCGTTATGGTATCTTTAATGTCATATCAAGTTTTGTCTACGTAACAAATAAACCGTCCTGCATCTTCATTAAATATTCTTGGCGTAATCTTTGTAGCGTTCGGTGACTCCATTATAATAAGTCATCTGTCTATTGTCTAGAGTCTTCTATTTCGGTATTCTCTTTAATTCTTTTGTAATCTATTTAATGTGTCAACTTTATCTTGCCTGTAGATACTATATACTGTTTATCGAATGATATGAACGTTATAATTTTGTACTTTCCTTGTAGATCTTTTTTATCACTTATAACTCTTCTTTTCTTAATACCATGCTCCACTATATTGTAAACTATAATATTTTACTATAATAAAATATATGCTTCCTCACCTCACAATTTATATTTTGCTACTAACGAAAATTTATATGGAGTGTATTACCTAAATGTAAGAAATAAACTGTAATGACATTTTAATTATACAATGTTAAGTAATGACTATTAAATTTAATTCCTATAACTAATATAAATAAACAGATTTCACTTAACTTTACACAATTTCTTTAATATTACTCTGGCTATCAAAGTAAGGCACAGCTCACATCTTAACACATGGGTCAATAAGTCCCGAGACTAACAATGAAAACAACATTTTTTTTGCAAAATTTTTTTTATTCATCAACATAATCACCTTTTAGGGTGATACAATGGTTCCAACGCTTTTCCAATTTTTCAATACCATGTTTATAAAAAAATACTTTCGCTTCAAAATAAGCTTCAGTTTCAGCTATATTGTAAACTAAATGCTAAAGCAGACAATTTTGCCAGTTAACTTCGATTGTCTTGGTGAAAAAGGATTTTTTTTCTCTGCATGTGCGGTCGTTTTTTTGCGATTTCCTTTCAAACGCACCAGTAAGTCAATATAATAATCACTGTTGATCGATTTACCTTTTTCGAGGTAGTCAATGAAAATCACGCCATGTGTATCCCAAATAACTGACGCCAGGACTTTGCCAACTGCTGCGTTTTCGGACGTTCTTTCGCCAGCTGTGCGCCAAATTGCCGCTTCGACTCTATACATTTTTAACACGTAACGACGCAAGAAATCTTTTTTGTTGCTAAATAGCGATAAACAGCTTTCTGAATCATCGACTCGTTGCTGTTTTTGTTCCATCGAAAGCAATCGCGGCACCCACTCCTTTTTCGCGCTATTTTTTATATAAATACACTTCCATATGATATCTGTGTCATCTCAGCAATCTCACAGTTACTTTACGATCTTATTAATTATATAATTTTTGTCACTTCACTCACATTTTCCGGTGTAACGGCTTCCACAGGTCTACCCGAGCGTTCGGCGTCATTTGTGTCGGTACGACCACGTTTAAACTCGGCAAACCACCGACAAATTTGCTTTTGATCAAGAGTCCGGGTAACATTTTTCAATCCATTGTTTTGCTTGCGTGGTAAAATATATGCTTCCTCACCTCACAATTTATATTTTGCTACTAACGAAAATTTATATGGAGTGTATTACCTAAATGTAAGAAATGTTAAACTGTAATGACATTTTAATTATACAATGTTAAGTAATGACTATTAAATTTAATTCCTATAACTAATATAAATAAACAGATCAAGTTCACTTATTACTTACTACACAATTTCTTTAATATTACTCTGGCTATCAAAGTAAGGCACAGCTCACATGTTTAGATGAGCTATATAAAAGTACTTACCTGCTATTCATAATAAAATAAATTGAAATATACAATCCCACTGCGTCTTATCGATTTGAATAATCGCGGTAATTTCAAATTATTTCAAATTGTTGTTATTTACAAAACTTTTGGGTATTATCATCGAGCCAGTTACAATATATACATATACACTACCTGTCATATTTATTTGCCCACCCTTAGTTTTAGCCAAAATTATTAAACTATCAAATGTGTACTGAAAATTTATTTATTGTACCAATACAATAGTGTAAAATAAACATAAAATAGTTTCATTTTTCTTATATAAAAACTTTATCATTAATTATTATTAAATTTTGCTCTCATCAATATGCCTACCTTTATTTTTGATAATTGCGGCACATAACCGCGGCATCCTTTCAATTAATTTTTGCAGTGTATCTTCTGTAATTTGTGCCCAGGCTTCTTGAAGTTGTTCCCATAGTACAGTGGTGGATGATAGAGCATGTTCTCGAACCTTCCGGTCCAATTCTTCCCAAAGAAGCTCTATTGGGTTCAGATCAGGACTTTGAGCTGGCCATACCATTATAGAGATTTGCCCTTGCTCTTCTAGTTGACGCAAGTAATCGCCACACAATCTAGAAGTGTGTTTCGGATCGTTGTCCTGTTGAAATACAAAGTTTTCGCCAAGAATCCTTAGTCCTGAAGGAACAGCGTTATTTTCTAAAATTTCCTTGTAGCCTTCTTTTCTTAGGATTCCCTCAATTTTGACGAGATCGCCTACAGATCTTCCACCAAAACACCCCCAAATCATTACTGAACCTCCTCCACGTTTTACGGTAGGCGCAATACATTCTGGCAATACTCTTTCTCCTGCGGATCTTCTTACGAATATTCGCCTTTTACTACCGAAAAGTTCAAACTTCGATTCGTCTGTCCACAACACATTATTCCACTGATCAATCGTCCAATTCTTATGTTCTTTAGCCCAATTTAGTCGTTTTATCTTGTTTTGCTTTCGTAGTAGTGGTCTTCGAAGAGCAATTCTTCCCTATAAACCCGCTTGCCTTAACCTTCTCTGTAACGTGGACACACTATTTGGTTTAGCACGCGCTCTATTCATTTCAGCAGCAATTTCTGGTGCTGTTTTTCGTCTATCGCGTCTACTTATCAGTATTAGATGCCGGTCATCTGCAGATGTCGTCGCTTCGCGTCGTCCAGACCTTCTTTTGTTGGAAAATGTACCACTTTCTTCAAATTTTTTAACGTTATAATCAACGGTTCTGCGATTTAATCGTAATTCTTTTGCAATTTCGCGATTACTTTTACCCGTACGATGATAAGCAATTATCATAGCAGGCACTTCAACGGATAATTCCTTCGTCTTCGGCATTGCATTAAAATATTCACAATAACTCTCTATTTCACTGTTTTCGTAACAAAAGATGAACGATGATTGACATAAAATTTATTTTCCTTTTTGAATAACACACCCTAATATTGTAATTAGTTAGTACAATAACACAATATTGGTAATACCTTTCGGAAATGCAGGTAAAACTGTTAATACTGTAGGCATTAGCCTATATAATATTGATGGTATTTTTCCAATTTATGACACCTTTACGATATATCATAAACAATTTAAGATTTTCGTAGAAATTCATATGGAATTACTTCCACTAATAATATTGTTGAATAATTATAATACAGATTTTTCGAAAGATAATCCGTATTTCAGGAAACACATAAAATTGGGATGGGCAAATAAATATATATATATATATATATATATATATATATATATATGTATATATAGTACTATAAATAGTTTCTTTTAGTAATTTATATAGTAATTATTTAAAATTATTTTAAAAGTACTCAGTTTTTTAGAAATAAAGGTCTATTTGCAATGAATTTGTTTGTTTATGTAAATGTAATGTATCAAAATTCGGTAAAGCATTGATAAAGAAAATATATTTTCTAATCTAATGATATCCTCCAGATTTTCCGCAATCATCTATATATATATATATATATATATATATATATATATATATATATATATATATATGTATGTATGTATGTATGTATGTATGTATGTATGTATGTATGTATGTATGTATGTATGTATATATGTGTGTGTATGTACGTGGTTTTCTAAATTTACAGATTCACACCACCAAAGCTCGTAATTCTTGTTCGCAGCGTGTTAAACGACCTGTAGAAAAATTAATTAAACTGCGTTTCGATGCCGGGTCGTATTGTTTGTTATTAATGTCCAAGAAGAATACGGTCGCCCCGGCATTAAACAATATCGTTAATTATTTGCAGCTGCCGCGACAATTTATACACTATAATAATGGCCAGTAATTTTAATAGTTGGCAGGGAAGTGGCATGAGCCGACTGCGGGTATGCGCGGTCGTCCGCTGGCGACACCTGTAAATGACCGATGTAATGTACACATGTTAAGCCGCCGTTTACAAACACAAACCGGTTATTGTTCTACATTATCAGGACACGTGTACCGGAGGTTCCTGTATTTTGAAACGCTCCAATTCCAACATCAACGTAATGCGTATTAAACGTCACGGTAGGACGAATTGGCATTGTTTTGTTTCTCTGATTATTTTCACAATATATCACTGTTGTTCACCTTTATGCTTTTTTGCTTTTGTTAAAATACCAAATCCGATTGTTTTGCCTTCGTTAATGAACGAAAGAGGATATACATGCATACATGTATAAGTTCCGAATATAAAATTTGTATAATTCAAGCGTTTATCTGCCTCATTTTTGAACGGACAAAATGCATGGCATTTATAAAACTAATAACTAAAGATCTAAAACAAATAATAAAAAGCAATATTATTAAATAGCACCCCTTTTTACCGGAAATGTCTGAGTAAGTAATTGTTCCGAGAGTTTATCTCTTTGTTCAGTAGAACCATAAAATCTCGAAAACAAAAACAGGTAACAGCTTTATACAGAATAGTATTTAATAGTACTGTTTTTACCACTGTGTGATAAGTAGAGTTGGACTGTCATCTCGCGGGCCAGGTTCGTACTGAGTACGCAGCGGCCCACCAGTGTAATGTAATGAAACAGATGAAGTGTAGAATTATAAGTTGGTACTGAGTGGATCTTCATATAAGGCGAACGAATAATTATTAGGTATGACGGACGTGCATAAAGGAAAAACGAGACCATTGGTTAACGCAATGCGAAAGTTTATTGATGAATTTTCCGATGTATATCATAATGCTGCTAAGATATTCTATATAGTTTGCGATAAACCATTGGTGTGCTGGGACAAACGCAACTGTAAAAATTATACAAAGAATGTACAACTGAAGAAAAATAACGCGCCACCAAAAACGCAATTTATGTTTGATTCATGATAATCGCCTATGATTTGGGATAAATACAATCTCACCTGTAGAGCGTTTCAAAACCATATGCCAATTGTACATAACGGCATCGAAAACATAATTAAAGCTGTAGTAAAATATAAACAGCTGTGGTTATGTGTCAACGAAATGCAGATCTAGAAAAACATTCGATTTTGAATATTATAGTGCGTGTTCTAGGTCCTATTCAAGCGAAATTTCCGATTGTATTAGCTAGCAAAAGATCAGAAAACTGCACTAACGAAGGTAGTGCTGGATACGCTTAAAAACTTTCAACTGATCAACTGTTGATGTTTGTGAGCGATGGTGTAGTGACATTGTGTAGTGTAGGCCATTCCCTTAGAGACAAGTGTGAGGAACTTTTACATGTGACGTGTAAAGTTCATGCTGACACCTTATAGTATAAAGTATTCGACAATACTATCTAGTGGTGGATGTATTAATTAATTTCAAATACCGAGAGTATTTTTGACGTCTTCCAAACAAATTCGAGAGTTATCCAGACGGTGCCCCCTGAGGCACCAGAGCCAATTCTTACACGTTAGTAGACGTGATTCAAAGCGGCTTTCTACTATTGTGAGAATCTTCAACAAATAAAGTCTGTGGTTCGATTCAAACCTAACGAAACAGTAATTAAGAAAGATTAATTAAAATTTATTATTATATTATTATTATACAATAATTAAATCGATTTAAAACAAGTTTACGACAATTATAAAGGTTTATTTGGCAGGATAGAAAAATTTCGACGCAAATTGTGAACACTTACAACCAATTGGTGTTGAAAAGCGAAATTCCCTTGTTGTATTACACTAGGAAGGCTACAAGGCTACACAAGTCGTGGAATTGGTGGAACACTTAAATATTTCAAAATCAATAATGATATTCGTCGGCATCAGGATGCAGGGGTTGTAGAATACCGTGCACGACCAGGTCCATCTCGTATTACCGTGAAAGCTGATGATAGGTAAATACAACTAATTAGCAAAAGGAATTATAGGCATCAGAAATATAGGCAGAATTTAATTGCGGAATTCAACAAGGAGCTTCAGTAAGTACGGTGAAACGTCGCTTAGAAGAGCCATTATTGCAACAAAGAAATTGACAAAAAGATTGACACGACAGTATGCAGAAATATCCTTTAGACTGACAAATCGAAACTTGAGCTATTCGGTCAACAATGTCGAGTTTTTGCCAAATTACGAACCGAAAAAATTCTCCGCGATTGCATTGTACCAATTAGAAAGCATGGCGGTGGTTCCATTTTAGTCTGAGGCTATTTTTCATTCCAAAGAACTGAAAAGTTGACGAAAATTGATGGAATAATGCGCAAAGATATTACAAATTCATCTGGTTTGCACTTAATTGGAGAAAATTATATATAATATGTGTAGCAATGATCCGAAACATACTACTAATATATGCAAGGATTATTTGGCACAAAAGCAGACAGAAAACGTTTTGCAAATTATGGCGTGGCCGTCTCAAAGGCCGGATTTAAATCCCTTCGAGTTGTTGTGAAATGAACTCGATAGTAGGATCAGAAAAATTGATTTGGAATACACTCCAAAACGAATTGAATAATATATTTAATCAAACAATTATAAAATTAATTAGAAGTGTTGTTGACGCAAAGGGTGGATATTTCGTCGAAAGCTGAATTGAAAAAAAGTCATATAAAGCTAACAAGAATTGCCAAATTGAACTTCATAGTAGGGCATAATGTATGAGGTGCAAATTTTCAAAGAAAATCCATCCAATTTTCACAAAAATTGAAAAAACTGTACAAAAACCATATTTGCAAATGCACCTTTAGTTCTATGAAATTTATTAAGTTATAATTACTAATATAGTTTTTCGTTCGATCCTTGGCTAGGAATAGTTCCTTTTTGAAAGATTTTGAATAAATTGGTCTATTTTGAAATTTAAATCATAAGCAGTTTTTATTTAAAACGTGCATTATAATTAATTCGAAATATAATATTTTTACCCTTTTTGATACTTATTATTTCACTAGGTCGTTATTTCCGTTGTATTGTGCCATTTTGTATTTAATTATATTATGCTTCTGGGTTATATCTGTGATTTTCCTTCTATGCAAGAATTATCCTCTTATTTCGCATAGCTCGTCCATTTTCTTGATTAATGAGATTAAATCTTACATGCTATATACACTTTAAACCACAGATAATTTTCCGAAATTTCCCAGTTCTTCATAAATTTCATATAGCTTTCTTTTTTTTAAATAATATTTTTCTGGCGCAATTTTCTTTCTATTCGACCGAATATGCAGTTTGCTGGCAAGTATGAATGATCACTAATGGAGAATTATTTCAATATTATTTACATTTATAGGTACTGTTGTATGCAATCACAAGTAAGATTTTATGACAATTTTTGTTTAGGCCCTCACATCCATCTGCAGATCCAATTTTCCTGGCATCTTTCTTTGCTTTATCTTCTCGCTATCTATAAAGACACACTTTTGATGTTTTTAGTCTACGAAGCATAATCATAAGCTATATTAAATTTAGTAATACCAAATTGAAACGATATGTCCGAAAAAATCCAAAGTATTTTTTTCAAGTAGAACATTAGACATTGCACACTATCAATTGATATTTAACAAAATTCTAAATCTACTTATTTTACATGTAACATTGAAAATAGTTTGACTTGAGAATATTTTCTAAATAAGGGATTAAAAGATAAAATATCTACTATACAAACAGTTTAATTTACACCTTAACATAAAAAATTAATAACGTTTTAATATATGAGATCATCTTATATGCAATGAATTGGAGATGTGTGCATAAATAGATAAGAAAAACTTTCATTTGCTTTAATAATATAGTTTACCATTCTTTTCTATGTTGGGAACTTTATATGTATCTTTGGTCGAGTTGAGACATCAAACGCAATCTAAAAAAACAATTCTCTTTTCTCTGGATTTCGATAGAGTTAGTCGCGGCGATATACAAACGCAAATATTGCAGTGTCTGCTTTGGATGTCGCCCGAAATATATAGGATCTGATTTGACTTTCAGATCGCAGTAGTGCCGCTATATCACATCCCCTTGGATGTTTGTGACGAAATATTAAGCTAAGTAACTGTCTGGATATTAATCTGCTCCCCGGTTATATTTTCTTTTGTATAATATCATTCTGTGATGTTGAATTATGCGTGCCTATGCAGTTTTGTTCTACTAGTTTTAGTATCAGTCACAAAAATCTGATTTCTTAGATTTTCTTTTCTACAATATTAGCTTTCTTGTGTGAATTCGGAAGTCTAATAATTATTAAAATTACTATAATTTTCTAATGTTACACACTATTAATTGTTCTTAACATATGTTTTGATAAATTTTATTTAATAAATTGAAACTTCTGATGTTGACTATGAAATCAGCAGTACACATTCAGTACCTAAGGTACTGTCATTTTAAAATCATATGAATTAAACCAGATAGCAGTAACTGGTAAATAGTAACACCCTTTGTAACACGAGGGTATAATTTATATTTTTCAATATATTCTCCTAAAAGAGCAATACATTTATTCCAACGGTGCTCCAATGCCCTTATGCCATCTCTAAAATGCGATTCCGAAAGGCTTGCAAAATACTTATTTACGAAGATGATAAGCTCGTCGTTAGACGAAAATTTCTTTCCATCTAATGCCGTTTTCAATTTTGGAAAAAGGTGGAAATCGGAAGGAGCTAGATCCGGCGAATAAGGCGCATGCGGTACTAATTGGAAATGCATCTCGTGGATTTTGGACATCGCAGCTGTGCTGGTATGCGAGAGAGCGTTGTCTTGGTGAAACAGAATCTTTTTCTTTGCTATTCCTGGCCGTTTAGCACGAATCTCAACATTTAATTTTTGTAGAACTTCTGCATAATATTGTCCGTTTATTCTGGCACTTTTCTGAAAGTAATCAATGAGCAAAATGCCCTTCGAATCCCAAAAAATTAATGCCATCACCTTGTTTGCCCATAAAGTGTTTTCGCTTTCTTTGGAGGTGCAAAATCACGTTCTAACTATTGTTTCGACTGTTGTTTAGTTTCGTTGCTTATATATATATATATATATATATAAGCTTAAAAGTAACTGCTGAACGAGAACAATGAATGCGACGGTCGTTTCGTTTAATAAAGACTCATTATATATCTCTAGGTTCTAACACAATAGATGTTGATCCCTGTAAGACCACATAAAGTGAAATATAAAATATGAAAAAATTAGATCTCATCTCTGATTGAAAAGTGTAATCACTTTCATCGTATATCGCAGTCAAAACAGGATTCTGTACTATAATAAACGCAACACGATTTATGCGTTAATTTGACAATTCGCAGTGTAATACATAAAGCGATTGTTGAACGTGACGAAACGGCCGTCGCATTCATTGTTCTCGTTCCACATTTGTTTTGAAGGCTGGGCTCATTTATCATTTCAGGTCCTAAGAAAATCTCCATCGTTGGGAAACTTTCTCCCATTCATCTTTGCCTATCCAGCGCAAAGTCGCATGGAATTGGAATTAAAGCGGATATTCCGTCACCTTCAGCTCGAATTTTGCTAAATATTTTTGAGTGCTTCACCAACTCTGGGTATCCATAGCTCAGTATTCCATTTTGCAGTGAATGTCTTCTTTGTTTTAAGTACCACGCGCTTTTCAAAACTTCTCTCACGTTAAAGAAGATGGATATCATTTTCTTCTTAGCGGATCAGTATTTTGTAGTGATGAAGCTAGGTTTTCTCACCTGTCAAGATGTTCATGACACACGCTGTACCATCTGCTTGTCAGTTAAGATATATTGTACCCAAATTGAACAAACCTTCTTTACTCGAAAATAATCATGCAGAATCTTACGAATTGTCAAGAGTACGAATTTTTCTGTCTCGCAATAATTTACATGCCATTGAACCCGAGCGTTTTTCTGACACCATTAATGAACTTTTCGGTAACGGACGTGATGGGATGTTCTCTCTAAAACTTCTTATAATATTTAAATACGCTCGTACGATGTGGACAATCATATTTTTCACTACTACTGTTCCTCCAAACACCGATCAATTTTCAATTTTTGAACAAAAGTGAAGCGTAAAATTGCTTGCTACTCCGTTTTGACAAAAGTGACATAGCTGTTTACACTGCCACATTTCGGGAACAGTCAAGCCACCAAGTACAATGCACGTGTCATAGCGAGTAGCAACAGGTTACACCATTTTGAACGACTTTAATAGCATCTTTTGTTTAATGCTTTTGCACATTAGTTTAGTATACGATTTATAAAAGTGTCATAGCGAAATAAATTATTATCTGTATAAGTCACTATTTAATACATTTATAATTATTTAGCATAAAGTTATATGTATGTATCTTTTGAAAGCTCATCCTACTTTCATTAATTTAAATTAGAGCAACTTGAAAAATGCTTTTCTTATAACTGCTGACTATTAATAACTGAAGCTGTCGTTATTTCAAACCTAGGGAATTTCTTTGCTTAGTTTTTGCAGTACAGAATTATGTTGTCATGATATTGTCAAATCAATCTTTTGCTATAGTCGCACATGTTTGTCTTCAGTTAGCTTTTATTATAATTTTCCCGATCACTCTTTATTTCTGTATTATGTATGCATCCATATAAGATTTCTGTAATTTATCGAATACATCCTGTTGATTTTAAATCAAGAATAACCTATTTCAGTTGGTTTAATATTAATATAAACAATAATATTGCATTAGATTTAAACTTTCTACTGATGAAATTTGGTTTCATTTATCAAATTTAAATAATTTTTATATAAATTTACAGAATCATACGAGATGGTCAATGGAAAACCATTACACCATTCTCGAAACAGGCTTACACCCTACAAAAGTTATCACATCGATGCAACTGTCCCCAGATTAACTATAATACTTAAGCAACATTTAGCAGAATTCTACTTTATTTAACTTTCAACAACTTTTCTATGACAGTTGTGTAGAACGATTTATCCAAATCCCTTTTCTGCAGCATTTTTCGAGATCTGGGAACAATCAACAGTCGCTCTGAGCCAAATTTGGAGAATATGGTAGGTGCGAAAAAAATTCGAAGCCCAGTTCGTGCTATTTGTCTATCGTACTAAACGACTTGTGACACGGTGCATTGTCTTGGGCGAAAAGCACCTTCTTTTTCTTCATTTGAGGCCGTTTTTTTGCGATTTTAGACTTCAATCGCTCCAATAACGTTATGTACTATTCGTTACTCATGGTTTTCCGTTTTCAAGGACTTTGTTGGACTGCTCTCCACTCAGCTGACCGGCGATTTGATTCCGAGGTGTAGTAGTGGATTAATGTTTCTTCCTTCATTCGACATTCGGCACCTACTTGAAACAACCTTTTTCAAGCCCAGATATTCACACGAAGTAGTGTAAATACTACCAAATGATATCTTTCCCACGCAATTTCACTTTGATATTGGCCATTACCATTTTGGGAATTTTTTTGATGTTTTCTGGATTAACAGCGTTATTTGGACTACCAGAGCGTAAACATCATTTGTGGCTGTATGACCGCGTTTAAAATCAGAATACCACCGACAAATGGTTATTTTCGACAAGACGGCGTCCGGACAACACTTTTCAAGCCATTGTTAGCTTAAGTGGTATTTTTAGCGTTAAAGAGCAACGTTTTATCTACACACGAAACCCTTTAAAAATTACAAAAGTAACGTCACTTTTATCACAGCAGCTTGACAACAAATGGTTGGTACATTATGAAATTTTGACACGTATTATCCAAATGTTGATACTGTCCATAGATGGTACGGATATGTGATTAGTGGTGCTATCTCTTGGTTGGTCCCGGAACTTGTTGACGGGTATGTTAGTATTTGGACAGTAATATCACGTCGTCGAATTATAGGACCAATACTTTTCCACGATGTGCACAATCAGTGCCGAACCGTATCAAGGTATTTTGTAAGCATTTGTGGAACAACGCCCTGACAAAGCCTCAGCGCGCATAATACGCGAAGAACATTAGCATTCTTAAGGAATTATTAGTTGTGATAGATGGTCCCTTAGTTACCTAACCCTTCGTGATTACTTTTAATTTGAAAAGATTTAAGACAATATTTATAGGAACAGATTGCATAATTTAGATGAATAAATCGAAGCAATTGAACATGAGATTCAAGCTGCTATACAGGAAGAACTTTAGCATTTCTTTTAAAATATGAAACGGTACATTATTTTATGACTACGGCATCAGAGTTACCATTTTAACATTTTTTTGTAATAGTCTTATTAATTTATTGAAAAATATATGTTTGTACTTTTGTCATGACTAGAGTTCGAACATACTAATATTATATTAATGTTATTGCTAAAGTAAATAGTGTGTTAACGATAGACTCAGATTTTACTAGATTAAAACAAATTTAACATTAAATACTCATGGGCCTACAGATTCGTTAGGTATTAAGAATGATTATTTTAATTAAGCAAGTATTTCATCACTAGATGTTGATGTTCTGCATATGAGAACATTTACTTCTCACAGCAAGAACACCTACATGAGGAAACCGTTCAAACTTACCGAATGTTGGAAATATTAATCGATCTTTTATCCACTTTGTGCATCGCATGCTGAAAACGAGTGAAGATGAGTGTTTATTTATTACCAGCTAAATCTCTTGCACTTCTAACCACGAGCAACTAACCGAGCGTTCGCAGTGCCAACTGTAGTCATAACAAAGATTTTGAAATTTATTTAGTTAAATAATTACATCACATTTGTGTTTGATTTTAATAAACAGTTTACCTTATGAGATGTTAATTGTTACGATAGAAATCAAGTGTAGTGATACAAACTTAACCAAAACTTGATATGGGCTGTTAGCTTTCATCATTAAAACCCCCGTTATTGTGAAGTTTAAATTTATATTGTAATATAGGTTACGATGTCCTTACTTAACATACTTATAACTAACAGTTCTTTCTTTTACGTCAGTGAAAGCAATTAATTATTATATTTTAACCAATAATGAGGTGTACACTATATTTACGTTCAATGTATCGATCTTTTCCTTTAAGCGTAAATACAGTCGACATGCTGATTATTGAATCTACAAACATGTACTTATATACCTGATTAATAGCATATTTTATAGTAGTCCAAGTATTCATTTTGTTAGCGTACAAATGTTACCTGTAAGTACCTAATTCATGTTCTTAGGTTTATAGTTACTTCCTGTCACGTCACGAAAGTCTATACAAGTGTATCAAAAACTTGCAGGAACAAAACTGTTTCAGATATAAAAATAGTGTAAACGTTCCTTACATTTTCTTATAAACAAGGATAAAATTTGTATTGGACATTAAATGTTGTCGCGGTCTTAAAAACTGAAAGCGTTCAAAGGTGAACAACAAGGCATATCGCTAGTCTATTAATAATTTTTCGCATATTTTATGATACCCGGGGTAGTAAATTAATGCGCCTTGTGTATCGCGTGACCATTATCTGATCAGAGTTACTATGAAAAAAATAAATGAATCCTGATTTTTTGCAAATTTACCTCGTATACGTTTACTACCACAAATGTTATAGGTGAAAGTTAATTTGGCAAATTATTATTTAGGGAAATGGTACATTAATTCGGGGATCTGCGTAACATTATACGTATTACGAAGTGTAATTATAATATAATGAAGGGTGTATACGACTACGTTCGTACTTCACTAATAAATATTAGTGAACCTAAATGTTGGTAACATTACAGCGAAATCTTAGGAGAGTATTTCACGGTTGTTAAATTTAATATTTCGTGAATTTATAGAATTGATTATGATTTGATGACGGTATAAAAATTAGTGGCGAAACTCTCTTCATTTTCCTTGAGATTATAAAATTACGCAGTATCTAAGCATTACAATAAAAGAGACATTACATAAACATATTCTAGTACTACATATGTATGTGTGCTAAAAAAGAAACTTGTCGCCGCATTGTAGGCTGTGTAAGAAAACTTTCATTAAAATTGATTCTATGGCGGAATATGATGGGATCACTGTTTTGTGATGCATAGCCTCATTCGAAAAACGAATTTTTTAAATACAAAATAATTTTTATTTTTCAATATATTCTACTACAAGAGCAATACACTTATTCCAACGGTGCTCCAATGCTCTTATGCCACCTCTAAAATGCGATTCCGCAAGGCTTGCAAAATACTTATTTACGAAGATGAGCTTATCATCTTCGTAAATGAGTCGTTGTTAGACGAAAATTTCTTTCCACCTAGTGCCGTTTTCAATTTTGGAAAAAGTAGGAAGTCGGAAGGGGCTAGATCCGACGAATAAGGCACATGCGGTACTAATTGGAAATGCAACTCGTGGATTTTGGACATCGCAACTGTGCTGGTATGCGAGGGAACGTTGTCTTGGTGAAACAAAATATTTTCTTTGCCATTGCTGGCCGTTTAGCACGAATCTCAACATTTAATTTTTGTAGAAGTTCTGCATAATATTGTCCGTTTATTGTGGCACTTTTCCGAAGGTAATCAATGAGAAAAATGCCCTTTGAATCCCAAAAAATTGATGCCATCACCTTGTTTGCCGATAAAGTGGTTTTGGCTTTCTTTGGAGGTGCAGAACCACGTTCTAACCATTGTTTCGACTGTTGTTTAGATTCGGGTGTACTGTAGTGTATCCAAGTTTCATCGCAAGTGATAAATCGCCTACAAAAATCAACCGGATTCCGCTTATAAATGTCCAAACACTCATTGGAAATGCGCAAAGGAATGAACTTTTTTCAGTCGTAAGCAATCGCGGCACCCATCTTGCCGAAAGCTTGGAAATTCCCAATTCTTTCGTTAAAATGTGGTGTACGCGTTCTGTTGAAATGTTTACCATGTCTGCTATCTCTCTCACTTTGAGTCGTCCATGTTGCGTAATAGTATTATGGATTTTTATAATCATTTCCTTAGAAGTCGCGATTTTGGGTGCTCCAGAGCGCGCTTCATCAGCACAGTTTGTTCTACCACGTTTAAATTCATTTACCCATCTACTTATTGTGGCGGATGATGGAGCAGATTCACCTAATGTTTCCCGTAACTCAGCTTTTATTTCGGTAGCTTTCATACCCTTAATTACGAAGTATTTAATCACCACACGATACTCTGCTTTTTCTATTTTACCAAAGCGACGTGTTGCTTCTTTTTCAATCATCTGTCAAGAATAAACTAATCAACCGATTTATCTAAATATCGGAATGTAAACATATAAATAGGCAACCTAAATTACAGTGCATTTGTTTTACCAATTAAAGCGCCACCTATGTGTCATTCTCACTACTTGTCAAACTATCCTCGTATCTTATTTTAAATCCGTCTCTTCGCACGTCTGCATTTCCAGAGATTTTGAAATAGTAGGATTAATCCTACTAGGAAGACGAAAAAAGCTATATTTCAAACTACCGTCCTATGTGGGTTGCCTTTTAAGTTTTGCATATAAAATTGAAACAAAACTGATAATATTGTCCACGTTTTTAGAGTTTCAGGCATTGAAGCGATCTAGAGCTTTTTGACACCAGTTCATCCTAGCTGCTTTCTGTTTTTCGGTCAGCGGATGTAGTATCCAGCGGAAAGTAATTTTTTTGTACACAATTCCTTATGCAAAATTTTTTGAATTGAGGTCTTTGAAATCCCCAATAATGCTTCAATCTGGCGATATGTCACATGTCGATCTTCGTTGATGATCAGCATCGACGTTTTCCTGAGTGACTACCCTTTTTAGTGAACTTACTCTTGGATCGTCGCTAAGACCAATCCGTCCGGGTTAGAATTCTCCATACAAACGAGAAATTGTTGACTGATGTGGTGCTTCTTGTGGAGATAATTCTATTCCAAAATTGTAAAAAATTATTCCGCGAAAATGTTATCCGTTTAATTTCTATTAACTTGTCAACTTTGACAGCTCGTTGTAGCTACAACACACGTATCGCACCAAAACTTCGTATTTAGGTTAACTAAAGATTAAGGTTAATTTTTACTACTAACATTTGATTAGTGACGCCCTCTATGTCCCACTATGCAAAACTTAAAAGGCATCCCACGTATTAATGTTTTATCGTCATTTTCAAGATATTTAATCACCTTCCCTGTACCAGGCTGTACAATACAATTATGGCTTTCATATCAACGTAATGTAAGAACGTAAAAAAATTATTTGTTACATTATAACTTTGAGCCTCTGTACAACGGTGGCTCCGATTCAACTACCGAGCACTGTACAGTTACAGCGTATGGATTAGGTATTAGCGAATTTTAAAAATGCTATGTGGGCAAACAATAAACAAGACTATACTTTCCATTCTGTCACCTTAATGTCGTCCATATACCGTCTTGTTTATTATTTGTATTTTTACCGCCTTTGACAATCAGTTGATACCTAAGAAAATATATACATATATACTTACATATATACATATCTGACAATCTAGCACAAACGTCATTGATTCCGTGCACCGATTCTTGTCGTCAACAGTGAGAATGTTCTAAAGTTATAAGAATTATCGATAAAAATGTTAAGTGAAAATAAGGAAACCATTTTTTAGAAAAATGTTACTACGAAATAAATACTTAAGCAGATGCTTTTCAACTAACTATAGAATCTTCGACAATTTTCTCATTTCGTTTATGTTTCTATTTATTTATTGTAGTTCATAGTTCGTAAAACAATTTAAAGCTTGTTAATTTTACTTCGCGGCATTTCATTAATTAAAGCTTTTGATTTCGTGGAAGTTATTTAAAAATGGAAATTTACCCTGTCAAGACCAATCGTTTTTGTCATACAATTGTATATTCAATAAGCAAAACTGATTGATTTTTATTATAGAGGGCGCCGTAAATCGATCTGAACATTACCGTATTGACCAACACAAGCGATGTAGGGGGAGTCGCTATGTCGCAAAAGTAAATATTTAAACTTGTGTCTCAATAAATTACCGTCAACAACATAATTACAGTTTGTTCCTTTTTTCTGGATCCGCGGTTAAAAGTTGCATGTTTTTCATGTTGAAATTGCCGTCATAAATCGCTCCGAATTGACCGCGTTTGAAAATATGTAATATCCAGCACGTCGTTCCGCATATGCGTTGTACGCGTTCCCTCGCCATCATAATAAATAACGAATTAAAATTATCAACCCCATTCCCTAACTGAAAATATGAATATAAAACATTGGCGGACATACAATTTGTATGCAGATTTTCTTAAATTGTTATGCACTGTGGCGGTTGTTTCGAGCGTGCTATTTCATTTTTAGAAATTATGCTCTCGTGATGGAATTTCATAAATAAAGACATTTAGTTGGTAATTTGGTATGTAGTTATTTATTAATAAATTAAAAATTGAATTAAATCCTGCTCCATTTTTATTTATTTTGTAATCGTTTTAAACTAGAAATTACGTTTTCAACGATAAATGAAAAGTAAAACCATGATAAAATCATGCATGTATTAATTCGTTTTATAACTATTTGTTACTAGATTAATTAATATCGTTTTAATTAGATTAGTTATTATTAATGCCTGCTACACACGAAAAATATTTTGGATGCATAAAATATTGACTAGTGCCGATTATTCTCATCTTAATATCAAAGCTCGATACATATTGTGCATTAGTTGTATACAGCCATTATGTGACTTGTTCAAATCATATTTGTTACGTAGGGAACAGATAGTGTGTGTTACTCATAGTAGCAAAATATCATACTCCCAACTACTTATTTTGATCATTAGAATTCCATAAGGAACTATTTCAGCTCCAATATTGCTCAACAAATTTATTAATGACTCAAACTCTACAATTTCCAACACACAATATTTCGTAAATTATGTAGATGATGCGGAAATTTTATTAATAACGGATCCTCATTACTGAACGTAATACAACTGTTTGGTCAATGAATAGAATACTTCGAAATGGCTAGCATATAAAAATCATTAGTAACAGCGATATATCCAGATGGAAATGATTTATACTTATGAACTTTATATATAATCAGAAGACTTCTTTCTTTTATTCAATTAGATACTTACGAATTCTTCAATAACTATTTCTTCAACTATGGAGAGCACCATTGGATATTACTATCTGTGTTGGATTTTGCTATTTATTTTCCATTAGTCCATTTCTTCCGAACCTTTCCATCTTTCATTCATTAGCCGAATATATTGTACTGAAACTCATGGCACCATCGAATTGCAGAAGGATTTTAACTACAGACAAATTTTTTACAAACATATTGCCAGCTACAAAACTTCTTGCAAAAAGAACTACATTAGCTGGAATAATTCGTTCATATAAAAGGGAATTTCCAATAATTTAGAAGAAGAAGAAAGATAATATGAAACGATTTTCAACGAAAATTTTCAAATCAGTTAATTGTAATCTTACAGTTTATAAAAGTAAGCCAAAATAAATAGTTTTGTCAAACTTGAAAAAATCACAACCAAACTAAATTCAATGTCGACATGACCTATCAAATGGCGAGGAAATATAGCACAAAATCGTAATCTCGCAAATGGCCTATCCAAGTATTTTTTAATATCCTTAATTTAACAGGCCTAAATGCTTCGATATTGTATAAAGAAGCGACAGAAGAAAATATATTAAGACAAAATTTTTACTCCAGTTAGCAATAGAACTTGCCGCTGATTACCGAGAAGAACAAATAATAATAACAAATACGAAAATAATATCGACTAATTCTGCGACAGATTCTTATAAACGTAAAACATATCAAATAAAGTGTTGTAAAAACAATAAAACCAAAAAATCTGTTCTAAATGTAAGAAATACGTTTGCTGAAAATGTATATTCGAATCTCCCTGCATCTGTAAAAAATACGGCGCACATTAAATTACCTATTTTTTAGTTTTTGTTTTTTATACTGATAATAAAATTTTGTTTAATTATTATTTCTGTATCTGTATGTCTTATCTAAAAACCAGTTATTTGACTCATTGCGATACAAATAGGTATTATCTAACTCTCGGTACGTTTACTATTAAATGTCTATTATAATTGCAGTGGATATTTCCCTATTGTGAAATTAAAATGAACCTCTCAGAATATGTTACATTGCTGCATGTCTATAATGTACATAAATCATTTTTTCTTTTGCCATTCTTTGTTCTCTATTACTGATTAATATATTTTCCGCATTAGGTCCTTTATAAGGGTTTACCAATCATCTGTGACAGGATTTAATAATATCGTTAAAGGATAATATTTTTTTTGTTAAATATTAACGTGAATCCCATCGCATTTTTAAATTAAAAGAAAAATTCAATTATCATTTTTTTTTTCTAAGCCTGCATTTTCGAAATTGCGAATTATATTCTATCAACAGAAAATGTGTAAAGCAAAGACTTTCATCTACAACAACCATTTTAATATGTATAATAATTTGATAAATTTCGGAAATACCTTATCCGAAGCGAGGAAAAAGAATCCACGGCTCAATTTTATCACTGCTCGCACACCAAAATCGATAGCGTTAAGCACCAATTGGTCCGAATCGGCTCAGAAGGCAAGCAGTAAATAACGGAGACTTACGCCAATCGTCCAATTTTAAAAGATTTATTTGAACGATCGACTTCTTTTTTTTTAATCAGAGTTTATAAAAATAAATCTTTTTCCTCTTTTATTAATGCCATGCAATCGGTATGCCCGTTAGTTATTTATTCTTCTTTCGCTGAATAGTGAAATATAATTGTTGTAAGTTGATTAGATTTGGCAAAAGAGAGGAAAGGACATCTGCACATCCATTTATAGCACTTGAAGGAAGTGTTGGCAGAGTCATTCTTTGTTCATTCACAGTTTGTTGTGTGTCTCCTACATAACAAAGTGATCTACATATACTAGCAGCAGAAAGTTTTAAAATAGTTGCCTTTTTGAAATCATAAATAAAATATATTGTGCAATTGGAAAAGTCGTCGCCAATAGAAGATTTGAAAATAGTTGCATTTCTAAAATCTTAAATAAAGTACATTGTGCAATTAGCAAAGTCGTTATATACACCAGAGGTGGGTGTTTTAAGAATAATTTAGGCCCAGAGAGAACATCCTCTACCTATCCTATTTAATAGGCCGACATCTTGGGCCCCCGGTTCGCCCTGTATTTTTGGGTCTAGTAAATCTCTCGGTTCGGCAGGTCTACGTCTTTCAGTATGATCGAAAAGCAGTTCATAGATTTCTTCTTTATTGTACAATAGGTATTACAAATTTTAACTCCAAAAAACATATCGAAGAAGAGTTCATCTGGATTTGCATACATAACTGTTAAAGGTGCACGTTGTGATATACCAGTATTCACCATTGACAAGTGGAAAGGCAGAAACAAGGCAGAAATTTTTCACACATGGAAAGCCACCCTCGATAACAAAAATTCACTTTCAGTTTTGTTGTGTATTAGACTTCATAAAAACTTCGTACTCTATTCATTTCTTCTATCCAAAAAGAGCGTCATATTGTGCCGCTAAAGTAATTGTGCTTGACTAGTTCCAATAGGTGGAAATACCCAATCCACCTTAGAGGTAAGTATCTAAAAAAATCTACCGTAAATTCTACCCAACAACGTACAGTGAAAAACATAGATGGATACCGTACAATATCAACGTATTCATTCTTGCTCTAAAGTGTCTTAAGATATGCATAATAAAGCCAAGAGTCTCGCACGAAAAGATAATCGCTTAATGTGTGGTTTAAGCATGAATCGTGAATCAAAAGTAACTAAGTGTCTAGGGAAAATCTAGTCACCAGTCTTATAATCTAGTAAAAGCAAACTACTTTTCTTTATGTAAGTAACCACACAACACTTATCGACATTTAATTCTAATTGCAATATATCACACCAGATTTTTAATAAAATTTCTTTACAAACTTCGAAAATCATTAATAATATAAATTTTGGGACAGATTTTTATATAGTCTGCAAAAATTAAATAGAGCGTTCCATTTTTAGTAATGGAACATTAATAAAAAGTATGAATATTATTTACTATATAAACAATCTGATCTAAAACGCAAACGGTACTGTTGATCGTTCGTTATGATTATCAGTAATATAAGAATATATGGAATGTATAAATAAATACGCAATAAAACTATTTGATGTACTGAAGCAGACACCTAAAGAAGCTGGCGATAAAAACATGTTCCAAAAATAAAGTAGAAAGCAGAATCTTTCCATTATATAAGCAATATATCTATGTAGTTATTTTATAAAAAGTAACGACATATGATGTTATATGTACATATATCTCGAGCAAGGAAGGGATTCCAGTTTGACTACTTTACACTGCAAAGAATATGTTGTCCTCGAAAGTATCTAATTTTTTGATTCAAGATATCATGATCAAATAAGTGTATAGAATACAAGTTTCCTTGTTTCCTTTTGACAATCTGAATTTTGAGGAAAATAAAAGGCACAATCGAGAAAGACCTAAATTGTCTCCTCACAGTTACTGTATATTACTATAAGGAAATTAAACCGTGCATCGATTTTTCCACAATAACCGGCTTTACTTATTATTATACACGCGGCTTTACTTTCCTATAAAAGGCGCACTCGACTGTAGTACAGTGTTATTTATTGCGACTCAGCGGGTAAATTAAATTAAGCATTCGCGTCGTTCGCACCACTCTACCAACACCAGTACAGCCATTCGCTCGGGGTGTGTAAATTTTTTTTATTCGTCCGCAAGAGACGCACATATTGTGTATTTCTACGCCAGAGAGTTCTGTTCCAACTCAAGAATTCTTCAGCTTTTCAATTTGCGTGGTGCGGATTTATCGAGGATCGGTTTTACAAACACTTCCTTCTCGGTCCGCCCTACCCTTAACCTTAACCCCCTAAACCTCCCTCTTCATTCCACGTTCACCCTTCTATCTTCGACGAAGCGGTAGCTCTGGTCCGGATGCTAATGCCATTAGCATGTAGTACCGTTCGAAAAAAGCACAGTCGGTGTAGAATTGATCGAATGACGTGTAGTTCGAGAGGCTTTCTACGACTACTTGTACTATTCAAGTTTTAGTGCTGGCAGTCTTGTGAGAAAGGAATGACAAGCATTCTGAGAACGGTTGATGGTATTTAGACAAGGGGTTTCCTTTCACACTTGATGGTGAATTTATTATAGATTTTTGTTGAAAAAACGGCGAACTAGAAAGGTGTATCGCATACTTTCTGATTTATCAAAATTAGATTACTTAAATATTTAGGAGATTTGTAAATACGTAACGTAAGCGTAACCCGACATTTTACCATAACTATTGTGCCCACATGGGTTGATAGTAAAAGTCTTTATTTTAACTTAAGCACATACCTGATATTTTGATTTAATCCATTCTATATTATAACACGAGATTTTAGTATAAGTAGTGCCCACATGAGTTGATAGTAAAAGTCTGAAAAAGTTTATTTCAACTTAAGCACATACCTCACAATTTGATTAAATCCATTTTATACTTTCGTCTTTTCTAAGCAGTTTTTGCGAATTAAATCGAAAAACAGCCAATATTTCGAAATATGTTATGTGGTAATACTCTTATGGTGTAAGCTTTTGGGTATTGTATTGGGTCTGGGAAAAAGTTCGTGGCGTTTTTCCCGATAGATGGCATTGGTTGCCGATAACTAAAGAACAACAAGTCACAGCGACACCACCGACGGCTCGTTTTTTAGATGACCTTCCGAACGTTAGTTTGAGCGTAGAAACATTGTAATCGGTGCAGTGGTTGGAAAGTTATTCGCACTTGAAAATGGAGAAGAATAATGAGAAATTTCGCTATATTCTGCAATATTATTATGATAAGGGGAAGAACGCTGCGCAGGCTTGTGATAAAATTTGTGCTGTGTACGGTGAAGGTACTTTATCGAAATCTGTTGCGCGGAAATGGTTCGCTCGCTTTCGTTCTGGAAATTTCAATGTGAAAGATGAGTCACGCTCCGGTCGTCCAATCACTGAAAAATCTGATGAAATTCTTGAAAAAGTCCAACAAGATAAGCATATCAGCAGTGTCGATATTGGCATGGAGCTAGGCATTGACCACAAAACTGTTTTGAACCATTTACACAAAGCTGGTTACAAAAAAAAAGCTTGACGTATGGGTTCCTCATGAGTTGAGCGTGAAAAACATGATGGACCGAATTAACATCTGCGATGCGCTGCTGAAACGGAATGAAATCGAGCCGTTTCTGAAACGTTTAATAACCGGAGATGAAAAATGGATTACGTACGATAATCGGAAGCGTAAAAGATCGTGGATAAAGGATGGTGACCCGTCACAAGCGTTCGCTAAGCCAATATTGACGCCAAAAAAAGTGATGCTGTGTGTATGGTGGGACTGGAGGGGAATCGTCCACTACGAGCTACTTCCAACTGGTCAGACGATTGATTCTCAACTCTACTGTGCACAACTAGAGAGATTACGCCAGGCGATTGAAAGAAAACGGCCCGAATTGATTAATAGGAAAGGTGTTGTCTTCCATCATGACAACGCCCGAGCACACACTTCTTTGATGACCCGTCAAAAATTGAGAGAGTTTGGTTGGGAAGTTTTGATGCACCCACCTTACAGTCCGGATATAGCACCCTCTGACTATCATCTGTTTCGATCTCTGCAGAACTCTCTCAATGGAATTAAGTTGGTTTCAAAAGAAGCCTGTGAAAACTACTTGATTCAGTTTTTCCATTTGACCAGAAACCACAGAAGTTTTTCACCGATGGGATCATGGATCTACCAAAAAAATGGCGAAACATTGTCGATAATAATGGAGCATATTCGGTTTAAATGAATTCGTCCACGCGCCATGCGGGGACCAGTTGAATTTTACTGAAAAAACGCCACGAACTTTTTCCCAGACCCAATATTTTCATATTTTCACGCCTTTCGAATATTTAGTTTTAAATAATTAATAATATTTGAAGAATATTTAGTTATTTTTAAAGTTATTTGATCAGTTCCTGTTAATTCATAAATTCGCCAAATTATTAGGTTGATACAAGTTGGCAAAGTTTTTATTGAACTTAAAATGTATTAATATTTTAACAAAGAAAGCACATGAACTAATCAAAGAATATACTCTCCCTTACTCTTTATAATCAGCTCCCTATGATCTGACAAAATTTTTCGATTCTTCGCCTGAAGAAATAAGGTGATTTGAAAGTGAAGAAATCATCAAGCCCGTTTGGAAGCGCTACATTATTATTACAAGAGATTACTCGAGGGTTGGTTGGTAGAGAGCAAAGGAGAATAAGTCGAATGTCGAATAATTTTCCTACCGAGTTCTCGAATAGCCGAACAATCAGCTACATGAGAGAGAGCGAGCGTTATCATGTTGCAAAATGACTTGATGATATATTTTTGCTTTTTTTTGAGTTTCGACCTCATGCCGATGGAGTTGTTGATAGGAAAACTCATCAATGACGATTATATATGCCTATCAATTTTTTTCTTGTTTTAGAATTCTAAAAACCAGAAACGCATAATATATAAGACATTCTACGAACAGATTTAGGTATGTGATAGACAGTACCATTTCGCGCAAACATTTTCAGTTGTACAGAATTAACAAACTGAACTGTTCCATTTACTTTTTGTCAGGTTATTAATAACACAACTTGTACTGACTTCTTATTTAGTAATTTGCGTGTGCTAAATTCGAAAATCATACTGGTTTTTACGCATCACGTCAAAATTTAGCCCCATACCATATCCTGCTTTTTGACGAATAACTAAAAACGACTAAGTTGTTGAGAACTGATATAAAATACATAAATTACAAAATTATAATAATTTGTTTATTTAAATACGACAATTACATACGTTAATAATTCCGATATATGTAGGACCAATTACAAGAGCATTTATACAAAATAGCCATTTAACACATAGATTTCATTGAATAAATTTCCATTTGGAGCACTTTTTGCAGTGTTAGGTTTTGGCAATCCCTATGAATATTCCAGCAGGAGTAGACCATCATGTGAGGATGCCATCTTCTTACGATACCGATCATCTACAGTTTTTAAATCTTGATGAAATCTTTTGCCCTGTTCATCGCTTACAACACCTAAATTTTCGGGAAATTGATAATGTGGCTATCTAGGGAATGAAGTTTTATACTCATGTTGGAACTTAGGTGACTGAAATTCTCAAGCATCATTTCCACTAAACGTTTGTAATTGCACGCTTTGTTTTTGTTTTGTTGACAACCATCGTAAATGAAGTCCTCTTTCTTAATTTCATTCATAGTGTTGATGAAATGTGTCTCATTAAAATTCTAATTTGCCATCCTTAGAATACACCGGCTTTAATTTTTTCGTAACTGGGAACAGTCGCCTTCAGAATCTAAAGCTTTAACATATTATTTCATAAATCCTAGTTTGACGTGGAGAGGTGCAAAAATGTTTTTTTTCTATTCACTAATGGATAGCTTATAACATTAATTTCTCCAACATCTATTATAGAAGACTACTGTGTCTGACTCCAGTTTTAGTTTCTTGCTCGACTATCCCAAAGGCATAGAAAACCCGGAAACTCTGTATCCTCTTTGAAATTCTGATAAAAAGTTTACCATTTCATGATTCACACAAATGATCCAGTTATGGTTTGCATATTTTAGTAACTTTAAAACCTTTTTAATGTCTTCATATGTTTCTCTTAAGTGGACTGAATGAACAATAGGAATTTAACCAAACACATTCCCATTTTGTAGTGAGACACACTTGAGGCTTATGCTTAACTGTCGATAAACAAACGCCACTCATTTGGGTGATATTGTGTAACTTCAATTTCAGTTAGTAAATTTACCACATTGTTACAATAAACAAACCCACACTCGCATTCAAATATTGTACAAAATTACTTTTCCTAGTATCTTGCTCGAGTAAGTATTTTTCATGTTATCTACAAGCTAGCAGTTCCGATGATTCTTTTGATAAACCCAAATCCCTTACTAAGTCATTCAATTCCGACTAATTAAAACGTTGCGGTCCAGAATTAAGAATTAAATCTTCATCATCCAAATGTTTCTTTTCACGAACGTCTGACATATCCTGATCGTCCTCTTCCTCTAGTGAATGGATCTCTTCATAAACTGGCGCAAGTATTTCATCGGAATGAGATACTGATGGAATAGCTGAGTCGAGATTCGGATACATAATTTTATTTTAATTTTTCTGATTATAACCCGAAGTCTGAACTGAACAAGAATAGCAATCATCGACATAATTTTTCAGTTCACATCAGATTGCTGGAACACTTAAAGCTAATTTAAGGCGTTTTCTCTTACTTCATTGTCGTAAATGCTTTACACACATTATAAGAAGCCAACAACTCGTCCTGATCTACAAGATCCACGCCAAGTCTAGTACAACTTCTTAATTAAAACACTAATATTTACCATTTGGTTGAACAATGCAGCTGCCACAAATGTAGCAAAAGACATCTGCACTATTAACACGCTTTTGGAATGTTTTTCAATTTGAACAATTTAAGCATTTTTGTTTATTAATGACACGTAAATCAGCAAAACGAAAAAAATGCCATAAAGGAAGACCTTGCGTGATAGGGAAAAGTGGGTTAGATATTTGAAATCATATCATGTTAGTTAAAAATAGGTGTCAGATTACGATCAGCAGAAAAAAAAATTAATTGTAGGCCTGTATAATTTATCACCCTTTCTCAGCGTTATGACACTTTGAAATATCCGTTTTTTATAGAACGTTTAGTGTTAAAATTTGCCGATTTTTATATCGACTTTCTCTTCATTATGAAATTATTGCACATATAATTATCTAACCTCTGATTTTAATGAAGAAATTTTTTACCGAATAACATACGTCCTACAGTATGTGGTATTATCAGAATAACACCTTCTTACGATTTGCTAATTCTAATAGTTTTTGGAAGAACATGTCATTTATACTTTTCAGTTCCGTCTTAGATATAATTGAAACTTAGTCACAATTCACCATGCATAATTCAAAATTTTTCGATAACGCGACAGAGTATACTAGGCATACAGTACTGGACCATTTGATGACAACCAATGTGTTTGCTTTGTAGGAGATGAGTCAAGCCAGCCATCTAAAAATGTTGTATTTTTATATATACGAGGGAGCGTTTTTATATTCGCGGAATGAGCGGGTTGTAGAGGGGTGAGTAGGCGCATTGGGGGCGTGGCCTATGCAGCGACTCATGATTAGTATAAATACGAAGCTTCATTGTTATTAGACAGTTAGTCTTTGAGCTATCGTCAACCAAGTAACATAATCAGGAGTGAAAAGTGAAATATGGAAAAAATCGAATATCGTGCCGTTATAAAGTTCCTTACCAGGCAAGGAAAATCAGTCGCGACCATAATGAATGAGATGTCATTGGTTTACGGCGACTCTTGTCCAGGAAAAACCATGGTGTACAAGTGGCATAGTTTATTTAAACAATGAAGGGAATCCCTTGAAGACGACCCGAGGCCGGGCAGGAGCATTGAGGTGACCACGCCAGCACTTATCCAAAAAGTTGAACAAATTGTACTCGAAGATGCTCGACTAAAGAAGAAACAACTCGCAGAAATGATTGGAGTATCCGATACAACAATTTTTAAAATCCTACACGATCATCTCGGCATGTCTAAGGTCAGCGCAAGATGGGTGCCGAGAATGTTCACGCCGCCGCAAAAACAACAGCGCGTAGAGTGTTCGCGTGCATTTTTGGACCTCTGTAATGAAGACAAGGATGGTGTATTGAGTGGAATTGTTACTGGAGACAAAACTTGGGTTCATCATTATGAACCTGAGTCCAAACAAGACTCCATGCAGTGGCATAAAAAGGGCACAGCACCTCCCAAGAAATTTAAAGTGTCACAATCAGCTGGGAAACTCATGGCAACGGTATTTTGGGACTCGGAAGGAATATTGTCGATTGATTATAAAGATAAAGGTGTTTCTATAACCGGAGAATATTACGCTTCAATATTAGAGCGACTAAAAGAAGCCATTAAAGAGAAAAGACGGGGAAAATTGACAAAAGGTGTTCTGCTTTTGCACGACAACGCGCCCGTCCACAAGAGCCGCGTTGCGTTAGCTGCCCTGCATAAGGTGGGCTTCGAAATTGTGAATCACCCACCCTACAGCCCAGACCTGGTCCCGAGTGATTATTATCTGTTTCCGAAAATGAAAAAAGAGCTGCGGGATAAAAAATTTACTGCCGATGATGAAGTCAAGGAGGCAGTTTCGGCGTATTTTGCAGATAAAGAGAAATCATTTTTTTATGAGGGTATAAATAAATTAATTGAAAGATGTGAAAAATGTATCCGTCTTGCAGGTGAATATATTGAAAAAGAAAAATAATTTGGTTTTTTTTATTTCCACCCCTTGTCCCCATTCCGCGAATATAAAAACGCCTCCTCGTAAATTGTTAGCGTTTGAAATTTGTCATTATACTCTATCTCTATGAATTTCCCAGTTAATGCAAATGGATGTTTAAGCATATGCCCGAGATAAGACAACATCAAAACTCGGTAAAAATATTTAATACCTAAATTTTAGACTTTTTACCACTACTTCTAACCACAAAGGCTAATTCTAAAAGGCCCTTAAGGATTAGTCTCGCTTCTACTGATGTAGTTCTGCAGGTACTTAAGAGATCTAGATTGCTTGCAGGCTCTGAGAAGTACGCTAACGTCTCGATTTCACGAGATCGTACGCCATTTCAGCAAAAACTTTGTAGAAACGTTAGAGAGGAACTCAAAAGGCGCAAGAGCGGCGGTGAAGATAATCTTAGATTGAAGTACGTTCATGGTGTCCCTCGAATAGTGTCCGCTTTAAACTAATTAATCCCAACAGATGCTCTCCTCTACATATCTACTATCAAAACGTTCGTGGTCTTCGTAGTAAGACTCATGCGTTGCTTACTGCTAGCAGTTCCTCCTCTTTCGATATTCTACTGTTCACTGAGACTTGGCTATGCGAATCGATTTCTAGCGCCGAATTTCTTTCGTCATCGTACTCTGTCGTTCGGCATGACCGCGACGCACTCGCCACTGGCAGATCTTTGGGTGGCGGTGTTATGATGGCTTTTTCAAATAATATTACTTACGAAGTCGTCGATACCTTGACATTTGATATGGCATCACCCTTAATTGATCTATTGATTGCAAAGGTTACGGTTGAGGCTCAGTTTTATTACTACTTAGTCTTGGTTTATATTCCTCCTGGCCTGGACTGCGAATCTTTAGAAAATTTTTTTGATTTACTTGAGGTCTTCGTCTCGGATAGGCATGTGGTCTTGGTCGGTGATTTCAATTTTCCTCATCTTGCTTTTGATGAGGGTTCTTACGATCCAAAGCTTAGTTTATTTATGTCTTTTGTGGGATCTATGGGTCTGCGCCAGTTTAATAATGTTCTTAATTCGAATGATAGAACGCTCGACCTGGTTCTGTCTAATATTACGAGCAACATTGAGGTTCTACACGATTCACTGCCGCTTCTTCCTGAGAACGCTCATCGTCCTGCCTTGGATATTACTTTACCCAATGCTAAGTCATCCAAACCAACCATTTTCCCTACCAATAATAACATTAGGTACAACTTTCGCAGGGCTGACTTCCGGCAGCTCTATCTTGACTTCTCTGCGTCGGATTGGTCCTTCCTGGATGGCTGGGGGAGTGTGGACGAGACTCTTGGGGCTTTCTACAGTAGGGTGTATGGTATATTGGATTGTTCTGTCCCTAAGTCTCGTTCTGTTCGTGGTCACCATCATCCTCCTTGGTTCTCTTCTACTATCAAAAGGAACCTTAAATTGAAGTCGTACTATCACAAAAAGTGGAAGTCCACGCGGCATGATTACTACCGGGTGGAGTTCCAGCGATTGCGTGGGTTGGTTAGAAGGGATATTGGTTTGGCCTATGAGTCGTACCTTCGCAGGACGGAGTGTGGCCTGATCGAGGATCCACAATCCTTTTGGCAGTTTATTCGAATCCGACAGGGTGTTCTCAGAATACCTGGCAAACTTCATGATACTGCTAATGAGTATACTCACCCAGAGGATATTGTTAACGCATTCGCTACGGCCTTTTCTGGAACTTTCCTGCCTGCATCTACTGATTCTGCACTGCCTGATTTGGTGTCTGGTCTTCCTCCTCTGAGTATATTATCTTTCTCTCCGGCTGAGGTTGCCCAGAGTATTAAAGGGTTAAAAAATAAGTGGACCGCTGGGGAAGATGGCATTCCCTGTTTTCTGGTGAGGGACTGTGCCATGTTTTGGCCGTTCCATTGTGCAAAATTTTTAATCAGGCCATCCGCGAGTCCGTGTTTCCGGATGTCTGGAAGGTCGCTAGGATATCACCTGTATTCAAGAGGGGGGACAAGTCTGATGTCCGTAATTATAGACCTGTCGCAGTGATCTCCACTTTTGCTAAAATATTTGAAATGCTGCTCTATAGGCGTGTGTCTGCTGGCACCAGACCACATCTGTCCATCGCACAGCATGGCTTTATGACTCAACGGTCTACTACAACTAACTTGGCCATTATATCCCAGGAGATCGCTCAATCTCTCGATGCTGGTAGTCAATTGGACGTCATTTATACGGACTTTTCCCGTGCGTTTGACTTAATTGATCATCGACTTCTGCTGTGTAGACTGAGTTCCTTTGGTATCGGTGGATCGCTGTTGAAGCTGTTCCAAGCGTATTTGAGCAATAGAATGAATTATGTTTATTACAATGGGTTTAAGTCTCGGTTCTTTCATTCTTCCTCCGGTGTTCCACAGGGGTCTAACCTTGGACCACTTCTGTTTAGTATTTTTGTGGATGACTTGATTAGGTCTATCGACTGCCCGGTCTTGGCTTACGCCGATGATATTAAAATCTTTCATCGAATTGACTCGCTGTCCGACGTTGATTTGTTGCAGGCCAATGTCAGCAAAATCTATAACTGGTCCTTGTGTAATCGCTTAAGTTTAAACATTGAGAAGTGCTTCCTAGTGTCTTACTCTAGAAGGATTTCTAGAATAGAATCCTGTTACTCAATTGGCGGCGTTACGATTTCTCGTAAGTCCTCGATCAGAGATCTTGGGGTAATATTTGACGAGAAATTTACTTTCTCCGATCATGTTCTTGGTGTGACGGCTGCGGCTTCCAGATCTCTCGGTTTTATAATTCGAACATGCCGATACTTTCATAATATGGACACTTTGAAGACTCTTTTCTTTGCTAATGTTATTTCCAAACTGGAATATGCATCTATAGTCTGGTACCCCATCTACAAATCTCAAACTAGCCTCCTGGAACAGATACAGCGCAAATTTCTGAAATACCTCTCATTTAAATGTGATGGTCGATATCCTGCCCGTGGAGTGAATTACAACGAGTTGTTGGACCGACATGATACCGTATCGCTGTCTGATAGGAGAAAAACTCTTAGCGCTTCATTTATGCAGAGTGTCGTTACTGGGAGTGTTGATACGCCGGATTTACTGTCGCGTGTTTATTTCATTGTTCCACGCCTGGGATCTAGGACAAATCAACTAATTTATGTCCCTACGGCAAGGACCAATATTTTGCTGAAGGCCCCTTTGGTTCATTCGGCGGTGAATTTCAACAATCTGCAGTACGATTTGCTGTGACCACTATTTGTATGAATATATTTTGTTTTAAGATACATATTTCATTTTCACAATGTAACTATGGTTTAATTTTTTTTTGTATTTCTTTGTTTGTTACCCGTTTTGGAGTAATAATCTCTGTTGGGTAACTTAATAAATTATTATTATTATTATTATTATTATTATGTAACTGCGACTTATGGAGACACAAGACTAAGCGACAAGGTTAATGAACGCATGTGCATATGCATAAATGTTTGTATCGAATTATTTCTAAGTTATTGTCTATTAGTAGTCCTGCCCCTATAGACAAACATCTCCAGTCCCTACTAGCCAAGAAGCATTAGAAGATTTAAAATTAGCACAAAAAATATTTTTCAAAAAAAAATTTGAAAAGTACTAGTATTATTTTTATATAATTTTTTTATTGAACTGTCGTAAGATATTGTTATTGAAAAATCATCGCGCGTTTTGGAATGTTAATTTTCAATAATGTGAACACATAGCCGCTTATTTTCCCGTGTGCAAAAAACTATGACTAGGCTTAATTTTTATAATAATCCATAATAATATTAGTTCTTTCACATCTTGCTTATTACTTGTTCCTCTTTTGCAATAAGGACTCTTTTTTTTTCAGCATTTCAATCACACTAATAGTTAAGGCAATCAATTTTTATTGGCGCAACAGGATATGATCTGACGTAGTAAGTGCATAAACATATAACTGAGCATAGCGATCGGCCTTAAATGAGTCATCGTAAATATTCAGTATGTGCTTATATGACCGCTCTAAATAGCTCTGTATCATGAGCACATAGACCAATAAATAATCGTGATTAGCACGTGATCATTTTCTGATTGGTTGAACACATCACGAAGTTGAAGCCTTGTTTATATACAAGCACTACATGTGTTGCAGCTGTTTGTTTTAAACAAGTTTGGAGGCTACATTATAGTGTGTCATTATTTCTTTATTTGATTATTACTTGCATTTATATATTGTAATTGCCTTTCTCAAGACATTGAAAAGTATAGAGAAGTGCTAGTAAAATTAAAACATCTAAATTTTATAGATAAATAATTTCTAGTAGTTTTAGAAAACGTGCATTTGTTGTGTATAATTATACGGATGGCGGAGTCACCATTAAGAAAACGGAGGAGATGCCATTTTAACGTGAGAAGTCGATATTGAATATACTCAAAATATATAAACTGCAGCACTGAAATTGCACTAAAACACAAGCTGTTCAGACAGCTGGTAACATTGTTATAGAATTAAATTAAGTGTTATTATAAATGTTACATATATATTTATTTAAAAATGTTTATTTTTACAGGAATATTAAGAGCTAGTGTATATAATATTCTACAAGAGCACACTAAACAGGAATTTCAAGATCCAAAGTCTTATAAAAGAAAGAGAGCGATACTAGATCTTGTAGACAATAACACGAAAATATTGATAAGTCATATAGTCCATTTATTTTTCGTTATAGTTTCCTACATTAAATAAAATTTTGGGAGCAGTAAACAGCAATGATGAAATACCGATGTTTTAAGGGCTGATATTATATAGATTACTAAAAGAAATAAATTTTCAGTAAGGTATTCAATAAATTACGGTGTATAATTTTAGTCTACCTTTACTTTTAGTTATAAGTAGAGAGATAGGAAGGTAAAAGATGAAATAATTACATGGGAATAAAATATTTGTCTAGACTAAAGAAATTTAGAAGGTGAAGTAGAAAAATTTATTTTTTTCAATGAAACAGGCAAACGAAGGACATATAACTCCAAAAGTTTTGGTTGATAAAAGCATTAAATGTGCACGGCAAGCTTTCAATGAGGGTCTGTCAACATGTTCGAAAAATCCTAGTGAAAAAGGAAGACGGTTGATATTATTACATATTAGTTGTGAGGATGGTTTTCTTCTCTTTTACTCTTATTTCCATTAAATAAAATAGGTTATTGCCATGAAGAGATGGATACAGAATTGTTTGAAAATTAGTTTGAAAAAATTGACCTCATTTGGAAATTTATTCCGTCATCCTTACCTTTCTTAAAAATTAGAAAAAATACCAAAAATAATATTCGACTTGAATCTAATATGCTAGAAGTGGAATCGATAGATTTGGTAAAAGAACAAAATCAAAATGTGGTAATCATGTATTAGATGAACTTACTAAATCCAAAAACAAAACAGTTTTGAGGCCCAAGTAAAAGGAGAAGTAGCTGTAAATAATACAATAATAATAATAATAATACAAATAAACGACGTTCAAAATGTACTTCATGCTGCCATTCATAATATTACTAAACAAAATTGGATAAATGCAAGTGATTATGTCAACGGTATTGATACAAAAATGTGGGATATGAATGGAGTAAGAGAGAATTTGTCGTAAATATAGGAGATTCTAGTACCACCGATGCTTCTTCTAATGAATAGATAATGTGTAGTATTTGTTGAACTAAAATATATTCCTAAATTTAGTTTTGGAATGAAATTTTAAAATGTACATGTACACATATTTATTTTGAAGTAAAAAATATTACAATTGTTTTAAACTTTAGAAATATAGTTCAACTACAAATAAAATAACTATTATACATGTCATGTGCTCCCACAAATTAATTCGTCAGTACAGTTCTTTCCATTTATATTTATTGATTGTAATATTACAATTACATTTAGCTTGTGAGCTTAGACTTTAATTGAAAATAAAGCAATATATGTGAATGTGCTCTCAGAAATAAATTCTTCATTACGATGGCTTAAATATTTTTTAAATTTGAAAGAATTAATTTAATAACTCGTTTTATATTTTAACTTGAAAAAGGAGATAATTTTGATGACATGATTAATTCAAAATAACCTGTATTCATTTCCAGCATTTAATATAAAATAGACCAGTTAAACTTTCAATATTATTGTCATTATAACAACCATTCTTAAGGTTAATTATTTGATGAGAGGTAAATAAATAATACAATAATTGTATATGTGTAATTCAGACTTTCGTAGCTAATATTTTATAATGTCAAAAATATTCACTTGATTAGGTTGTGATTAATCTATCTGTTAGTGGCATAGGGTATTATAGTAAACCAACTTTATTTTTACTGAGAATAAAGAAACCTTGTTTAGGGAACTTAGTAAGATATATACTTACATGGTGCAAAATACATATCAGCGGTATTGGGTCTGTTTATATTTAACAGATTTGTAGACATGCTGTTTTAAGTACGACAATAATATGGTTTATAGATAGTTAACATTATTATCGCTCGCTAAATACAATTCATGTGTACCACCATGTCTCAATAAACGGTAATATGCTTATAATCGTATTCGATAACATATGTAATAAGCTTGAGGATGCTTTGTTACAAAAGGAGGTGGCGTTAATATAGGAAGCTGTGTAGGGTGTAGTCCCAATGAATTTTAATGCCGATTCGTGTCAACTATTATTAACAACTGATTGATTGTGCGGACATATACTGCACAACGAAAGTCTCATCTACCACGTATAAATTATACATCGACAGACCGATTTTTCTCTACTAGATGGATGACCTGCGAACGCTATAAATATTTTATCTTTATTGTTATCATCGGAATTTTTAAGGTTTCAGTGTTGTAATAATAAACTGTGATTTTCTAAATGTTCAATGAGAAATCTTAATAATATATCTATCTAATTAGTTAATTGTATGGATTAATATAAAATATTCAATAAGTAATCTTGGAAAATTATTTAACATGGTAGGATTTGTTTGATGTCTGTACATTTATTTTAATGCCTTCATATGATATTCTAATGAAGTAAGTTTGCTTGTGCTTTTGACAAATCATAGTTAAAATTACATATAATAAAAGGTTTTAATCCATTTACTTCTGGTATTGAAGCAATTGGAAATTATCCTACCAGATTTATAATTCTTTAATGAATCAATTTACAAAAAATGCTCCATACGAGTTTTTTTTTGTAAATTGATTATTTAGTTTGATACTTAGTTTACCTACATATTTCCATGTAGGTCATCGTAACACTTAAATAAATATGATGTTATCGTAATAATTAGAGCTGATTAGTCATATCCGCCCCACAGAGGTGGACCGTCGTATAGTGACGATAGGTACGAGCGCATGCATGCTATCGAATCAAACATACATGCCCCCCTCCCCCCCCAACGGGTGGACATGACTATCCAGCTCCAAGTAGAAAGAAATAACTACAGAGATACATTTTTAAAAACCTTTTTTTAGTTTTGAAATTTGGACCATATATTTTTAAATAAAACGCTTTTTGAAGATTTTGTTTTTTAATGGATTTAATGTTAATTATTCGTAATGTTTTCGGATAATGTAAACATATCTAATATATTATCTTACATAGGCCAAGAATTTGGATGAACATTATTAGTCTTGCTCTTTAACAGCAAAATTAAAAACTTGTAACTTTAGAGGCCTAGATCATAAACTCACAACACTATATATTGAAGGATGCAAAATTGTTGATAACGCATTTTGGACAAATACAGAAAAATTTCTTTCGAAACTCTTTATAATGATATAATGAAAAATGTTTTATTATTGTAAAGAAATTGACGATGGTAACTTTCAACACTAGTACTTTAGCTAGTAGATATTCAATTACAGGCATTAAAAACAGAGGTTTTGAAGGTATATAGGTTTGTAATAAAGTTCATTGGCTAAAATATTTACTTTTAGATTATTTCTTTAATTTAATAATCAGTTCCATTAGATCACCTATACAGAAAGTCTGGCGAAGTATCTATCCAGTGAACTGCAGTCGTTAACGAAAGATATGAATTCTTGTGCTACAAATTCACAAAATTTAAAAAAAATTATTTGACAACAGCGTGTAAAAAAGGCGGGTTAATAAACTTTAATGTAAAGTCTTTTTACGCAAATTCCACAGTAACGTTTTAATAGTGAATATTTCATGATTCAATAATTTTTTTGTGAGCATATACATACCTTGAAATCTCGAAACTAATTGTCATTTATGAGCAAATAGATGGTTTAATAACAGAATATCCTGAATCAAAAAAGGCTCACTCAAAGTTCCTCCACATAGCCTAATCATTGTTTCATCAGTTCTCTGTATATATTTTTCACCATTTCTGCTGGTTGGGGATAGAATAAGCCAGATATACGTCTGCATAGGAGTAAGAATTCTCCAAATGGCTCAGTTACAGCAATTTGTATCACCTGCTTATTGTATATTCTTTCATTCGTTCTTCTGGTTTGGATTAGGGTATTGTTAGTTTCCTGTGTACTTTTCTCGAATTTATTTCTGCCTTTTTGTGTACTTTTGACTCAATTTGAACATGGTCGAAGTAAGCAAAAGATCGAAATAACACAAAAATTAATTGAAAAAGAAGTTAATTAAATCGGCATTGTTAAACGTAGTGGCCTAATAATCAACTGACCAAATCTGAAAGAAAGGATTTCTAATAAACTACAAAGCAAACAATAAATCAAAGACGAATTAAATAAATTTAGCATTAATTCCAAGGGTAGTTAAAATGGTAAAAATCCAACTAACATATGAGTCGTTTCTATTCAGTTTACGGCATATAAATCTGAAAACGCCTCATTATTATCAATCCAAAAAAAGATCTCTAATTGTAAACGAACAATTATATCGAATGTTTATTATTAGATCTAGTGACTACTAGATGTAATAATAACCATTATCTCTACTTCGTAGCCTTAAGATGTACTCCGAACTGGAACAACTCGGTGATACAAAAAGGGGTAAATAAAAAATGACATAACAACAAGAAAATAAGCAGCCCTAAATTGGAACCTCGAGGCATATCAAATGTTGTGTCGAATTTATAATAACAAATCCATTATATGTCACAAATTTCAAAATATTGTATAAATTTTAAAGTGAATGGCGGGAAGCCAAAGGTGTTATTTGTAGCAAAATTATTTATTGATACTTAGTCCAGCAACATGATAAATACGAAAACTGCATATGTTTTAGGAGTATGTATTTTATTTTCTATTTACTAATTTTAATTTAAACAAAATTAGATGTAATATATAGAAAATACTAAAGTTAGTATTTACCAGTAGTCAGTGTTTTAACAAATGTAATAACCACTAACTTTAATATGTTTACAATTATTTACAAATATACAATTAATTAAAATTAACGCGTCCTGCTATTCCATCGTTATTATTAATTACAGAAGATCAATTAAAAATTTTTTCTGCCGTTCTGACTGCGCATTAAAACAATTAGATCTGCTCCATAACGTAATCTATGGAATATTAAGAGACTCGAAACTGTAGTGCTTAGTGACCTAATTGCTTAAAGCAACCATATAGAGAACGATAGATTCAGATACGACCCCTGGTCCAATGGAGAAAATGTTTGATTAATTTTTTGTAATTAATAATAATGATGGAATAGCAGAAAATGTTAATTTTCTCTAATTTTAGGAAGTCGAACTGAATTTGCAGTTGATACTAAGTGAAACATAAACAAATAGTAAAAATTAAACATTTGGTATAATTTCACAAACAACATTATTGTAACGAGACAATAATAATTACAACAAACACGAGAGTGTCCCTCTTTGAATAATTAGAAATATCTCAGATTTTGTGTGGCGTCTATTTTATTTTGCCACCCTAGTGTATTATTAACCTCAAAAAATAAAAACCATTTAACACTAGACTACGAGCTCTTCTAAAATTTTTCATCCCTGAACAAATCAACTGCATTACTGCTAATATAAATTTGATAAACAATGCTACATTATATAGGAGTTGTGGCAATTAAATAGCGAGACTGGTGTGAGAAATGTTATTTATTGCAAATAAACTTTTATCCCCTTTAACATACTTTCCTCCTCTATTTATACACCGCCATCAAAGCTGATGAACTACTGTATTGGTTTGAACAATGAAAGACACATATAGTCTTCCATTGTTCAAAACAATGCTGTAGTTCAACAGTTGCCAGTCTCTTCAACAACTCTGCCGTTTTTGCTTTTACATGTTCAACAAACTGATAATGTGTTCCCTTCCATGCACT
Organism: Dermolepida albohirtum; assembly: GCA_031893035.1. NCBI lineage: Eukaryota > Metazoa > Arthropoda > Insecta > Coleoptera > Scarabaeidae > Dermolepida > Dermolepida albohirtum. The sequence continues at coordinate 472,174 of JAVIWB010004799.1, read as the reverse complement.
TTTTATTTTCATCAAGTACAACAAAGCGCTTATCCGTTAGAAACTGCTACACAGATACGGCATTTTTGCACAAACTTTTGTCATGTTTAATTCATTATGCAGAATGTGTCTTATAATTCCTTTGTTAATGTTTACCACATTGGCAATCATCCGAATGCTCAGACGCTGGTCTGTCCGCACAATGTCATTATTTTCTTTTCAGCAGCGCAGCTGCAGGTCGACCAGGACGTTCATTGGCTTCGACCTCTTTCCGACCTTCAGAAAACCGTTTGTGCCATTCAAAAACAACATTTGTAAACATTCTGTTAGCGATATTTTTTTAATTTGACAAGGAATTTCAGGTTAATTCGCTGCTCGATTTTCATGTTAACTATTATCACGACGCTACTCTGTAACAGTGTCCTCTATAAACCAGCAAACTAAAACAGATAGAGAGACGAAACAACGGGCTGTTGCTTGGGAAATATCAATGTCAATAACATTCTAATTACAGACTCTTTCGACACGTCTGCGCGATGGAAAGAGCGTTGTCTCCTTATTTAATTGCCATATCTCGTATACACAACAAATAGTTACCTTTGTATGACAAAATTAATTTATACAGCAATTATTAAATATTAAAAGGAAAATAATTAAGTGAAATTATACCATTGTTACTCAACAGAACAATTAAATTTGAATATTCAGGGGACCAGTTTAACAAGCAGCAGAGATAAATAGTGAGACGACATTCGGTTAGATTTTCGTTATTAAAACTGTGAAGAGCGGACTACTGATGTACATGTGCGCCAATGAGTAATAGATTTTGGTTCTCTAAAGATCGTTCGGACTCTCCTTTCACAGTCTTCAAATCAATTCGCATCAGATGGAAACATTACTGTTAATCACAAAGTTCTAATTTGCCGATCTTGGAACAGGCGCTTTCTATTGCGCTTACTCTGGACAATTGCAAATCGGTTTGAGGTTATTTAGTGTATTTGTGGGGTTGAGCGCATTTGTTTTGCTTTAGTAAAGTTTTATTCTTGATGATGAACGAAAGTTCGAAACAATATTGTCGAATTACAATAATCTCTTTGTGAAATTATTCCAAGTATTCATTTAGTATTTATTTTACATATTTATGATGATCACATTTAAGTAAATTAATTTATTGGAATTTTTTTTGTTTTTTTATTGGAAATATTCGCAGACAACTCGATAATAAGTCATAATAAATATCTCTGTTTTCACATATCGGGAGAGAGCTTAAATAATATCCTCAAGTATATGTGAATAAATACTGCTGCGCTGAAATCTAGTGCTGCGTTAGTGAGTGTGCCTTTCTATTTTCTATAATGCGTCTGTCTGACTCTCGCTGTCCGAATATTAATTCCAATAGAAGCTTCCGCAATTTCGGAAGTTATTACATACAGAATACAGGCCTAGACATCAGCCACTGGATGTATACGGTCGAAACTGAACTGAAAGCGTAGGGACGTTGCCCTCGAGTCTTTTGAATATATTTGCATCGTAAAGCCGCCTGTGATTCAGCACGCGTTCGTCCGTAAACGCATTGTGAAATATATACATATATAAATAAAAAAAGATATATGTACATTCATGTGGCGCAGTCATGGCCATGGCGACATCGGGTCGAAATATAAAATTTTGCTGTCTCCAGAATTTTTAGCCGATACAACGATACGTGACTGTAAAATTTTATGGCGTTCGAGACGGTCTAAGGCTCGTACAAATTGTTGGTTTTTTCGACGTCGCGAAATCCGGCAATATAATATTCTTCCTTAAATGAGATTTCTAGATTTGCTTTGAAGATTGGAAATTACTGTTCGTATTATATAAAGACCTAAAAATAACTGATATTCTTCGCATTTTGTCATATATAATCAACTAACAACTTTTTATTGATGTAAACGTTTTTCTTTTAATAAATTATCCTAGTAATATCCATATAAAAGTTAATAATATTAATAATAAAACGAGGGCGAATCAGTAATTAGTGGCCCTGACAAGAGAGGGCAGCAGTACCAAAAAAATCATTCGTTGTATCGAAATTCATGAACTATATTTCGAACTACTTATATATCCACCTTATTCGCCTGATTTGGCCTCCTCGAACTTTTTCCCTTTGCCAAAGCTGTAAACTTGGGTCGGTGATAAGAGATTTAGGTCGAACTATCTATATTAATCACTGAAACTGCGACATATTTCGAACTGTTTAATAAAACTTACTTTTCTGAAGGAATGAAAAAACTCATTTTTTGTCAGAATGTTTGTGCTTTTTAGGCTGACCAATTATTAATCTACCCTTATAATAGTACTTTATTACCCAACAAAGTCAAAATCCAATTACATGATAACACATATACATAATAATAATCCATGCCTTCATATCCTTCAACAGTTAGGAGTTAATTACAGAAGGCAAAACAAAGCGTGATTATTTTCGCACTCATTGTACAATTAAAATCTTTGACTGCCAACATTCGCTCAAACTAAAAGAGGAACCACGAAAAATCTTTTCAGACAACCGCCATTGGATTCAATCCTGAAACCCCCAGCGTAATAAACTAATAACTACCACTGAAATATTTACTGAGAATTCCTAAGCTTTCAAAATTACTTTGTTTTGTATTTTGTCATTAAGAATACAACATTCTTAATGACAAACTTTTTTCAGAGAAAGTATGCAAAGAATTTCAGATTTTTCTATTTTGGATAAAGTAGAAGGTACTTTTTTTTAATGTGAAGGTTTTTATTCCATAATTATATCTTCAATACGGTTTAAGTTAAAGTAAAACTATCTATTATTGCGTACATTATTTATTATTGATTCGTATAAATTTTTGATAAACTTCAACAAATAACAAGCTGAAATTTACATTACCTGATAGTTGACTGATTGTTTTAATTGTTTTCTTAATACTTAATGATAATTCAGAAAAATAACAAACATTAAAAGGAACTTATGCTTGTTATAATACTTTTCTGAATTATTACTACACCTATTTCGTGGAAAATTTTTTGCCAATATCTTGACGGTTGTTTCAAGGTAATGCTAGAAAATATAGACAGCATAAAAGAAAAAGCTGTTCGCCAGGTCTTTTGCTATGCACGTATTCCAAGTATATTTCTAAAATCTCTACACTGTAGTTTTAATGTTATTCGACAGACAAAATAGTTTTAATGAGTGTTGCGCTGTCTAACTTGTTTAACATAGTGGTATATTATGGTTACTTGTTTGCTGGATACTACTAGTATCGTGATTTATATTTTAATTCCCATTTAATTTTATCTCCAAACTGTTTGACTATTTATATCATTCGAAAAATTTATGTAATCCGATGTTTCGACAGTTTGTCAAGCACCATCGTCAAGGCAACCCTGAAAAGGTATGTCTTACTAAACTCATTGTTTTTATGAATTTACTCTAGCAAATGTATGTTTATTCAACTATTTATATCCAAGTATTGATAATCGTGCATACTTGACTATTAGACTAAAAAGAAAAAAACGATTGAGATGATTCAAATAACAACTCAAATTGAACTTGCTTGAACAAATTATTTGAAACGAAATATTGCAAATTAAAAATTAAAATTCAGAAAATTCATTCATGGAGTATGTCTTTTGTAATTAGTATTAAATGCTACGTAAGTATATTATTATATGCGCAACTTTTTTTGTTTACTACTATGCTACAAAGGGTACTAGAAAAGTTTTGCAATATGACCCAACAATTAATCGTAGGAAGTTACTTGTTGCTGCATGTTGATAGGCTTAGTTATTCATTAGCAGAGAGAGTTTAAAGTGCTTGCGATGGCATTGTGGTCACAAAATGAGATAAGGGCAGTTTTGCGTTATAATTTCGTGCGTATTTTAAACATAGACCAGTGCTTCAAAGAAATGACTCTTGCACTAGGTGATTTTTGTCCACATCGCACAACGATATTCAGGTGGTATAGAAAATTACCATGGGGAAATTTAACTGTGGAGGATGCTGAGAAGCCGAGAAGGCCACGAACGTCAGTTACGGAGAAAAACGTTACTACTGTGAGGAAAATGCTTGGCAAGGACAGGCGAGTGACCTACCAACAGATAGAGGGTACTTCAGGCCTAAATGCACCAGCAATTCGTTCGATTCTGCATGATCATTTGCACGTGAAGAAACTTTGTCCTCTCTGGGCGCCGCATCGACTGATTGAAGAGCAGATAACACCACGTGTGACTTGGTGCCGGGAGATGCTAAAAATGTTTAATAAGGGACAATCTCGGTATGTGAACAACATCGTGGCTGGTGACGGGACTTGTCTGTACTATTACGATGTGCTCACCAAAGCTCAAAACAAAGTTTGGATCTTTGATGAGGAGGACACACCCGTAGTTGTCAGAAAATCCCGATCTGTGAAGAAGAAAATGCTGTAGTTTTCAAATCGAGTGGAATTGTGGAACGCATCGTTTTGGACGCATAGAAGACAGTCACAGCTAAGTGGTATACTGAACAGTGCCTACCTAAAGTCATTGGATCTATGAAGAACCTGCGGCCAAAGTCAAGAATGGACACCTGGTTCCTTCGTCACGATAATGCTCCAGCTCACCGCGCCAAAGCCTGCACCGAATATTTGACCACGACAGGATTGAAACTTCTCGAGCACCCTCCTTACAGTCCAGATCTTGTTCCCTGCGACTTTGCACTGCTCCCGCATGTGAAAATGAAGCTAAAAGGGAGGCGGTTTTCCAGTGATGAGAACCTTTTGCGGGCTTGAGACAACGAGTGTGCTTTACTCCCTAGTGAATTCTGGTAGAACTAGTTTAAAGATTAGTTTCGGAGGATGTAGAGGTGTATTGAGTGTAGAGGAAATTACTTTGACAAAATTGAATAAACAAAGCTGTATTGCAAAACTTTCCTAGTACCCTTTGTATAAATCGCTAGATATACATAATTTTCTCCCGTCGCTATTTACACTAGGGTGTCGATCACCGCAGACTCGATATGCGTTGCTTTATGCTGCTTCAAAAACATGAAACTATAAATCTGGTTTGTATTGGTATCATTCAATGTGCGTCTTTTCAGTTAAAATAAATTAGACATCTCCCATCTTTACACTGGCCGTTGAAATTCTAAATCTTGTTAATTAAAGGTCTGTGTTCTGTAAATATAAACATTAACACTTGTAACGGTTTTGTTCAACGGTAATTTCTTTGTAGTATAATATGATGTATTAGCTACTTTTAGCCAATAAGCGGCTGAGGAGCACAGAAATCACTATTTCAGTATCTTTATATAAATTACATGCGCTTAATATCAAATACGCAGTAACTGACGTATCTACTCTTATATATTGGGTCTGGGAAAAAGTTCGTGGCGTTTTTTCAGTAAAATTCAACTGGTCCCCGCATGGCGCGTGGACGAATTCATTTAAACCGAATATGCTCCATTATTATCGACAATGTTTCGCCATTTTTTTGGTAGATCCATGATCCCATCGGTGAAAAACTTCTGTGGTTTCTGGTCGAAAAACTGAATCAAGTAGTTTTCACAGGCTTCTTTTGAAACCAACTTAATTCCATTGAGAGAGTTCTGCAGAGGTCGAAACAGATGATAGTCAGAGGGTGCTATATCCGGACTGTAAGGTGGGTGCATCAAAACTTCCCAACCAAACTCTCTCAATTTTTGACGGGTCATCAAAGAAGTGTGTGGTCGGGCGTTGTCATGATAAACACCTTTCCTATTAATCAATTCGGGCCGTTTTCTTTCAATCGCCTGGCGTAATCTCTCTAGTTGTGCACAGTAGAGTTGAGAATCAATCGTCTGACCAGTTGGAAGTAGCTCGTAGTGGACGATTCCCCTCCAGTCCCACCATACACACAGCATCACTTTTTTTGGCGTCAATGTTGGCTTAGCGAACTCTTGTGACGGCTCACCATCCTTTATCCACGATCTTTTACGCTTCCGATTATCGTACGTAATCCATTTTTCATCTCCGGTTATTAAACGTTTCAGAAACGGCTCGATTTCATTCCGTTTCAACAGCGCATCGCAGATGTTAATTCGGTCCATCATGTTTTTCACGCTCAACTCATGAGGAACCCATACGTCAAGCTTTTTTTTGTAACCAGCTTTGTGTAAATGGTTCAAAACAGTTTTGTGGTCAATGCCTAGCTCCATGCCAATATCGACACTGCTGATATGCTTATCTTGTTGGATAGATTTTTCAGTGATTGGACGACCGGAGCGTGACTCATCTTTCACATTGAAATTTCCAGAACGAAAGCGAGCGAACCATTTCCGCGCAACAGATTTCGATAAAGTACCTTCACCGTACACAGCACAAATTTTATCACAAGCCTGCGCAGCGTTCTTCCCCTTATCATAATAATATTGCAGAATATAGCGAAATTTCTCATTATTCTTCTCCATTTTCAAGTGCGAATAACTTTCCAACCACTGCACCGATTACAATGTTTCTATAACGTTCGGAAGGTCATCTAAAAAACGAGCCGTCGGTGGTGTCGCTGTGACTTGTTGTTCTTTAGTTATCGGCAACCAATGCCATCTATCGGGAAAAACGCCACGAACTTTTTCCCAGACCCAATATATCTTGGCGACGTCCTCCATAGTTAGACATTTTGAATCTCCTCGCTTAGTTCACATATGACATTTGATGTTATCGATATGTTCGCTATTTCTTTTTATGTGGTGGGTTCCTTTTGCTGTGATTTTTATTTGGTTTCATGCATTTCTATGGTTTTCCTGCCAGGCATATTGGTCAAATCGAAATTTACCTGTCTTTTGTAGTCGAACCAATTTTTTATATTCTGTTACTCTGACCTTTACGGGTCTACTACATGTTTCTTCAGTATATTTTCATATAGTACTTAGAATATACAGCCATCTATTCTCTATTTTTAGTTATGGGGATTTGCCCTTGTTAGAAAAAACTTAGTTAGAAAAGCTAGTGTACGATGAATGTTCTGATCTTGTATTTGTTACTTATTTCTCCGATAGACTTCTGAGATTACCGTGCTACATATATCGTTGTGTTATTATAATTTCACATCTTGCCGTATGACCATATTTTCCTTTGCTTTTAAAATTTATATAAACATTGTCCTTTACTATTTTCAATATTTTTCGTATTTCTTCTTTCTCATCTCTTTGTTCTGAGCAGTATTTGCAGCTCTGTCATATAGGCATCTAGATATTACAACTTTCACATTTCTTATTGTTAGGGCTGAAGTCAAAGTGTAAGTATCGTCCTGTGTAAGTTGAGTTTTTAGATATCTTAGTCTTCATAGTTGTCAATGTGTCATCAGTTTCTTTCTGCATCAGCACATCTAGAAATGATATCTTGTCTTCTGCTGCAACTTCCATGGTGTATTTAATTAAATCTTCTATACTGTTAAAATGTCATGGGGATTTTTCCAATGTGTCTTCACAGGGCAGGCATATGACAAACATGTCATCTATGCACTTTAGATATATTTTTTATATGTTTAGACTATAGAGTCGAATTATTCTATGTATGTTGGTGTAGGTTGTTTAGTATAGACTAGAACAAGTATAGCAATAAGTTGCAAATGTATAAGCAGGTTTCTAAGCTGATCAAAAACTAGACAGTAAGGGTTTCTAAATCAAATACTGATCATACACGACAATATTATTTTAAACAAGAGCTCTATTAAAACTATGGCATCCGAAGAGTGGTCCAAATATTGGACTAGACGCACTAAAAATATCGCTCCCGAAATTACCATAGCAACAAAGACAACATAATATAGGTGGCAATTTCAAAATTATTTAGATTCTCTTGTTCATATATATTTTATTAATTACTTTTCTATTTTAATAACAGCAGTCAACTATTTAATTTAAAAAAAAAGAACACATGTTTATACATATATACATAAAAAAAATTATTATACATCATAATAAATTATAAATTAAAAATCATAATAAGCATAAAACTAGATATATGAATTATGGATTAAATCATTATAATAATGATTTTAAAAGAAAATTCCGTTATATAAACTAATGATTCCTAATGAAAATATAGAGTTTTAATGTTCGATGTATAGACATATGTAAATACATCAATTAAAGATAAGGTTAAAAGGAATATAGAAGAAATATAATTTTGATTTAAAATATATATATATATATATATATATATATATATATATATATATATGTTTTTAATTCGTTGCCTACTTATTTTTCAAAGTAGTATTATAATTAATATTTGTATAGCTTCTTAATCTTTTTATTTTTTCAATATTTAAAAATACATCGGATAACAAATAAATGCACACGATGACTATATCTAAAGCTGAATATGATGAATATGAGGTTATGTTTACTACACAGTGTTTGCAGACAGTACTATACACAACACAACCTATTTCTATCTCTCTCATTTCATAATATTTTTTCTTTATAATTTCTAAAATCGTCTTCTGACCAAGTTAATAATCATCAGTTAATAACTTGCCTCTACCCCCTGAATGTGCAAATTCAATGAAGCATTTAATAATTTGCAAATACTCCATCATAACAATATGATGTGCAAAGGGAACAATTATAAACGCAATTTTATTATAGTATAAATACGATCATTATAACCACTTATGTATTTTAGAAAGCCAACTGAAACCTAATAATATGAACTTAGCAGAACGGTTCGTTATTCCTGGTCACGCAACACAAATGGGTAATGGAGTGTATGAATATTTCAAATGAAAATTATGCTCGGATATTGTGATCACTGTAATGTTATAAAATATTTAAGCTCTCATAAATTGTAACCGGGTTCGTTTACACGATCGTTGGACTTGATATGCTATTGGCGGTGGTGGAGCATTAGTTCCGGGAGTGACGATGACGGTGTATATGTTTCGTTCAATGATTGTCGGATTTCACATATGTATGTATATGTATACAGACATACATATGTACATATGTAGATACGTAGATAGGTAGCAACGCACTATCGGCTCTTGCTTTCACGAAAGTGGGTAATGGGCAGTAATCGGATCTGTCTGTATACATGTAATGCATATATATTTAGTGCAAAGTATAATAAATTCCTTTAATAAAATTCTCATTCTACTGAGATAGTACTTCGTTTACATTACTCGGAACCGAACTGAATATATGAAAAATATATATGTAGCTTGTGAAGAAAATTCGGTCGGGTCAAATGTTTTTTAATTTTGTTTGTGCAATTCTTTTCTCTGCAAAGAATAAAATACTATATAAAGTATGTTTGGACATCTAAATAATAGCCTCGGAAACCTTTAACACTTCCATTAAAATAAAATAAGAACATTTACATGTAAAAAGTCAACCTAAAAATTTTTGATAACTTAATATATTTCAATGGCTCTTGTTTTTAATCATTTTGGCATACAAAATAAATACATACGAATATCGCCTGCGTAATAGATTTGCAACTCCGAATGTACATACATCCATTCTGAACAGAATTCTGGCCGTTTCCGGGTATATTACATATTTCTCTAAAGGTTGTATATTTTGTTTGTTCTTAATTAATATTTTTGTCACGAGAGGACGTTCGATCGTGCTTTGTATGCACCTTATATATATGCCTGGTTATAATAGGGCTTTTGTATATATATTGACAAATCCTACAGAATTATATGAATTGCGTTATGTGTAAGTTACATACACCACTTAGACAATCTCTAACTTGAGCGAGGATTGATTCCTTGGAGCGGGTAGAGAAAAGTAACGAAATTAAGACCGGTCTTAACCTATAAAGCGTTGCAACGGTACCCCTATCTTTCTAAATGTCTGTTTTCTATTTTATGTGCCTTGTATTATTGCTTTAGCTATAGACTCCCCTTATATAAAGGTAACTATCTCCCATCGCGTATTGTTTGGATATACTGCGACGCCCGGGTGAAGAAAGTAATATTAACGGTCTGAGATCTCCAAATGGACCGCGCTAACACCAAATTTAAATTTAGAGTAATGCATTGGTAGTACATTGTTAGTGTTTCAGCGCAGCAGGTTCTTAATTGGTTGATAGTGCTGCAAAAAAAATACTACTAAACTAGAGGTAATGATGTAGCGTTTATTACAAATACTAAACATAAACAGTACATATAAGTTTGTTCCCTAAATATAGTTACTCCAACAAATTCCACAAAAAAAGAAATTGAATATCTTAATATCTGAGCCAGCACGTGTATATATATATATTGTATATATACAAGCTATATCATTAATACTAAGGACAAGACTTTACGTATTATAACCTAAACTACATGCGTTTCTTAATCTGTGTCTACGACGAAATGTATGTATGTTACAAAATAAATCGGTCGGACCTGCTTGTTTGTCTTCTCGATAGTTCCACGCGTCGGTGAGTGGGACGATGCTCGGCCGCAAAGGGGCGAAACTCCCAGGGAGAAAGAACCTAGAAGAAAAACCCTAAAGAGCACAATTCCATAAGCACGAGCACTTCAAAGAAACCAGAGACATATCTGTAGATGTTATTCAGGGCTTTTCTATGTGAATTACGTTCGAATTTTTGGACGACGCTTTCTTTGATTAAATAATATGGTTTTCTCAATTCCAATATAGGTGATATTTATTCAATACTAAGTATTTCTTAATTCTGAATATTTCTTACATCCCTCTAACTGAGGAGCCCCGACTCGGGTATTAAGCGACCGCCCTTTTCAACGTCTGATTCTGTGCTCCTAACCTGGTCATGCCAATGGACGAGGAAATGCGAAGGAAAAACCTTCCAGAACATTCGAGATTAAGCCTAGTCGACACGTAGACCACATAGAATATTACGCGCACCTGCAACTCATCCATCGATGCGGCGAAAGTGAAAGGATGATATCATCGCTCAGGCGGCGTACATCAAAGACTACCAAAATAACTGCGTTTTACTATGTGCAATATTGACCCTTAACATTATTGAATAAATACCGAATATACGAAAGTTACATTATATGAAACTGAATAGAAATGAAATACTAACAACGCATTTGAACATACATGATTTTAACGAAAATACGAACATTATACAGAGTTTTCGCAAATGAAACAAATAATTTAGAAGTTGTAAATTAAACCGTAACAACATGTTATCGATGGACACACGTATGGCAACGTTGCAAGTCATCGCTTGTGAGGAAAATTCGTCAAAAATTAAAATCATTAAATGTACGTTTAAGAAAATTTACTTTTATGATTATAACCATATAACTTTATTTTACGGTCTCTACTAATTAAATTAGCCAAACTATGATAAATTGTAAAATATGGTTTTGCAGTTTTTATAACTCTCACGTCTTACTTTCACATAATTTTAACATTTCTTTTTAAAGTACTTATTTCGACAGCAGACACATTATTAATACTTCTACTGGTGGTAATATAGTTGTCGAAAACAAATTCCAAAACTAAATTTTGCTAGAAAAGATATTTTAATAAACTTTATTAGAGTTAGCCACAATCTTCTATTTAATTAGCATCTGTATTGAATCTACAATTAGCACATTCTGCATAATATAACGAATCAATTTTATCGTACATAATACAATATCAAACTTTTGCTAAACCGCTGTGACTAATACGATTGTTTCCGAATAAGTTAACGTTAAGTATTATTTATACAAAGGTACCCAAAGGAATTAGTTTTGCATTATTTTGGCCTTATGTTCTCAGGGTCTCGATCCTATTGAAGCACAAAATGATTGGAAAGGTCTAATTGGCAAAAAATTTTCCCCATCAATAAATTTAAATTCATTACATTCTTTCTATATTTTGTTGATAAATGCATTTTTTTATAGGAGGATTCATGTTATATAGAAGTATAACATGAATCCTATAAAAAATTGCATTTATCAACAGAAATACATATGTTATGCAAGAAATCGTATATGCAACTTATTCCATTTGTGTTTTAAATACAACTTATATTTTCCTTTTTTTCTCTCAAAGTTAAAATTATTTTATTTGAACCGAAAACTAGAATTTCTGTCGTATCTGATCATATCATTCACTTCCACTGCCTACCGGACCAGTTTACTTTATTAGTTTTATCCCAAAGTAATTTATCGGCTATTTGCCTAGATGTTCGACAGTGGACTTACTCATCAATGAGAAAAAATGCTTCATTCTTTTCAGAAGTAATAAGAAAATTTTATATTCAGAGGTCCAACTAAATTTTCTTATTATGTGCAGTTAGTTTGTAAGTCTTATGCGAAGAAGCTGTGGCTTTATGTCGTTGAATTTTTGAAATTTAGAGAAAACACTTATGAGAATTAGGCGGTCTAAATGCAATTTACAAATGAATTTCCTCTATCGTCATTCCTTGACTTTCCAATAAAGTAAATGTTACGTGATGTCATTATGTTGTCCCATTTTGATTATTGCGATTCTATATATTCGTACCTGAAATAGTAACGACGCAAAAAAGATGGCACAGAATTAACATATGAACATATGAACATAAATATATATGCCGCAGATAGCATATTTATTTATATTCATATGTTACAGATAATTTCCTATAAATTAAGTAAAATTGGTGTTGGGTAAGACGGAGTAGATTCTCTTTACTTCTTATGCTTCATTTATAAAATAATTAATAATAAATCGACCCCAGATCTTACGTACAACATAAGATTTAAAACCGATGTGCATTCCCTGTATATTTGGGGGTTCCCGTTATTTACATTTAAATCAATCACACAGCCGTATTTAATTCATCAGCAAAACTTTGTGTTCGCTTAGCTTTTGTTATTTGTTTCGTGCATGAAAGCTGGCTTTTTGTATATTTATATTTTGTAGCTCGAATTTTTTTTGTATTTCTTAATATCTATGTTTTTTTTCGAGAGGGTCATCAAGTAAAAAAAGAGCTTTTGTATAACTAATGATAACCATTTTATGCACAATGTGTTAGGTCGGAGGGAACGTTCTGTGGTATTTTAAAGAAAATATTTGAATCAATTTATAAAAATATATATTTAATATTATTTAATGACAAAATTTCCATTACTTGTAACAGCTTGTTGTCATCTTCCTCATCCTTGGCATGGAAATAATTAACAACTTTCTAAAGAATTACATTTTTTCCCCTTAGATAATTTTTACCTAGATCCGAATAGCAATGTCAGGTGAATATGGTGTCTGACTAAGAACTTCCCATACCAACGCATTAAGTTTTTGTTGTGTCGCCACTGCGGTATTTTGTTATATTGGGTCTGGGAAAAAGTTCGTGGCGTTTTTTCAGTAAAATTCAACTGGTCCCCGCATGGCGCGTGGACGAATTCATTTAAACCGAATATGCTCCATTATTATCGACAATGTTTCGCCATTTTTTTGGTAGATCCATGATCCCATCGGTGAAAAACTTCTGTGGTTTCTGGTCGAAAAACTGAATCAAGTAGTTTTCACAGGCTTCTTTTGAAACCAACTTAATTCCATTGAGAGAGTTCTGCAGAGATCGAAACAGCTGATAGTCAGAGGGTACTATATCCGGACTGTAAGGTGGGTGCATCAAAACTTCCCAACCAAACTCTCTCAATTTTTGACGGGTCATCAAAGAAGTGTGTGGTCGGGCGTTGTCATGATGGAAGACAACACCTTTCCTATTAATCAATTCGGGCCGTTTTCTTTCAATCGCCTGGCGTAATCTCTCTAGTTGTGCACAGTAGAGTTGAGAATCAATCGTCTGACCAGTTGGAAGTAGCTCGTAGTGGACGATTCCCCTCCAGTCCCACCATACACACAGCATCACTTTTTTTGGCGTCAATGTTGGCTTAGCGAACGCTTGTGACGGCTCACCATCCTTTATCCACGATCTTTTACGCTTCCGATTATCGTACGTAATCCATTTTTCATCTCCGGTTATTAAACGTTTCAGAAACGGCTCGATTTCATTCCGTTTCAGCAGCGCATCGCAGATGTTAATTCGGTCCATCATGTTTTTCACGCTCAACTCATGAGGAACCCATACGTCAAGCTTTTTTTTTGTAACCAGCTTTGTGTAAATGGTTCAAAACAGTTTTGTGGTCAATGCCTAGCTCCATGCCAATATCGACACTGCTGATATGCTTATCTTGTTGGACTTTTTCAAGAATTTCATCAGATTTTTCAGTGATTGGACGACCGGAGCGTGACTCATCTTTCACATTGAAATTTCCAGAACGAAAGCGAGCGAACCATTTCCGCGCAACAGATTTCGATAAAGTACCTTCACCGTACACAGCACAAATTTTATCACAAGCCTGCGCAGCGTTCTTCCCCTTATCATAATAATATTGCAGAATATAGCGAAATTTCTCATTATTCTTCTCCATTTTCAAGTGCGAATAACTTTCTAACCACTGCACCGATTACAATGTTTCTACGCTCAAACTAACGTTCGGAAGGTCATCTAAAAAACGAGCCGTCGGTGGTGTCGCTGTGACTTGTTGTTCTTTAGTTATCGGCAACCAATGCCATCTATCGGGAAAAACGCCACGAACTTTTTCCCAGACCCAATATCACCATTGTGTCACCTGTGTTTAAGTATTAATCATGGTGAATACGACTGCTTTTCTGAATGTTAATGCTGGCCTCTTTTCTTTGATAGCTGCATGTAATTTAACTAGCTTGTTGCAGTACATATTGAAGATCGATTACCTTCCTTGATGTTCAGATTCCCGGAACGAAATTTACTATACCATATTTGATAGGTATGAACGTTTACAACATCTCTTTCAAATACCGATCATGAATTTTCACATGCAAGCGATGCGTCACTTCCCCTCTGGAACTTATACAAAATACAATGTTACAAATGCATTGTATCTGCTGCCATCTTCACTCTAAGTGTCTTAAGTAACTCTTGGTCAGTTTAAAAGTATTCTTTTATATTACATATCAGGTTAGAAATCAAACAAAATGCAAAATGACTCACTACAAATATATGTTTTTGATTTACATGCAAAATTACCTGCTTATTTAAAATGCGACAGAATATTTCTTCCAACCTCATACTTTTAGTTTGCACTTGTAATTCAATAAAAATATAGTCTTACTCTAGTATTATTAATATAAGTTTTTCGCAAGCTTGGATTTTCGGGCCCACCTTGTTTTTAATTTATACAACGATCTGCGTTCCACTATCAATTCTATTGTTTTAATGGCTTTATATACTGACGACATAAATAGTGTTATTGAGTCTTATTCAAAAGATAGTTTATTTTGTAAAACTAATTGCATTCTTAACATTATTAGCAGTTGGAGGTATACCAATTATTTAATTATTAACCATGAATAAACTAATTGTATACTTTTTAAAAACGAACTCAAATATAATTTTTCCAAAATCTACTTAAATAATTGTTTTGTCAAATTTATCGACTTTTGTATGTTATTAGGTTAAATTTAATATCATAAAAAGTTACTATCATTCTAATTTCTGTTTAAAGACGCGATACGGTTTTATTCACTGGGGTAGGCGCATCTTATTGCAGAAGAGAGCTCTAAGAACTATGTTCAATATACACAATATGAATTGGCGGGATACTTGTTAGAGACGCCTAAAAATTTCAAAATCTTAACTTTCTTCGATATTTATATACTAGAAGTACTTTTTCTTGTTTTCAAATATAAATTTGAATTTAATATTCAAGAAATGTTGTCTTCTTCCACCTTCAGGTAAAACTTTACTCTTCCAAAGGAGGCTGTATTTTATGGGATGCAACTTATTTAATATGCTTCCATCAGTAATAGAAGTAAAACTATTAATCAAAAAAAGGAAAAGCATCTTACCACATTAATGTTCGTATTCGGTGTACGCATTTTGATTAATTTAATTAACCACAGTCTCAAACAAAATTTACAGAAATGGAACTACTTTAGTTTTATTAAGTTTAAAATTTCGGTTAATTGGCATATTATTATAGTTTAACCTTAATATCTTTTAAAGGTAATTGTATTTCAATTAATGCAAACAGTTAATAAAACATTTCCAGGAAATCATATACATATTTTACATTGCACTACATTAGTAATATCGAATATGTATTTACACGCTTGAGTGAACCAGTAATCTCCTCAGCATCAAAATCTTAGAAGTATAGCTAAGTATAAAGATTTTTTCCCAAATTATTCAGAATATATTAACAATTTTCCAAGCCATATACTGCATCCATTATTTAAAAGTTTTGACAGTCCGACGTGAATACAACTCTAAATAGCCTTCAGTAAGTATAAATCCTTCGTAGTTGCTGGCTTTTTTAATTTTTACGACTGCAACCGTGAAATTTAAGCTTGCCCGATTATAAACGACCTACGCTATCTTAATGCATACGTATTATAGTTAGCAAAACGGTGGTAATTTTGCCGAGACTTCGCAACAAGAAAGTTCTCTGAACAACGCCACCGCAATTTCACAGTATATGTGTGCCTGCGAAGTAATCACAGTGCAACCAACATTATAATAAGTAATTGCAGTTGGATGCTAGCAGGTGATATGGTTGACCCCAAAAGGCCGCGATAACGAACACACGTTAGTAATGTATACACATACAAGCATATACAAACACATATCAGAAGTCCCTTTGCGCCATCTATCATAACAAACCCGGACCACCTTATCGTACTCGAATGAACGTCAGTAGAGTACAACTTCGGACGTCTCCGCAGTTATACGCCATGGTCATTTGCATAACTTCTAATCAGCATAACACTAACCGGCAGCGGAGACGAACTTTGTAAAATGCACACTAATTTATTCCTTTTCAGTTATTTTCTACACGTAGAGTTTTCGTAAGTGCTGCAGTATATCCAAGGCTGTTGCTGGGCTTTCTTAAATTAGCATCTGCTAGAGAATTATTTGCCACTGGTATTTTCTGGAAAGTTTAATGTATTTAAGATCCTGAATTACATTAGACAATTAAGTTAGGGATCGCGTTAATTAATTAGAAACTTATTTAGTAATTCATAATCTGTATTATTAACGCTAACAACATTCCAAATATAATTGGCTATACAGATAGACAATTTTAATTAGTTTTGAAATATTTAATAACCATATCTTGAACGTTTTTCATTTGAAAATTTAGATTTTATGAATGTGATATATTTAATAAACAATTGTGAGATGAATTCTGAAACTTCTTTTTTGAACCATTTTTTTATATTAAAATAATATTAGAGTATTTTAAACATATTCTTTGTATATGAGAAAATTTGGAACATTTGTACCTACTCTTATCCCATTCTCAGCCTTTCATAATGTGCACAGACCATTCTGATCAAGATCGTTATCTTTTTGACAGATTTTAAATTTTCACAATTTTCTTAGCGTCCACATTTTCGGAAACAAATAACGATCCAAAACGCCACATATTAAAGCAAACTTATTCATGAAAATTTAAAAGGCTTTTCACAGTTGTTCCGAGTCATATACACGTTTCTTGGAAGTTCAAGTAATGTTAAAGGCGCTAGATTCGGTGCAAGTAAAATTTAAGCTCATGTTGGGTTGTGTACATGCCTTATATGAGCTCAGTAGTCCCAAAAAAGGTGGCCGTAGTTTGAGTCTCAAATCACGAAAGTTAAGAGCCATTAAGAAGGCCGACGAACTGACCCGACAAGCTTCGTCAATGGCTATTAAAGGCCTGGAGTCTCTCTGTGGTATTGCAAAATGAAATATCAAAGCTACCTTAAAAAAGTGGCACAAATAGTCAAAACCGCTTCTTAGAGAAATCACCCAAATTTACAAAAGATTTACTGAGTAGGGTCAGAAAATTGTTACATTAACATACAATTTATTATTGTAAATTTGTCTTTGTTTTTCTTTCATTTTAAATACAGTCTATATTTGGAAGCATTTATTTTTCTTCTTAATCAAAGAACTTTATATGCAATATTCACCACAAATTTATAATATAGTTTTAAATTTCATTACAATAGGTCAGGAATCTTCCAATATGCAAGTGAATACTCATTTATTGTAATATTATTCTATTCATCCAACCGTTGGGTATACTGCTATTTTATTAGCAAGATGCGGTAGGATTATTGTTTACTATTAAATTTATATGAATTCATTTTTATAACACTTTTACTCTGTATAATTTATTTGGGATACTGTTATTTTTGTTTCTTTGGAAAGGTTTTACAATTAGTACTTAACCCATTGTACCGTTAATCCTTTGCATTATGCGTTATTGAGGTAGGTCCAATTTGCAGGGTTTTGTAATTTTGAAAAATCGAAAGTCATCTTTTCGTTTCTTTAGAAAAGTTTTACAATTAGCATTTAACTCATTATACAGTTAATTCTTTACGCTATTTATTACTGATTTATATTCTTATATGTCTTCACGGACTGGTGTTACCAAATAAAATTTCAACAGAGATACCCGTGTTAAAACCATTGTTATAAAAATAGTTTTAACACGAGTGTTGATATTTTATGCGATGACACCAGTCCGTGAGGACACATTAGCCACAGCCACTAATGACAATAGAATATGACCATCATAATATTTTACTTCACAAACTGTCTCAATATGGTGTTAGGGGCATCCCTAACAAATGGTTTGAATCTTATGTTACTAACCGAAAGTAGAGGGTCAGGATCGGTAACTGTCAGTCCAGCTACACTGGTATTAATAGAGGTGTAACCCAGGGATCTATCTTGGGACTCACACTATTTCTGGTCTAGGTAAATGACCTTCCAAACATTCTCCGAAATGTAGAACGAGTCGTTCTTTATGCGGACGATATTAGTGTAGTTGTCAGTTCTTCAAATGTTGGTGATATTTGTGATGTGACCAATGAACCATTTAATAAAATTAACGATTGGATGGTGTCCAACAAGTTAATTTTAAATAGGCAAAAAACAAAATTGGTATACTTTCACAATAGGATTAAGCATATTTCCCATGTACAAATTAACAATGAGCTCTTCGACTGTGATTCTTCTTCAAGAATCCTTGGTTTGCTAATTAACGAAAACCTTAAAGGGTCTGCACATATAGATGAGGTATGCAGAACTCTGGCTAAGGTGTGTTTTACCCTTAAGCAGCTCCGCAGATCCTGTAATTTGAGTACCCTGCTTACTTTCTATCATGCTAATTGGTGGGCAGAGTGTTCCTTATGCAAAAACGGGCCCTGAGAATTATTTTTGGGTTGGGCTATAGGGATTCTTGCAGAGAACGTTTTCGAAGTAATTCGATATTAACTATTTATGATATTTATATAATAGATCTCCTATGCTTCGTTTATAGGAACAGAAACGCTTTCTCGAGTGGCAATGTAAATCATAAATACGATACACGAACTGATAATTATTTATTACCTACCTCACACGCAAAATCTACATTCCAAAAAGGAACATACGAGGGAGCGTTTTTATATTCGCGGAATGGGGGACAAGGGGTGGAAATAAAAAAACCTAATTATTTTTCTTTTTCAATATATTCACCTGCAAGACGGATACATTTTTCACATCTTTCAATTAATTTATTTATACCCTCATAAAAAATGATTTCTCTTTATCTGCAAAATACGCCGAAACTGCCTCCTTGACTTTATCATCGGCAGTAAATTTTTTACCCCGTAGCTCTTTTTTCATTTTCGGAAACAGGTAATAATCACTCGGGGCCAGGTCTGGGCTGTAGGGTGGGTGATTCACAATTTCGAAGCCCACCTTATGCAGGGCAGCTAACGCAACGCGGCTCTTGTGGACGGGCGCGTTGTCGTGCAAAAGCAGAACACCTTTTGTCAATTTTCCCCGTCTTTTCTCTTTAATGGCTTCTTTTAGTCGCTCTAATATTGAAGCGTAATATTCTCCGGTTATAGAAACACCTTTGTCTTTATAATCAATCAACAATATTCCTTCCGAGTCCCAAAATACCGTTGCCATGAGTTTCCCAGCTGATTGTGACACTTTAAATTTCTTGGGAGGTGCTGTGCCCTTTTTATGCCACTGCATGGAGCCTTGTTTGGACTCAGGTTCATAATGATGAACCCAAGTTTCGTCTCCAGTAACAATTCCACTCAATACACCATCCTTGTCTTCATTACAGAGGTCCAAAAATGCACGCGAACACTCTGCGCGCTGTTGTTTTTGCGGCGGCGTGAGCATTCTCGGCACCCATCTTGCGCTGACCTTAGACATGCCGAGATGATCGTGTAGGATTTTAAAAATTGTTGTATCGGATACTCCAACCATTTCTGCGAGTTGTTTCTTCTTTAGTCGAGCATCTTCGAGTACAATTTGTTCAACTTTTTGGATAAGTGCTGGCGTGGTCACCTCAATGCTCCTGCCCGGCCTCGGGTCGTCTTCAAGGGATTCCCTTCCTTGTTTAAATAAACTATGCCACTTGTACACCATGGTTTTTCCTGGACAAGAGTCGCCGTAAACCAATGACATCTCATTCATTATGGTCGCGACCGATTTTCCTTGCCTGGTAAGGAACTTTATAACGGCACGACATTCGATTTTTTCCATATTTCACTTTTCACTCCTGATTATGTTACTTGGTTGACGATAGCTCAAAGACTAACTGTCTAATAACAATGAAACTTCGTATTTATACTAATCATGAGTCGCTGCACAGGCCACGCCCCCAATGCGCCTACTCACCCCTCTACAACCCGCTCATTCCGCGAATATAAAAACCCTCCCTCGTATTTTATGGGATGTAAATTATACAATAAATTACCACTTTGCATTAGAAATATCACAAACTTCTCTATTTATAAAAGCAACCTTAAGCGGTACCTGCTTGCGATAAATTGTTATTGTATAAATGACATTATATGTCCAAATTTATTGCATCTTTTTTTCTTATTGAGACGTGTTTCTAGCATGAGTGTACGTAGTATGTATTAATTGCTATTTTCTTATATGTAATTATATGTCCTGTATGCACATTGTTTTAGAAATAAAATTTATTATTATTATGTTCAAACAGCGCGCCCGCTATGTGCTTTAGGTTTTACAGGAACCATACGCATCCCACAGATAGGGGGGAACCCATCTAAATTCCTACTGACTCTGCAGACTAGTACCCGAACAGATACAGTTGCTCATCCGGCAAGGGAAAAATACCTCTATCCCACATGTGCTTTCAACAACTACTTCCGCGAGTTCTACTTATACGGTCAAGCGAGTTTGTTAAATCCCCTGATAAAAATAGAAACTGCTTTTCTTACATTTGCTGGCAATGGAAGAATTTAAAGCAAATATTTTCGATGGTTCCTAAATCAGACATCTCATAAAGGATACTAAATTTGAGTGAGTTTGAATAAATTACTTCGACAGCTGCTATCTCAGTGATGCAAAACTTACTTGGAAATCGAAAATCAGGAAATTGTATATTACTAGTAACAGATCTACCTTTATATTTAAAAAATATGTTTCCGAAAATCTATAAGATCTGAGTGAGGAGCGGGGAGAACGTGTGCATCAGGAGTTACGTGTCGTGGAGGATCGTTATAGGGATTTCCGGAGCACACATACGATGTATGAATATTACTGATCACTGACGCGTCATTTTTTTAAAGCTACACAGTAATAATTAATCTTTTTCTTACTAAATACGTTTGTTCGTGTCTAAGCATAGGTTACTTGTAACTCGAAAACTAGATCTAATAAACAAAATCGACTTATATATTTAAAATGACTACGTTTTCAATAGCCAGCAACAGCGAAAATATTTCTGGCAACAGATATTGCAAAACTAGTGTTATCGATGCCCTAGTGCTCAAAGATAAAGTATTAAACACAATACGAACAAATAAAAATTCAGACTTTGTAGATATTTGTGAAGTATGCAGAGAAAATTTTATATTATTCACGTTATTGCTTTTAGTATTAATTACAACCTTTGAATATGAAAATACAACCAGAAGATACGTAAATTCCCAAGTAGATACATTGTGTAAGTGAAAGAAGAAATCAATAAAGCAAAATTGCAAATCATTATGCGGAGTGAATTATCCATTTCCTCTTTGAAAAAGGTTTTAAAACCTCGCCTTTCGCTCCGGTCGTAAAAAAATACACTGCAATAAAAGCACTATTTTGCATGTGAAAATAATTACACTGAAATGAAAGAGTTCCCACGGATTTCTATTTTTATCACGTTCCACAAAGTTCTAACTCTTCGCTTCTTTTTCCGTTTTCCCGTTTTTTTTATTCTTCTCACTACGTACCTCCATCGCAAACTGAAAAGCGACATTTATATATTCCTTTTTGTGTAGAGCCTTTAGTACAATTAAAAATTATTTTGTAGAATATTTTTTGTAATTTTTTTAATTGCAGTAATTTTAAATAATTGGTGAATATCGTTTTCTATGTAGTACAGAGTGCGGCAGAAACGACTCTTGAATATTAAACAAAGCAATCCTAGAAATACACAGGCACACAAACACACATACATGCCACACACACATACCACACACACATCACACACACCGCACAGACACATTTGAAAGAGCAATTTGCCATTTACTTCACATTCACGTATGTACATATCTGTACATATCTCTTGGTTTTGAAAATACCCACGTCGGCCGTCCTTTTCTATGCAATGTTGAGGAGATGTTCTCACTGCACGAATTGTTGTTTTCAAACACTACCAGGTATATCAAGCGGCTTCATTTTCAATATCGAACCCGTTTTTCACTAACTGACAATCCATAACAAAATGGTTTTCCTGTCAGGAACTTTAGCATGTCGACCGAGCCTAAATTGTCTACAAAATAAGCATTGTGTTCTGGTAAGCCAAAGTATGTATAGTGGATAGTAAATATTAATAATTAATAACCCTTTTAAATGCGTAACTCCAAATAAATAACCTCCAAATATTAACAATTTTAAAATGCATTAAAAAGGTAGAATTTCTATATATTACAATCATTGATATTAATCCCAAATTACGAAGAGTTACTTATATGTTAAGCATACGTATTAAAAAACTAGTTTCGTTGTATTTAAGTGAATGAAACGTTTTACAGTAACAACAAAATGAGGGATTTTATTTATAAGAGCAGCACCAACGATGATTCAATGCCCCGAACTTAATTATTGATCACATGGCCTTTCACTTTCTTAGGCTGCGTGTATTGATTGAGTGATAAAGTTTTCAAGCTATTTGTGGCGTCCTCAAGAAACCTTGAAATCCGATACTCTCTACAGCGTCTAAATTATGTCATTAGAATTGTTTTTTGTTGAAATTTAATAGTAATTCTTCATGTAATAGTCGAACATAATTATTACAAATGAAATAAAAATGTAATGTTTTAAGAAACAGAAATGCTACGTAGATGAAATATTTAGGTCATCGAATTTCCCAAAAAACAAATAATAAACCATTTTAATCATTTTTGAAGTAAGAAATTTCTTTTTTATTATTTCTAATTGCATTTTGCTTCTCTAATAAGGAATGTTTTCCATATGAAGAAAGAATACTTAATCACTAAGATTGATATATAACCCCTTTCTACATTAACTTTCGTAATTCTGTATACGCATTTCGACAACTAAGTTGTCATCATCAGCAGATAATTGCAAAATGTCGCACCTGGTAAACCACGGCGAAAAATACCTGTACGAAAACAAACTCCGTACGCGATCTGTACCGTTGAAAACCAAAATGTACACTGCAATTATCTGCTGATGATGACAACTTAGTTGTCGAAATTCGTATACAGAATTACGAAAGTTAATGTAGAAAGGGATTATACATCAAGCTTAGTGATTAAGTATTCTTTCTTCGTATGGAAAACATTCCTTACATGCTTACTGTATGTATCGTAAGGATGGCAATTTCCATACTTGCAAGAATACTTTGGAAAGCAGACAATTACTCGTAGAAGTACCTATCGAGGCTTCATACTTCACACCTTCCCCCGTACTATATAAGACCTGTATATACTAGGATATGCTATTAGGTGTTCTTAACCAATGTATATAACAAATATGTTTTTCTACAAGCAGCAATAAACTACAACAAACGATTTTTTTAATTCAACAGACCTTTGAATGTCATCTTTCCAGAAGTCGAATTAACCATTGTTAGTTAAATAAAGATAAACAACAAAAGCTAAAAGCTTTTCCTTTAACAAAGATGAGGTGTCTCATTTATTACTTTCTGATTGATTTATAGGATTCTAAAAATAAACAAGTACGCTGTTATGTTCGCACACGTGCATAGACAAACATGACGTCCTTCATGAGCCCGCGATTTATGTAATGACAGTTTAAGCGACCTAAGTGGTTTTACTTCCATTCGAGAGATTGGCGGATTGTTCTCTCTTACTCTTAGGATAATAACATCCACTATGTACGCATAACTTGTATATAAATCTAGATTAACACGTTGCTATTTGTTTGGTCACCAGATGATGTGACGATTAAAGGGAATAAGTGCTTTCACTTCTACCCAAGAAATGGATGTACAATTCTCTCACTACTTTATACATATTCAATATATTGTTTTATTGTTTTAATATCTCTTCTGCTTTCCTTGTATCTTGTAGTTAAAAGAATGCCTCATGCATTATCTGAATTAATTATTTCTACCAGTGTATTTTTCGTAAATATAGCTTCAATAATTTACGTAACATTATAAACATTACTTGAAATGCAACGCTTTCTATGTTGAACTTTCAGTTGATCATAAAATTAATTTTCATGATGTTTAATTTGGTGTATATTAAAGTATTTCTCTTTCAAAATTTTCACTTACACTTATTTTTCACTTGAGCGGCTATTATTGGTGATAATTATTGTGCACTGTTAAAGGAATTCTCATATTTGCACTCCACTAGATTACCTGTTTTTATATTCTGAATCTTTTTTCCATATGGTGGTATTTCTATTTTATAAATAAATACATGTAACATAATTTTAAATACATTTAACACTTATAATCCAAAAACATGTTATTTTTAAATAAGTACTAGAGAAATATTACTTTTTCTGTATTATTTCAGCATTTATTATTAATATGCTATCATCGAAACACAACTGTGGCACTGCAATAATATTTTGCATTTTCCACGAAACACAATGCACATACCAACTGTTGTCCGTTTATTTCAGTTTGCATATTGAACAGTCCCGAACATAGGGCTGCTCTTTATTGTTCGCTTTGGAGTATTACTTATGAATGGTCCAATTTCCCGAATGCAAATATTAACACAATGATATATAATCAGTCAAATGAATCCGGCAGAATAAACGATGGTATTAACTTCTGAAAAAACAGTGAACATTCCCGATATCGAAAATGCATAATCCGTGAGCATTCGTTTAAAAAATGTTTCGATAAATGAATGAATTTGAAAATTTATTTAGATCAAAATGTATTGCTAGTTGTTAATGGCCTTGTCACTACCTGAAAATACACGAGATAAATATTTATCGTACAAAATATTTCTTATTTCATTGCTTTATTTACAATCTACTTACAATAATTGAAGTAATCAATAAATTGCATAAATTTAAATTATTGGAGAAGAAAGATCTTCTGATCATCCTTACCTAGGTACTTAACTTCAGTTTGGACTAGAATTTGTTAATTATTGAAAGGTACTGGACATCTGTCTTATAGTAAATATCTTTTGAATAGATTTTCTATCGTTAATTTTTATTTTCCATTCATCAAATCAAGTTTGTGGAAATCCAGCTGATCATAAAGATCTTGTGATGCGACTATTGGACCGTTGTTATGGATAGTGATTATGACATCAGCAAATGTTGCAATAGTTGTGCTATGAACTGTTGCCAGTTCTGAGTAAACTACGAAGAATAACGTACCCAATACGCTCCCCTGGGATATTGAGTTCACTAGTTGGTTATCAAAGTATGTAGAGTTATACTTAATCTGAAAATACATTTTCGATATACATAATTTTAGTAGATCGTAGTATGAGCTTGCAAAAGTAATTTTCATTTTTTATAAAAGTACAGTGTCTATCTTTATTGAATACCTAGACAGCGTCTAGAAAAACTGCTGTGGATAGACTTTCTTCTTCAAAGCTTTTATTGACTTTGTTAACATTTTCGTTGACATTTGTGTTTATTGTGTGATTGAACAATAATCTCTAAAACTAAACTGGTAATTAGGGTTGATAATTCTCTATTTCTTTTAATTCTATCCATCTGCTGCCTTTCACATACTTTATTGGTTTTTTTGGGGTGTGAGAAGTAAACTGATGGGACGATATGAGGTGGTTTCATTCACTAATTTTCCTGGTTTGGGAACCATTATAATTTCAAATTTCCGTAGTAAATTAATAATAGACAGCCTAGGAGTGGGATTACATGGAGAAATATTTGTAAGATATTCCCAATCTGTTCATCATCGTGATTAATATGTAGAACGAGTGATGTGAATACTTGAACAAGATGTACAGCAAATGTATTTGCGTTTTCTGTGTTACTTCTAGACTAGGTTCTGTCTGATTCTTTAATTGGTGCTATAACTTGTGTTACTTTTTTTGTTATCCTTCAAATAGTGTGGTTGTTTTTGTGTATATGACGTTCAAATGACGCATTTCTTGCTTCTGCTAATGTGTTGCCGTTTTTTAATATGTTATATGTTTTAGTGAAGCCATACTTTTCGGGCCCGCATTTTTCACTTACTAGTTCCTTTATATAAAGAGAGCATTATAACACATTTTTTGCCCACTGGTGATGTAGGCATTGAATACCAGGCGGCCTTCTGTATTGAGACTATAAAATACTGAATTGTTTGATCTAGTTCATCATAATCTTTAATTCTCAGACGTCAATTTATATGATCACTAATGTATTTTTGGAAGTTGTCCTTGTTCATTGCATTTAAAATGAGTGTCAGTATAGAATTAACGTGAAGCAAATATTTTTATACAATATTGGACGTCACTCTTGCTATATTCTCTTAAATGTGAACGTGTGGTTGTTAAATAGAAAGCAAAATTTCTTGCCTATTCTTAGTTCACCACGGAAAGATTCAAATTCGAAATTCAAAATATTTCGCTATTCTTTATGTACCGCGATCTTAGCAACAGGCAATAAGAACGAAGAAACTGTTGGCAAAGTTTAAAAAGGGCAATTAATTAGACTAAATGATGGAAAATACGTACGAATGAATAAATCGGTACATGTTAATTTTGTTGATAAGTAGAAGAAATGTTTTTTGATATCAAAAAGCAAAACCAGCATCCCACAGTGCGATTTAGCAAAATTTCTGAAAATATATCTGGATCTTAGATGAGAAGGTGAGAAATAAACGTCAGTCCTATCCAAGGGATAAAACGTCTAAAAAATGTTTTATTTTGATTTACATACCTTTCTTCTTACAACTTATTACTGTTGTTACTACTTTTATTAGAAAAAATGTAGAATCTTTCATAATCTTTTTTGTATGACAAGAAAATTGTCGATATGTGTTGGTGGAACTGGTAAAAAGAAGGCTGGGTGTAGGTGTTTAAGTAATTCAAATTTTAGGTTACAAAATAATATATGACTGAGTCACTTTTAGTGAGCAAAATAATAATTAATTAATTGAAAAAGTAAATGTCAACAATATGGCGAAATACAATAATGGAAACGATCGGCAGCTATATTCCTTATGTAATTAATATCAGCAGTATTTTCGAGATAGTGATATATACTCAATGACGTTAGAAGTGTTACACCTAGAAGGAATAGTTTCCTGGACGTGATTTTTTGGTAATGTGATAAGCTTAAGTCAAGAATGAAACGATCAGATTTCCAAGAAATTTTATTAACATTAATTTGAAAAAAAATCAATAATGTGTTTGGCGACCCCGTAGCTGTAGACACTCCTGTACACGTCTAGGCATCGACAAAATAAGATGGTCGATGTCTGCTTGTGGCACCTCGTTCCAAGCAACTTGAACTTGGTGGATTAACTGTGCCAGAGTTTGTGGAGGATGGTTCAAATTGGTCAGTCTTCTCCCCATTATGTCTCACACATGTTCGATGGGATTTAAATCCGGTGAACGGGGTGGCCACGGCAAAACATTGACGCCAGCTTCTCAAAGAAAGTCCATAGTACGACGAGCAATATGTGGACGCGCGTTGTCTTGCTGAAAAAGGACGTGTGGACGGCCATCTAGATAAGGCAATAAAGTGGTTTGTAGGACGTCATCAACATAACGCGCAGCTGTCATACTGCCCCGAATAAACAGAAGAGGTGATCGGCTTCCATATGCAATAGCCCCCCAAACCATTACTCCAACAGTCCTGTGTACATGCCTCTCAACAGCAAATCCAATATCACGTCGCTCTCCACGACGGCGTCTTACCCTCTGACGTTTGGACTGGTGCAGAGAACGGCAGCATTGGGAAGCAGAATGGCATAATGTCATATTCAGCGACGAATCGCGATTCTGCCTAGGCATGCATGATGGCCGTCAGAGGGTAAGACGCCGTCGTGGAGAGCGACGTGATATTGGATTTGCTGTTGAGAGGCATGTGCACAGGACTGTTGAAGTAATGGTTTGGGGGGCTATTGCATATGGAAGCCGATCACCTCTTCTGTTTATTCGGGACAGTATAACAGCTGCGCGTTATGTTGATGACGTCCTACAAACCACTTTATTGCCTTATCTAGATGGCCGTCCACACGTCCTTTTTCAGCAAGACAACGCGCGTCCACATATTGCTCGTCGTACTATGGACTTTCTACGAGAAGCTGGCGTTAATGTTTTGCCGTGGCCACCCCGTTCACCGGATTTAAATCCCATCGAACATGTGTGAGACATAATGGGGAGAAGACTGACCAATTTGAACCATCCTCCACAAACTCTGGCACAGTTAATCCACCAAGTTCAAGTTGCTTGGAACGAGGTGCCACAAGCAGACATCGACCATCTTATTTTGTCGATGCCTAGACGTGTACAGGAGTGTCTACAGCTACGGGGTCGCCAAACACATTATTGATTTTTTTTCAAATTAATGTTAATAAAATTTCTTGGAAATCTGATCGTTTCATTCTTGACTTAAGCTTATCACATTACCAAAAAATCACGTCCAGGAAACTATTCCTTCTAGGTGTAACACTTCTAATGTCATTGAGTATATTTATGAAATGGTTTGCAAACAAAAACTAAAGTGTGATTGCAATTAAATTATCACAAACATAGAATTTTATATTTATGTTTCCATTCCTTAATAAAACGTATAACATAGAACCCTTTGGCTGGATATAATGTCCACCAATGTCATTCTTGTTGAAAAAAGTAGAAGTTCTTTTATTTATTTTATGTGAATTTATATATAATATTGATATTTCAGCATTAGGATTAGCCAAAACTTGCAAAACGTCGCAACGAACTGTTAAAAGACGCTTGAAAAGGTTTCAGGAAACTGGAACGGTTGATCAGATAGAACGAAAATGTAGACCCATTGGAAATCCCAGTAAAAATCATGCAGAAAACGTTTGCCATCTATACAAATAGAAATGAGCAAGACGTGGTGAAAAAAGTGAATGCAAAAAAAAGATTTAATTAAAATTGAAAAAAGATGTAGAATTATAACATTTAAAAAGCAAAAGGCCCTTAAAAGAAAAACTGGGTAATATAGTTTGACGCCCAATCTCTCTGTCCCTAGTCAGAAGGTACTGAAAATTTACTCGCGTTTTCAAAATACATCTTTTATGATTCGAAAATGGTAATAGAAACGGAAAAGTTTCCAAAAAATTTCTCGGTTAGCATGCAATCTGTCAGCGTGGTTTACAGTGCGAAGCTTTTTTCAACACGGTTACAATTAGCAAAAACATTTGCTTTAACGAATGTTTGAGAAGTATATTACAGCTTTTAGTACAACTGGATAATCTTCAGTATTATTTTGGTCGGATTTAATAACTTCCCACTATTCGAATAAGATTAATATACTGATATAATAATTTAAAACATATTCAGTTCAAATTATGGTATACAAAAAAAAAACACATATCTACAAAACTGCCCAATCGAAAAGTGCTTGGCAAAAATTAAAACTAAATGAAAAATGTTAAAGAAGAAACTTCGATGCAGCCTTTTTAAAAAATTAGTGCATCTAATGCACTAATTTGATGATGAATGTGTGCAAAAATCAAACGAAAAGTTCGAAATTTTAGTACAGATAGGTTAATATAATGTTTTACTTTTAAATAATTGTTCAATGTTTCTTTAATAAAAATATTTCTTTCTATATTTAAAATTGAAATTTGTATTTTTAACACAAAATACCTGACGACAATTTAATAGTGGTCACACTTTTCTTGTAATCAAATGAACCCTTTTAGTTATGCATATGAATCTTAATTATATGGACATATAATATTTAAGGAAACATATTAGTACATATATTTAAGTAACCTGATTATTTATCCTCTGTATGCCGGCGATCTCAAGATTCTTTGAAGAGTTGCATCACTGGATAATGGTGCCGTTTTACAGAATGATGTTATGTTATTGCATTCCTGGTCTTTATCTAATTGTCTCTTTCTGAATGTGTCTAAATGCAAAGTTGTTAGTTTTACAAGTAAACAAACGATTGTGGGATTCAATTTTAATATTAATAGTCAACCTTTGAAACGTTTTTATTTTAGAAAAAGTGTTGGTGTTTATTAAACATTAATCACGATGTTTTAAATATCGTTGGACAGTGTTTCACCTTGCTTGGTTTTCCCACCAGAAATGCCTGTCAAATAGGTCTGCTGCTCGAATCAGGCACTACAGTAAGTACATATATTCGCTGTAATTTAGGTTGTTCTGTTGTAAAGTACCCGCCCTATATCAAATGTATAGACATAGTTGAGAGGGTTCAAAAGAAATTTGTTAAAACTATATTTCTGTAAATATGGCAATTATCTGTCCCACAATTATATGTACCTTTATAAACCTTTTCAACGAGTTTGATTATTTATATCCGCGTAATCGTAGAATATCTCAAATTATATTGGTTTACAAAATTTTAAATAATCATATTCACGAGCCAAACTTGCTAGCCCAATTTTCGTTTTCCATTCCCAGGCCTAGTTCTTGTTACACTGGAATTTTATATTTCCCATTGTCAATATTCATCATCATTCTCGATCCCCAATATTGTCTATGTATTTTAGTGTAAATACCTATTGTGTGAACATTGGGATATTTAATATTAAGTTAGATATTTTAAAATTAACCTTAGTTTGTAAGTTCGAAAAATAATTTTTGTTTTTCCGTCTCTTTTGATTTATATTTCTTAGAATGTTAAAAGGAGATAGACGCGTTTCTCGCTTTGTCGTTCAATATAGTGGACGACAGAGGGAGGCGCTTGTTATCCATTATATTTCTTAAATTATAAGCGCGTGTAAAATGTGTTTCTGTATAATTAAGTTTACCTTTCAATTACTTATTTTTTTATTATAATGTATATTATTCGTTTCTTTTTCTTTTTGTATTAATTAATTATTATTATTATTATAAGTTATAATTATTATATAATATTTGCCAAAAAAATTAAAATTAAAACATGAACCAATAATGTTCTCCATGCAACTATTTCACAAAGTTCTATTTAAGAACAGAACTTCTGTTATAATTTTTTTTGT
The DNA here is from genome assembly GCA_031893035.1 of Dermolepida albohirtum. Lineage (NCBI taxonomy): Eukaryota > Metazoa > Arthropoda > Insecta > Coleoptera > Scarabaeidae > Dermolepida > Dermolepida albohirtum. The sequence continues at coordinate 440,593 of JAVIWB010004799.1, read as the reverse complement.
TGTATTTATCTAATTAACCCATTACTAATGTCATAAGTTCTTGAAATTAACACTCTCGCTATATGAAGATACAAAGAAAACTGGAACGAATGCTGTAATAACAAAAATGCTTCAAAAAAAAACTCTCTCGTTACTCCTTATATTCTTTATACTGTTCTGCACATACATGCAAAGTTTTTCTGGTACTTGCACTCATATTTTTGCAAGAGCTTTGCATGTGCATCAGGTTTATTTGAATTAAGCAACGTATTCTCACTATACATCTTCTTTACAGAAAGGTTTTTCACATAGGATCGTCGTGTACTGTGACGATAAAAACTAAGGAAAGTGGGTTAAGAGAGTCAACGCGTTTGAAACAGGAAGTCATAATAATAACTGATAAAGTTCCCCATTCACCAAAGGAAAAGAATGGCGGTGGATAAACGTGAAGGGGGCGCAAACAAATGAACCGTGTAGGTTGCGTGATAAAAGCTCATAATACAAGAGCATAATACTACGTGTGTGTATATGTGTTCAAAGTACTTTTTTCACTCTTGCATGTCCTTTCATTTACTAACCCTGAAAGGCATCCATTCTTACCTAAAAATTATATTTATATTTAAAATTGACGTGTTGAAATGACTTTATCGAAAGGACGAAAATGGAAATAGCACGTGATTAATGACTTTAAAAAAAATATATTTCATTTCTTAAGTGGCACGCGTTCATACCAAAATAATAGCGGAATTCTAACAAAGGTCATACAAATATTAAAGCGATAAATACTCTATAATAACGGCTAATTAAATGACCAATTAAATACGTTGTTTGAAATACGTAATTTAATTGTAATATGAAATTTATACAAAAGAGTTTATCGTTAGAATATGTATAATATTACAATTAAGCTAATTTTAGGGTTAAATAGCGATTGTAAGAGATGTATTGCAGGAGCTGGCATTATCAGTTGTGTATTTGTGCATTTATTTAAGTCTTATTATTAAGACAAGGTCCTTTCCAAGTGAATTAATTCCTGAATATCAATTTGGTTTATGGAGCAACCTTGGGACGATTGACAGAATCGTTAACAAAGTGAATATGAAGGTTTAGAAGTTAATATACACTGACCTATAGCATTTGTAGACATTACGTACAACCTTTTGACAAAGTTTAGTACTCGGGCCTTCAAAATATCCGGGCCGTGCGGCATTTAAGAAATAAATAAATCTTACTTATAAAATAAATATAGAGATACCAACGATTATAATAGCTAACTTTGCTGATGATACTGCCATTTTAGTTTTATAGTAATTTTGCAAACGCATCGACAAATCAGTAATACACCCGACGAAATGTCTACAGTTCCACATAATTTTGTGTTTCCTCTATTGTCATTTGGCAACGGTAAACGTCTGGAGGTATATAGAATAGCATTTCTAAACGTAATGAAAAAGCTGAAGTATTATTTTGTAAATATCGCAACTATGGAATAAATAGAGGAAGTACCTGTAATATAAATGTATAAATACGAGCGAAATTTCTGAAGCTTCACATAGTTAAATAGACACAGTACGAGGTCAGGCATTGCCATCGAGTACAAGAAAACTTCTAAATATCTCCACCAGTTTATTTAGTTATTGCTAAATATAAATGACAAGAAAATGTACAGTTTCAGTTTGTAAATATGCCGAGAGGTAAATTGCTAACCGTGGACGAATAAAATAAATTGTTTTAAAGAAGGAGAATTTTCAAATCGAGCTATATTTCGGCTAGTCTCTTATTAATTAAATCTGATTTTAATTTATCAGTAACTAAGAGACGTATACAGCAAATTTTATTCGGTAGTAAACGTTTTCGATGAATAAAAAAGGCCCGAAAATTTGTGCAAAATCGTATGGGATGTTTTCAAAAATGGTATAAGTTCATATTTTCTGACGAGAAGAAATTTAATTTGGACCTGTCCTAACTGTTTCAAATATTATTTCCACAGTTAACACAACAAAAATCGAAGTTGCGAGAAATCGAAATTTTGGGGGCATTAGTGCTATGGTTTGGGCGGTTTTTGCCACGATGAATTCCGATTCATATATACAACTTTTGTAAGCAGTTCTAATAGACTTTGGCAAAGAAATGCTATCGCAAGACGGGATATTCACAGAAGTCAACGCCGCCTTCCAGATAAATAAAAGATTGGTTTCATCAGAAGGTTTTTATGTTATTACGATGGCCAGCTCATCGACCTGACCTAAAATTCTTTCTAGAAGAGTATACAAATAATTTAAATCTCTAATTCTAAGAATTTATTGGGAATAAAAATTAAGATGATTACACGAAATTATGCCAAGTGAAGCAAAAATAAACAAAGAAGCTTGTTCAAATTACAGAGGCTTTAGTGTTTATTATAGTGACAACGGGTAGACTACATGTGTGTTTTGACAGAAAGAGAGAGAGGGTAGAAGATGAATTTAAAGATTGGTAAATACAGAGTGGTCTCAGGCTACAAAAATCATGTACTGATAATCTGTTACAAATTAAGCTAATAGAAAATGAAATAGCTTACGATACTTTATTTAGTGTGTGTGGATTTGAGAAAATTATTTGACAATGTTTCAACAAATAAACTTTGGAACGGCCTAAATGAAAATTGACTATATTCACAATATCAAAGCACTCTTAAAAATTTCCACAAGAAAAAACAAAAGTATAAGACAGAATTATTGTCTGCGTCCTACTCTTTTTAAAATTGATATAGGCTCAGCTCTAAAACAGATTTACAAAATGTGAAAAAGGAGCTGAAATGCGAGAAGGATATATGTCCACTTTATTAATTGCGGGAGACTAGGTTGTTTTACAATAACGCCCTATGCCAAAACAACCTAATCACTTATATAATTCGGAAACTAGTGGAAATATACAAAAAATGGTGAGTTGAAATAAACATAGACAAAACACAATATATAATTGTAGGAGATCTGAATATAGATGGAAGAATAATTAGAAACACAAAATCATAATAAAAATATATATATTTTTGGATAATATGTTGTAAAATATTTTTTTTAGACGATAAAAATAAAGCAAATGATAAAAATCGAAGTAACATTAACAGGCACTATAGAAAAGAAAGGACTCTCTGGGTACAGACATAACAGATGAGTTACCTATGAGAATTTGGAAGTGGTATTCTAGGAAAAAAACGAAGACAGGAAAGCCAAAAAATCTTGAGTGAAAGAATCGAAAATAGCTATGAAAAGACTAGAAATATAAGAAAATAAAAATTAATATTAACTGAATTTTCGATGTTTAAGATTTACTTGGAAATCGATTTCGTAATATCGTTATTGAATATTACTTAAAATAAGCGTCTCCTGTATAATAGAATGTAATTTTTCATTATATTATTTAGTACACTATCATAAATCTGTATTACTACTTGTGCACCAAAAAGTCTAGTCTATTGGGCGATTCGTTCTTTGTACCACGCCAGTACAACAGGCAGAATATTCACAAGACCTCAACAGAAATTACCTTCGTGGGTTCCAAAAGAGCCCTGCCCCAGTTTCTCATTAATGCAAGTTAGATGCAGCCTAATTTCTGTCTGTTGTACAGATCTTCAATATCAATCATACCTACGTTGCATAAATACATCCTCAAAAGATAATGATCTGTTACCAAACCGTTAACCATACATACTAACTTCTTTTTTGGTATGTGTAATTAAGTGAATTGAGAACTTCTATCTCTTCTAGTAGTGTCTTAGTATGGTATTAATTTTCAGCCTATTTTTTTTTTCTATACATGCATCCAGTCATGACCAAATTTTTCGTTTAGTAGTTCTGAAACTATGAATTTTTATCTTATTATCTGTCACATCGTCTTTAATATCCTTGTGTCCTGGCACTTAAATCAGTGAAATGATACTATATTGTCTTACCACTATTACTTTTCATTTCTCCCTACCCTCTATTTCTATTTGTTTATTCTCTTCCTTTTTTTGCACTCACATACTTTCTTTACTAGTTTACAATTCTTCGTTCACTCAAAATGTGTCCATCAAATCAATTGAATTTATTCTACAAATTGTAAAATTAATATTTAATATCTAAGTCTTTTCATTTGCTATTCTTCTAGCCTATCTCATATATGTACATTATTATCGTTGTCAGCGTCTTGTTTTTATGCTTGACTGTAGATGTGAATGTGATTCATGATCGAAGAATAGGGATTGTCTCGTATACTCACCTATACACATCCGTTTTTGTTTCCTAGGAGACATTCATTACAATAGTCTTGTTTATTGAATAATATGTTTAAATTGCTTTTTGAATGCAATTATTAATTTTTATTTCTTGTTGTCAAACGGGCCAGTTAAGTAGAAATTTCTATTCAGTTGAATCCTGTTGCACCATTTAATACTAAAACGATTAATACATAGTTAAACTTGTTAATTGATATTATGGTAGTACTTGAATTATTGCATATTTATTAAAAATGTAAATACTAGAATTATCCTGTCTTTGTTCTAATTTATATCAATATTTACAAATTGACAAAATAACACTTTTTTTGTATTAACTACCTATCATATCAGATTTTATAAATTTGTTTCGATTGTATCACAAACTTTCTCAATAGTATAAATAAAACTCGTCGCTTTTTCGCCGTCTTGTCACAAGTTTAACAGGTTTCTCCACTCTACACTTTTTTCTTAGTAGTGAAAAGGGAACCGTTGGAAAAGGAGTGGGAGTTAAAAGCCGGCCTGAACCACGATCCAAATTGAAAGGCAAACTGATGTAGCAGAAACAAGCGCCTGAGTTTCTTGTCTATTTGAAACACATTTCCTAGCAGCAGCACCTCGCAACTAAAATCCGAACAAGATTTGGCACTTTGGCGCATCTACGATTTTGTGTCCCCAAAAGGTAATTCTTTCCTGCACCGTTCTCTGTTGCCGTGTAATCCGACGTGTGTTAATACTTGTCGTGTCTATATTTTATGTCCAAATTTTATCACATAAAATAAATTTCTTCGTATTTCATGTCGGATTAATAGTAATATTAATTAATTAATTAATAGTCAATTATCGTATATAGTATAGTATCGTATATTAGTATTATATAATGTAATTCATTATATTGTCTGGTTTTGAAGACCGCTATACAGGATACATCAGAAACTGGAGAAAGTATTTCGTAAGCCGATAGTCAATGCTACATAATATTCGTCATTTTATATAAGCAACAAGCATTGAAAATGTATGTAGTTAATTTTTGATTATTTTAAAATTATTCCACTTAAACCAACATACAATAATGTTAAATTTAGAGAATATGTAGTGAATATAACGAACCATAATGTCTAATCGATTGGAAAGAGGGCATTTAATTTGGATATTAGGTGTCCGGTATGAGCAGATCTGCGTTCCATATTTAAGAGAATGTCGTCTGTTGTGTTACCTAAGGAATATTCTTTGCAAGAAGCAATATTAGAAATTTTATCTTTAATTTAATTTTGTACGTAAATCATAGAAGAAGAAGGACCCAGATGAGAGGTGCAGCTTTTCAATAATTATTTCATTAAGACTATTATAATGAAATTTATCTTTTTGTATTACGGTCTTCCCCAATTACGATCCTCAAAAATATTTATTGTATCTTCAGACCCATAATAAATTTCTTTTGAATATGTTTTAATATACTTTGTCTTTTAAGTCTGTTCATATGTTGAGCAAAATATTTTAAATGTTCAAAATTATGTATTAAGAAATAATATATTGTATATAAAATGTCTGCTTTGTGAACTTTCGCAGTTGTTCTTCCGGGATACTTTATTTTAGATTCCGGGTTGGAACCGCTTGTACTGTCGGTATTTCGTCTTCACTTACATGAGACATCTTCAGCGCTTAACTGTTGCTACGGCTGTCATTGTTACACTGAAAACAATTGCAATGAAATAAGCTTCAAGCGCGACATCGACCTCATTGGCAACAGTTAAGCTCTTAAGGTGTCTTATGTAAGTCAAGACGAACCGTCGGCAAAAGAAGTACCGAGGATGCGGTTCTAAACGGAAGCCAAGATCATATGAACATATAAAAAGTTAATAATGCTTAGTATGAATTAGAGAATTGTTTGCGAAATCACGACTTATTTTTAATGAATAGACCTTCTTCCTCAGTGTATTATACATCAAATGCAATAACTAGTTATTCCAAGGTTTGTCAAAAAAGTCGAACTTCCTAAAAAGCTTATAATTAGTGGTTCACATTAGTATGTTATTGTATAAAAAATTCTGCGCCTGATACTAGAAATAATTATTTTATTAAATGAACCCGTTTAAAGTTATTTGCTTCAGATTCTTTCTTGTGAGGGGATGCTAATTTTACTGAATACTTTACGATTACACTGTACCAATACTCAGACTCCAGAAGAATGCAGCCTGAAGTGTTTAGAGAATCATCAAATAAGTATTCCGATTACGAGCCTTTCTGTTCTCCTCAAATAAATCTATATAATACAAATGAGATATCCTCATTTGATACCTCAACAAAAAAGTGAATAATCTTATCTTGTTTAAATTTGCAGTTTTTTTTGTGTATTGAAATTAAATTATTTTTCGTGAAACTTTTTATACATTATTATATTGTTTATATGCTTTCATAGGGAAAAAAATGTTTTCGTTGTTTAAAATTATTATTTTCCCGTGGTTGTAAAAAACACCAAATATTAAGAACGATTAGTCTAAATACTGCAAAAATGGCAAAATTTCATCTTGATGATGTTATCTTCATCATATATTTTACTAAATTTTAACAATATTTTCTGCATTAAGCCTATTTATAATCAGACAAAAATAATATGAATTTAAAAATTCATAACACTTACGAGATAGATTTGATAGGAAAGAAGACTTAAAACGAAGCAAACGAGTGAAGACAATGAGTTTTTATTATTTTTCAATTGGACCAACGATGCAAAGTGCCATTATGCCACTCGTGCAATTATCTTTGCAAAATTGCTTAAATTTCTGCTCCATTGTTACAGAAAGTGCTTTATCTAACCGAAACTACTTTGTAGCTAGGAGAAATTTGAGTTTGAGTATAAGTAAAAATGACCCTACTAGTGGGTAGGGTATAATTTGAACTTTCGGTTGGTACAAATTTTCGTTTTTATGCAAGACTGGTATACCAAAAGAGAGAGCTGCTTATCATGATAAAAAAGAGCTTTCTACTTTAAGTAATTTTTCAGAAATTAGCTTTTTCAATTTGTATAAGAAATCGACCTAATACAGTTTGACGTTTAACATAATAGTCTATGAAAATTATCCATTCCAAAACATCGTAGTCATTATCTTTTCGCAAACGGAAATATATCTTTCTTTGAGGGAGAGCTTGAATTTAAGAACACAGGGGTGAAGCTAGGTTTCATCAATCGTAGCAAATCTTCGCAAAAAATCATCCTGGTTCATATTAAAAAGCTTTATCGCCTGACATCGAATCTTTCAAGCTTTTTATTACATTTCAAAGTTTGCGGCATCCACCCAGCTGAAGGCTTGGATATTCCCAATTCTACATATAAAATGGAAGATTGCTTAATCTTATGTTATTAGACTTTAGTTCTAACGTTGCTGTTGAACGTGATCTGGTGCCGTTTGTTGCTGAGCACGTTTTTCATGTAAAATATAATACACACATTTTATCGATGCTAGTTATCTCTTTCATGTCCATTCTTCGGTAGTTCAAAACAATATCATCAACATTATTGACCATGTCTGGAGTGGATAATCCTGGTCGCAGATTATCTCTGATGTTATTACCACACAATTCAGTGGCAAATTATTGTTTCTGAAGAAGCGACGCCGCCCAATATGTATTGGCTTTATTTTTGAAATTTTTAATTTCTAAATATTTAACAAGCTTGTCTGAAATATATTCTGCAGTAGTAGTAGAATAAGAAATTACGACGGGTATATGCTCCTTTAAATTTGTAAGTCTCCTCTGTGAGAGTTAAAATTCATGTTTGGACGTAATTAAAATAAATTTATTAGATTAATTCATTTTATTTTTTCTACAATGAGAAGAATTTAATATTGATACCTCACGTGGCTTTTTCTTTGTAAGATTTCCTTTCATCTTTGAGTACTGCCTATTTAGTCCTTTTCTGAGTTATTCGATCCACACCATGCGTAAAGCTTTGTTCTATGTTTACCTTTTGTTCTTTTATGTTGGTAAATTCCGAACAATGACTAACATCGAAGCGAGTAATAACTGACTATCATAGTATATACATTAAGTATTTAATTAATGATAAAATATTAACTAAGATTATTGATTTATTTTTAATTCGAAGCTATTTAAAATGGTATGACAAAAAAATCTCAATTCTATTATAGCAGAACTTTAAATCGATTTTAGTACTATTACCTCCTGTTTGTTTTGATGTGTGTTAGGGTTAGTGTTAAGGGTTAAATGTCCCCTTAATTAATCTAAATAATAATAGGGATATTATTTAATAGAGAATATTTATTTGCACGTGATGGTTAGTAAATTTATTACGAACGCGTGTCCGGCTAGCTGCAGCGCTGCAATAAATGCAAATAAAAAGAAAAGTAATGTAATGTAAGGAGTTAATAATTAGTAAGTTAGTATAATGAGCAACAAAAGTCCAGGACGTGCGCCAAGTTTGAAAGAAGGATTATTCTTGGAAATAAAACAACAGGATTGCCCTTAAAATTCTATTATAAAGATAATTAATAAGATCGAGAGCAACAAATAAAACAAGACAAGCGTAATGGCAAAGCTGTAATAAAAGTAAATCTAAAGATATTAAGTTGTTTAACAAAATATAAAAAGGATTAGATTAAAATATGTATCGGACGATACATAAAATACTTGCGGTTTGTGTGTGTATATTCTGGGCCAGGATGTTAGGTATATTTTGCGGTCGCAAAATAATCACGTGGACACTACAAGCGCTGGAAAACAACTTCACGAACACGTCGAAGGGATTCGTGTGGACTTTGTCATGGTCGGAGAAGAAGTCTCTGTGTCTTACATGTGGGAGCTTTTAAAAGGAAACCGTAGGCTGAAGGGTAAGATACTGGTTATGTTTAAACTAACTAATAGGGAAAGAGCATAGGCACGCTAGAAATTGGCGCGCTAAAGATATAAGCGTAAATTGCAATTGTGATATTAATTTCAATACAAGCACCTAGCTGATAGATATCTCGACAGAATAATAGACGTCTATTCTGTGTGAAAAATAGAAGGGTTAATATTTGAATCTCTATTGCATTTAGATATCAATATGCGGAATAAATTTGAAATGTGCTTCAATGGAAAAACACCATTATTCGGCTTCCTAGAAAATGACAACGGTTTGTTTTATTACAGCCTGACCGTTCGTGACGAATACAAAAGATGCCTGCATTTCTATATACCACAAAAAGGTCAAACTAGATAATAATTTATGAATTGAAAATCGAATTATTTTTAAATTAAAATAACTTAATTTAAGAAACATGATATAAAAAATTATTATATTATATATTAATATGCGGAGCGTAACAGTACGAATTCGAATTATTCTAATCATGAATAATATCATATCTCCCTCTCTCGACCAATACATAAATGTATTGACCGACAAAGCAAGAACGCTTCTATCTTACAGATCGGAGACTATGTTTCCAGTGTATAATAGAGAGAGGGAGATATGATATTATTCATTATTTTCTGTATCGAAAGATATGATAAACACTCTGAAGGAATCGTTCATTAATAACACAAATCAACCTGACGATCCGTGATATCAGTGAAACATATGTAGTTGATAGGGTGTTATTAATAATAGAATGATTCCTTTTTAACATTATTCTAATCAGTTCTAGTTATAATGTGACAATCTATTGCTTGCTGCTTTAATAGTTGAAAAATCATAGAACCGCGAAAAGTGAGATTTAAAATTTCATTTATATTTAGTAGCGCTACAATGAATTAGTAAATTTTGAATTAAATCTCTCTATTCATTTCAAAATACATACGACATATATATATGTATATAGGTACATACATATGTATGTATATGCACGTTCATATGTAACAGACTACGGTTTTAATTTCCCGAGCAGAAAATTTCAATTTCGTAACACGTCCCAACAATTACCATTTAAAGCGCTTTAAATATTTCGCCGAAATATCAGGAACACGTTTACATTTTCGATTATGCAGCAACGATTTCAAACGGCGCCAGTAAATATAAAAAGTAAATGACAACATTGACTGTTAATTTTAACGTTTTTAACTGTCGAGAAAATGCGAAAAAAGTAAATCATATGAAACAAAAGAGAAAACGAAATGTCGAACAATTTTTAACTTTTAACGAAGCGAAATTAAAAAATTTTTGTGAAAAATTTTTTTTTTGATTTCATTATTTTATATCAATTCAGACATAATAATAAATACAAAGAAACAATCAATTCGTTGTGTAGTGCCTGTCATATAAAAAGCGTACGCTTTGATTTTGTCAACAGACATTTTCGATGTGCATTTATTCAAGAACTGTCGGCCGTCGAACAGTTCTCACATTTTCTGACATTCTTATGGTCCGTCGTCATACTGGGAATTTTTTCATCACTTCAGTTGTTCTGAAACTTACTCGTCACAAAACAATGGATTTTCGGTCAGAAATCGGCGCTCTGGGTTGAATTCCAAAGTGAGTACGAAACGCAAGCTAACTGGAATGCGAGAGCGGTTATTCGAAAAATAGGCTTTGATTGCTTTCTCTTTTCACTTTTCTACGACCTCTCCTGCCTTCTCAATACACTCCACCCTATATATTATATTGCAAAAAAGAAACAGTTTTTATTAATAACCACTTAATTTTCAGAAAATTTCTGAAATAAGTATACCTAAGTATACTTTTTTTGAATCTTCTCTAAACTAAGTAACAAATTTATTCACTATAGCATTTAGATTAAAACCAAACTATATACATCTTTTCATACATTTGTCCCGATAATAGTGCATGCATTTCCCAGGAACATGCCAATTCATGTTTTGAGAATGTCTTCCTATGGGATCGACTTGGTGAAAGGGCGTGTAGATTGTATTGTACGAAAATAAACATGAACAAACAAGAATGTTAATAATTATAATAATTTTTGCTGTATTCTTAGTAGTACAATAGATTTACATTCGAAATTATGCCATTGAAATTTTAAGGTATAAGGCTATAATGCTCCTTATAACAGGAAAAGCACCCGTTGAAAAGTATTGAGGTTATGTATTTGCTTTAACGCGACAAGTATTCTATAATTTTATATTGGTGAAACTTAAGGCTTCTTTTGGTGAGCAATAGGCGGTGTTTAGGCTAGCAGTAATTAGTTTTACATTTATGATATAGTCGGCATGCATGGAAACATAAATACACAAAATATAAATAACAAATAAATATAATTAAAATATTATTTGCTGTAAAATGTTACGTGCACGATTGATTAAAATTGTGGCATAGCGTACCACGAAGAACCTTTTTTGTAAGACAAAAACAGTATTCAACTAATTAACTTCCAAAGAATATCAAATTAAAAGTACACCATCTAAATTTGAAATTCTTTGGAGTGGTAGTAATGAGTTGTTCACTGTATCTCATATAAATATATATATATATATATATATATATATATATATATACATAGTTGCGCGTGACTCGTTCTTACCCTGATATTTGTTAATTTATCTCGGCTTGGGTCGCGCGCCTATTGGCTGGTCAGTTTCATTGTCGGGTGACACCTTCCTTTTGGTCGTCTAATAATACAGGTGTAGTGGCTCCTCCATTGTTGCTTCTTCGATTAGTTAGCTCTGTTTTCCAAATGTACGCCAGACGTGTAGCATCATCTCCCATATTTATACTTTCCGTATGTTTTTCGATTTCTATGGCTTCACGTATTGTTCGCTTATTCAGATGTTGGTATAACGATTACATTTTTTCTTGCTTGGCGACCGATCTTGCGTATTGCGTATTCATTTTGTCAACGTTTAATCAGCGGCTTATTTGTTCTATGTAGCTGACAGAGCACATTGCATATGGAATTTTGTAATGGCATTTTTAAAAAACAAGCAGTTTACGAAATACCATGAAAGACAGAAAACAGACTTTTTGACAAAAAATTAGTTTATTTTCCTTGTAACTCAATACATTTAAGCCACTGATATTCAAGTATTTTGTTTTATTGAGAAAAGCAAGGTTTATCAAACCGTTAGACATATGCGTTAGTTACAATGATTACTTTCTCATTCGACCCAAATAACTTACTACCGAGCCAAGCAAGACTAGAATATGGCGAACAATGTGAATACGTACGCCGTTCAAATTGTAATTCGTAAATTTTTGCCATTGAAACAGTTGAAATTTGAACATGTGCAAAAACACTCGTTTCTTCTTTAAGTGAAAGGTTTACCATTATATTATATCGTGTCACTTATCTAAAAGGAATGGATAGTATTCTCCTGTTATAGTTTTAACTTTTTGAAGTTATTAATAACGGGGATATCATCGCATTCCTAAAAGATAATAGCCATAACCATTCCAGCCGAGTGAATGGTCTTTGCCTTCTTCGGAACGCTTGTGTCAGCCTCAGTCTATTGTCTCACTGTTGTTTCATTTCCGGTGAATAATGGTGTATCTATGTTTTATCGACTGTTATTACTCGGCGCCAAAGTTCTTTTGGATTATGTTTCATCATCATTTATTTCAACATTGTAGTCTACGATTTGTAAAAACGTAGCACCCATCTTGCACATAATGTTTTCATACTCAATTCATTACGAAATGTTTAGAGGCTCTGCTACTTTACATAATTTTATTCGATGGACATCTAAAACTATATAAAGTACTTTTTAATAATTTCTGAAGGGCGCACATCTTCTGGGCGTCCACGGATTTGTTTATTATATAGGTCTGGCCACGTTTAAACCTAATTCACCATCCTTATGTGGTAGCCATCAATAGAGATTAACCCCCTTGTGAAGTAAGCAGACTTTAGCTCATCTGTAATTTCATTGTTTGTTTGTTTAAAAATGAAAATTAAATCGCTGATCGGTAGTCGACTTTTCCCATGTTTCAAAACAAATTAAAAACAGTTCTCTTTCTATTCAAATAATAATGGACGTTATATTCGAAATAAACACAAATTTTGGCATTCTTGTTGTTGACAGTGCTATGAAAGATTACCGTGTCAAGAATATTTTTATTGGTGCTGCCCTCTTTCATTGAAATCTATATATTCGCATGTTCACAAAAAAATTTCATATTTTAGGTCGGTATAGAATTACATTACAATTAAATTTCGACTGATTATTTCGTTAATTTGTACCTAATTAAAAATTATTCATTGTTATATATTTTGTTTATGTAATTTTAAAGAGCCTGCTAATTTAAGAGCACTTTTAGTGCAATTTTAGTTTTTGCAGCGGCGATTTTCAACTTTAATTATAATTTTTATAAAAAAAAACAATGCAATATTTCGTTTCAAAATGTTATTTTAATTAGTACAACAGTGAAAATTCCCGGAAATGATTTCAATATTTGGAATATACAAATGCCTGATTTTATCAAGCATATGTCGAATATTATGCGTTGTTTCAAATATAGAACATACATATTTCGTTTTATTATAGTTTTAATAATAGAACTGTACGTGCCGTAGTTGTTGAATAGCATAGTAGATAACGTTTTAATTACACAAGTTTCAACTAAATAACTCACGAAACTATTCGAATATAATAAATTACGCCGTTCACAAATTGGGAATGCATAAGTAATTTGTGCGTTACTTGCTTAGTTGGACTAACGTTGGCTCTGGATTATTCATCTTCTTTCCAGTAATTGGATAGACATAAATTAAGCATGTAAAGGCTATTATTATGCCCTAATGAATAGTACACATACTTATATCGATATTTATTATGCACTTACAATAACTTTATATATGGTAATACAAACCATATAACGTCTATGGAATTTGAATGGATTAATAGAAGATAAATAATATCTTTTGGGCTATTGCATTTTTTAAATTAAGAAACAATTATGTAAATAATGAAGGGACTAAATTGAAGTACTGAATTAAATAAAAGTAATTTAATAAAAATATATAATCAAACAGGTTTCGTTTATTATTCATTTTTGATTTAAACTAAAGTTCAAAGCAGGGAGATTATAAGAAGAGATCAAATTAATTAATTTTTGGGACTACTTTTTGATGCACGTCTTACATTCTCTGAAGAAATCCCTTCCATTTGTGTATTAGCTGGTAAATTATTTGGGTTTCCCGTAAGGTCTTGTCGTGGTTTCGGTAATCTACTAGCTATAAATGCAGTATATTATACACTACAGTCTGTATCACGAACAATATGTGACAGTCACGTGATCGTCTTCAGATTGGTTAAACACATATAAACAATGCGAAATTGAAGGATTGTTTACACATAACAAATTTGAGGTTATATTATAGTTTCTGTCGTTATTTCTTTAATCGATTATTACTAGTATTTATAGTTTGTAACTCTCTTTCTCAATTCATTGAAAAGTATAGAAAAGTGTTGATAAGAAGCAAAGTTAAACATCTAAATTTCGTGAAAGGACAACTTTTTGTAGTTCTAGAGATCGTACATATGTTACGTAAAGATGACGGCATCGCCATTAAGCAAGCGGAAGGGAAGCCATTTTAACGTGATTGATATGCAGTTGATATTGAATATAATCAAAATATAGAAACTACAGTACCCAAATTTCACCAAAATACATCAACTTACGAAACAGCTGATAACATTGTTATAGAATTAAATTAAACGCTTACATATATGTATTTAGAGAAATATCAAGAGCTAGTATGTATAATATTCTACAAGATCACATTAAACAAGAATTTCAAAAGCCAAAGTCTTATAAAAGAAGGCGAATTACACTATGTCGTGTAGACTATAACACGAAAGCATTGATAAGTCGTACAGTTTCGCTAAAAATGAGTTTCCTACATTAAATAAAATTTGGGCGGCACTAAAAGCAATGATGACAAATTGAAGTTTTCAAGGCAAACATTATATTGGTTATTGAGAGAGATACATTTTCGCTAAGACACTTAATACATTACTGGGTGAAATTTTAGCCTGCCATAACTTTTAGTTATAAAAAGAGAGCTAGAAATAGCTACTTAAATTACTACTACTGCTACTACTACTACTACTTAATATTTGTCTAGACATAGAAAAACAAGAAAAATCCTAGTGGAAAAGGAAGACAGTTGATATTATTACATATTGGTTGTGAGGATGGTTTTCTTGAGAATGGCCTACTCTTATTTCCTTCAAATAGAATAGGTGATAACCATGAAGAGATGAATGCAAGATTGTTTGAAAATTGTTTCGCAAAAATTTTACCACATTTGGAAATTAATTCTGTCATTATTATGGACAATGCTTCCTACGATTCTAGAAAATTAGAGAAAATATCAAACCTATCAATGAAGAAGTGTGATGTTCAAGAATGACGTAGTAGGTAGTAAATGAGCTTGCTAAATCCAAAAACAGACCAGCTTTGAGTCTTCCTCCACACCGCTATGAGCTGAATCTTATAGAGCTAATTTCGGGCCAAGTAGAAGGAGAAGTAGATGTAAATAGTACCATATTTAATTTGAACAACATTCAAAACTTACTTTGTGCCATTCATAATGTTACTAAACAAAATTGGATAAATGTAATTGATCATGTTGACGGTATTGAAAAAAAATGTGGGATATAAACTGAATAAGAGAAAAATATGTCATGTGCTCTCACAATAAATTCTTCACTATAGTTCCTTCCATTTATTTTTATAGGTTGTACTATTACAATTACGTTTAACATGAGAGCTTAGAATTTAATTGAAAATAAAGCAATATACATACATGCCATGTGCTCTCACAAATGAATTCCTCATCAGCTTTAAATCTTTTTAAATTGGAAATAATTAATTTAATAACTCGTTTTATATAATAATTAAAACTTCAATTTGTCCGAATTGAAAAAGAAATATTTTAATGTATTTTTTGTTTACAACATTAATTCAAAATAATCTGTAGTCATTTATTTTCAATAATTATTATAAAATAAACCAGTTAAACTATTACTATTATTACAACAAACTTTTTTTGTGTTAATTTGTTTGATTAGAGGTAAATAAATGATACAATAATGGTATACGTGTAAATCAAACTTTCGTGGCATATATTTTTGTAATGTTAAAAATATTCAGGTGATTTGGTCGTGATTAGTCTATCTGTTCGTGTACGAAGCAAATTAGAATATAGCTCTAAATTTTGTTTCCGTCCTATACATACCAGATTATTCATATTGAGCGCACATAGAAAATGTGTCTGAAATGCTTCACATATACGTTAGAATATCTATGTTAGTTACTGTTCCGCACATAGCTCTGTTTATATATATTTATTAGAACAGCATAAATTCCAATCTTTAGCTGATCGAGGGCACAAGTACATTGGAAGGTCGTTGCTTAATTTATTAACAAATAAAGTTGATTCACCGGCTCTGGTTGCCCGCATTAATTTTCATGTACGAGCACTTATTACTCGATATTATGATTTTCTTAATAATAGTGGAGCTAATAAAAATATTTTAATGAAGTTACCGATTTTTCGTATGACGACGAGCGACCTTACTAAATATTATTAGGAACTTTTCTATAGTTACAACTTTCTTTTAAATGTTTTATGATACTTCTTTTGTTAGGACTATATTTTCGTTTCTATAATTTTAATGTAAAGCACTCGATTTTGCTTCAAAAATATAATCATATATTGCCCTACAAATAGACTGTCTGTTGCACAAATAAAAAACATTATTATTATTATTATTAATATTCAGTCCTACTTAGGTTTTAGCAAATAATTAATAAAACAGTGACTTTTGAGCAGTAGAGATTGAATAGTGCTCCAAGAGCACTCCCATAACTCTAATTAATTTATCCGTAGTAACGGGTGTTTTTTTAGAGGTATAGAACTTTAAGTTGGCAACACTTTTTTAACTTTTTGTCAGCTGTTAAGTGATTTATATTTAGTTTGGTTTGTCATTTCAACATAAATAGACTGACGCCTGAACAACGCTTGCAAATTGTGCAAATTTATTTTGAAAATCATGGTTCTGTTCGAAATACGTATCGCGCACTACGTCAATATTACGGTCAACATAATCGTCCATCAGAGCAATTAATTCGATTAACTATGGAACGTTTTCGCACCACGTATACTCTAAATGATAACACGCATCCAGAGACACGTCGTACAGTGCGTACAGAAGAAGTCATTGCTGCTGTAGAGCGTAGCGTAGAGGAAGACCCGAATCAGTCTATCCGCCATCGTGCACAGGAATTGGATATGCGGATTTTGCGGAAAGATCTAGGTTTGCGTGCTTACAAAATCCAACTCGTGCAAGAATTGAAACCACACGATCACCTAGCAAGGCGTAGATTCGGTGAATGGGCTCAAAACAAGATTGTCGTTGATCCCGATTTTCATAATCGAATTTTGTTTAGCGATGAAGCTCACTTTTGGTTGAATGGATACGTCAATAAACAAAACTGCCGTATTTGGAGTGATGATAATCCTCAAGTGTATGTTGAGACACCGTTATATCCAGAAAAACTGTTTGGTGTGCTTTATGGGCTGGTGGAATAATTGGTCCGTACTTCTTTAAAAACTAAGCTGGCCAGAACGTTACAGTCAATGGTGACCGCTATAGAGCCATGATTACTGACTTTTTCGTTCTTCAATTGAACAATCATGATGTGCAGGAGTTGTGGTTTCGACAAGATGGCGCAACATGTCACACAGCTCGTGCCACAATTGATTTATTGAAGGAAACGTTTGGTAACCGCATAGTTTCACGTTTCGGACCCGTGAATTGGCCTCCAAGATCGTGCGATTTAACGCCGCTTGACTATTTTCTGTGGGGATATGTGAAGTCGCTAGTCTACGCCGATAAGCCCGAAACGATTGACCACTTGGAGGACAACATTCGCCGCGTTATTGCCGATATACGGCCACAAATGTTGGAAAAAGTCATCGAAAATTGGCCCTCTAGATTAGACTACGTCCGAGCCAGCCGTGGCGGTCATATGCCAGAAATCATATTTAAATTATAATGCCAGAAGATTATCTTTCGAATAAAGTAAATTTCATGTCAATTTAAAAAAATCATATTTGTTTTATTCCATTTCAAAGTTCTATACCTCTAAAAAAAACACCCGTTAGTATTTAATTGATTAAGATATTACAACTTGTGTTCAGAGTAAATATACATCAATGGTTTGAATGAACGCCGTTCAAAAAAAAACATCCATCCACTGAAATATATTTTTATTGTGCGGTTCGTTTTTACATATAATTTGTTGTAAGTAAGACACTATATTTTGTTAAAGTCGCCTATGGTATATTCGGCACGGAATTTCGGTTTCCTGCGCTGGATTTACCTTGACATTAACATTTATAAGACTGATTTTGTAGGTGATGTAATGTATTATAGATTTCAGTCACATATTAATTATTGGTTTCTGCCCTATACATTTCTATTTTCATTTTCTTATTTTTTGTCTACTTTTATATTTTATCTGTTAGATTTTTAATAAATTATTATTATTCTCACTATTGAAAACCGAGGCACGGAAAATTACTTTAAAAATCTTGAGTTGAGAAAGCGGAAAACTACTTTTTGTAGAATATTAATATGAGAATAAAAAATTTTCAAATTTTTGTTTTCCAATAAAAACCAATGTTAGTAAAAATATACATATATATTTAAAAGATAGATTGAATTGCAAAATATCGAGTAGGATTTTCAAGTAGCATCCAAGAGAAGCCTCTATTTAAGTCGAAGAGCAAAAACCAAAATCATTAGATATCCTTTCGGAAATGGACATCGAAATAAAACAATTCAAAATACAAGTTAATTATTATATTATATAAATTACCAAAGATCTTAATTACACAAATATTCAAGACTATGAAAATATTAAACTTGGTAAGAATCCATCAGATGTGACATCCTATCGTCTCATTAATCAGTCTTTTATCCATACTCTCAAAGATATAGCAGTCCACCAATTTCGCTTCCGACAGACGCACAATATAATAGAAATTCATAGAGCCGCCAACATAATTAAAGAAAAACATACTTTTATTTAGCTATTTTTCAAAACGTCTCCTAAGCTTTTGAAAAAGCTTCGCACAATGGCTTAATTTGCAAAGTAAAAATCGACTATTAGTCGAATCTTAAAAACAAATTTTACTTTATGACTTATACTAAAGCACAAAGACCTCTGCTTTGCATTCGAACTAGCGTATTCCAAGGCAGCGTTTTAGCACCTATGTCTTTTACCAACAAAACATTTTTCGACTATCAACATTCTAATATCAACTATCAAAATTTTAATGTCAACATTATCGCTGTTTTGTATTCAAACTAACATACCTCAAGGCAGCGTTTTAGGACCTATATCTTTTACCCATAAAATATTTTTCGACTTTCAACAATATGGTAATAGGGACATACAGTCATGGCTACACACCGGGACCAAACAGTTGCTCCATAGTTTCTTTAAAAGTATCCTGACGATAGAAGCTGTTGGACTTGCAGAAAACAAAAGCAAACTGCAGGAAAACCTCACACATACTATTAGAGAGTAACAACTTTACTCTCAGGAAACAAACATGCCCTGTAGTATATCTGGAAAAGATTCTATTCCCTCAAAAGGACGTTATTAAATAGCTGAATTTTTATATAAATTGGGAACTTAACTAAAGTAAACATATATGGACTAAACCTTGTTAATTAGGGCTTTCCTAAAGAAAAACATAATAACTCGTTAACCGCAATTTCTGCCTACCATTACATAACGAGTAATTCATTTGAAAATAGATTCTTAAACGATTTTGGATAAATGGAACTTAGTTATGAGGAATAGTCAGTGACTCCAATATTGTGAAATTAAAACGTTTTTGGTAAAAAGATCCTACCAGCTGTTTGCAATGCGTTCCGATGTGTGTCCAACTACGTCTTACATAAAGACTTAATTATAAGCATATCAACTGAATGCGTACATTGCATTTTACACATAGAATCGGACATGTCTAAGCTATCGGCAAGGTGGGTATCAGGAATCTTGAATCGTGACTACGAAAAAACGTAAAGAAAGCGTCGCCATGTAATGATGTTTAACAAGAAAAAGTTTACTTTATCACAATGTTGTTTTCAATAGAACCTGACTTTACCACTATGTTATTAGACCGAAATTCAATAATGGTTATATTATAGTAGCCCTTTTCCAGACGAAGCCAAGACATTTCCATTGGTGTGTAAAGGAATCGGACGAACGTAATACGCTACCTAGAAGACATTTTTTCATAGATTACCTCGCAAAGGGCAAGCCATTAACATGTCGTATTATGCTGCTTTACTCGACAAATTAAACAAACTAATTTTTGCTAAAGAATCTTCTGTGGTGTTAACTTGACTCGTTAGAGTTTTCCGATTGTGTCAATCTAGCGCCACTTATTTCCTAAACTGAAACTCTTCCTTGTTGGAATGAAATTTCAGTCGAATGATGCCCTTTTTCTGCAGCGGATGGGCAATTTTAGAATCTAGAGAGGCTATTGCGAAAATAGCATAATGGCACTTCATCGTTGGGCCATATTTGCCGAAGTTGAAATTAATAAAAAACTTAATGCCCTGACTCATTTGTTTCATTCCAAGTCGCACTTTTAATGAAATAATCCTCGTGTATGGGACGTCATCTAAGATTTAAACAACATATCTAGTTGTTGCGAATTAAATTTATTGATTAGGTTTCTTTCTCTCATATTGTTTGGTTTTCATCAACAATTATGTACCCTTATTCTATTACTTCTTAACTTTTGAAACAAGGAAATGAAAGTTTTTGTTATTTTCAAAACCATATCAGAACCATACACTTTGCATCAAATAATGGCTGTTAACGAAAAATTTCATAATATTAGCTTATGTTATGTAAATGTTCAACAATATTAGTCCATTATAGAATGAAACTTTTATATATGTGATAACTTGCAATATAACTTTTTATTATGTCCATGCCCTTATTGTATCATATAAACTTTTTAAACATTTTAAGATTTTATGTGCCATAAACGTTCTTCTATTGCTGATTTATGAGTACGATATGGAGCACCGTCTATATCTATATGTATAGATATACAGTGAAATTTTAGACCATAAAGATTTACGTTTTATCCAATATTTTTTTTATTTCCCATTTATTACTTCCATTGAGATAAGATTGATTTTACACTGAGAAAAGCGAATCATTACATTAAAATTGCTTGGGACAAATATTTTAAAATAATCAATTTTACAAATATATTTTTGCGTTTCATGTTTACTACTGGAGCTTCAAATGTAATTCTTGTTTAATTATCAAGTCTCACAATCAAATCTAAGTTACCCAAAAATTAAACGAAGACCAATAAAGAACACGGGCAAATTTGCATTATTCATACACCAATGTCAGACACATTTCAGGCACGTTTTGATAGTTGTGTAAATTAACGCATAGTTAGTTACGCTGTCAAATAATTTTTACAAGAAAAGTAATGTTTAAATATTTAGTTGTAAAAACATTAGACTTATTTTGCTTTCTGTTCCGAATATGGAGCAATTTTTCTATCAAGAAATGAGATACAGGCATCCCATATGCTAATCATTAAAAATAGAAATATCAAAAGCAACTGTAATAAATACGTATTTTATAGATAAATGTAGAACTTCCAACTAGTGCAAAAAATAATCATTTTAACAAAACGGTGCGATGCATATACCAAAATTTTGACATACATTAATTTAGTTGACTACCTTAATTAACTAAGCAAAAAAGATGTAATCCTATGTATGGACTTAATAAAAGTATTTACAAATTATTTAGTTTTTAGAATTTATTACATGTATTACGTCCAGAAAGGTTATGCTAAACTATAGGTAAAAATTATAAAATTAATCCGCTTGATGTAACAAAATGTAAATAAACAATAATACAATATTTCAGTTTACTAAAAAAATATAGAGCAATACATGCGCTTCTTGAGAAGAAACCGCAAAAGGCTTTGTTGTTTGGAAGTTTACCATGTATATTTTGTGGTTTTAAAAGAAGAAAGCAGCTAAAAAAATTTGGTTCTATTATATACCAATAACATAGAATTTATGTACATCATGGAAGGGCATTGTTTGGCCAATTTTGGCAAATATATTGCACTACTGAAGTACAATATTTGATCAAAATTTTGAGACTGTACATAAGTGACTATGATGTAATCGATATTTTGTGTATATGTTCATTAAAATTATTATCAAGCGCTTTTGTGTTCTTTGTTTATTTTCGTAATTTTTTTTTCAAATTTCGTTGTTACACTTAGAGTTCAAAATATCATCAATTGAGCAAATATCAAAATTGATAATTTACATTGATCCAGATTTTGTCTAGTGTAGTTTGAAAATATGTAAAGTTAGCATCGTCAAAAAAGTGATAATAGTGTCCAAAGAAAGAAAACTGTTCCCTAAGAAAAAAATCCGTTTACAATTATCAAGTGAGATGCTAATGATTGCTGACGAGGGTCTCTTTCTAACAGTCTAACACAGGAGATCTTTTGTGCTTAAATCTTACCAACCACATCTTGTGTTACTACTATTAATCTTTTCGCACATGAGGCGCTGCTGATATGTTAAATAAAAAATGTGGAAGTAAGAATGGTGACATGGGAAGGTTAAGTTCGAGGCTAACTCTTGCGTTATCATAACAAAAAGTTTTAAAAATAAATTTAATTTGCGATGAGAATCAAAAGTCCAGGACGTGTGTCAGCTTAAAGTAAGATTACTAGCAGGAAAAGAATAAAATTTTCAATGACTTCAAGGGAAGGTAAGTCGTATATAACAAAACAGTAAAATGTATGATTTTATCCTAACAGTAAAATGCGTCCCTTGCAATTTTTAAAAAAAGTGAATAATTTATTATATAAGCCGGCGTGCCAGAGCCATATGGCTGTCTATCAATAGTTTAAGCTTGTTCAGTGATTTTGAAGAATCATATAAAAGCATATTTTGGGAACAACACAAGCAGCTAAATCTATTTTTAAATATTAGTTACGGCAAATTCAATAACGGTAGCGCTTTTTATTATATTTTTTTAAAGTTTGGTTCACGAAGAAGAATTTTTAACAGACAAAATTCCCGGAAAAAGATTAATAGAGATGATTTCAAGGCATTCTACTTCCGATATTCAACGGGTTATTATACCAAACGGATTTTGTACTGTGAAAATGACTCCGCGCTAGTTTCGGAGAATAGAAGTCGCCCAAAGAATAGTTTTAACAATGTAAACAGTACCTATAGGGGAAATTGGCGGGGTGACAACCGAAATGATCGAAGCAACGGTAACGTTAGATAACGCGGAGATAGAAACGAGCACGCAAAATTAATTATATTAGCGTTTCAAGGAGGATGTGGTGGAACTTTTAACTTGCTCAGATGTAGACGAGTTTGAGGAAGACAAGGCGACACCAGAAATTACATTAACTATTGGAAATGAATTTTATTGCTTCAATCGGCAGTAGGTCGAATGTTAGTGTTACTTCGAATTTAATCCTTTTGATAAAATTGAGACAAGTTGTAAATATCTGCCTGTTTTACCTGTAAGTAATACAATCGCTTCTATTGCGTAGGAACCTAAGAATCAGAGAGTTAAAAACAAACTAAACTTGCTATTAATATTACAGGCATTAACTTGTATACTATTCTCTCGATTATTCCAAATTTTAATCAGGAATTAATATTGAGTTGTGATTGGCTAACGTATAATAAAGCTTTTCTTAAATTTTCAAAAATCTGTCGACCCCTTAATTATGCGCAGAACATGCACAGCATACCAATGAAAAGTAAGCAAAATTATAGTCTAAACTATAATATAAATTTATGTCAAAAGTTAAGAAATATCGACCAAAAGGACATGAAACAAGTGGTAAATATTTCTTGTAAAAAACCGAATATGCAGATATTGATTTCAAAATCGCGACGGAAAACGCGCGTCAGGACGTTTTAAAAAAACTAAAATTTTGGAATTATTAAAGGAAAGCGAAAATATATTTTCTGAAAATTCAGGTTGTATAAAATTAGAATTAAATGATAATTAGTCTTTCAATGTGCAGAGTCATTCAATACCGTTAAGTTATCAAAGCGAAGTTGTAAATCAAATCAACGAAATGTTTTCCAAAAAGAGAAATGTAAATATGTTTCTCCACTTCCTTGCGTCAAAAAGTAAGATGCGAATGTAAGAATTTGTTAGGATGCTCGAATGTTAAGTTCGGAAATAAATAAAGACTGTCGCGCCACCTAATACAAATGAATTGCTAGTTAACGTCAAAAACGGCCAGAGTTTCAGCACTGTTAACTAAATGGCTTTTTACTGGTAAATATCCATACAAAAAGAACGTACTAAATGTATAGGGTTTATAATGGAGGAGAAACGTATAGCTTCAAGAGACTACCGTTTGGCCTTAGCATATCTTTTGCTAGTTTAATACGTTGCCTTAATCAAGTTTTAGGTCGTTATTGTAACACATTTGCGAATGTCTACGTGGACGATTTAGTAGTTTATTTAGAGAACTTAGACGAACATGTTTTTCATTTGGGAAAGATATATAACAAAATCAGGAATGTTGAATTAACTGTGAAATCGTGTAATTCATTAGGAATAAAGTTAACTTTTTGGGACACGCGATTACAACAGAAGGTATTGCAATGGATCTGAAACGAATAGACTCAATTGTTAATATTGGAATTCCACGGAATATCAATGAGTTGCGTGGCTTGTTAAGATTATTCAGTTATCAAAATAGATTTTGTGAAAAGTATGCGAAACTAACGTTACCCCTATGCAAACTATCAGAAAAGAGAGAAAACTGGCAACGGACATCAATCAGAAATCGATGCCTTTAACAAGATTAAATACGCGTTTTGCAAACTACTATGACTGCATATCCTGACATGCAGGGTGAATTTTATAGAGAACATGACAGTTCGGGCTATGGTTTGGCAAATTGACAATTTCAAATATCAAATGAAGGCGAGAATCAGATAATTGCATTTACAAGTATGACGTTCAAGAAGGTGTAGTTGTGGTACGCTACTACCGAAAAGAAAGCATTTGCGGTCATTCATTGTTTACGTTATTCATCTTTTATGTTCTTATTATTCGATGGACCTTTTCTTATTCGTCAACAAACGGGCCCAAATTCTTATATTGTGGGTACAGAAAATGAGATGGAACTTTCCAGACAAACTAGTACTTTTAGAATTTACCGCTGACTTTGTTTATCTACTTACATATATTCGTTCTGTCAATGCATATTGGTTTCTTTAATTGCTAACTTAAACAGCCGCAATAACTTGCTCTATTTAAATTTGGGTGTAATGGAGTAGTTTAAAACCTGAAAAAAACTAATCCTTTATAAGGGGTGATGCAAGAGTGTAGTGCTATTAATGTACGGGAACAGTTGGCTTAAATTCGCCAACCTACCAACACAGTCTCTTTAACTGTTAATTATTATTATATATTTGAGTTATATCAAGCAATCACATTAGTATTACAAATGAAATACTGAATAGTAAACAAATAAAAGGAAAGAGAGAAAAAAAGTATTTATTTCTCTATTCCTGAGAACCCGACGAAAAGTCCTT
This sequence comes from Dermolepida albohirtum, assembly GCA_031893035.1. Classification (NCBI taxonomy): domain Eukaryota; kingdom Metazoa; phylum Arthropoda; class Insecta; order Coleoptera; family Scarabaeidae; genus Dermolepida; species Dermolepida albohirtum. Next base: position 414,807 of record JAVIWB010004799.1, on the reverse strand, counting down.
TGCCAGTAGGAATAGATTTTTTCTGGCGTTAGAAGTACTCTGGCCGCAGAACGTTACCTGTTAAGCCTCACTTTAACTCGACTAAGTAGTACGCCTTTCTATGTGGCAAGACTAGCTCTAAACTTCCTTGAAAAGTTCATATCCAATCTTTCCCCCAATAGTTTAGAATATGATACTTTAGGAATACATTCATTATAAATTGGAATTTATTCCACAATGAACCAATTAATGTGTAAATAATCGGGAAGAGTCAACGCTATTAATAAAAAACTGCTTTTTGTTTTCAAATTTGTATACATTTTTACTCACCAGTACATGTATATGTTACTAAATAATTATCAAAATATAGTAATGGGCACTAAGAATTACGCGTTATATACTCTCGATTTGGTTATTTGTCGAGATGTTAGTTATCATTTGTTATCAATGTTAACTATATATATGTTTCTTTTGTTATAGGTAAGTGGATTTGAAAAGTATTTATCGCCCAGACGCAATTAACTTCTATTGAATGTGCGTAAGTATATGAATACTCAACACTTTTGAAACGCCCGCATAGTTACTCGCACTTAAACATTTTTATAGAAATTGTAGAAATAAGTCGTTCATTTTGCTGAATGCGCAATAAAAATTAATTATTCGTTTTTACACTTCTTTTCCATTTTAATATAGTCAGTGATGCTTTTATTTATTTTTTTTAACAATGGAAACAGACAGATTGACATAATTCTTAAGGATCGGTTGAAACGACTTGAATCGCTTTTCGTGTCTTCTAAAAACAATTTAATAACTTACACATACAAATGCTGACTGACACGCAGAAGTGTACAAGCTGGTAGCTGTAACGCCGTAGGTGCAACTACATGCAAACGTTTTTGTTGCTCGAAACAAGGGAATAACATGCGTGTATTTCGCGGAACATCGTAAAGCTTTTCATCTTTATTTGCGTGTTATATAATAGACCCCGGTGGAAATAGTATCTTTTCTACTAATATCACTTTGGATGCTATAAATTCTATTTTTATAGTTGACGTTAGCTGAAATGTGGATCTGGAATGAGGTACTTTATTTACTGTTAAAAGTATTTTGAATCATTTTGAACGGCATATTTTATTAAAACTCACAGAATTGTAAAGGTTGTTTCTATCAAAAATTAGAATGCTACTGAAGTAGCGATGTTAATTAATATTATCAATTTACCCTAACTTTTATGTGAATTTTTGTAAAATTCATTGCTTATACAAGTAAATACGAAGAGCTTTTAAATTTAAATTATATATCAAATTTCGCGTTAAATGCAAGAAACTAGAAATTTGTATGTACGAGGGAAACTAAAAAAAATATACATGTATATGTTACTAAATAATAGAAACAATCCATTGTGTAGCAATGTTAAATAGTCACATTTTTCTGCTTACGTGTCAAATTTAAATTCAATTCTTTCTTTAATTTGTACTATATAAAGTGATTCAAAACAAAAAATGTGTTTTGGAAAACTAGAGTGTCAAATATTTGACTGAACCCGATAATTCCCCAAAATCTATGCAAAAACGAATAATTGTAGTGTATAGGAACGAGGTTTCGTCGTATTTTAAAGTAAAACATTTATCAAAGCAATTTCAGTGTGGTCGTGAATCCGTTGAAGACGACTCACCGTCTCTGGAGACCAAGTTCTTCTTGTTGAAGACATGCCAAATGGGACTACAATATCAATAGATATTTACGGTAATACACAAGGTATCCATAGTCGGCTTCGCGAGTGTAACTTCTGTGAGCTGGACCACTAATCAGAGAAGGGTAATCTGAAAAATTTTCAACCTAACATAGAAACAAGTATTTTTGTCAAATTTAGCTTTATTTTTCTCTATGTATGGTACTATATATATTATATTTTAATAACAAAGAAAAATTAATTCTATCACTTACATATAAAGTATACAAAATTATTAGTCGCAAAATTTAAAAACCCTGTATATAAAACGAATTTTCGAACAAACCAGAATTTTATATTTGTATATTGAATAAATATATCTGATAGTGTTCTACTTAATTCTAAACACGTACTTGTGATTATATAACAAAGGATATATAGACTTCTAACAAATGTTATTACAACATATACATATCTTTGTGTCAATATAGAATAAAACCGTATTTTATTTGAACGTATTGATAGCTATTGTAAAATTTAAATAGGTAGTGATGCAAACAATTCACAGTAGATAATAAACCTAAAAGAACAAACTATCTGCTTCTGGGCTTGCAGGATGGAACCACGTCACTGGTATAACTGCCGACATTTCGTACCTACTCGTATGGGGCATCTTCAGGGCTCAACTACCGCTACTGTCTGTCGTGCTGGGACTGGTCGATGGTGGACGGGTTTATACGGGTAATGGGTCATGGTTCAATGGAGCGTTACGGTTGCGGTTGGGTTGTTTGGAGATGCAGAATTGCCAGGCGTTGTATAGGGGGTAACCCTCATCGCGGCTAAGGTTATTGGGGTGCTTAGAGATCTCTATATATTCGCGGATTTTGCGACCATAGTAATAGTTAGTACGGGATAGAATCTTGGTAGAATTAAATTGGATATGATGCCCGGCTTCCAGCCTATGGTCGGCAAGTGCAGAACCAGCTACGCTCAGTAACCTAGTACAACACTCATGCTCAGAAACACGAGTGCCGATAGACCGCTTTGTTTCACCAATATATACATTGCCGCACGAGCAAGGAATCCTGTACACACTAGGTGATTATATAGAAACACGGTCTTTTACGGAAAAAGGGTTAGATAATTTGGAATGCGGTTTAAAGATGGTTTTGATTTTGTTTTTGAGAAGTACCGGTGTATTTTGCAATCTACTGATGCGGTCAGTAACACCTTGTATATATGGTAGATGGGCTTTGATTGTCCCATACAAGTAAAAACGTCGGCAGTTATACCCGTGACGCGGTTCCAGCCCGGAAGCCCAGAAGCAGATAGTATAGACCACGACCGCGGAAGTCTTCGTACCAGACTAAAAGAACATAATTTTCAATTAATACAAAGTAAATTAATATTCGATGGAAGTAGGAATCGGAAGAGAAATGTCAAAAGACTTTAGATAATGAAAACGAATTTCAAAATTATTACAGTAAAAACAACAGAAACTTCTTAATTTAATAGAAAAGAATATTTAGAGTTTAATATAAGTAAATATATAATGGGTTTATATAGATAAAATATATAAATAATTAAAAAGGTAAGATGGTAATAGATAACATTATTATGTAAAGAGAAAATAGTGAGAAACATGTTTATGAAAAGATTTTAAAAAAATATTACTGTTTTAAATATTAATATGAAAAGTGAGGTTTATATGATAATGAAAAAAGTGAGGTTATATTGACATAAATATTATTAAACGCAAACATTAACACAAATGTATATATGTTATAATGTAGTTATAATTGAATCTTTAAGTACTAGGCTAGTTTCAATGTACTCATGGAAATTTTGTTGGAATATTCTAATTTTATGTAGTTATGAGATAGCTTTTGAACGTATGTGATTATATAATTATTCTGTAGTCTTTTTTATATTCGTTAAGAAATCAGATATTCTTCTATTAATAATATTTCAGTTTTAAATGTTATTAATTATGTAGTGTAGGTAGTTGTAACGATATAGTGATTACATTGTTATTACTAAAAAAATAAGAAATAAAAATTTTCTGGTAATCTTAATATTAATAATAATAATTCATACACAATAAATTTCGCGTTCCTTTTTTATTATTTCATAGTAAACCTAAAAAAGAAATTCTGACACGTATACATCTGCCTAAATCTTAATGTTACATTTGTACGTGTTCATCTAAATGTAAAATCTTAATGTTGCTATCAAAGTTCCTTTCGTGAATGAAACAAGAACGGAGGCGATGGTACGAACGGGATATCCAAAAAAATGAAGAGAAACAGAAATTATCTCTATTTCTGTCGAGGGATGGCGCCCGATGGTATATGCGTTGTGTTTTAGGCATGCCTTTGCGTGTGACTGTCAGGAGACTTTTCCCGGACTGGCTAAGGCAAAGCAACGAAATGTTGGCAATGCGAAAGATGTCACATGTTTCTCCCTGTATGTCGTTTATGTAAGCACTTTAGAGGGCGCTTTGATATTCACTTTTCTGTGAATGTCAGTGCGAAGGAAGAGACGAAGAAATTCCACCTAACGGACCAGTAAATTTGACGCGAAGGTGAAAATGTAATATGTACGAGGTGATGGTGAGTGCGACGTTTTAGATTTTGTTGGTCTCCTTTTTTTTGGTCGGATGATATCTTGATTGAAATTTGATCGATGTTTTCGCGCGGTATGCAGGTAAAATATAAGTTAATATCTGATGTTGAACTTTTGCTCTCTCCAAAAAAATTGATGGCAACAAGGAAAGACGCGTATATTCTAATACTGTGTAAACATGTAATATGGTTATAACAGAAACGGGGAGCTTTATATCTTGTTATAATTGATCTACTACGGTACTATTAATCGAATATGAAATTTATCATATGAGTAAATACTAACGAAGAATGAAGCTCTTCTTGGTTGATTATAGAGCTGTATAAAAAATAAATCTGCCATAATGTTTGTGTTAAATATAAGTATACTAGAAATAAAGTCTATTGTACAGTATGCTTTTATTGAACAAATATCAAGCAGGACACTAATAGGAAGATATATGCAAATAAAGGTCTATCATCTGCAGGACTAAATATTAATGAAATGTTGCCGTGTATTTTGCAATTACGCTTATAAGCATTATATCAATATATAATGTGCAATACATGTAATTGAAAATAGTAAACATTGCACGTCAATACGCATATGCATAACTATTCTTATAAAATAAAATAAATTCTTAAAAAAAACGTACAATTGTACATTAAGATTTGTTTTGTTTCAGTATGAATATCTCATATCAGCAACATAAAGAATGATACAGACATACTATAAACCACGAAAGTTTGCCAGTGTATCAATAACACTGCAAAATACGAACATATGTATACTGGCATTTGTCTAATACATCGGTAGTCACATATGTTGAAGAAAAAAAGGGCGCAAACGTTTTTCTAACAGAGTTACTCGCTATGTCTTGTCAAGAAGTCGTGAAAAACTAGAAATAGACGTATGCAGAGCATGTGTATTATGCACACATGTATCACGTATAATACAGATGAAATAGTGTTTTGACTTATGAAGTTTGTGTCTTCTACGGTTCCGATATTGTTATATTCCTTGTATTTTACCGCTGTTATTTGTTATTGTTCTGACAACTAATTTATCATATTTATTTCATCATCCTTGTAAGTTTACACTTAGGTAATCTACGTAGGCAGCTCATATATTTGTTATTTACAGGTTTACTTCAAATAACTCGATTATATTTGTTATAAATATCTAAGCAGACTTTTAAGCTAAATGTTCATATTCTTTCCGTTCACGAGAATTGACATGAATTTTAAATTGCGCTTTAATTTTCAATTTTTTTGAAAATTCTAGTTTTTATTTATTGTAATTAATTACCTTATTTAATTATATTTTATAATCATTTACATGGCAATTCTTTACTTCTACATATCGTCGTCGTTGTATCCTTTTCACTGACTTATCTTCAGACATTCATTTCTTCGTAATGGAAAATATATAACTTATAACTAGACTCATATTGCTTTTATTAGGCATTTTGATGCTGATATTTCTTGAAATTGATAGACTCTTTGGCGTTTCCTTATCCACAAAGTCTATAATCCTGATTTTTAGCCAATGGACAATATTTGGTAATATATTTATGCCTAGAACGTTTTATGATTCATGCAATGCACAAAGAAAATTACGTGTCCTTTTATGGACAGCGCCATGATTGTACTCTGGCGACATATCTAAGTATATAATAACATAAGGTATTATAATAATAGGTACTAATATAAGGAATAAATAATAATAAGTAGTATAATAGTAGAACTTAAACCTATATATAAAGAAATGTTAGAGGTAATTTATATGCTCAGTAACAATTTATGATAATGGATTCTTATTTATGTACGAATATAAGGTCGCCGCCTTCGTAGATGCATCTTTTAGGCCTTTGAACTAAGGAGATAGTTTGTAATGAAGAACATATACTTTTTTGAAAATGAAACTATATTTAGACTTTGATGTACTTTACCTTTTGATATACAGTGATAACATAATTTTAAGAATTTTATCTTATTTTTATTATATATATATATATATATATATATATATATATATATATATATATATATATATATACTATATGACATTAGTTAAATAAGTATGAACATGCAACGCGTGTTTCTACCTCAACCATACATATTAATTTGCGAACATATATATATATATATATATATATATATATATATATATATATAACTGTTCGTGTACACTATTGCTATATATTTTACAATTACTAAGTATTACTGTTGACTACATTGAGCAATATATATATATATATATATATATATATATATATATATATATATATTTGAAAGAATCATATCAAAAAAAATCGTGCATACGTACATATTTTAGAACATTATTCTAATTTAGCCTGCGTACATACATATGTCAATTTAAATTAATAGGCAGCATGTTACATGGCAATGTAATTATTATTTATTAAATTATCTTGCGTAATTGGAAATTTGAATTGTGAATTTTTGCTTTTTGAATCTATAATTTTCCAATATAATTGGGACTGGTAATAATTATTAGACGAGTCGTTAATTGATTTTTAAAATTCATCACGTAAATGCAAACGTATGTAGGACATAACATTGTTAAACACGAAATACACAAGTGATTATAAATTATCATATAATTTTGATTAGTGAACTGACAGCGATTTGTAATCGTTAGTTGGCAAAATTTTGTACATTATAAGCCGAAAACTCGTCCAATAAATCTTGTCCGCCGACATAATAACGCGTCACATTATACATTTAACATAACAAATTATTAGTAGTGAATATGCTTTCATTTGCAACTTTCGTGACATTAATACGGGAGACCGTGTTATATTACCCATTTATTACGGTATCGATTCAGAATTGCGTCAATTAATCTTCGTAATTAGTTTTTCCTGCTCTACTACGCTCGTAAGTCGCATGGGATTGTTCAGCTACATCTGTCATGGAAATATATAGCCCGTTATATGTGTTTGATATCCGCGCTTTTTTTCGATTGTACAGTTTAGGTTCTCACACATACACACGTATGTTACATTCTTATCAATTACTATTAGACGTCGTTCCTATTTAAACCTGCTTTCTTTTTAAGAATTTCGTTATTTTCTTTTGTAACAAACAATATGCAAAATATTATTACTTGTTCTATTCTAAGGACCACGACCTTTCCAATCAAATCATGGGTAACTTTACCAATTGTTTTGGACAAATCTACATTTACCTGTTCAAAAGGTCTGTTCGAGAATTATTGTTGATTACCATTGACCTGTCATTTACGAATACTAATAAATACCACTCAGTTGATCTATCCTCTTAAAAGTCGTGTTAATCATTACTTATTTTAGACTTAATCTTGTTATTTGTAAATTTCTTTGTTCAAAAACTATCAACAAACAAAGCTGAAACTGATTGGTAGTTTACTACTGATTTAATATAATTTTATTTAGATAGTTAGTTTCCACTTGTTTGGAAAACTAACTCATGGCAGAAATATTGAAATGTTCGGCAGACAGTTAAAAAGTCTGATTAAGAATTTTAAGATATATACTACAAATCTAAATTTGTCCCTTTCTAAATTTTAAATTCTTTACTGCTAAAGAAATATTTTTCTAAAATATATTGCCAGTTGTTACGGATTTACTTTGCCTTTCTGTTTAATTTTGCGTTTAACTTTTTTTTATTGTCAGTATAGTTTATTTCTTCATTCATATTTCGTGTACCCCACTGTATTCTCCGTGTTAAAATTTTTACGAGTATTATAGTAATATAATTTTCACATCCTCAACAGTTTTGCAGTTTACTCTTTCATTTTATGACTTTATTGAATTAATTTATTACGGTCTAGAATTGATAAGCTGATCGATCGTAAATATATTATTTTAATAAATTCATTTATTTCAGGTTTGCATACAACTAATTAACATTTTTGTTTTATAATTATACTAATTTTTTTCGTAATATAAATTGTTTTGTATTCATTTTAAAAATCATTTCTGGTATTTTTAATCATCCCATGAAGGTTATTATAACGTCATCTAGGGTCTCATAGTTTCATCTTGGTTATTACTGTTATTAAAATTTCGTTTTGTTTTTTTTTTCATTCTTACAGCAATTAATTAGTTTCAGTCATCTAAATATCGTCATTTCTATTTTTCAAGTTATTTTAAGTCTTTGATTTATTTAGAGAATAACCTAAACGTAACTTTCCTTATGAACAGCTTTTACGTCAACATGGAACAGTTTTAATAGTTACAAACTCTCGTACAAAATCATTTCAAATATAATTGATTGTACTTGGTTGTTTTCTCAAGTAAATTTCAATGCACTTAGATTGTCTGCTAGACACTGCGGCATTTACTTTGGACACTTCAAAAATTAATGCATTAGTGCAGGCATCGTAGCTACATACATATATACGAAAATTATGAAATATACTTTAGAGATGTGTTCATTGGTAGATTTCATGCACTAAACACACACATATATTTATTATGTAAATAAGTTATCTTACCAATTATTATGAAAAAAAAGAGTTTGAATTTGATTTAATTTATGAACATTGGTTTGAGCCAAATATTATATAATAAATAAGATGAGTGGTCGTTAATTTTAAAAGTGTTTGTAATTTTTAATTTGAACTAATTAAGGTAAAATTAGTGTTGTATGTTTAAATTTATTTTTTTAAATTATTTTATCAAATGTAATGAAATGATTATGCTTTAATAAATTTAATTAATTCTTTATTCGTATGTAGATATATATATATATATATATATATATATATATATATATATATATATATATATAGAGAGAGAGAGAGAGAGAGAGAGAGATATTAATTAATAGTTAATTCAATGAAGATTTAAATCTCTTCTCCAATGAAATAAAATTTAACTGTAATATTTTAAGTATTTTATATATATAATATTTTTTTACTAACTGTTTATTTAAGTTACTACACTTGTTGAAATAAAAGATCTATTTGACCTAACCTTTTTTAATTTGTCCAGCGTAATTTTAATTATATAAATTAATATTTTTAGTAGCCTTGCTTTTCTGCTTACATTTAAATAAATATTATAAATCCATTCTTCTATTATTTCCTCTTCTCCTTTTTATTACAGGTGTCAGTCTCAGCATATGTAATTCTCTTCAAGTTGTACATGCGCATCATTCATTAAACATCTACCATTCACCATGTTTGTTATTGTTTTTATTTGCACATATAAATAGTTTTAATTTAATAGTTTTTCACTTTTACTAACTATTTAGCACTATTATTGCTTCAGAATAAATTAAATTGTTCTTATTATTTCTTTCATAAACGTTGTATCTATCTTTTTATCACTACTTACTTTTTAACATATATCAATTGTTTTCCCATTAACTAATTAATATACGTTCACTGGGCAACTAATTAATTTTATTTATTAATTCCTTAATTTTAAGTGCCGGTCTTATTTACGTCTTTTTTAAGGACTTTTGAATAGACCAATAAAAACTGTATTTTCTTCCTATTCTTATGAATGGTTAGTAAATTACATATTGTTGAATTATATTTATATTTCAATTCATTATTACTTTTACATTATATATATATATATATATATATATATATATATATATATATATATAAATATATATATAAAATATACAAAATCTTAATTAATTATCTTTCTAAATGCTTAACCTTACTTTTTTATCATAAACTTAATTTTTCATATAAAATTCATAACAAGAATATTTCTTTAAAATATTTACATTACCACATTCCTCTATATTTTCCCACTTTACATATGGATCTGGGAAAAAGTTCGTGGCGTTTTTCCCGATAGATGGCATTGGTTGCCGATAACTAAAGAACAACAAGTCACAGCGACACCACCGACGGCTCGTTTTTTAGATGACCTTCCGAACGTTAGTTTGAGCGTAAAAACATTGTAATCGGTGCAGTGGTTGGAAAGTTATTCGCACTTGAAAATGGAGAAGAATAATGAGAAATTTCGCTATATTCTGCAATATTATTATGATAAGGGGACAATGAACGCTGCGCAGGCTTGTGATAAAATTTGTGCTATGTACGGTGAAGGTACTTTATCGAAATCTGTTGCGCGGAAATGGTTCGCTCGCTTTCGTTCTGGAAATTTCAATGTGAAAGATGAGTCATCCGGTCGTCCAATCACTGAAAAATCTGATGAAATTCTTGAAAAAGTCCAACAAGATAAGCATATCAGCAGTGTCGATATTGGCATGGAGCTAGGCATTGACCACAAAACTGTTTTGAACCATTTACACAAAGCTGGTTACAAAAAAAAGCTTGACGTATGGGTTCCTCATGAGTTGAGCGTGAAAAACATGATGGACCGAATTAACATCTGCGATGCGCTGCTGAAACGGAATGAAATCGAGCCGTTTCTGAAATGTTTAATAACCGGAGATGAAAAATGGATTACGTACGATAATCGGAAGCGTAAAAGATCGTGGATAAAGGATGGTGAGCCGTCACAAGCGTTCGCTAAGCCAACATTGACGCCAAAAAAAGTGATGCTGTGTGTATGGTGGGACTGGAGGGGAATCGTCCACTACGAGCTACTTCCAACTGGTCAGACGATTGATTCTCAACTCTACTGTGCACAACTAGAGAGATTACGCCAGGCGATTGAAAGAAAACGGCCCGAATTGATTAATAGGAAAGGTGTTGTCTTCCATCATGACAACGCCCGACCACACACTTTTTGATGACCCGTCAAAAATTGGGAGAGTTTGGTTGGGAAGTTTTGATGCACCCACCTTACAGTCCGGATATAGCACCCTCTGACTATCATCTGTTTAGATCTCTGCAGAACTCTCTCAATGGAATTAAGTTGGTTTCAAAAGAAGCCTGTGAAAACTACTTGATTCAGTTTTTCGACCAGAAACCACAGAAGTTTTTCGCCGATATTTATCATGGATCTACCAAAAAAATGGCGAAACATTGTCGATAATAATGGAGCATATTCGGTTTAAATGAATATCCATACGCCATGCGGGGACCAGTTGAATTTTACTGAAAAAACGCCACGAACTTTTTCCCAGACCCAATATAATATAATAATATAGTTAATATTATCTTATTATACTTTTTATAAATTGTATATTTTATCAATATAAACACATAAATTTTTTATATCTTAGTGTTTCTTTATAAATAAATTTATATTAAACTCTAAAACTTCTTTTCTACTACAATAAACAGTTTTCATTATTTTCATTGTGATAATGTTAGAATATATACTTTTATCTAAAATTTTTGACATTTTCCCTCCGATTCCTAACTACTTATTCCCTTTTAGGCTGCCTACGATGAATGATTTACAAGAATTACCACCTATTTGAATTTTACAACAGTTGTTTATACCTTAAAATAATATAAGGTTTTATTTTATATCGACACAATGAAATATTTTCTATCAACATTTATAAAAGAAATCTCTGTTGTGTTTTTACAAGTAAGTGTTTAAAATTTAAACAGAATAATACTATACGCATTTATTCAACATATATGTCCTTAAATTCAGTGACTAATTGTATTCTGAAGTTGCAAGTTACTGAATTCATTCTCCTTATAACATGTCTTGTTATTGTTAAAATAACATTATATATATACACACATATAGCGGCTGAATTTTTTCCGATGTTTATAATGGGTATGTCGGAGACCAGCAGAGATAGAGAGACGATGAGATGTGGAAAGGGTTGCAGTTTAATTTAATTAATGAGCGTTTTGTTTTTTGGAAAAAATGCATGGCTAACTAGGTATCTTGCAAAAATTATTTTTTTGTTATTTTGTTCGGTACCTACAGCTCCATTGTTAATGACTTTAGATAAATGTGTAAAAGAAAAAAGTTGTAGACGATTATGTATTCAATAATATCGTCTAACCATATATTTTATTTAAACTGTAATTTTTGGCTTGCGTTTTTGTTTCTAAACGACAACAATAACAATAGCGATATATGTATGTATGTGAGTGGAAAAGAAAGCTTGTTACCGTTAAACTGCCAAACTGACAAAATTTAAGTAAAGACAACTAAAATATGAATTGTGCATCGATAAATTAATATAATTTACAGAAGTATGACAAAAAATGTGGTTCTCAGCAAGACAAACATTTACAGGCAAGCTATAGATAATGCAGCTGTAAAAGCAATTAGGCGCAAAAACCATAATGAAATAAATAAAGAAAAGTTTCTAATGTACTGGTATGATAAAATAGACGTGAGATTTTCAATAATAAAAATTTAATTATAGGTTACATAATACAAATGGGTAATAAATATATGCCGAGGAGCGGACGAAAACAGAATTAACAAAAGTAACTCGACTGAATTAATTAGACAAAAAGACAATACAACTAACCAAAATATTATACAAACACCAGTTGTTTTTAAAAAATATATGGCTAAATATAAAAGCGTTCTATGTCAGTTATACACAGAAATTAGAATCGATATTTTAAAACAAGTTGAAAGAGATAATAATTACTGTAGGAAATGCATTCGTAGACATCCTTTATTATCCTCTTCATTCTATTACCTTACTTTTATATATTATAAAATACTCCTTTGCAAAGCCAAGTCTGAATACGAGAATGTCACAAATTTCTCTGGAAATTATTGAAAGAGCTTACTTTATTTTTGTCCTTTTCTCCTATTAATTAATTTGATAAAAAGAAACCTTTAAAAAGCGTCACGTACAGCACTTATGTATTGCTCTGTTAGATAGAAATCTTGAAAATTTTTCAATGAAATGCAGAGAAGACAAGGAGTTATTCCTGGCAACATAATCAATCATTTGTCCGCATTGCCCTGGAGGCAGACTAATTAATAATGGCGGTGGTCGTGTGACCGCAGAGATCCGACTAATGCATTTCGTATTTGTCGCCTGAAATAATTCATCAAATTATCAAATTAAATGCTGCTAAAACGATTAAAACTAGAATCTTCAACGACAATTCGTGTCATTTTAAAACGTAATAAAAGGAGATGGAGCTTCTGTTTTACATTTAACTTGGGGAAAACAAACAAATACCACTAAATTTCCGACTTTGAAGAAAAGTCATTTTTAAATTTCTAGTAAATCGGCAATTATAATAATACGTACTAAAAGGAGAGAGTTTTTATATTAATGTTCATATTGTTTTTTTAACCTTAATAAATTTAAATTCTCATTTTAAATTTCAAACTTTTATTTTTATATGAACGAAAAAAGGTAAAATGGTTTTCAAAATAAACTTGTGTTCAACACTGTTTTGCATTTCATTATTAATGCAAAGTAGAAACAAAAATGCTATCCGGAAAATACTTGTCACTAAGCTGCCATTATTTAAAAACAATTTTTTATATTTCACAAACTATGCCAAGTACGAACAATAAAAATTCGAAATTAGGTAAACGAAACTAGTTCTTCGTTTACTGTTCTTGGGCGTTTCTGTTTCCCTGTTTCCTCACAATGGTTTGTTACGTTTTATTTAGCAAACTACTACAAATTACTTTTATCATAACGTAAACTATGAAAACTACTAATAACCAGAGTAAATATGATATTTATTATTTGACAATTTCCCTCTTTCAATAACAATAGTACGATGCAATCTTTTCCAGTTCATTTCATAGATTTTTACAGATATGTATTATTCCCAGGCCTTTTCCACTTAATTTTGCTTCTATACTATTTTCCCTACTTTTACTATCTTCATATTTACTTGTCTCAGTGGTGTTCCTCTGTTAATTATGTTTTCTTCTGCTCTTCTGTATATATTCATCCATTTGTATTATGTTCCCTAGAATTAAGTTACCATTAGAGTAGCTTTTGCAAAACAAATAAACACAAGGCTGAACACTTTGTCCAACAACTAAGAGAAACAGATCATATCCGCCGCAGCGCCACATCGTGAGTGTTCACAATTGCTTGAACCTGAGCTCATGCAGAAAAATAAGACTATTTAGTGTAAATAGACGTAAGTCCTGTAAGAAATTCTTGAGGCTTAAGATTTCTTTAACACTCCTGAATTTGTCAAATCCCCTGACACCCTTTTCCAAAATTCACACCTCAGTTCACTCTTATGTAAGCTTTTGTCAAATTGACACTCCTTTCTGCGAATCTAGGCGTTATACCCCAACCCTTACCTGCTGTGCTTTGGAACACCGCCTGCATAGGAGTTCAAAGTGGCGGAACATTGGCATACATTTTGAATAAGTTATGTACATCACTATAATTATTTATAATTCTCTTGCTGATGATGATAATTTAGTTATTGAAATACATATTCAGATTCAAATACTTCATTATGGTTAAGGGATGATCAACTTTTTAACACTGTACACTTCCATAATACAATTGTCTAGAATATGATAGTAACTTAATTTTTTCCCATTTAGTCTTTGAAAATCCAAATATATATTCTAATAATCAAAATGACGTAAAATTAAAAAAGTAGTAATTTATTTGGGGAATTATCGAAGAGTATGCAAAATTGTTTTAGTGTTGGTAAAATTATTTAAATGCATTCCTAGTAAATTGGGAAATTGAAAACATTAGTATCAAAAATATCTACTGACCATTTGAACCGATTAATGAACGCAGAAAGAAAGAAGAAATGGTGTCATTTACAATAACTGTTATACATACGGATACATCCACCTAAATAGAAATTATTACAATATTATAAGGAAATCAGAAATTTAATTCAATGTGAGAAATTTAGTAGCAATTGTTTAAATCGATTATTTTCACTGGTTGGTATATCTAGTGTTAAACATCTCACTAATATTAGCGTTCTTTTAAATATCGTTATTACGTTTTTTCTACTGAAATTGACAGCTCAGCTATCAAAATACGTATCTAGAATAGAAATATTAACGTGAGAAGGGCTATTTACTTTTTTTTATTGTAAACTTAGCCACAGTCTCTAGCGCAATTTGCATCCTACGAATATATTTTTTAAATATTCTTTTACCGATATTTACAACATATCTGTATATCTTTCTATGCATAACACAGATTGCACTTGAAAGCAACAATGTTATTCTAATACACTATACTTTTTAAAAGGTAAATCTGCCATTTATAAATATTGCACACAAGAGGGAAACTGATAACATTGCTTTATTTCGAGTTATAAACCGTATAGCCGATCGTGAAAGCGCATTAAATGGGCAACTTTCTAAATCTTGGATAACTGCATTGCACATCGTATTCGCGCGTAGAGTAATTCATAGCGCAGATGGGATCTACCCGACGTTCTGATACATCAACTGTGTTAGAGAAAATATAATAGGGGAGCCAATGCGAAACCAGCGAGCCAGTAAGAGAAGAGTAACTATATACCGCCTAACCAACCAACCAACCTCCAGACACTCTAAGGACTTGAATATTCACGGAAACCTTCCTTCCTTTCCGACATAATACTTTATATAGTAAAATAGACTTCTTCTTGCATGTTGAGATATTGCATATTGCAAGCAAAATGGCTGGGGGATTTACCCGTAATCCAATTTGGTCTTCAGTCCTCATAAATACCGTCGCGATGGTAGATTGTAAAGCGGTTTTAGACTAAATAAATTTGTCGAAATGCCATTAGTATTATGGGCGGTTGGCAACGATTCTAATACCGACGCGTTTCCCTTTTAAATAATATCCCTACCCACGGGAAGCTCTAAAACGTACAGCGATGAGAATTATTAAGTCTTGTAATTAATGGCCGCGGCACTTTTACACTCCACCGCGAAAGAGTAATTTCGATAGGAAGACATTGGGGGAAACGCGAGCAATGAAGCGGTTTCCTTTTCTTACTTCTTAATGGAGGTATCTGCTTGATCTATTTTTGCAGTCGTAAGGTATCGAGGCACTGTTCTAGAATCCTTACAGCATCATCCTCTTCGATTTTAATTTAGTTAAAAAATTTCATTATTGTTAATAATCTTGAATTGTGATTGCATTACCTAAATACATAATAAGTGTATTATATATGATATATTTCAAGTCGCATTTAAAAAACCCGATTTCCTTTACGAATCATTTAGTAAAATTTAATGTTTTTTTTAACTTTATATTTACAGTACATTCTTATTAGAATAATAAGTAAATGCCCTGTTTGCGTGTGTAAAAAATTTTCCCTTTGATTCATTTCGTTTATTTTGCCTAACTATAAATTATAGCGGCTTAGAATATAGTAGATCTTAAATTTTAATGGAAACTGGTTAATTGTGTATATTTGGTGGTTAGCGGGGAAAATTGTTATAAAAATTATTACATGCCGCGGAGCTAGGTGCGATACTGATTGATTATCTACTGATGATGACAACTTAGTTGTCGAAGTACGTGTACAGAATACGAACATTAATGTGATATGGGTTTTATTTGCCTTTTTGATTAATAAGAAATCTTAGTATAATCAAATCTATGTTTTTGTCGGATCAGTTAGTTTGAATCATTTTAATTAGCGTACTTTTCCTGCGGTATTGAGTAAAGCACTCATAAATGATAAGAGTTATTTTACGAACATATTATCAAAATCGTCTTTCAAAAAGTGAAGATCGCCAATTAATGTACCATAATAATCTACGGACCGAGATTTGTTGCATCGATGACGCCGCATTAAACATTAAATCTAAACTTCACTTAGGGTCTTCTCTGTTTAACATCATGCGGATTTTCTAGCATCCATAAATATTTATTGTGTCTATTAAACATAGCCCAATTTGTAAATCGTGTTTCATCCACCCACACAACACTATATTAAAAGTTTGGATCAGCTATATATGTTAATAAATATTTATGCAATTGGTAATTTATAGAGATAAAGCGCAGCGTTCTATAATACGTTGTTCCTCTTTATTAATGCGACTTGCAGTCTTTTTTGAGTTACAGAAAGGACCATATTCTCCAAAATTATCATAAAATCTTTTAAAGGCAGTTGATTGGTGGCAACTGGTATATCATTGGAATCGTTGAAAAATTTCTTTCTTACAAAGTCCTGGCAGACTATGGTTTTAATTAGAAAAAACACAACTTCTGTATCATAACTCAAAAATTATAGCTCAAATAAAAATTTAAGTAAATAATTATCTACAGCCCTTACCTTTTACACATTTTTTCTGAAGTCAATGACAACAGATCAAACAAAATAACAGAAGAATGATTTTTGCACGATATCTGGAACTCTTATACCATTCGAAAGAAAACACATTTTTGTATCAAAATGTAGAGGGTATTCTGTTCGGGGAAAGCCAATTTATGGTGGCTTAAAGTTAACTAAACTTGGCATTAAATTTTCACCATCCTATATTCAATTAGGCCACTTTGAAAGTATAGGTGAAAGGTTTGCAGATCCAGCAATCTCAACTATTGATATTATCACTCTTTCTTACTGTCAGATACCCATAGTTCTAAGCTAGCTAATGTTTTATTTTATTTTTTGAGAAATAAATATATTCGAAAACAGTTAATTTTAGGAATAAGGAAACTTTATAAAATTCCACCTAATATTTTACATAGAATCCAAAATTGAACAAATATACAAGATGTTGCATTTAAACTAAGGAAGATGACGCCAACTTTCGGTATAACCAGAACTGTTACAAAAATGCCATTACCTTATTTGAGGAGGGGTTGCCCGGAAACACTGTCTAATACAATATTTCTGATTAAAAAAAAACTGGGAACCAAATCGTCTCAAGTCATCACATTGCCAGTTAATGAGGACATGCCTTTTTCAATTAATGAATTCGAAACATGGTCAACGCTCACTGAAGATATATTGAACTAGAAACTAAGAACTTCAAATACAGAACTCTTAGCAAACGCACTATCAAGAACTTTTGTAAGCTTGTTCTCAATGGCTTGGGGATCACAAAATTCCCTTTTTCCATGTCTTCTAGAATACACGATTTACATTCTTTCTGACATGACTATTGTATGCAAGTGGCATTTAATTTCTTAATAAATTTATTGTGATAATTGTTATTCAGGTTTTCTAAATTCATTGTAATATTCATATTTTGAGTTTTTTCTACTTACGTCTCTAATAATCTTTCAGTCTCAGATTATGCCTTATTTTGATGTTGAGCCATGATGAATGCTCAATGTCAGTGTTCTTAATTCTTATTTTAGGAACATATATACCAAAAATTCTGAAAATAACTGTGTAAAATGTATCAACATTAGAAACTGATCAAAAAAAGACCAATCTGCCTCAACCATATCCTGTTTCAAAGTTGAGAAACTAGCACTTCGATAATTATATTATGCGTGGACTGCAATTAAAAATTGGAAATACTTTAATCATGAAGACTTTTAATTTTTAGGAGATGGTTTATACCTATGTGCAAATGTTTATTTACTTTCGTATATAGAAATATAGAATCTATGAATTGTTGTAACGAAAAATATTGATGTAACTTAGGAATAATTTTTCGCATGATTGATTTTAAACATGGTAGATGTATTGGGTTGGCAACTAAGTACTTTCGGTTTTGTAGTATAAAATAAAACACTTTTTTTTTAAACAAAGAATAGTTTTTAATCAATTATATATTTTCCATTTTGCTCAATGACCTTTTGCCATCTTTCTTTCAGCTGCATGATTCCGCGCTCATAAAATTTCTGGTCCTTATCAGCAAAAAACTGAACCAGGTGCGAGTGAAGGTAATCGTCATTTGTGAAAGTTTTACCATTCAAAGAATTCTGCAAACTTCGAAATAAATGGTAATCAGATGGTGCTAGATCAGGGCTGTATGGGGGATGTGGCATCACTTCCCAGCCAAGCTCCAATAGTTTTCCACGAGTTGCCAAAGATATGTGAGGCCTTGCATTATCTTGGTGGAAAACTACACCTTTCCGATTTGACAATTCTGTCCGTTTTTCTTTGATTGCTTCATCCAGTTTTGTTAATTGTTGACAGTAAACATCAGAATTGATCGTTTGGTTCCTTGGAAGCAGTTCAAAAAACACAACGCCTTTGTAATCCCACCAAACTGACAGCATGATCTTTTTTGGATGCAATTCAGCTTTCAATGTGGTTTGAGCTGCTTTATCGTGTTTGCTCCATGATCGTTTTCGAACTATGTTACTGTACAGGATCCATTTGTCATCACCAGTGATGATTCTTTTTAAGAAAGGGTCGGTTTCATTTCGTCTAAGGTGCATATCGCAAAAGTTGATTCTTTGTGTTACATGAATTTCTTTCAATTAGTGAGGTACCCAAATATCAAGCTTCTTAACTAGCCCAAGACATTTTAAATGTTTTTCAATTATTGTGTGCGATACATGTAGCCTCTCCGCAACCTCTCGAACAGTTATATGACGATCCTCTTCAATTATGACTTGGATTTAGTCATCATCAACTTCAGTAGGCCGACCAGAACGTTGCTCATCTTTGAGGGAAAAATCTCCAGAACGGAATTTTTTATACCAATTCTGACACGTGCGCTCTGTTAAGCAATTAGCACCATAAACTTCACATATCTTTTTGTGAGCCGCAGCAGCTTTCTTTCCTTTACGGAAATAAAATAGTAAAATATGTCGAAAATGTTCGTTTCTGCACTCCATTTAAAATTAACCCACAACGAATAGCTTTAATAAAAATCACGCACTACTTGCTTCTGAAGTTACGTCAATGTGACTAGTATCACGCGACAAACGGTAAAGTACAGCACTAACATACGTTATACAAAAAATAAAGCAACGCTCTCTATCAGTAAAAACCGAAAGTACTTAGTTGCCAACCCAATATGTATATCCTGTTTACAAATTTACAAAATAATAGACGGATAAAATATCATACATTTAGAGATAAAATTGAGGTTGTCATAATATTTAATGCTTATTTTAGATGTCTATGTTTCGCTCGGTAAATTGCACCAATTTTGTCCTATATAGATTTTCTTGGAATTGTGCTTTTGCATGAGCTAAAGCTTTTAATATTTGACAGGCATCCATTATTTATTCTTATTTTATCTGAAATGATAACTTTTTAGTGTTAGTATTTTTGAATAATTATTATGAGAATAAAAATTTATTTTAAATTACTACTGTTTTGCAGATTAAGTCTCTTTAAAATAAATTACAATGTCACCAACATTATCTGAATTTTAATTTATTTACTGCAGTCGTGAAAAACGGGTTCTTTGGAGAACAAAAATCTTTTAACCAAGGGATTTCATACCAAACTACAAGATACCACTTTGAGAACAAGTTTAACCTGCACTATTCGATTTCTTTTCAATCTAATTTCTGCCTTAATTCTTTGTTCTATGATACATACTT
This sequence comes from Dermolepida albohirtum, assembly GCA_031893035.1. Classification (NCBI taxonomy): domain Eukaryota; kingdom Metazoa; phylum Arthropoda; class Insecta; order Coleoptera; family Scarabaeidae; genus Dermolepida; species Dermolepida albohirtum. The sequence goes on along the minus strand of JAVIWB010004799.1, from coordinate 394,254 downwards.
AGGCTCTTGCGAGTTTCGCTTGTAATTAATATAGTTGCAAAAGTATTTGTATAACATTAATTTGTTTATTTTACCAGGTATTATTATAAATTTATTTTTCCTTCTTGATATTAATAAATTTAATTTTGAATATTCTTTTGTTTACTAGATGTTAATATTAGATTCCCTACCTTTTCTTTTCACTAAACGTTTATTCTTAGTACCGTGTGTTTTTTTAAGAGCTCGAGAACTTTAAATGATAATACAAGACAGAAATATTGTCGGAATGAAATTGTTTTAATTATAATCTGGTAGATAATTTCATGGCATTTATTTTTGAAATATGATTTCCGGCATACGTCCGCCGCGGCTACGAGTTACATGGTCCATTCGATCAGTCCAATTTTTGACACTTTTTCCAATAAATCTGGCCGTATGGCGTCAATGGTGGCTTGAATATTGGTTTCCAATGCTTCAAGAGTCGCTGCTTTGTCGGCATAAACCAATGACTTAACATAGCCGCATAAAAAGTAGTACAGAGGCGTTAAATCGCACGAACGAGGCGGCCAGTGAACAGGACCACTTCTGGAAAGTTGTCACCAAATTGATTTTGCAAAAAATCGATTGTTAAGCGCGCCGTAGCATATTTTAGTAATTTTGGATTACAGCTTTATTACGAAGTAAAAACATGACACAATATGCCATCCTTCTTCTTGATACTCCAAAACCAGAAACAACAAAAATAGCAAAATACTTGCTATGTTTAACCTCCTAGCATCACACCATTAAAACGGCCTATGGAGTATAACGCCTTACAGCTCACTAAGCTTTATTATAGAAAAAATTACTGACTTCTTCAATTTGAAGTAGAGAAAATATTCAGGAAGCTCTTAACAATTTGTCGTTAAAGGATGCCGTATTGAGCTTACCAGCCAGCATGGAGTGAATTGGAGCAATGTGTTATCACTAACTTCATTCAACAATCTTAAAAGTCAATTGACTGTAGATCACAATGTCTCATATTGAAGAGCAAAACACGTCCATAGTTGCAAAGCGAAGACGAAGATGAAGATGGTTAATTATTAAAAATCAAGAACTTGAAATTGGTGAAGTACTGCATTCGGAGGCCGTGAAAGCATCAGATATGACGTTACAGTAGACTCAAATAGACAGTTTAGATACTGAAGATATTATTGTATAAACTTAAACGATTACAAGAGAAAACAGTTGCATATATATACACAAATGTGTGTATATGTTTAGTATCTACTTGCCAACGTGGACAAATTCTATAACGTAGCCTCGGTTTTTTCTGTGTCCATCATGATTTCTACTGTATTACAAGTGTGATATTAATCAATAATTTTTACATAATGTGTCGCTTTAACACCTAAAAATTTCATGACTGTTACGTCTATTTTATTTCCATTTATGTGACTTGTGTTATGTTCCTTAATTGCTACATTTTCAAACAGTTAAAAGTAAAAATACAAATTAACATCACTTTAGTTCTTTTTAACATTTATTCAACTACATAATGCACATATTCGTATTGCTTTCAATATACAGACAGTACATATTGACACTTAATAGAAAAATACAAAAGTGCCAATTGCGATAGACACCATATGTGGAAAACCAAACAGTTACTCGCCAGACATCAATCAATATGAAACGAAATCGATTCAATCCTCACTGTTCGGATTACAAACTCCATCACTAGAAAACAATCGCCACGACGGACCGACCGACCAATAAATATTTATATCATTTTTGACGCTGTCTGCACGAAATATTCGTCTCCTTTCATACATCCGTTGCAGTCGCATTCACGATGCGTAGTTAAATGAGTAACGATGTTAAAAAATAATGATTTTTTTGAGTTCAATGAAACGTCGGAAACCAGAAACAATACGATTTTTAAAATTCACATCGTGAATTGTCTGTTACCTCTGCAGATATCCGCAGTGTAAAGGCCAGAGGCCACGTCGTTCATATGTAGCAATATATCAAAACGCCCTCTGGCTAGTTCCATAAAAGCAAAGGCGAATTCCAACATTTCTTGTTGAAAAATGGTTTTTCAACAATTCAAAATTCTTTTACGTTTTACTTGTTTAACGTTTTAAGAGATGTTTTTATTGTTTTCTAATAAACATACGTGTTATATTACACAATTGAGGTTGCATAATATAATCAATGTTTTTAATTGATAACATTAGGTCTGTCGGAAAGTTCTCTCCGTTTTTAGAATTGTTTTATTCTAAAAACAGACAGAACTTTCCGGTATAAATAATAATAAATTTTTCTTACCTTGAATAAAAGTATATTGAGTAATATAATTTCCATCATTATTTATGACTTCATGCCAGCGTGATGGCAATTTGTCTATCCCATTTTTAAAAAATGCCTTATCCCTAGAGACGAAAAATTGAACCAGTGCTTGTCTGATATCTACTTCGTTTTTGAATTTTTTGCCCTGCAAAAAATTTTGTAAGAACAGAAACAGGTGATAACCGGTGGGCGCTAGATCCGGGGAGTATGGTAGAAGAGGCAGAATTTCCTAGCTCTACCAGTTTCTGACTAGTTCCCAAAGCAGTATGATGTCCGTCTTATTAAACACCGCCAGCCTCTTTTCTAGGAGTGCTGTTTTTAAATTATCAAATTGCTGACAGTACCTCTCCGAATTTAGCTTTTCGTTCGGTTTCAACAGCTCAATATGTATTGGGCCTCGAATATTCCACCATATGCACAATATTCTTTTACTCAGGCTCATCTTCAGTTTAGACGTGAAAGGGGCAGGTTTTCCGGATCCACAATATGCCCTTTTCCTTACGATATTTTCATAGATAATCCACTTTTCATTCCCAGCTATCATCCGCTCCAAGAAGGGTTCGATTTTGTTCCGTGCAAACAAAGATGTGCATATGAAAACTCGATCAGTCAACTTCTTCTTACTTAACTGATCTGACACTCATCTCGAATATTCCCACCCATACCCTAATTTCAGAATATGGTCCGAAATGATACGATTTTGACAGAGTCGTCGTCGAACAAAGATGGACGCCCAGAATGTGGCTTACCAGAAAGGTCGAAATCACCTATTTGAAATTTTTCGAACCATCTTCTGCATGTTCTATCAGAAACTGTACCTTCACCAAACAGTTTCAATAAATTTCTACACGCTTCTGTAGCATTTCTTCCTTGTCGGAATTCGTGCAAAATACAGTGGTGTAAATAAACTTTATCAGTAGCCATGGGTACACGATCGCGACTCAGTTAATACTAACATGAATCATCTTCGTTTTAGTTCATTTGCTAGATCAGTATGTATACATTCAGTGATTAAAGGAGAGAGTCAAATATGCATTAAATGAATATGCACATACCTGTCGAAACTTGTTGTAACTGGAATGGAGAGAACTTTCCTGTACACCTAATATAATTATGAAAATAAATTCAAATAATACATTTTCATTTTTTATGTATTTATTAGATATAATCTCTAAATTTAAGTACATTTCTTTCCTTCGATTTGTTATATATTTTATTTATATCTTTATGGAAAATAAAGCTTCAGAAAATTATTTTAGTTGTTAATTCGTGCTATTTGTATTAATCTGTAGATTCATTTGAAAGAATGCTGAAAGTTAATTGCAATTTGAATGTTAATCTTAACGTTTTTTCGTTCATATGTGTCATATCGCCAATACTTGGCAATGAAGCGAAAGTTTGAATTCGTGAACTGATTACATTAGTTATTTGTTTGATTTTTTCTAAGGACGTATTTTAATGAAAAGCAGCTGCCTTTATTATGCATTTATACACACAAATAGTTTACTGGCTAACAAATTCACAATTTTGATATCTGAGAACCTTCTTCAAATGTCTTGATATAACTGCTTATATATTATAAAATACTGAATCGAGATGACAATCTATCACCACTTTAGCCAACATTTGCCTGAATAACCCAGTAACGAAAAAGCGACTTGGGAATTTCCATAATTACAAATTCCGGGTAAATTATGCCCATCTCACGAATAAATATTGTACAGGTTTAACTGTTAAGTACTAATTTTAAAACGTTTTCTAAGAATCTTATAAAAATATCTATATCCTAATGAATTGTATTGAGGGAAAAAAGAAATAAAAATGAAAGTATATAAACTCAACTTGTATATTAAACAAGGAGCTTAACACACTTTGCTAATAAAAAGGATGTATGCTAACAATAATAATACAATAAATAAATTGTGAGATGCATATCCGGAAATATCTGGTCTATTGTAATAAGATTTTCCGAAGAGCAAAGTTTAAACTTTTAAAACATTTTCACACTAATTGAATAATAGAATGATTTAAATAACTAGTCTTAGATAACACACATTTATCCGTCGTGACTTCTACATTTAAATAACTTTGATTAAAAAACAAAGCAAATATTTCTAAATACAGATTGTACTTAAAAAAGTACATAATCAGGTAATAATATATTCCTTGAAACTGTCAAGTGTTAAGCAGTATGCCTTAGCTGTTCTAGACTCTTCTCTCTCGTTTGACGAGATCTCACTCATCTTCGTCGACTAGATTTCGTTCTGATTGAAACAAGTGAATGGACGACTGGCACCATTTCTTTATCAAAAAATCGCAGGAGGGGCAATTATAAAACAACGCATATATGTAATTATCACAGGGTGAAATTGAAGTGAGCTGTATAGAAAGAAAAAGCAGGGAAACGTAGATTGACTAACAAAATAGGAAAAAAAATATGTGTGATAACTATTTGAGACTTGTGAATTTCAATAACAATTGATTACTTATGTGATATAACGAATATATTTAAAATGGTTTGAATGAAAAATCTTTCTTAAATTAGTTTGTTTATAATTTTCTTAACGAGAATGGAGAAAACACAACAAATATTATTTGGTACTGAATCAAGAAAATACATTTAATTCAACTGTAAATTTTAAATTCAGATCTTTTGAATTCGAAGCTAATTTTATAACTGCACAAACTTTCTCTTCAGATTGATTTTCTCAGTATATACAATTGTTGGGTTTTAAATTATAGGATACATCCCATGGTGATAATATTGTATATAGAAATTGTACTTTACGCCAGAGAAATGTTTTAACCTATTTAATCTATGTTTTACTAATCTTTTTCCAGGACAAAAATTAGTGTTTTCAGATTCAAAAGCTAACGATAGATTATATTTTTTAAAAAGAGATTCCGTAAAAGTTTGATGAATGATATGTAAACAATAAAACTCATGTTTGTTATCGTAAGATGGGCCTAATTTCTCCCAACTTAATTCTCTGTTATCAAAAAAGAAAACTATCACTTCTATAAATTTAATGCCAAACCAAAATTTTTAATCAGTTATTTCTCTGCCACTTGGCAGAACATACACTATTGAATTTTTATGAGTTTATTTCAGGCACAGTTATTATCTTTCAAAAATTTGGGCCACGCTACTATGATCGGTAGCTATTTATCACGTTATCATTTTGTAACATATATTAAATGAGTTTGACGGTCTGGGTTAAAGTTATTTATTGGCTTTGTTATCAGGTGCGCAACTAAGTTCTTGCTGTTTTTTTGATGAAAATGCAACTTCATTGTGAAAAAATGTTTACAAATGAATCATTCAAAATATTGCCCATCCCTAGCGACAACTTTTTCCCATTTTTCTGGCAGAGCTCGAATACCGTCACGGTAGAAGTGTTCGTCTTTTGAGGCTCTCCACGAATCAAGCCATTTTGAGATGTCTTCATATGAGCGGAACTGCTGATTAGCCAGACCATGTGCCATCGAACGGAACAAGTAATAATCGGACGGCGCAATATCTGGGGAATATGGCGGGTGGGGTAGGACCTCCCATTTGAGCGTTTCTAAGTAGGTTTTAACGGGTTTGGCAACGTGAGGCCGAACGTTGTCATGCTGTAGAATCACTTTTTCGTACCTCTGCTCGTATTGTGGCTGCTTTTCGCGCAGTGCTCGGCTCAATCGCATCAATTGAGTTCGATAGCGTTCCCCATTGATAGTTTCGTTCGGTTTCAACAGCTCATAATAAATAACACCGCCCTGGTCCCCCTAAATACACAAAACCTTCGCAGCGTGAATATTCGGCCGAACCGACGACGTAGAAGCATGACCGCGCAGTCTCCATGATTTTGTTCTCTTTGGGTTGCTGTAGTGAATCCATTTTTCATGGCCCGTAACGATGCGATGAATAAAACCCTTCCTTTTTTGCCGCTGGAGCAGTTGTTAGCATGCGTAAAACGACGCTCAACGTCTCTTAGCTTTAAATCATAAGGAACCCAAGTTCCTTGTTTTTGAATCATTCCCAGCGCATGCAATCGCTAGGAAATGGTTTGGCGGGTAACTCCTAATGCTGAAGCAAGCTCTTTTTGCGTTTGGTATGGATCCTCATCGAGCAATGCCTCCAATTCAGCGTCTTCGAAGGTTTTTGGTCTTCCTTCACGCGAAAGGTCGTCAACATCGAAATCACCGTCTTTGAAGCGACGGAACCAATCACGGCACATTGTTTCTCTTAGAGCAGCATCTCCGTAAACTTTTTGAAGTTCTCGATGCGCTTCAGCCTCCGTTTTCTTCGAATGAAAGAATAAAAGCAACACTTCCCGCAAATGACGATTATTTGGCACAAAATCAGACATTTTCACTCAACCAAAAGTATATGACGCAAATCAAAATCACTAATGTGTCAAAGCGGTTTGTTTACTATATGTCTAAGCTTGGTTCATGACGTTTTGGTTATGTCACAATCGACCAGCACTTACTACTGGTGCCATCTCTTGAAAAACAGCGAGAACTTAGTTGCGCACCTAATATTGTGACGCCCAAATTCTCTAATTAAGTATGAAATTAATATTTGTTAAAAATAGTCATGTAAACCTTAATACTAAAGGATTAAAAATTGTATAGCACTAAACAGTAATTAATAGAAAGAATCTATATAGACATAACATGTATGTATACTTTAAAGTCTGAAAATAATAAAAATCAGTGAGTATTAAAACAGTTTTGATACCTAGTTCGGGGACAGAAAGTAAACTTCTATTAAGGTGATTTAGGAAATCGATCTTTTTAACTGCAGAAAATTAAAAAATTGGAAATATTTACTTGATCCTAAGTGATAGTTAATTTTAAAGAACAAAGTAACTACATTATAGGATATATACAAAAATTAAGCTAGATAAAAGGATTGCTGTATCGATTAGTAATATTAAGGTAGCAATTCTTTGGTTACGAGAACAATAAGATAAAAAGAGGACGTAATGGCAGACGTGTTCCTTTTCTATATAAATTGATTAAGAATAAGTCGTTTCTGAAGAAGGTAGGAAGATAATGTCTATAACATAGATATAATTGTTAGTTTTATTCCCTTATGTAAATTAAAGTCTGGGAATGTATGCTAAGGCTGGTGACGAAGGAGATCCTTTAGGAGTACCAAATAATTGTTTACAAATTTGATTATCAAACAAAAACATTGCTCTAAATGATCAGAGATATCAAAATTTTGAAAATGGTGTGTAAGTATGTAATTATTTTAATATATATTATATAATATAATATTTTATTACTTTAATTATGCTTACGATGCACATACTTATATTCTTTATCTATTGATATACTAATTAATTTAAAAACTTAACTCATTCTACTTTTTTTAAATTAAAGAAGAATTAATGTTGCACTAGCTTTGGACAAGTTTTAATGATTGATAATTTTTCGACGTCTTAATTTTAGAAAAATCTCAAAAAACACCAGACCATAACATTATTTCGTGTTTCTGCTTTTATCATTAAAAAATAAAATAGCTTCGTCAGTAAAAATCTTTAAAATCTTTTTAATAAACAAGAACATCGAAAATGGTGAATTTTAAGGATTTGATACTGAGAAGGATCCAAAACCCTCACCCCAAATTACAAAAGACAGCTTTAATAATGACCCGTTAACCTACACATTCATCAAGTCTCGGTCCACAACCAATTATTCAACGGATGACTGCCGCAATCGATTTCAGCCTAACTTTACGGGCTACGTTTAAAATATATCGCAGAATGTTATCCCCATCAAAACAAACTTTAAAACAAAATGTATCTTTAATCGATATTTGTGCTTCTTATTTACATTTTTAATCATGTCTTTTCCTTTTTTGTTTAAGGGATATGCTATATTTCAATCAGATACATATATCGAGATAACTTTAAGTCATTGTTTCCAATTCTGAGAATGTAAATCACCAAAAATATCTTTTTTAACTATTTGTACCACAATAAAGTAGTTGTATAATGATATATATGTATATAAAAGAATAGCATATAGTTCTAAGTAACGTAAAAATTATTGAAACATAATTATCTAGAAGCGTCGCCATAAAATATAGTACAATATTATTTTATGTTAGTAGCGAAGACAGTTGTCTATAGAATTTTGACGAGACTTAAATTAAAATACCATTTTACCAAAAAAGTTGGAAAGAAATTTTTGTTTTAAAGAAAACAACTAAAGTTAACTCATAACAGGAAATTATTTTATCAAGCTTTCATAATTTTATTTTGAAAACAAAAATAGAAAGTCAACTAGATAGGAAAATGAACTACTTTTTAATCATATCTTTCATTAAGTTTAAAGTCCACAAACATATTAGCTTCCTTGGTTAGTCAGCTCCGAATAAGTCTTCAAAACTTGGATTAAAAAAGTAGATCTTACGTTTTCAACTTAATACCCACAATAATACCTTTGTGAAATTCTTGACAGAATGACGTTTAAATATTTCTAGGAAATTAAAACTTGACTGTTCTCTGGAGTTTAAATTAACAAAAAAGAATCTAAAAGTAAATATTAGTATCGACTTACAGACAATTCGAAACTAAATTAGTAACTATTTTTACAACAAGTATTTCAAAGAAATATTTGAACTAAATATCTGGTTTATTTAACTAAAATATTAATTTTTTATTAATTTTATTAAAGTCATTTGAAAATAGTAATGTAAGTAGATATGGTATTGAAAAAAGTAATACAGTAAAACCATTATTATATCGAGAGCACATTAATGACAGGGTAATTAATTTTTACGTTTTGTACGAATTGTACTTTATTAACAATTCATATTTCAATGAATATAGGAGGAAATTTTCTGCAAATGTAAAAAATAGGCTTTCCCAGAAAGTCTAATGTTTTACATCTTATTTTACTAAGAATGCTAAGAATTTGTCCATATCAAAATCAATAATAGTCGGTTTTACCAGGGCACAGAATTTGTACAAAATTAAATTTTAATAAAAATAAATTTAATTTGAAGTAGATATAACTAATGACCTGATTAACTTAAAATGCTCTAAGTTCTCTGGTATTGATGGATTGGAGATAGGACTGTTGAAAGATCATTACAACGTGTTAATGTAAGTACTTTATACACTTACAAGCGAAATATAACTAAAGTGGAAAATCCAAAATCGTGGTGTGCCAAAAGAGTCAAGGTTTAATAATTGAATTACTAAAGAAAGATAACCTAACACATCGCAAGAACTGCAAATTGATAAGTATGCTATGTATGGAACGCAAAATCATGCCAAAGATAATATTTAAAAAAGGGAAGAACCAGTCGATCAATAATTACGAGGAAATCAAAATTCACCCCTAGTAGAACTTGGATGTACGTAACGAAAACTACTATTATAATTTGGAATACCAAAGAAATATTTAGGAACTGTAAAAGCACTGTTCCAGAATTCCACAGTTTGGATAAAACATGATGATACAGTTTTCCAAGATCTAGCGGCCCATAAAGGAGCGAAATAAGGACTCTTCTCATTACTACCTACAATTATCATAATAGCGTAAAAGGTAACAAAATAAGTAGGTACGAGAATGCAGAAGCGAAAACATTTTACAACAGGCAACATATACAAGGAGGAACATCAACGTTAAGGAAAGCGGCTAAAAGAATGGAGCTATAAATAAGGAAAAAAGTATAGTAATACACGAAAACTGAATTGAGGAAGTTCAAAAATTTTGCCACCTAGGCAAAATAGCACAGATACTCAGTAGTTGTTATGCCGATAGTGATGTATATAATTCACATTATGTATTGACATTGTATTGATACTCAGTTGTTAATTTAAATTTAACAATAATTTTTAATTCTGTGACGTTCAAACATCAAAGGTGACATCTCGTTCCATAGGATATTTATAAACGCAAACGAACGTTAATATGAAATACACGGAGTAATATTAAAATGAATTTTAATTAGTTACATAATATTACAAGTAATTTTTATCGTTTTAGTTTGTAAATGAATTCGCTCTCTCGTTTGTATAACGCATTGAAAATTATTTATAAAAGCTAATTCGCGACCATTCAACACAATGCTAACATAACGTACCCATTAAGTGTGCTTATTGTTTGAAAAATGTATGTATATACTGTCTTTGTCATGTTTTTCAAATTCGGAATATTAAGGATAAATTTATAAAAAAAAATTAATAAGTTAGAAAATAAATTAAGACCCTGTATATCTGAGCATGAGGAAAAAGCAATCTTGGTCCCCGTTTTGGGCACCAATCATTTGAAAAATATAAACAATAAAAGTGACATAATAATAAGAAAATTTCACAAATCAAAAGTAAAAAGTTTCGTGCTCTAGTTTCCAAAAAAACTATTAACTTAAAACGCAAACATATGTATATTAAGCGAAATTTTCGGATACTAACATAAGTTTCGTTTACAAAGAAAATTTTAAATTTTGAAATTTACTCAAATTATGCTTCTGTAGTTATTCTTAAATTTTATTTAGCATCTATATTTCACAACGTGAATTTTTAAATATTATATGTTATCACAAATACAGGGTATTTCAAAAAGAATATACGTAGTTCGAATGCATATACATATTTATTAAACGTGAAGGCATACGAATATGAAACTTTACACACATATTTTTGAATCTGTCAAGTTCAGATTACAGATGTTCAATATGTCCTCTATCAGCGACACGGACAATATCACATCGATACTCAAATTCCTCCCATACTCAAGCAAGCATGTCCTTCGTCACTGATGTTATGGCAGTACGGATCCGGGTCTTCAACTTTTCCAGGTTCTGTGGGAGTGGTGGTACATAAACGTTGTCTTTAACGAAACCCCACAGGAAGAAGTCACAGGGTGTCAAATCCGATGACCGTGGAGCGCATCTGAGACATGCTAAGTCGCCAGCTCCTTGATAACTAATCCAACGGTTTGGTAGACTTTTAATCAAATATTCACGCATTTGGCCGACTTCAGTGAGTGGGTGCCTTGTTGAAAAATGAAGTTGTCTTCGGGCAGCCTCGGAAACAAACAGTTTTGTAACATAGCGAGATACTGCTGACTGTTAACCGCGTTTCAATCAAAGAAGAATGGGCTGTAAACGGATGATCGGGATATCGCACAAAACACATTGATTTTAGGCGAACCTCGTACATGTTCAATGGCTGCATGTGGGTTCTGTAGACCCCTAATTCGAACATTGTCTCTGTTTACCAGACTACTAAAATGGAAAGTCGATTCATCACTGAACACGATGCGTTGTGCAAAAGCGTTATTATTGTCAATAGCATCATGAATCTCGTTACAAAATGCCACACGTTTCCGTTTGTCATCAGGACGCAGAGCTTATAACAACTGTAATTTGTACGGCTTCATAATCAACCAACATCTCAAAACACGCCAAATTGTTGTTGTTAGCAGTTGTAACTCCCGACTGGCACGACGAGTTGATTTTGAAGGATTACGTTGGAAAGCAGTTTGAATTCGTGCAATATTTTCTTCAGAAACACGAGGGCGGCCAGGACTCTTTCCTTTACATACACATCCTGTATCTACAAACTGTCGATAGCATCTGCGAATATTCTACCCATTTGGAGGATCAATTTGGTAGCTCAACATGAAACGTCTTTGCACTGTAATCACGAAATTGCACTTCACAAACTCGAAGACACAAAATGATTTCTGCTGCGGAGTAGCCATTTTAAACATATGACGGTTACCAAGAAAAACAGAAGAGAACTGATATCTAGCGGCCATTAAATAGACTAGACTATGTATTCGTTTTTCTAATAACCGAGCCGAGTTTGGACAAAATAATACTTTGTAATACGTATATTCTTTTTGAAACGCGCTGTATTTTAACAAAACTAAATAAGAAATTAGAAAATTTTATTTGTCTATGTTAGCATAGCATGTTTGTGTTGTATAAATCAATTAAATAAAAATTTATATTATTCTATTAACAAAATGACAAGAAAGGTTTAACACAACTCAAGCATTAAATATGTAATTAACGGTTATTTCAATTAATTGAATGACAAAAAAATGGGTTTGGTTTTAATAAAAAAGGGCATTTAACTGGTAATGCTACCGTAGAGACGTTGATTGGAATGATGGCTCAGGAAAATCTAAGAGGTAGCATATCGGTGGTATCTAGAGATGTCAAATAACAGTTTTGACGGCAAGTCAATCAGACAAGAAAGAGATTGCTCTAATACATATATTAGAACTCGTACTAAAAGCTCTAAAACAGAAATAAAGGAAGAAATTAGAAAAATCGTAGAACGTGCTCAAGATGGAGATGGATAACCGTACGTCAAATTTAGAAAGCCTAAAAGAACTTCTTTATTAGCAAAACCAAATTCGATTCAACATTCTCTCCATAAATTTACTAGAAACATCTATACATAAAGATATCGATTGATTATTCAGATATGTTATATTCTGCTTAAAAAATATACTAATAGAACGAACTTCATGTTCAGAAAGTTAATGAAATATGTGTGAATTGACAAATTTCCTCAAATTCGAAAAGCGAGACATGCTTATTTGTACACAAGGTTTAGAACACGCGTTCTGAAACCATCGAAGGAATAAACACAGACACCTTAAAACGATTAAAGAGAAACATATGATAATGCTTACAGACTAATCTAAAAATAACGCTTAACTAAGCGAAAATGATAGCTAGTTAATACTTAACGTAGTTACCAAAAAAAGTCAGAACTTAAATGATATACGGGAACGAACATGAAAGTTGACATCGATACATAACCCACAAAATGGCCACAATAATATATAAACTCAATTAATACATATGTACATACATCTAGTTCGATAAATTGATAAAACTATAGAAAGACGAGAAATGATGACATGGTTATAAAGTATGTAAACAATTAATATCCATAGGAAAGCTACAGATAATAATGCATATACGAGAACAATTAGACGTAAGAAACATAATGGGGTGTGAAGAAAACTTTTAATATACAAGGTATAACTAAATGAATGTTAGATTCTTAATATTTAATTCTAGATTACATAATATAAATGAATGATATACACCGAGGATGAAAAGAAAATATAAATAATACGGTCATCATAACTGGGACCAGTAAATATGGTATCGTGGATATACAATTAACAAAAAAATTACACAAACACGATTAAGTGGAAAAAGTTGAATTGAACTATGATTAACAAAGAGAACAAATTATTAAATACAGAGGAACTTATTTTACACCAGGTATTAATATTATATAAAGTTTACACTATAGTAATATCAATCCGTATCTGTTTAGTAAACAAAAACGTATATCTTGTAAGTTCACTTGTCAGTAGATATATAAATCGGTTGAATTAATAGATAATTTGATAAGTAGATTATTGAATCCAATGATGCTACAGTGTAGTGAAACAATTGTCTTGTTGTTGACCATAGCTCGTCTAACTTTTCTTAGGAGAATCTGGCCAAAATATTTAATAGGTACAATCAATAAATACACAAATCCGTATCAAGAAAAATATGTAACTTCCAAAAAGTTTCCTGGAGCACTTCCTCATCTCTGAACCATATACCAATGTATCTTCAACGTTTCAGTTATAGATATTAAATGTGCACAATCCGTACTAGTTCTCTTGTTCACAAAGCAAAGTTAAGTTAGTTAATTTATTTTTTTGCATTTTCTTATCTGATAACGGAAAATTTTAAATTATTAATTAAATTATTGTTGCTGTAACATTGGTATTCATAGTCAATATGTTTCTCATCATCTAATAAATAATTTTCATAAATTACACTACTGTTTATGTATTTTGTATTTTCCAAAAAAAAAAGCTTAATACCAATCATCATTGTAATAAAAAGATATACTAGAATATTAGTTAGTTGATTTCCTTTCCAATTTTGAATCTTCACTTGTTACGTAAAAAGCTTAAGTTAAATATTGTAAGTAATTAAACTGCACCTATTACTAGAAATAATAAAGCCATACCAAAATCCTAGAAAAAAGGCTTTTGCTTGCTCAAATTGGCAGTCTCACTGGAAAATATTTACTCTTGACATATGACTCGCTTTGCTATAATGTGTTTCAAATTTGGACGTAGTCAGTTTCCAACGCATTTAGTTGAAATGAAAACCATTGACTACCCGCTTGTACTTTTGGTTATGACAACGCTAATTTAAATGATATAACTTTGGGATGTCAAGACCATACCTACCACATTAATGAGTTCTTGCAGACACTGGTTCTATAAAAGGTACCACTACCGACTGGTAGTGTGACGCTGTTATGTCAGAATAATAAACTTATATATGACCTATTAATAGATTTTGTATACAAAATGCATATTAACATACAAAATGTAAAGGTTTCTATAGCTTTATAAGTACCTTTGTGGATATACTTTTGAACCGATGGCCGATTTCACGTTTTTTTGTTACAAGAGGTCAGTTCAATAGGCCCCCGACAATTATAGTTTTAATTCTTCAACTTGTTAACTGATGGAATTTTTGAGATGTAATAAGTTTCGATCCTCCCGCAGACGCCAAAAAACACATGTAATCCATCTGTTTAGAAAACACCGGTTTATATTTCTGAAATAATGAACTGATAACTCATTTTGATGAAAAATAATATCAGCCTTCATCAGAATTTGCATAATTAGAACATACATAACCCATAATTACATTCATGTATTCTCCTTGATTAATTCCTTCGTGTATTTTTCTTGATTTAAAGTTTCATATATAAAAATCTCTTAAATGTATTATAAATAATCATATAAGGCCTACACAGATGTTCTTTTGTTCTGGCCACTGCTTGCGAATCTTATCGATAACAAATTCGTTTGGTCTACACAATATGTTTTTGGATATATGTACACTAAAACACACATATTATGCTTTGAAGTTAACATTTATTCAAATTATTTTCCATTAGAATTAATACAACGTCTGGCACAGTCAACCAATACCTTTTTAGATTTTAAAAATCCATTTTTCGGAATGTTGTTTAGCACCTGCGTGCTTCAGTAACACCAACATCTTCGTAAAACGCTCCTTTCATAGCAATTGTCAATTTAGGGAAAAGAAAATAATCGTGCCATGATGCTTATGTCAGGTGAATATGGTGGATGATCGATGAGACAGATTTGTTCTTTGTTCAAAAATCAACGAACTTTCAAGGTTTTGTGCAATGGTGCATTATTATGCAATCAAACACCTCCTTTCGCGTTGAATATTCGGGTCCAACTCGAATAATTTTCGACCACAAATAATCTAAAACACCTAAACAATATTCTCTATTAACAGTTTGATTTAATAAAATAAATTACTTGTAGACAATACAATTTGTATCATAAAAAGTAATCAACATTTTCTTGATTCCTGACATCTGTTAACGCAATTTGGTTGATTTCTTCTATTACTTGATATTCCAATCTAGTATCCTCAAATGAAAAAATAATTATTCACCTATGATCAGTGAAATCAGATTTTAGTATCAACTAATCAATTGGAATATCTATTCCCTCAAATATTCAATTTATACACTACTTATATACGAAAAATATAATGGAATTTCTTTAAAAGGTATTAAAATTGTCCTCATTTTTTCAGGAGATTTAATTTAAAAGCCCAACATTGATAACGTGATTTTATATAATATATTGATAAGACTCAAAAACTGTATACACATCGATTAAGTAAGTAGTTTAATCCGCGAGAGTTTTTGTGACCGTCAGCTTTCTTTCACATTATATCGCATCAATCTTTCGGGGCGGGCTTTGGCAGACAATCAATCTGCTCTCTCAAAATCAAGCACTGCACTATAATACGCTTTCAATATATTTTTTTCTGCTTTACCGGTACACTGGAGCGCAGATTTCGTATACGTGCCCGATTGTGTATATGTGTATGTGTAAAATAGATGAAACGAATTGGCTAATTCACGCTGCAATTCACGAGAGATTTTCATCACGTCCAAGAAGAAAAAACTACATGAATCGATCATGTTGAACCCGACGTTCGAATTAAACGAATCGATGGACGAATACGCTATCCTGCTGCCGAAAGTACTAATAAATCGTTCCAATTCTGCATGTTGTACCATGAGCGTATACTTTCGCAACGTAGTTGACTCTTAAATACAGTTTCAAGTGTGATGAATTGTTTGTCGATAAATTAATGGCTATCCTTCCAGATCTTAGCACGTTAACCATTTGCACTCCAGACGATTTTGTAAATGTATCAATAATTTCATGCTATTTTCTGGAGTATTACTGATGAAAATTGGAAAAGCAATGGATACTTATGTTTAAAATTTTATTTATACTTTAAGTCACCGAACTTTTATTATAAGAAATAAATTTTCAGCTTTATATTTTATAACTTATCATGTGATATTTACGAAAGTAGTCTCTCATATACATCCTGTGTATCGAAGTATTCTGGTTTCATGTTTTCTACCCTTTTTTGCCTTTTTGAACATACAAAACAGATCCTTTTCATATATTTTTGCAATTCATTTCCACCTAAATTAGTCTTGAAATCGGAAGTTGAGGCTTCGCCCGTTCCTGTGAGAGGAGTGATCTACTAAAATGTGTCAAAGGCTTTTGGCTTTAGTTTTTTAAAACAACTGTGTACATGACATACATCTCCACTCTCCAAAAAGAACAATTTTTTCCATTTCTCCACTACTTTTGTCAAAAGACAAAAAGTCAATGAGTATTAATCGGCTTTATCAAGCTTCTATAGAATTCTTGTAATTAATAACTACATTTAGCCTTTCAATGGTAATTTCTTGTTCACCACGATCAAATTTATTTTTAGATATACGAGGATAGTGTGACAAGTAGTGAGAATGACACATAGGTGACCCTCTAATTGGTAAAACAAATGCACTGTAATTTAGGTTGCCCATTTATATGTTTACATCCCGATATTTAGATAAATCGGTTGATTAGTTTATTTTTGACAGCTGATTGAAAAAGAAGCAACACGTCGTTTTGTTAAAATGGAAAAAGCAGAGTATCGTGCGGTGATTAAATACTTCGTATTTAAGGGTATGAAAGCTACCGAAATAAAAGATGAGTTACGGGAAACATTAGGTGAATCTGCTCCATCATCCGCCACAATAAGTACATGGGTAAATGAATTTAAACGTGGTAGAACAAGCTATGTTGATGAAACGCGCTCTTGAGCACCCAAAATCGTGACTTCTAAGGAAATTATTATAAAAATCCATAATATTATTACGCAAGATTGACGACTCAAAGTGAGAGAGATAGCAGATATGGTAAACATTTCAACAGAATGCGTACACCACATTTTAACGAAAGAATTGGGCCTTTCCAAGCTTTCGGCAAGATGGGTGCCGCGATTGCTTACGACTGATCAAAAGTTCACTCGTTTGCGCATTTCCAATGAATGTTTGGATCTTTATAAGCGGAATCCGGTTGATTTTTGTAGGCGATTTGTTACTCGCGATGAAACTTGGATACACCACAGTACACCCGAAACTAAACAACAGTCAAAACAATGGTTAGAACGTGGTTCTGCACCTCCAAAGAAAGCGAAAACCACTTTATCGGCAAACAAGGTGATGGCATCAATTTTTTGGAATTCAAAGGGCATTTTGCTCATTGATTACCTTCATAAAGGTCTCACAATAAACGGACAATATTATGCAGAACTTCTACAAAAATTAAATGTTGAGATTCATGCTAAACGACCAGGAATGGCAAAGAAAAAGATTCTGTTTCACCAAGACAACGCTCCCTCGCATACCAGCACAGTTGCGATGTCCAAAATCCACGAGTTGCATTTTCAATTAGTACCGCATGCGCCTTATTCGCCAGATCTAGACCCTTCCGACTTCCACCTCTTTCCAAAATTGAAATTGTCGTCTAACGACGAGCTTATCATCTTCGTAAATGAGTATTTTGCAAGCCTTCCGGAATCGCATTTTAGAGGGCATTGTAGCACCGTTGGAATAAATGTATTGCTCTTTTAGGAGAATATATTGGAAAATAAAAATTATTTTGTATTTAAAAAATTCGTTTTTCTTTTCCATTCTCACTACTTGTCAAACTACCCTCGTATTTTAGACATTATCCCAGATGCACAAGAGAATTGTCTCTTCTCTTTCAAACATATAATTATTATCTTTTTCTATATGTGGCATTTTTTTATTCGAAATCTTGATTTTTTAAAAGAAATCGACCACCTTTTCTGTCGGTTTGTATCGTACCAGTAAAGTACTTTAGTTTCATGAATTTATCAAGCAAATGTATGTATATTAGTGTAATATACATATGTTAGTATATATTGTGTATATGATAAATTTGTGCAGTAAGAATTTCTATTTAAGTGTTACTAAAAGAGTTCTAAAAGACAATACATAAGTGAAGTTTTGGATAATCAAGGGACAAGTCGACGTTATTTACAGATTTTTCTCACGCCTTTGAAATGATATCATAAATTGCTTCTACAAAGGCCGCGTTGTTTTAAGTTTGCTTCTGTTCTATGTAGTGTTGTTAAATTGTATTTATTAAGTAGATTCAATATCTTTCTGCAATGATTTCGACTCTATCAAATTGGTGGTATATTTAGAGGTCCAGCCGAATTTAATCTTGTCGTCTTACCGTTTATATTATTTATTAATGATCTATTCATTTTATTTTGACAGATATTAGCATATGCTGATGACGTAACCATTTGTCTAATCTACCATCTCAAAACGATACTATTAATATGCAGAATTGTATTGACTTATTTGTTGAATTGTCAAACCTGAATAAACTTACAATTAACATTAGTACGTGTTATGTCTTTCACTCGTAAAAATATTCCAATTTCATTTAATTATTCTATGGATGATAAGCAGCTCAAAAAGACCAAAATTTATCAAATAGATTCAGTTATCTACTTCTGGGCTTCCGAGCTGGAACCGCGTCACTGATATAACTGCCGACGTTTCGTATCCACTCGTATGGGACATCTGCAGGGCACAACTACTGCTACTGTCTGTCGCATTGAAACCCAGTTTCATATTTCAATTTCATTTAATTAATCTATGGATGATCGGCAACTCAAAAAGAGCTATGTTATCGAAGCTTGCAGTACTTCTTGTTCCAGTATATTGCAAAAGTTTGTCAATTCGCTCGTGGTAATGGAAATGTTGAAATATTTTCATTACTACGCTACTCTAAAATCTTTATTCTTCGCATTTGTCACGCCCAAGTTACAATATGGATCCATTGCTTGGAACCCTTATTATTCATCTCAGCAGTTATTGAGTACACCCAACGTCGATTTTTAAAATATCCATCATGTAAATCTACAGGAATTTACCATGATCGAGAAACTTCTTACAGCACGTTACTGCAAGTTTATTATATTCACTCTTTAGCTGAGCGACGAAATGTTTACAGTGCTAATTTTTTATTTAAACTTGTTCACAATGACATCGATTCCTCCTATTTTTGTCTGAAATTACATTTAATGTATCGTCTGTCTGAACTCGTCATACTGCTACATGTAACTTGACTGATAAGGTCACCACTTTACAATTTATTTTTTCGATTCTGTTAATTATTTTTGTATGTATTTAATCAGCTATTATGTCCTGTTTTGTTAAGTTCCTGCTGGGTAGTTATGTTATTATTATTATTGTTACTATTATTACTATTATTATTATTATTATTATTTAGGCCATCACTATAGCGGTCACCTTTGTTTGCACACCAGGTTCGTAATAAGTAGGTACCGAATATTAACGGATATATGTGATATTTTATACGTACGTATTTATTAGAGCAGATCCTATACTGTCGCGCTGACAAAAATTGACCCCTCCAATTACCACTCCATGCTTTGTGTGCTAAGTTGAAGATTTCTTTGGTGTGTCTCAATTCACTACTGTAATTCGTAGTATAGTATATTACTGTACTTGTCGAATATATATTTGTAAATAAAAAAATCTGGTTATTTGATTGCCATCTCGTAATTAACAACTATTAAACATACAACTTTCAAGCAACGGAAATGTGAAAGTGTTCAAGTACTTGAACTTATAATGAACTAAAGTAAATAAGAAATATAGAAGAATAATAAGTGTTAATATATCATTATTAACCCTAGAATATCATACTTATTTTTATAGCGCAAGCATCATACTTCGTCGAATCGACTACGGTCATTTTCAAAAGGATACAAAGGATGATCTGCGTACGCGAAATTTTCCAGGTTTATCTTTTTAACTGCTTTTTTTGTATTTTAATGAAATAAAACTAATAAATGTTATTTTTAAATAAAATTTAATTATAAAATAAAAGTTTCACAGCACTAGTTCATTTGCCTTATTGATAAAATATAACAAAAAGAAAACAATAAAAAAAGGATAACATAAACACAAAATATTCATTTAAAATTTTTTTATCTTAAAATTAACATATTGAATTAAAAAAAGATATATCTGTACAAGTCTCAGTCTTTAATTTATACAAGAGACGAAGAATTCTATTTTGTGCTCCCCACACAGGTTTTTTTACATTTTGAGCATATAGACTTTGTCATTCGTCGTTTAAATGAAGGACAAAATGCGCATATTTTCCTCTTCTCGTTCTTTGGTTGCTGGTAAACAGTGTCATTGCTTTACGTAGCATGTGGTAATACACTTGCTATATTATCACGCACCGATTGTCTCAAAGTTGATGTCGCAATTCTTTTAGTTATCTCCATTTAGACAAGCGAAAAATGTAATTTCTTCATAAACTCACTGCGGCTTAGAGGCTTACGTTTCGCTTCGAACATGTTATGAGCATAAACAACGTAACTGTTTATGAAAACCATATTTAAAATGCCATAGAACTGACACATTGGCCATCTATTTGTTTTTCTGGAGCAGCTCATAGTAGAACACATTTGGTCAAAAGTGTCCACTCCACCTTTTGTTTTGTTGTAAAATTCTACCATATAAGGTTTATTGGATGTTTCATTGACTGCTCCTTCTTCATTGCATGATGATAACAAATATACCATTTTGCTTGGCTTTGGTTTATAGGAAAGTAACGTTAGTGCGTTGTCATAACAGAACATAGATGTGCCACATTTACGTCCCTTAGCATTTTTTAGTTCTTTTCGTTTGATCGCAGGGTACCAACTAACGCAGAACACATAAAAGGGATTTCTCTAGCAGAACTGACATAAACCAATTGTCCATTGTAATATTTTTGTTTGTTCCATACACGGCGTTTGCTAACTGCTTTACATAATACTCGCCTAATGGCATATTAGTTTTGTTTGAACCTTTTCCTAAGTACGGTGCAGCATCAACCATATATTTCGTGCCGCTGTCACACATCATTACCATTTTTAGGCCGTACTTTGAAGGTTTGACACTGTGGCGTCGGTCCTCTTACTTGATGAACGATATTGAGTCCATAACGGTGAGATTTAGCTTTTCTGGTCGACCACTTGTGCTTATTTTTTCCACGCAATATTGACATTGTGAGCGGTATTATATTAGATTTACACAGTAAAATATTTAAAGGCACATCGTCTTCATCTGAATCGACAGATTCTTCTGATGAACTTTCGTCACATACCTCTAACGCATCATCTGACTTATTGTTATTATCTTAAGTTACATAAAGTTTCTTCACCATCATCGTCCAGTTCGTTTTCGTCGTCGAAATTTGAAAGAAATCTTTCAATTTCTTCATCAGTTAGACCTGTGCTAGTTGTCATATTAATTATTACGAGCAAATACGAAAACAGCAACTAAAAATTATTAAAAAACTAACACTATAAAAGCAATTTCTTAGTTACCAAAAGTTACACAAATATCATACCTCGTCATTTCGACGACGCACTTTCAAAAAAAACAAACTTACCCATTACACAGTAAGCTGTACATACGCACACACCAAGAGCTTAGCAACAACTGAAGCTGTACAAAAACTCAGCAAAAAAAACCAAAAACAGAGAGAGAAAACATAAAATGAAAATATGCGTCCAGGGTTAAAAGCAAGTACAATTAAGTAGGGTCTTATATAAGGACCTTCCTTTATTGATCATTTAAATGATTTTATAGATCTAGTGATTAATTTTCGAAAGAATCGGCATCACGACATTTCGATGACATCTCAATCATCTTCGTCAGCAGTTGTTTCGTAGTGAAGGGTTTCAAGTTGACGAGACGCCGATTCTTTCGAGAACTTTTGTCCAACATCGCGGAGAGCCCGAGAATCTAATATTACTCATACTTACAATCGCAAGAATCTTTGTTCGAATATATATATATATATATATATATATATATATATATATATGTATATATGAATATATATATATATATATATATATATATATATATATATACATATATATATATATATATATATACATATATATATATATATATATATATACATGAATGGACATTATAACAAATTGTATTCCGGCTTTGACTTCTAATTTTCTTTATTTCACATAAAATGGTGAAGTGGTGAACAAATGTCGCGATGGTTCGTATAGCATAATTTCATTAATTATACGCGATTGTGTCAGTTATCTTTCAGGGGATATCCTATAACTTACACAACATCATACGTAATGGAACTAACTTTTAATGAGAATCCGAGCTTATGTTGCGAATTGCATGCCAAGTAATTGCATTTATTTATAAACATGAAAGTTTAGGTAATAGTATTCGATATGTGCATAATAATATATACCAATACATGGTTGACATTTCAATAAAAAGAAAACCCAAGATATCAAACATACTAAACATGAATACAGTGTGCATTATTGCGATGACAATCCAATTTTGCGACCCTACACCATTCCTATGTAGTCGTTGGCAAGCGAGTCTAACTTCTGCAAGTTTACAGTTGAACGTAAATGACGCGTATACGCATCGCTGAACCATTTCCTCAGTTCCTCGACTCCGTCGTTGTTGTTACCGCTACTCTAGCTACTGCTGTCGGAGACAGGTTAAGAATTACCGGTTAGAAGTTTCATCGTCGTACAAATCCTGTGCCATATACCTAGTATTTCTATTGTTGTTGAAGCTTCTCTGATACTGATCGATTACGTCGCAGACATTTCTTGCACAGTGGATGGAATCGTTCCGGTCACTTAGCTTTAATCGCATTTCGTTCCATTTGCAAATTGTCTTTGTCGATAACATAAGTTTCTATTTTTCTATTATGACACAGCGTTCGATGTCGAATTCAATAGTTCAAAGGCTAGTGTTTTCGGAATCAATGTTAAAAATAATATTTTCTAAATTAAATATTAAAGTCAATGAAGAAAATCATATCTTATTAATTGTATTCATAATATATGTGTATAGTCCATGCTTTAATTTGGTCTCTTCAGAGTAAAATATTTCCCCTCTAAAATAATAAAAAGAAGAAACAAACACGATCACTTCTGATATCACTAGAATTATCTTGGCATAATTAACTTCACCAATAATTATTATTCCGGTATTTAGTTTTGCCTAACTTACGTGACTTACTTTTCGGTAAAATATACTACTTCAACAGAAAGAAGCACATGGAAGATGTTTGTACTTTTATAATAAAAACCCTGGAAAATCAATAACTTAACATGTGATTGGTAATATTTAAATAAACTTTCTATCAGAATAAACTAGAATTTGTAGAATAAAAAGTTAATTATGTAAGTATCACTTTTGAAATTCAGTTTTAAGGTCAGAAGAGAATGCTTGTGATCTACATAGTTCTTTGTAGATTATCTATCACGCCACTGCCAATTTTAAGCGAGTACAACACAAACATAAAAATTAAAATTTTCCTAACGGAACCAATGCCAACATGGATATAAATTTAAAAAGAACGAAGACGAACTTATTCTGTAAATTGAAAGTTATGCTGAAACAAATGTATGTATAAAGACAAGTCCTATAAACACGGCGAATGCCTAATAATTGAACAAAGAATAACTCTATTATTGACAATAAACAGATAAGCAGATTTTGATTGAGACGCGTTTCGCTTATACAAGACTCTTCAGCCAATTACTTACCTTGATTATGCTCAATACAAAATATCGCCCGAAAAGAATAATAATACGTCGACGAGGTTCGAGACTGACTGAAGAGCTTTAGATAAGCGAAATGAGTCCTAACCAAAATCTCTTCGTCTGTTCTTTATTCTTTTTGTATATTCAGAAATCTTATGCTCTAATTGTTTAAGACTCTCATGGAGTTGCTTAGGGATGACTACAGTTGTAGAAATTATTATTTTTATCGTTATTATTATTACTATTATATGTATGTACATAAGATATTTAAAGTAATAAAGCAGCTGAAGACATCTTTGACTAGTCTGACATTATTTTACTTACGTTATTACTACATTAGTATTCATGTCAATATTATCCTAAAAATATTGTTTAGTAATCTTCTCTCTGTTAGAAGAGTATATATATATATATATATATATATATATATATATATATATATATAACGCATATATGTATATATGTACATATATGAGTAATATTAGATTGTCAGCCTCTCCGCGATGTTGGACAGAAATTCTCGAAAGAATCGGCGTCTCGATGTTTCGATGACATCTCCCTCATCTTCTTCAGGAGTTGTTTCGTAGTGAAGCGTCAATCTGTAACTGTTTCAGGTTGACGATACGCCGACTCTTTCGAGAACTTCTGTCCAACATCGCAAAGAGCCCGAGAATCTAATATTACTCATACTTACAACCGTGAGAATCTTCGTTCGAACATATATATATATATGAAAGTGTATGTGAATGGATATTATAACAAATTGTATTCCGGCTTTGACTTCTAATATTCTTTGTTTCGCATAAAATGGTGAAGTGGTGAACAAATGTCGCGATGGTTCGTATAACATAATTTCGTTAATTATACGCGATTGTGTCAGTTATCTTTCTATATAAAATGCTTATTCAGCGGAACTTTTACGAAATGCAAACAGGGGATATTCTATACCTTACACAACATCATACGTGTGGAACTAACTTTTAATGAGAATCCGAGCTTATGTTGCGAATTGCATACTAAGAATAATTAGAGAGCGTTCGGAAAGTGTGCAAAGTAAGCACAGTGGCCTTTCAACTTGAACAACGGTACGAGGAGCACGACCGACTTCACGCGGCCGTCGTTTCTCATTTGTCCTTCCTGTAATTTAACTAATTTTGTAAAGGATGCAAAGATTTTGTCACTAGTCAACAGTTGGCTGATTTGATATGAAAAGCACTTTTGCTCTTATAGCAGCAAGCATTCATACTCTAAATGTTTGAAAAATTCTTATAATAATAGCTCAATGTCTTTATCGCTTTAAAACTACAGGTATACACTCCTACTTTAACTGCAACTTTAGTAATATCATTAGCAGAAATTTGTTTATTAGAAAAAATTAATACTGATATGAACTTTTCAAATTCCACATAGTAAGATGAATGCATAGATATGTAATAGTAATCAAGACGCATAATGTGTAAGTGTGTATATTGCTAATAGATATTATATGCTCATAAATGCAGTGTATTCCACATGTTAAGCAAATAAAATTCTGTACACAGAACGGCTTGTCTATTTCGTATGAAATTACAGTCACATCTTGAAATGCACTTTTATCCATGTTTGGGCGGATTAGTCCCTTGTTCTTCTCTTGCTGTGTTTTATATACTGTGTTTTTCCTTGTGAAATTTTTTGTCCCTTTCTTGAGTTGCTACCCTACACTCAATCCTTCCATCTACTCTTTGGCCTCCTTCTTCCTCTCATTTGTCTTAGGAAAGAGTCCATAATTTATTTTATTCCTTCATGCTGTCTTGTGTTTACATGCCTGAATCGTCCCGTACCTTGAGCCTTAATAAATCCCCTACTTTCCTACAATATTGGCTACATTTCGTCATTTGTTAGTTTTTTTTGTATTTATGGTCTACCTTTTGTCATAGGTTTTCCACATTATTTACGACTAAATCGACCATTAAATTGTTTTTCTTCTTTACTTGCAAAGCACATATTTTCAGCTAGAAATATGATTATCTGTTACTATACCTATAAAGATCTACCGAAAAAATGAAAAATTTAGCCATCAGTGAAAAATTAGCCAACTAATTTTTTAATTTTTCACTAGATCTTTATATCTGTAGTAACCTTTGTGCTTCGTTTTATTCTAAGGTCTATTTCTATAATGCGAGTATTTTCTCCATTAATAAATATCGGAAGTTATCAACTTCTTCAGATTCATATATTCTTATCTTAACTTTTCCTAACGTTGCATTTTGCCTTCTATTGTTTCTCATCCTATCGCAGACTTTTCTCCATTTATTTCTGATCTTCCCTTCTAAACTTTTTACAATACCTGATTTTTTTCTTACTTCGACTACGTGGCATCGAAATAAGCTATAAGTCGCATTAGTTTAGTACTTATTGTGCCTACTATTACCGTTACTTGTACAATTTGACTCAGTGCCATGTTGAATAAAGGGATTTCTTATACTATTCTTTTGTCAGTTTTATATTTTTCTGTCGTAGAATCTGACATCACATTGTGTTTCCGTTAGGATTAGCCCTATTGGACATTTTTCTCTAGCAATTTCGATTTTCTAAACTCAAAGAAATGATAATATAAAGTAATGAGAGAAAACTGTATGTCCATCTCTTGGATAATAGTGACCAGAATCTGTTCTTACTTATATCTCCATAAATCTATATAGAAGCTGTTTTTTAAGAAACTTTTCATTTGAAAATGTATCAATTTATTACATTTTCAAGAAAAAAATAAGAGCAGTTAAATTTTAAATATATGTTAACATACGTACATACAAAGAATGAAATATTGTTAGAGTTCCGTAAAAAGTATGTTTGAAAAATATGTTTTACATGACAGCTTACTTATAATTTCCAAAGCTCAGTCCTTAATATAAATGGAGAACTCTACCTTTCCGTATTAGGTATTTATATTTTAGTTTATATTCATCCGTGACCGAATTGTTTCTAAGGGATTACCCCAGTACAAGTTATATCCAGTGATTCTCGGTTTTCCTCTCCATGTAGAATTCCATTCCAGTTGAACGGTCAGAGGGCAATTTGTTTCGGAGATTGGTCGCTCTTATGACTTTAATTTGGAGGAAATAAGTCGTCGAAAGTTTATTCAAAGAGAGGGAGAGCGGAAAGAAGAGAAACATAGCGGAGAGAGCGTATAAGTAGGAGAGAGTAACTGAGAGAGAACGGCCATCCGTTTTCCAGCTGTAATTTTCGCCAATTGAATGTGGAATGGTGAAGCATGCGGAGCGCGTTACTAAAATTGAATTGTGGAAATGCAAAGCGATGCAATCTGACTTCGCCAGTTCCTTGACTGTCTGCAAGGAGAAGATAAGATTCCAGTTTCGGAGTAGATACCTTTACATATGCACTTGTATGTATGCGCTTTGTGCACTCTCTAGAAAAGATATCGCAACAGAACTATATCTATCACTGCTGCGCATACAACTGCACGTCGCGTTCATCATCTACAACACAATTACCTAAAAACTCCTCCCCAGATCGGAACTCTAATACATACATACATGCCTTGTTGGATACTGGAACGTATTTTCCTTGTTAGAAATTTTATCGACAGCGTATCAAGTAGTTATTTTTTAATGAATATTTGAATATGAAAAGTCTCCTGCACATTTTGTATTTATCTGGGACTAATTTTATTTTGCCTAATACAAAGTACTTCCTATATTATAATTTCCTAAATACCTTAGAAACAAAGAAAAAGTAAATATGATAACATAAATGCAATCCGGAATTAATATTTTAATTTATTTCGTTTTACATCGTAATTAAAGTTAAATCTACATCATAAATTTTAATTGGAATTTTCCCAACTTCCGAAATCATTAAAAACGTTTTATTTTGAACTTTGATTAAATATGAAAAACATCGAATCATATTCGAAAGGAAAATGTATTGATAGGACTGTTTTTGATTTGAACTATATTCTTTACGTTTTGGAAACAATTGAAATAAGAATTTTAAAGATCTTTTATTTGGATTTATATTCATTTCAAAGAAATCTAATAACAAAAGTCTTGTATCTTTCAACTTAAATCAGAACCGAGTAAAGAGCGAACCGAACAATACAAAACATTAAACAAAGTAATGAGACGTCAGATTTTATCGCAAAATTAAAAGTTACGAGAATCAACTTTCAGACTAATAATAGACTATGCCTGGAACTGCATTATCAAATAATTACACTCCGTCTGATTACCACAGATATTAAAAGTTTGCATTGGTCCGGAAATCTAATAATACATACGTCACAGTAAATGGAATGAGCTAAAAGAGCTATTTTCTGATAATACTTAACGTTCTTAAATGTTCTACAGTCATGATAGAAGTTAAATACTCTTGTAATATTGAAAACAATATTCTATGACAGAACTGTAACTACAAATTTGCAATTTTTATTTGTTCTTTTTCATAAATGTCTTTATTATTTCCTTGTAAATTGGTAGAATCCCAAAAATTGTTAAAATAATTCTGAAAAGTTCTAAAAAAATAATAGTCTAATTATGTAACCTTCAGACTATATGATGGACGTACTAAAAAATCCCAATCAGATTGCGATAATTTTGATATGACGTTGTCTTGGCGATACACAACGCTTTTCTATTGCCAAGTCTTGCCTTGTCTATTGTTCCCTTCAGTTTGTTCAATCATTAATAGCACGTAGTAATATCAGTAATTTAGTGATAATAGTGCGTAACTTTATCTTCAGATACGCATTTGTGGAATTTTTCGAATACAACCCCTTTAAAACCGTTTGTATTTGATTGACTATGATTGAACTTAATCTTTTTTCTCTCGGAAATTGCTCGACTGTGCTAATTACCACAGCCTGCCTTATTTGGTTTATCGTGCATGTTGTCGAGTCTACTTTAACTGATTGTGAGGTATTTTGTAGTTATTCTAAGCTAGTTTCTTTCCAATGATAGTAATTCTTTAGCCTTTCTACGCTTTATCTCAATAGAGTCTTTGCTATGTTCGTGCTTGAATCTAATCCCTCAGTGCGTTCTGAGTTAAGTCTTGGTCCACCTACTTATTCGTTCTCGGATAGTGCACTTACACACTCTCAGAACAGATTCTAGTCAAATATGTAGTGAGATTAATCCGCGTCTGGCAAGCTCATTAGCCTTTCCGTTTCCTGTGATCTTCTAGTGCCTCAGCAGCCATTGCAGCTTTAATATATTCTGCCGGGTTATTTATCGTGAGTTTGTCACGATATTCCGATACTATTGTACTTTGAAACCATCGACCATTACCTTTTTCAATTAACTTTTTGGCATTAAGACGGCTTGAAGAAAAACTCGTTTTTATTGTATTAAGTAGCGAACAGTAAGCAGAAATTCACTAAAATTATTTCAGTAAACTGATATAATATTCAAGAGCTGAGCTTTGTGTGTAGTCAATATCATATGTAATCGAATGGTGATAATTATTCTTAGTTTTTTACAATCAAAATTTCCCTGCCTTAGGTTTCCAGAAGTATACACGACAGAAAATTTTTCACGTGTTTATGCTTCTTCTATAGAGAAGCTTTAGTCCTCAAAGCTCGGAAGATCATCACAAAGATAAGGTTTGATAATGTCATCTAAGTAATATTGGTTTGTCAAACGACCACTGATGAACACGATAATAGAGTGCCATAGCGAAACTTCAGAAGTGTTAAGTACCTTTCCACAGAAAATTTAGGATGATGCCTTTTGCACGTTTGTCTAACCATCTGATGGCATTTATGCATCTTCTAACACCATCTAGATTCACCACTGAAAATAATTTTATGACACTCACTATTCCATTTGATCCTTTCCCCACTTCAGCTGAAACCTTGTTTTCGGCAACGAATGGTAACACACGCTGAAGTCGATAAGACTTAACCTCAAGAGATTTTATTCTGCGCGAGACTTTTCGGGGAGTTCATATGTGGTTTTCGTCATCAAACCAAATACTAAAAATTGATTAGGTAGTAATCTCTTAAAGTGAGTAGATTTAACAGTTTTTAATAAATTATAGAAGAAAGCAACAAACTTCAGTTGCAAGAAGAAGACAAAGTAAATATCTAGTGAAGAGGAACTCACAAGAGAGGAACAACTAATAATTCAAGCAACATATGGGTTCATACATACTTTCGAGAAAGTTAAAGAATTTATATACATAATAGAAGGTCAAAGCTGAAAGGAAGAATGGTCCAAGAAAGTCGGAAATATTGAACATTAACACTTGTAATGACCTCGAAAAATATATCAAGGCAATTAAAAATAAGAATATACAAAACAGTTATTAGATAGACTGTTACATATGCTAGCGAGACATGAGTTTTATGGAAGACGGATGACGAAAATTTAAGCATAGAGGAAAATATTGAGAGCTTGGTGATATGGTGATAAAATAGCAGTGAAGGATGGAAAAGAAGAAACAATAGAAAACTGAAAATGTTTTACAATATTATATCATATGAGTATAATCATGTACATTAAAAACAAAATAAACCAAGTGCATCATGTGGAGAGACTCAGACGAGACAGAATATTGAAGTTACTCTCTATAAGCTGCTTAGTAAAGCAAGAAAAGAGAAACTCGCAAAGATTTGAGAATGCGCGGGAAGGCTTAAAGTCAGTACAGGTCCTACATAGAAAAGAATTGCAATAGATAGTGTGGAATGAATATAAGAAGTAAATAAATACATGTAACCTCAGTGATTTTGTTTTCTTTAATTTCTATTAGAGCATAATTCATTGAGAACAAAATCTATATTAATAAATTATCGATTTTCATTTGTTCTGGGATTAGCAGGGGTAATAAATAAATACATGCAACCTCAGTGATTTTGTTTTCTTTAATTTCTATTAGAACATAATTCATTGAGAACAAAATCTATCATAATAAATTATCGATTGTCATTTGTTCTGGGATTAGCAGGGGCGTGTCTTTGTAAATAGAGAAAGGCACATTTAAGACATAACATTTCTTATGAATGATAAAATAGTTCTGGAATGTCTTTGTATACATAAAAGGATATGCTTCCAATATAAGCGAATATGGAAAGTCGCACCATGCTATAAGAACTAAATATACCTGTCCTGTTCCAATATATACCATAAAGCAAATTCTTCCTCTACAATTCGTCCAACGATGTATAGATAGACTAGTAATGTAGTGAAATATTGTTTTTTTATTCACCCTGGGCCTGCAAAATCACAGCACAGGGTTCTCACACAGTATTCCACTTTTTTCTTAATTTTTATTAATGACCTATTACCAAAAGTGGATTGGCCCAATTTAGGTATTGTCGATGATAGTAAAATCTTTTCCAAAATTGATATTATTGATGAACCAAATTTGCAAAGAAATGTTGACTTTATTAAAACCTGGGGGGATATATTTAAAATTAAAAGCTGCGGTACTACTTATATAAACAAAATTGCTCTGCATTTACAGGATTATAAAATTAGTGACAAGATTTTTGCCTCGACAGTTATTAAGGATTTGGAAAGTACTTTTGATTCATACTTCACGTTTAAACAACACCTAGAACGAGTATTTGCCCCTGTGTACAAGTCCTTTGGCTCTATTATGCGTATTTTTGGATACTAACCTTTTTAAGTCTCTCTATTTTGTATACATTTGAAGCAAAGTTGAATACGCTGATATTGTATGTTTTCTCGTCTATGCTTCTTACTTTATCTTATTGGATAGGATTCACAGGAAGTTTTCGAGATACAAAATTAAGTATTTCCACCTATTGGAACTAGTCAAGCGCAATCACTTTCGCGACAAAATGTAACATTTCTTTTGGATAGAAGATGTGAACATTGTGCGAAATTTCTGTGGAGTCTAATATATAAAAAACTGAAATATAATTGTTGTAATTGAGGGTAAGTTCCATGTGCCAAGAGTTTCTGCTAGATTTGAGCGCACTTTCCAGTTACCAACGGCGAGGACTAGTATACTACAAAGTGCAAATTTAACAATTATGATATTCTGATATTTCTTTGAGTTTAAATGAGTACATTTTTTAGTTTTATATGATTTATTAGCTGCATAAATCGTTTTATTAATGGTACTTGTTATTGTACTGCAAGTGCAATGTTAGTACTATCAGATTTTTTTTTAATTTTATTATGCATAAGCATACGTGTTAACATTATCGAAGCCAACTTTATGGTTCGAATTTTCTATAGAAAATTTTAACAAATTGGAATGTGTCTCTATTATGTTTGGTTTCGCTACATATTTTGTTTCTTGTTGATTATCTCAAAATACATTTTCGTTCTCCATATATGTTGAACAACTGAGCATGTAGATCTACATGCATGTATTCTCCCATTAATAAAAAATGATACGCATAGTGTATACATGCAGCCACAACGTACACGTCATAAACCAGTACATGTACAATTTTCATTAGAAAATTCCGGATAAAGTCTGCCCATCGTACATTTCGCCACGAACCCGTTCATTACCAGGCTTTGCCGTAATATATTACCAGTGTTCATAAATAATAAAAACAAACATTACGCTAAATTGAAGGAATATATCAAGAAAGTTTAGTTGTTACTGGTGAGATATTTCCCAGATATATCAACGTTACTGCGATGACGTGTTTACCTAGCGTAACAGTTTTTCTTACCAACACTGACGATGTTTCTTCCCATATATTATGGTAATTTAATGTACTTTTAAGATTGTCTTTTTTATGTCTGTATGTATATCACCTTTATTCTACCAATGTCGTTAGAATGTAATATTCTAAATGGGTAAAAATTTCGTATAAAAACCTAATGCATGTAATATTTGAATTGTACATACGTATATTGTATTATTATTATCAATATTTTTTCATCTTTATATTATATATCTCGAGATTAATTGAATTTGTAATTGGAGTATTTTATTTTAACACATACTTTATTACACTGCTCCATCACAGAAAACAAATGAAAACTATGATAATTATCAGGTTGTTACAAATGTAATGTCCGTTTTTTCCTTCAGTCTGAAGTGAATTGCACCTGTGTGAAGACGTGTATGTTTTTGGTGAAAATTATTATTGTATTTGTAGAAAAGGGTATTTATTTTGAAGTGTGTACCTGTTCCATTTCTTCGAAAGATTAATACACCTGTGCTTGTCTCGCTTATGGAAATACTGTCGGTAAGAGATATTCGGGCAATTTACCTCTTTCAATTTAAAAAGGGATTAAATGCAGGTGCAACAACTCGAGAAATTAATCAGACGTTCGGTGAAACCACATGTAATGAACGCACATTACGGCGATGGTTTAAAAAATTCAGCGAGGGAAATTTTGATTTGGAAAATGAGCCTCGCGGATATGCGCGTCGTCATTAACGGTGCAATGACGACGAGCTGCATGTAGAAGTTGAAAGTAATCCGGCGACAACAGTGCGTAGCCTTGCAGAAACATTTCAAGTGTCCATTGCCACCATTAGTCGTCACCTTTCTTCGATTGGCAAAGTGAAGAAACTCGATCGATGGGTGCCGCACCAATTAACGAAAGCCAATAAGCTCCGTCGATTAGAGGTGGCTACCTCTTTGGCTAATCGACAGAAAGTTGAACCGTTTCTTCGTCGAGTGGTAACGTGAGACGAAAAGTGGATACTTTATGATAATCGGAGACGGTCAGGACAATGGTTAGATCGAGGTGAAGCACCAAGACAGCATGCACGAGCATCACTTCACCCGCGAAAGATTATGGTGACTGTATGGTGGACCAGTAAGGGTATTATTCACTATTCATTTTTGCAACCTGGTGAAACCATCACGGCAACGTCCTATTGTGCCGAACTGGAAACTATGCATGGAAAATTGAGCCGTTTGCAGCCCTCACTAGTCAATAGACATGGACCCATACTTCTTCATGATAATGCAAGACCTCATTTTGCACGACAGACAATCCAAAAACTTTCGGAATTTGGTTACGAAATTCTCCCTCACCCACCTTATTCACCTGACCTTTCGCCAGCTGATTTTCATTTTTTCCGAAGCTTAGACAATCACTTAAAAAATAATGACTTCCCTGACCGGGAGTCTGTAATAGCAGTGTTTGAGCAATATGTGAGCCGTCAAAACCTAGATTTCTTTTCAAAGGGAATTTTTCAGCTTCCAGACCGTCGACAACAAACTATTGATGTAAATGGAGACTATTTTGCCGAATAAATATTTATATTTTTTTAAATTTAGACTATATTCCTTACAAAATCGGACATTTCATATGTAACAACCTGATAAATTAAAACAAATTAAAAACCTTTGAAATTTGTTTCACTGGTTTGTGACAAAAGTAGTCAAACAAATTTAAAGTGTTTTAATTTAATGTACTTCCATAGTTCCAATATAACATGTTTCACAAAGAACCATCTGCAAATTCAACTAATAGAAAACGTATGATTTTATTTAGAAAATTAAAAGAGGTGTTCAAAATGTTCCTCCGCAGCTCCAGCAAATATTAACCTATTCCTTCATATTTTCAAATTAATTTGATAACAGTTCAGAAATTACCAAATTGTATGCTTATGTGTATATTGCTTTTCTTAGGTCTTAAAATGAGAGCGAAGTCGATAGTCGAAAATTGTTAAATCAGAAGACTGCAAAGAAGATTTAACAATTCGTTCATTAAAAAAATCGTGTATGAATGCTAAAACTTCTCTTGTGATATATGTCGTGGAGCTATCTTATTGAGAATAACCATTTAAAATTTATGGCCATGAAAGCTAACAACGGATGGTAGTAATAACCATATTGATGCCTATTAGCGAAGAGAACATCGTGTTCTAACGCATCACACTTTAAAAATTCTTATTCGAAATATTCTTAGAAATGGAAAGACCTCGGACTAAGTGCTTACGAGACATTTATTGACGGAAACTAAAGAAAATGTGAAAGGAAAAATCAAAATAACTGTTAAAAGAATATTTTCTTTACTGACAGAAAGATTATCATTGAGGAAGCTTTTCATGAATAAAACGACAGAATATGTTCAGTCATTAAGGAACTTTGAAACGCTTACCACCCTGCATCCATAACGGTTTGGTGATGGAAAAGGAGTTAAAACCTCGGCTACAGTATGTTAAGAAACTGTGTTTGGAGGCATCGCGAAGAAACTTAACAAGTTACTACAACAATTAGCCTAGGACATTCCAGTAGGATTCTGCATTTGCACAAAAAGCACAGTCAAATTAGTCACAACATAGCATTTTATTACTGCTGACAATAAACCTTCTAGCAGTAGTAAGTTTAATCCACTGGATTAAAAATTGCTGTTAATTTTAATTGGTGTGGGTTCTTCAAAATGACACACGAATATTGCATCATTGAGGCAAACTTTAACAACAGTGATATATGTCTCAGGTATTCGCTGCTATATACGAGCGGCTGATTCATCTTCTGGCTCATTTGCAAGCAGAAGGTGGAAACAGCCGAAATGCATAATATTCAGTCGTTATCATTTGACCTTTTTGAAGACAATCGATTATAAAAATCCCATTACAATCTCAAAAGACAGTAATCATAACCGTTCCGACCAAGTGTGTGATTTTTGTCTTCTTCAAACCACATTGTTTCGACTGTTGACTCATTACGGATGTATAATATTGTATCCGGGTTTCATCAATCATTATTATTCGGCGCCGAAACTCTTTTTGATCATGTCTTATCTTAAATTGAAGACTGAAATACATATCGTTTACGTTTGTAGTCTAAGTCAACAAATGCGGCACTCATCTTGCACATATTTGTTTCATACTCAATTTATTATGTAAAATCGAAAGCACTGATCATGTCATAAACTTTGCTTCCAATTACTGAAGTAAACATGTCTTTTGCGTGTCCACTGCGTTTCTTTATGAAACATACTGATTCGTCCACCTTTAATCGACGAATTATTTCTTGTAAACAAATTCCAGCATACTTTTGATTGCATCGTGTTTTTTGTTCTTTAAAAATAAGAACTTAATCACTGGTCAAGATAAGCTAAAAGTAGTTGACTTTATTAATTTAAATTACAAGCGTCCTTATTATCGAAGTAAACGCAAATTTTGGCAGTTCTGTTTCGATGGTTTGCCGACCTTATACAATGCCCATTTTATTTATATAGTATTTAATATTGTATAAGATGTATGTGACAAAACCGTAAAATATAGACATTATCAATACTCGTTGATAATAGTTCTTAGCATTATTAATAACTACGAGTATATAGCAGCGGTGACATAAATTACTTAAAGGAACAATAAATAAAAATTGTAGCGCGAGAAATTAATGTCCATTATATAGTCAATGACGGAATAATAATATGAACATATTTTACATAGGGGAGATCTTGACAAGATATATTGGTCTAGCATATCTGCCATAAAACATTTTATGAATGCGTGCATAGCGATGTGAAGTGAAAAACTATATATCATTTAATAGTTTAGATGCATCTATGTTAAAGTGAAAAGTATTGTGAAAAATTTAATATCTGTCTGGGTATGGCAAAGTGTTAGCGATCCTATGTCAACTCGTGGAAAGTCTTGAGAAGGGGTGTATATACTCGTACATGACACTAACATAAGCATTAAATGCAAATATTTAAGAAAGCGACGTTAACCTCTTTCCAAGCAAAAAAGAATACGTTTTACTGACAAAAGCATATGTAGTGAACGCTTGTTGCATTTTCAATCATGAAAGGATTAGTTAATTAATATCAGTAATAAAAAATGGTATTATGAAGAAGGTGAGTTTGTTGTTTATCTTCGATGAAAGTATAACTAGTAATGTTAGCAGGAATTACTTAAAGATTGTAATGAAAAAAGATTTAAATCAAACTCCTGAGAAAAGCCCTAGCAGCTTAAATGTTATAGCATGAAAATGTAGCAACACTGTAGTATAGTACAATACTACTACATCCTCATGTTATGGGCAAAATAAAAAAGTTATGCAAGTAGATGCCTCAAAAACTTTCTCAGGGATTGACATTGGAATGATATTCTTCGTTTTTATAAACAATTGAGTGCAGTGCATAGAGTATAACCGATTCATTTTTCTTCAGACGCCAATGTTAAACTAGTTGTAAAAACCTTGATCAGATTCAGATTTTTTATAAATGTTTTTTAAGCCGGCTTCGCTTATAAGTCATTAGCTCACCGCGCCAGGGATCTCGAGTTTTTCGTAGTTTTCCTTCTCGTTCAAATGAATGATGACAGCCAGAGATCTTAAGATACGCCATGAACGCGTGCGTAATAATAATCTATATTTTGCCAATGCCCCCCGTAATTGTCGTGTTCAAACTGATATTTACTACTAAAACCTCGTTTTTTAGAAATCAAATAGTGGCATCAAATTATGCACTTTTACGATGTGAAACTCTAATTCATATTTTACCACTATCTGGTGAAATTCAAAATTACGTTCTCATGACGAGACGACATGAATCTAAATCACTTGACCACAGAGAACAATAGTCTATTAACATGCCATAAATTGCGTTATGGAAACAGACATTAATAAAAGTCAGCAGTAGGTATTCATTGTAAGCACGCGCTTTCGCAATGCAAAACTGAAAAATTTTAATTTTTACTGCGTTTTACATCGTATATACGTTGTAGAAATTTTCGAAAGAATTTATTGCCCTCCAGCGAGATTCGAACTCATGATCTTATCTTTACTGGACATGTGTCTAAACTGTTAATTTCAATCTTACCAGAGGGCACTACATTTTTTCAAAAATTTTTGCAACGTATATATGACGTAAAAAGCATTAAAAATTGTAAACCAAATAGCTTCAAAATTTACTCATCAAATAATACAACATTTCGTAGACAACTTTATGCAAATAACTATTTCGAAGCAACGTACATACTTATCTTGTCTATAGTGTATTCAATATAAACTATATTTATAGACAACAAGCAAACTATTCAAAGAAAATTATTTCTTTATTTGACGACAAATTACTTTCCTCAACAACTAAAATTTGCGAGAGTCATACATGTGCACAATAAAAGTGAAGCTCTCAGACTAATAGAATACTTGGGAAATAAAACCTCTTAACGAAACAACAACAGGTATTAGAAAACTTAATCAGCAATGATATGGTGTAATACGGTCTTACCCCTGAACAGAATAGAAGTGGAATGGAGAGAAACGAGATATACAATAAGAACCATCTACGTTGGGGTACCACGGGGTTCGATCTTGGGATCATTACTGCTTATTATCTTCATAAACGATATCTCCAGCTATCTAAATAAAGTACAAATCTGCTTACATGCAAATGACACTACCGTCCTAGTAAAAGACAAATGTGAGGAAAAGCAGATTCAAATACAGCAATAGAAAGAAACCAATCAACTGCATCAACTGACAGGTAAATTGACATCAGAAATGTACTGTATTAAAAAAATAAAAACGTTAGCTACATACTAGTTAGTTATACTTACCTGGCTAGCCTTCATTCATTATCACCTCTGCTATCGTATCCTCTTCTGGATAACATTTTGTGCAGCGGAACGGATATTCATCCTGCAAGAAAGAGTAATACGGATATCTGGCATCCAGTATTGTGACCCATGCTGAGGATATTTCAAGCAGCACAAGATGCTTGCCGTGATATCTTATATGTGTATATATAGGGCCCTAAAGTATATACACGAACATTGGATACAGAAAAAATGGCGAAGAACATACCTACCACACGTGACATAGAAAGGATTTATCTATTCCCAAACAGCATATTCTAACAACACAGACTACTGTTGCGTCAAACTATACCTACCCCAGTATCTCAAGTAGCCATGATACGAAAAGATTCGCAATAAACGCCAAAAAGGCCCTCATTGAGAAAAATTCTACACATTAAAAACAATAATTCGACCATCATCTTTAAGCACAAATGTCGTATTTAAATGTCTATTCGTATCTACGAGGGAGCGTTTTTATATTCGTGGAATGAGCGGGTTGTAGAGGGGTGAGTAGGCGCATTGGGGGCGTGGCCTGTGCAGCAACTCATGATTAGTATAAATACGAAGTTTCATTGTTATTAGACAGTTAGTCTTTGAGCTATCGTCAACCAAGTAACATAATCAGGAGTGAAAAGTGAAATATGGAAAAAATCGAATATCGTGCCGTTATAAAGTTCCTTACCAGGCAAGGAAAATCAGTCGCGACCATAATGAATGAGAGGTCATTGGTTTACGGCGACTCTTGTCCAGGAAAAACCATGGTGTACAAGTGGCATAGTTTATTTAAACAAGGAAGGGAATCCCTTGAAGACGACCCGAGGCCGGGCAGGAGCATTGAGGTGACCACGCCAGCACTTATCCAAAAAGTTGAACAAATTGTACTCGAAGATGCTCGACTAAAGAAGAAACAACTCGCAGAAATGGTTGGAGTATCAGATACGACATTTTTTAAAATCCTACACGATCATCTCGGCATGTCTAAGGTCAGCGCAAGATGGGTGCCGAGAATGCTCATGCCGCCGCAAAAACAACAGCGCGTAGAGTGTTCGCGTGCATTTTTGGACCTCTGTAATGAAGACAAGGATGGTGTATTGAGTGGAATTGTTACTGGAGACGAAACTTGGGTTCATCATTATGAACCTGAGTCCAAACAAGACTCCATGCTATGCCACTGCATGGAGTCACAGGGCACAGCACCTCCCAAGAAATTTAAAGTGTCACAATCAGCTGGGAAACTCATGGCAACGGTATTTTGGGACTCGGAAGGAATATTGTTGATTGATTATAAAGATAAAGGTGTTTCTATAACCGGAGAATATTACGCTTCAATATTTTCCACCCCTTGTCCCCCATTCCGCGAATATAAAAACGCTCCCTCGTATATATGGTATTATGTTTGTAATATGTTATTTTTATATATCTATATATATATATATATATATATATATATATATATATATATATATATATATTATTTTTCTTCGATAATTGTTTATACTTGACAATATGACAATAAAGACCTATCTATCTATCAAATTAAATTTTGTATTATGTGCTTCCTAGTTCCTTATTTATATTGTTTCAGAAATTGAACAATATGTAACGAATTTTTGGGTTCTAAATATGACAAGAGTATTAATAATTCCTTTCGTCACTTTGAAGAATTTATTTAAACATCACTCCTACAAAAAGCTGCTGGGAATACATAAAGATTTGCTATATATCCCACTCTACTTCTGTCTTCACCACTAAATCTGAAATTTGTTAAAATATATTTTTAAATCTTTATATCCATTGTTCATCTTTTGTTTGATATTCTGCACATGTAGTTAATTTTCGTCTTTCTAACCTCAATGTTTTTTAATCTCCTTTACCAATGTCTAGTAATATATTTTTTTCTTCATTAAAAACAACTTGATCCTATACAAAGTAAATTAAGTTAAACATAGTTTCCACCCTATACCCCTACATTTTCTCCTACTTTATTTTTCTTTACCTTATTAAATTTAAATATGTTCTATCGAATTGCTGTAGTGAATGATATAAAATACATTCACAAAGAGAAACTTCAGATATAAATGTACATCTCAAGTTTATCAATAGACTCAAAATAATAAAAGGTATTTGAAATATCAACTCAACCCAAGTATATAAAATAAAAAATACACATTTTAGAACAGTAGTGAATGGACAATAAAACGCATGATATCAGACAACAAAGACAAGTTATACAGACAGGAGGAATAACTGGAGCGCGACAGCATTCTTCGAAACTAAATATTAACTCTAGCTATGAGCTTAATAAATATGCATTCGTTCTTTAGGCAAAGGCGTGAACTATACTGTAGTATACAAAAGAAAACAACAGAAAGTCAATTTATATTTAGATACTTAAGGGCAGTCGAAGCTTTCTCAACTCGAGAGTTGTCATGAAGACCAGACATACTTAAAAACACAGTGGAAACTGATTGATAACAATAAAGGGGAGATAATATTGGTGCTGGAAACATTGGAAATGAAGACATTGATAAAGCCGATGAATTCATTAGACAGAGAACAAAAATGAAACTTTCCAAACTATAGTCAGCTTTGGGAATAAATAAAACTTTGGCCCGAGGTCATATAACAGATTAAATACGAGAAAGATGGCAAAGCGAATATTTGCAAACAAAAGTGGTCTATAATAGAAAAAATCTGAACTGGAATAGGAACCAGATGCGAATTATTATAGGCTTCATGATTAGCAATTCGCAAGTAGAAAAATACAAAAAATTGCAGAAAATATATATTATTTGGACAATGAATGGTAAAACTGTAAGTTCACTGAAAAGAATACGGAGTTGAAATTCCCTCCAAATGGTCGCGAGAGCAAGTTACCAATTTTATTATTATGTGAGAGTTTCTTAGCGACCATTCGCTTGCGAAACATCCACTTCAGAGTGAAATTTTTAACTCTCAAACATATAAAACCTATAATTAATTTTCTTCGCAAATGGAGATACACAAATAGAAATTACGTCACAAACTAAAGGAAGAAAGATTATCCGAATATAGTGTACTTATATGAGATTATTTTATCCTCGATGTAACCTAAATAAAACAGAAAAAACTCTTATTATAGTTCATTTTATTACAAACGGAGCCAAATAAACCCGATTTTCGGTAAAATGTACTCTTTTTTTAAGTTAAACATATCCAAAACTGAAGACGTAAAGTTTGCTCCGTAAAATTTTCATCAGCAGAAAGTGTCTACCTTCTGCTAGACACTCGTACAATTAGCAAGAGGGTATTGGGTACTGCGCGCTTCAATAACCCAATACCTTCTAAGTTATCGTATAACAGGTCAGCACAATAAGTCTATAGCAAGAGCATATAAAATTGATTTAATTACTTAGAAAATTGACGCTGTATAAAAGACAAATAATAGATATAGAGCCACCCACATACACTCATTTGTCTTTTCTTAAACAAGAAGTATATCAGAATAGGCTTCGTTCGATATATGACTATATTTAAAAGCATCAGCTGTATATTTAGCATATTAAAGATTTCATAGAATATTCCCAAAATTATCATTTATAATTTTTAATGTAGGAAATGAAAATTATTTGGATGAGTAAAATAAAACGTAGTTAATATTTTCAGGGTTATTTAATTTAATTCCGCAGAATTTGCAGCATATTCCGCTTCAAATAATTCGCATACTACATTTAATAAATTTTAGTATTCGCGTGTTTCTATCGTGAATTAATTGAATATAACGAAAACTGTTACATTACGATTAAGGGCTTTACTCGCTGCAAGAGCTATACATTGTAGTTATTTTTATTAGGTGTATATTATGGTGGTATTATACATGTATGGGGCGTCAACTATCCTTGTTTTACATGTACGACTCGAGATGCGTGTTGCTCCGATTGTTTTCTGAAAATATTAGAAAATAAAAACACTACACACCAAGTAGACTTAGACACACCTTTTCTGGTTACCATTTATTATTATTCACTTCTACATTAAAAATAATTTTCCAAGCAATTACATAGTTATATGCAAATTATTAACAACAGATGTACGTACATATATACTACTGTAATAATATTTTATTTTCTAATTACTGAACTCGAAGTATAAATACATTTTACTCGAATAATTGTTTCCTCACAAAACATGCACAATTACGAATTTTCATCAATTCTCGAATACATGTGTTATGGACAGCTAAAATAAACACTACTCTTGAACTACGTCCGCAGAAATAAATCGCTTCTTACAAGGCCAACCGATGTTTCTGAGATTTCAGATTACGTGACTCGGAAAGAATATTTATTGAACATCTAAAAGCGTTGTTCCTTTCTTTAAAGCTGATGTTTTCGATTAAAATGAGGAAAACTTTTGATTTGTAAATTAGAAACTAATTAATTATTAATAATTATGTAGATTGATGACAAATAAGATTCCGCCGAAACGTTGTGGGTACCTTCCACTTTAGGACGTGTGAAAATACGGGAGGACCCAAAGATATGCCGTTACACACATACACACACACACACAACAAATATTCGAAAATATTCGTAAGAAAAGAAGTGGGGATGCTAACCAAATGTGTTACGAACTTTAAAGGAGTGGGGCTATTACGTCCGAAAGTATGTAGAAAGGTCTTTATAAAGATGGCTCTGCAAATTAACGGTTTCAGAGATATTGTGTCTAAAATATAATGAACAGTATACAGAGCCATTTTGAAAGAATGAGTCGATTTCATATCACAATATTGTATTTAGGAAAAGTAATGCAAAATTTCAAGAAAGTCACATATATTCTATGAATAATAAGGATCTATTTCCTGTCTTACAAGTTTTCAATGTGTCTACTACCTGCGGTAAAGACATGAAATGAATGATATGAAAATTTCTCCCAAACACGTAGTAGCGTACTACAATACACTGAGTTGACTGCATTATACATATGAGGTCTAGAAGTCTCGCAGGCCAAGCATGACCAACAATATTTTGAGCTGGAAACATCTGATAATAATAGGGCGGTACAGTTTTTATTATCGACTTGTGAACTGTCTTAGATTTCGTTCAAACATAACATGGATTCTTTCCACTTGTTATTCCGAAACTTGTCGTCAACTTGGATGTTTTCCTTTAGACAGAGACATATCTATAATCTATCGAAAACACTGCCGTGTGTTCTACGAAGAGGGCGGTTTAATGTTTAATCGCCTTCGAAAAGCACGCTGCATCATAACAACTGAATTTGTTGCCGTGTATTCGAGAAATTGGAAAGCTTTTTTCTGTATTTTTGCTGTTTCTGGTGTAAACAATCAACTGAGTAGTGAAACCGCTTCTTTCAATTAGTCATTGATTTACTTTATGACAATGGTTGAAAATATTTCTTCATGAAATCGGATCTCTTTAAATTAACAACATTGCATTACAAAAATCTATAATCTGAGGCTTTTTGTCTTAGAAACTGCAGACATATCAAACAAATAATAATATAATTTTGCAAGAAGAACTTCATGTTATGGAGGTTGGTAACGCTTATCATTTCTTACCATAATATTTATGCTAAAGAAAATCTGCGTCTAGAAGACTAATAATAAGATAAGTAGTATTAATAAATACACACACATAACAATTATTATTTGCAATAATAAAAAATAAGACATGTAAAAATTTTAACAATCTGCTTATTTATTTATATTAAAATAGCTACCAATCTGGATTTTCTTCAAGTAAAGCCCGAATCAATTCAATAATTTAAGCACCAAAAAAGTTGAATGAATAAAAATTATGAAGC
This sequence comes from Dermolepida albohirtum, assembly GCA_031893035.1. Taxonomy (NCBI): domain Eukaryota; kingdom Metazoa; phylum Arthropoda; class Insecta; order Coleoptera; family Scarabaeidae; genus Dermolepida; species Dermolepida albohirtum. The sequence goes on along the minus strand of JAVIWB010004799.1, from coordinate 349,583 downwards.
AATTAAAAGAATTACCTTGACTCTATACCGAAGTATAATTTTATGCTCAGTTACAGTGAAGATATCTTAACATAACAACGGTAAAACAATTAAAGATAATTTTAATACATTTAAATAAAGACGTGAAATATATACTTTTAAACTTAATTTAAGAAGAGTTAAGTGGACATTCGAAACATCATAAATTGCGTGCGCCAAGAACAGTTTAAAATTAACTACGAAGATCATTTTAATGTATATAATCAAATTAATTTGCTTTTGACTTGGAAATTTACTCCGACAAACTTTCCAGGCGTATCGAAATTTTCGAGCAATTACAAAAAAGCAAAATTTGTGCGAATGCTGTGCTGTTTATATAATGAAATTATTAATTAGTAATTTTTAATTGGAATAATTCCGTAACGTTCGTTATTTATTTCTATTTCTGTTAATATTCTTTGTTAATTTTTGGGAGAAATTTTAAACAGTTTTTGTTTTTATTCGTTGATGTGTACTACTTTTAATAAGTAATTTATTCGAGGAGAAACACTGCTGTATGATTGAGAGGGAATCAAAATAAAGAAAGATACTTAGAAATACGTAAATATCTTGGTATTATAGATTATTAATTATTGACAAAACATGACAATTATTAGACTTTACTTCGCATATAAATAATCTATTGTCAATCAAAACATTTCATATTTTCCCTTGAATATATACTATACTTCTCCCATAATAGTAGAATTAAAATTATATTTACTTTAATACAATAATAAAAGTCTCTCGTATAAAAAACTCAATACAAAGTATGATGTTCTTAATATTTTAAAAAATCGTTAGCTGCACCATAGACTGCCTGCAGCTTCTGCACGTGGCCAATTGAATCAAAGAAAACTTATTTCTCTCTATTATGTTAAATTGCCATTTAAATTTCCATTTTTATCTAATTTCACAGAACATCCCACTACGATTAGGGCTTAGGAAACTATTGGGTCTGGGAAAAAGTTCGTGGCGTTTTTCCCGATAGATGGCATTGGTTGCCGATAACTAAAGAACAACAAGTCACAGCGACACCACCGACGGCTCGTTTTTTAGATGACCGTCCGAACGTTAGTTTGAGCGTAGAAACATTGTAATCGGTGCAGTGGTTGGAAAGTTATTCGCACTTGAAAATGGAGAAGAATAATGAGAAATTTCGCTATATTCTGCAATATTATTATGATAAGGGGAAGAACGCTGCGCAGGCTTGTGATAAAATTTGTGCTGTGTACGGTGAAGGTACTTTATCGAAATCTGTTGCGCGGAAATGGTTCGCTCGCTTTCGTTCTGGAAATTTCAATGTGAAAGTTGAGTCACGCTCCGGTCGTCCAATCACTGAAAAATCTGATGAAATTCTTGAAAAAGTGCAACAAGATAAGCATATCAGCAGTGTCGATATTGGCATGGAGCTAGGCATTGACCACAAAACTGTTTTGAACCATTTACACAAAGCTGGTTACAAAAAAAAGTTTGACGTATGGGTTCCTCATGAGTTGAGCGTGAAAAACATGATGGACCGAATTAACATCTGCGATGCGCTGCTGAAACGCAATGAAATCGAGCCGTTTCTGAAACGTTTAATAACCGGAGATGAAAAATGGATTACGTACGATAATCGGAAGCGTAAAAGATCGTGGATAAAGGATGGTGAGCTGTCACAAGCGTTCGCTAAGCCAACATTGACGCCAAAAAAAGTGATGCTGTTTGTATGGTGGGACTGGAGGGGAATCGTCCACTACGAGCTACTTCCAACTGGTCAGACGATTGATTCTCAACTCTACTGTGCACAACTAGAGAGATTACGCCAGGCGATTGAAAGAAAACGGCCCGAATTGATTAATAGGAAAGGTGTTGTCTTCCATCATGACAACGCCCGACCACACACTTCTTTGATGACCCGTCAAAAATTGAGAGAGTTTGGTTGGGAAGTTTTGATGCACCCACCTTACAGTCCGGATATAGCACCCTCTGACTATCATCTGTTTCGATCTCTGCAGAACTCTCTCAATGGAATTAAGTTGGTTTCAAAAGAAGCCTGTGAAAACTACTTGATTCAGTTTTTCGACCAGAAACCACAGAAGTTTTTCACCGATGGGATCATGGATCTACCAAAAAAATGGCGAAACATTGTCGATAATAATGGAGCATATTCGGTTTAAATGAATTCGTCCACGCGCCATGCGGGGACCAGTTGAATTTTACTGAAAAAACGCCACGAACTTTTTCCCAGACCCAATATTTAAGGCTATTTTGCATACCCAGGTACTTCTCATGGCCTGATAATCATTATCATAGAACTACAGCAATTATATACACATACCATGTGCTTTTTCCGATATAAATGAATGAAATATCGCTTTTTCTGCTATTCATCGTATTGCCAAAATTTTTCTAAAATTTCTGCCTTGGGTAGGAATTGAAACAACGACCTTTTGTTTTCCAAATGACTACTCTACCACTGGGCTACCGATTCCTTCAATCACGATTAATTTAATCTGTTTGTTTTCATAAAGAACTTATGGAGTTTATTGGAAACAAATTAATTAAATTAATATTTATTCATGTTTTCGCGAACGTATGATGAAAATGTATTTTCTCGAGTTCTAGACCAAATGTGAGCTTTGTCCTGAGAAGGACCGTTCTTTCCACGTTTCAATGAGATCGTCATCTTCTGGAGTTGGTCTATTGCTTAGTTTAGTAAGCGACAAACCAGCTGCCTCACGTTGGTTGCCAAAAATGTTATAATTTGAATTATTAAAAAGAAATGGATGCTGCACGCCGCATGTCAAAATTTTGTAAATTCTTGTGTCTTTATTATATTTTAAAATTAGCGTAGTTTTTAATTAAACGTAGAAAATATTATCGACTAAATTATGAAAAAAAATTCTTGACAGTTTGTGAAATGAAATACTTTTGAAATATAATAAAATTTGTTTTCTTCTAGAGCTGCCTCTAATGATATAATTTTTTTTATTATACATATATAATTTAATCTGGTACGTAGACTTCCGCGGTCGTGGTCCATGCTATCTGCTTCTGGGCTTCCGGGCTGGAACCGCGTTACTTATACATCTGCCGACGTTTCGTACCCATTTGTATGGGACATCTTCAGGGCTCAATTACTGCACTGAAACAGTTTCAATGCAGTAATTGATTGTGGATTGTTTTCGTAAACCTCACTTTTCACATAACCCCAAAGAAAATAGTGTAACGGTGTCAAATCACATGGTCTTGGTGGCCAACTAACATCACCGCTCCTTGAGGTTACACGTCCAGGAAATTTTTCTCTCAATCAATTGATTCGTGTGCAAAATGAAGTGTAGCGCCATCCTGTTGAAACTACATATCCTCCAGATTAATATTCATTAATTCAGGCCACAAAAATTGGGTTATCATCCGATGATATCGATCACCATTGACAGTTGCAGCTTCACCAGCAACATTTTCAAAGAAGTAAGGTCCAATTACACCGCCTGACCATAATGCACACCAAACAGTAACTCATAGGTTTCTCATGAATAATTCGTAGATTTTCCTTACTTTCCAGATACGACAATTTTGTTTATTAACATAGCCACCATGTTCAAAATGTGCCTCATCGGAAAACATTATTTTTTGAGAAAAATCAGCTGGTTGTTCATTGATGAAATTGACAAATGAACGACGTTTTAAATGATCTAATGGCTTAAGTTCCTGTGTTATTAGAACCTTATATGCCTTCAGAGCTAAATCCTAGTGTAAAATACGCCATGTTGTTGATCCACTTAGTCCAAGTTATTGTGAACGTCATCTAATGGACATTTCAGGATCTTCAGCAATACTTTCACGAACCAAACCAATACTTTCTTGTGAACAACCACTACGACTGTATTTTTCTCTTTTTCGATCTTCAATGGAACCGGTCTCTTGAAATTTTTTAATAATTCGACCAATAGTGCTTTCAGATAGACGATTATGTAAAGCATAAAATTCACCTAATTTTCTAAAAACTGTTTTCACAGAACGCTGATTTTCATAAAATAATTGAACAATTTGAACGCGTTGTTGTACCGTGTACGAAGCCATTTGTATAAATGTCATTCATCACACTTTTTAAATGCCCACGTACCCAGACAAATTCAGTGCGCCATCTATATTTAATTTATTCTTAAAAGAACCGCGCAATTTGAAACAGCTTTTATATGTTCTTTTGGTCTTAATTAATGGTGAATAAAAAAAATATGTTTGGTATTTAGAAACATATTATTTTTTATCCACCTTATGCTTCAACATTGGTTTAAGGACTTTCAAGGTAACAATATTGTGTCGTCCTATTAGAACTTATTAACAGGGAATCCCCGCACTCTCCGAGGTTATTTTTTGAGTCAGTTTAGTCAAGTGAAAGGATCATTTTTTAGGCAAGAATACGAGCATTTATTTATTATCCTATTAAGTGCAGGACGGGCGTTACAACATGTTAACCAATTTAATAGAAAGCAAACACCGCATTGCGCTTCACAGACTACATGTTACTAGTGTTTTCTTTTGGCATACAATTTCTTTTTATTCTTAGAGAAAGATAATTCGGTCGCCGAAGTACGCGTACCGTTATAAATTTTAAATTTTTTAAATAAATTATGAATCAACCGAACTACCATCTAATTAGGACATTTTGAGCACCAGTGGTTGTAGCGTTAACAAAGAAAAAAGTGTATTCATATACATAGATAGTAGCTGCTGTAGCCGCGTAAAGTTCAGTCGGGACTTAAGAAAAAATATCTCATTTCGCAGCATCATTTTTTGCATAATTACATCATGAATTACGATGAAGCTGTAGTTCCTATTAACAAAATAATTTGTCTTCATTGTTGCCGGGGCGTCGGCTAAATTGAATCTTAAACTTTTGCATTATTAAGATTTATGTCATCTCTGCCTGTTGTTAAGTGAGACCATTTTGTTAAAAGAGAAAGGCAGTTGAATTTGACAAATGCGTCCTATATCTCATTCGCCGTACGCCCCGCCGTTGCAGGTTTTGACACCAAATCTATAACGACGAATGTGTCTGTTTTTATAGCATTACAAATAAATCATAATTTTCCCCGAGATGAAATCCTCATCTGATGTGGGGCGCGGTTCGAGGTTCAATGTACGTTTCCAAACAATATGTGTCACACGAATTTAGACGTTATTTATTTTCATGTATTTTATAATGGCGTCCTCTATTGATTTCGAATTTATCTCTGTGTTTAATGAAATAGATATTCCTCAAAATTGCATTATCAAATTCAAATGATTTATTAACTAGAAAACATTTCGTAATTTTTGACACGTTACTGTTATTGCTAACAAAAGTGCAATTAGTAGATACGTTTTGAACTTCCAAAAATATTGCAAAAAATTGAAATATCTGTTATTACCAGTATTCTAACAAGTATTCGTTTAAGAAATATGTAATAAGTAACATGGTTAGTAGGTTAATTTCAAATATTGTTACAATCCTTGTTTATTAAAGCCTCATGTTTGGAGTCATACTATTACCGACCTTTTATTTAAGAGTGAAATGTTATTTTTGCGCCTTTAACGATAACTAAATTTTAAAATATAAAAAGAAATTGTAAGGACTTGGGGTAATATAACAATTTAGTAATGCTACTCTCCGTACAAATAATAATACTCAAGGCGATTCGTATTACGAAAAAGGATACATATATATATATATATATATATATATATATATATATATAAACATCTTTTTCATTTGAATTTGGGGAAAAATCTCATAAAATATCTATATGTTCATTGACAATCAGAATCAGTTTAGGAGGATATTGTTTGTAGTATAAAACATAAAATTAACAATGATTAAAGAAAATAATTAGCCCAATGTGATCTAACTATATGCAAGTAAGCTAAAATAAACAAAATTAGCATTACAATTAACAAATTCAATTTTTCACCTTATATTGTCTCTCTATCTATGTGTACATATAGCACTTATGTCGTTTTAATACAGATTTCAGATCTTCTTTCATCAAATGCTTTGAACCATACATTCACTAATTATTCGCTCTTGAATAATACAAAATTAACCAAAAGCTGCCTATCGACCTCTGCTTGCAGGTATCAGTATCTATAATTTTCACAATATTTGCAATTCCCTCTTTGCAGAAAATAACTGCTGCGTCTCACACCACACGCATTACACGCACTCTGACTGAGTGTTTGGCAAAATTTATCTGGTATCTTCCAGATGTTAGATTGCTCGTAACCCTCTCTTTTAATTAAGATCCTCCGCCTATTTATATAAACGCAGATTTTATTACAAACCCTATACACAAAATCAATATCCTATTGTCCGCACACCTTCGTCTCCAAAGATGAGTAATTGTTTTATTATATGCACGTGGCTCACAATTGCACACACCTGACTCGTTAGTGCACATCATAAAGGAAGGCAATGTAAATAACAAACGCATTAACTGTACATTGAAAAGAACTATACTACAGTATAATAAAGGATTATATATATAATAATAATATATATATAATAAAATAAAAAATCATTACGCTCTTCTTAAATTAATCAAACTTGAATATAAAAATGGGATAAGTGTATAATATAAGAAAACTAACATAAATGCATTCTAACATTGCAGTGCATTTATATTGTTTGTATAATGAAAACCATTCTAGTAATTTAATATATACTAATTAAAAATGCATAAATGTACTTAACCAAATTATACAAATACTACAATGTATTTATATCAATTAAGATCTCAATTAACATCTTTACGTAAATCAAAAATATATGTACAGAAAACAAAGGTATTCTTTTCAAAAAATTATCCGCACTAATACAATATACAATAAAACACGTACAAATGATCACAATTTTTCCGAACTCTTTAGCGCACACACACGCGTAAGTTGCTTTAAAAGTTTTGCGATTCAGCTACTTCCCGTAAGGTGACGCTGTCGGAAATATTTTTGCCGTATTCTCAGATTTTTTAGACCGAATAGCATTTACAGATTGCTAGCGTATGCTTGTCTCTATGTTGTCCCTTTTTAGTAATTTTTTTAAATAAAATAAGTTTTGTGAAAAATGGAATTAACGCGTGATAATTTTCGAGCTATGATTTTCTACGATTTTAAAGACGATCTCACTCGACAAGTGTTCACAAAAATCAAGCGATTGTTTCGCGATGAAGTACCATCCTTGACGACTGTTGAACGATGGTACAACGAGTTACAACGAGATACAATGGTTTCGATTCGGAAATAATCAATGGATTAATTAGAAGGGTAACATAAGAAAAACTATCCGTGATACCACATGTCTATCACCTCAGAGCAATCGGGACAAGCAGTTTGTTTGTTTACCTTATCATCATATGATAAAAAATTTAAATAGTATTTTTAAAGAACGCGGTTTTCAAGTCTCTTTTAGGTCCAGTAGTTCGATCAAAACCCTTTTAGGAAATGAAAAAGAAAAAATCAAAGAAAATAAAAAGTCGGGAATCTACCGAATTAAATGTTTAGATTGTAGTAAACAATACATCGGCAAAACAAAAAGATCGATCGAAACCCGATATAAAGAACATCTTGCGCACATAAAATTCAACCGACCAGAAAAATCAGGTATAGCGAGGCATGTGTTAGAAAATGATCATAGTGTTAACATGGATTGTTTATATTTGATAAAGAACGTGTGTAATTATCGAGAATTAGACACGTATGAAAGCATGTACATTTTAAAGAATAAAAGCCATGTGGTGAACAGTGACATTGGCCCGACTCAGACTTCCCTTTTCGGTCTGCTTAATATCAGAGAAGGAGAAACACTATAATAAATCACATGCAGGTACTTATCGGTCGTGTCCGTGTGCCTTTTTCAATGTCATTCATCCTAGTTTGAGTAAAATAATTTTAAAAATCTTGTGAAACGAACATACAGTGTACATCTTGGTTCTCAATGGTATAGATCGCGTACCGAGTTTGTTTTCGTACAGATGTTTTTCGCCGTGGTTTACCAGGTGCGACACTTTGCAATTATCTGTTGATGATGACAACTTAGTTGTCGAAATGCGTATACAGAATTTCAAAAGTTAATGTGGGAAGGGGTTATATATCAACCTTAGTGATTAAGAACATATGTCATATGAAAATGATTGAACTCACAATTTTGTTAGATTAAAAATATTCCTAATTAAAGCACGTGTTACTTAGTTGATACTAGAACAAATACAAATGAATTGAATCACATACTTATGTATCTATACTTTTACTGCATTGTAAACATGTATATAAAACTTTTGTCATTTATTCATTCATATTTATAGGTTTCGTCTATCGTAATAATATTATTTAATTTAATGATTGTATTTCGTGTGGGAAAACAAGATTTCTTTCTGAATTTCTCGTCTCTGAATCAATTTTATTAACTTGTGCCGAAGAATCTCATCGAAACGACAAACTCAAGAGACTTCGAGTTGGGAAACTTCATTGTCAGGATGTCTTTCATCATAAATACACGCGCCTTTTTCTTTCTTTTATTTCCTTTTTTCCCCTTTACTTGGTTCCAGCGAATGCCTGTCATAGTGCATAACAGATAACTGGGAGTGAGTTCGTGCAAAAAAAGTAATGGGAGAGCACTAACAATAACAGCAATAACAACAGCGGCAGCAACAATAGGAATTTGAAAGAGAATGCGTGAAATGTAAAAATTGAAATGTCTAGATATTTACATTAAAAAGAAATAGTTCTGCATCTAGAAATAAACGACACTAATAAATTGGAAAACGTGTGCGTTTTCAAGATATTTTTATCGATTGTTGTCTATTATTATGTGAATATTTTTAATAAATCTTTATATTCATAAATGAAGTACGATTCTAAAATTCCGAGCTTAAATTTAATGGCGACTTGTTAGAAATGCAAATAAGTATAATCTGCTAAATTTGCCTGTTTTTATTTATATATAGAAACCTTATTCCTCTCCTTAACTTAGTTCTTTTCAAGACCTGATATTATATGTGTGTATATATATTATCGATGTCCCTTCGCTGTCATGGGTTCGGTGCTGCAGTTAATGCAAAAATGTTTCGAGCGTTTTTTTATCCTAACTTCATTGATGTTAACGTTACCTTTAAAGTGTATCCTATTTCCTGGGTTCATTTTGTTTTGAGTCTGTCATTCAGTTTTCTAAATGTGTTCTATATAACTCTCTTTCACCATTATTATGGTAGATGTTCAAACCAGCTAGATGCTTTCGTTGTCTATTCAATCTCATCACATCTACTATTTTTCTAAATATTATTATCTCTGCATTCATTATCTTGGATTTCAATTTGTCATTGTGTACTCTGGATTCACATCCATATATCACTTTGGGATAGCTTTACACCTTTTTAGTTTAATACTTTTTCTAACTTCTTTTTTATTTAGAAACACTATATGGTGCAATAACTTATTTCATTGTTCTGTTATTTATACCATTTTCTATCTTAGCAATTATTTCCATGATTGCTGCAAGCTATTTAGACTTCCGTTGAATTCTTTTACTTTATTGGTCTAAAATATTTAACTCAAACCGTTAAAGCCCGTAATTTCTTTTCTTCATCAGCCTGCACTTCAGTAAATCAAGATGTAACTAATTGTTCCGATACCAAAGACATACAGGCAATGAATTTTTCTAAAGCAATATGCAATCCCTTATTGATTCGATTCTCATAAAAATTTTGGATCATCCCTGAATAGAAACGCTTCACATCGTAAATATTATAGTATAATTTGCGAAAACCAAACACAGCAGAGGTCCCAAATTGAAGTCGAGGCACACCGGAAGTCAGACTAAATGTAGATTTGATCTTGTAATATTCAGTATATTGTTGTCTATCCATCAGATAGAATTTAAACAAACAAATACCGGAGAAAAAACAGTCTGAACAAGTTTTAAGTAGTGTAAAGTGAACAATCTGTTGTTTGTTTTTCTAGACCGTCAGAAATAGCTCAAGTTCGTTTATCAAAAATTGGATAGACATGAAATTGGCTTCTAATTGGCCACGTCGAAGGACCACCTTCCTTTAACACTGGGCAAATGCGTAATATCTTCTACTTATAAATATATACATATAATATTTGACCACCTGGACAAGTTCATAGTCCCACTTAATTCAGAATCTCTCGAGGAAATACGGACAATGAAAGTCAAACTTTCGAGATCCATTATATAAAAATAAAAAAAATAAAAAGAGCTCTGCTTTATTTACGATCTCAAAAGTGATTTTCTGCATTTTCTATTCCATTCTTTTCCCCTAAATTAATTTCGACCATATCCCTTCCTTCCCCAATTTTTTGCATTGGTGTTTAACCCATCGGTTAATTAATAAAGATCTAGGGAGACTCTTTAATTTTGTTCAGTACTTTTACGAATTTTTTCACTGTAATTCTGATATGAAGATTTTCTATTTTGGTTATTAAATACTATTTCATAAATAATTTTTCGTAAGCAAAATGAACAAATTTAAAAACGATTCGCATTTGATCGTAGACGTTTGTGGCAGTTATTGTAATAATATAAACATGTTTTTTTGCGTTCTGTGCATTAGAATAATTGGTCTCGAAAGTGCATTACTTAGTTGAAACGAGAAGTACTAGTATAAAAAAGCATACAAAAAGCAGAAGCGAAAAATACATTTACACTCATCATTTAAAAATTTTATCCATTTTTACTCATAAAAATGTACTTGCTAAAAGTCGTGACCAAGCTGAAATTAAATGAGAGAAATATCTCAGCGAAAGATCTTGCTACTTATATAATACATTTGCTGGCGTTATTGGTAGTACCATCACAGTGTGAAAGATTCTCTATCTCAAACGACTGTTTCTTTCTTTAAATCGATCGCATGTCATCTTTGTACAGCACAATATTACTCTAGTATTCCGATCCAATTTGAATGAAATAAAATATTCAACGAGATACAATCTCGGCTCGCGAGAAACTTTTCTAGTTTAGATATTCGCAAACATGCCATATCGTACGCTCCAAGTGAAGATGACGACACTGACGAAACCAACGGCGTGAAGCCCAAAAGGTACTTGACGATTACTGTCACCACCAGAGATATTAAAACAATAAATGTGACGTGGATTTTGAATAAGAAGGATAGTTCGACGACAGATCTTTCTACGCAAGACTGTACTTTTTAAAAAACAATTCTCCGCAAATTTCGTTAGAATTCAAGACGCTGCTAACGGAACGTGAATAAGGAAAGGGGTAAAGTGAAATGGAAGAAACGGAGAAAAGCGTCGGGTATACGGCACTCGCGAGACTTTCTGACTCCCTCTTCTTCCACGCCGCCCTTACAGTAACTTCCCTCGTGAAAACTTTCGGATTCGTTATAACTGAAATTAATTCAGACTTCCGGAAACTTCACGGCAAGCACGTTATCAGATCGTGTGGAAGTTGTTCCTTGCGGTGGTTGACGGCGATGGCGAGGTCAAATGCATTTGTTAGAAGTCAGTTTTTCGGAGGTTTCGTGGAGAATTGCTACGTTGAAAAGTGCGTTTTTGGTAACAAAAAAGAGAGATAAGAATGGAAATTCATTTCAACGTTGAAAACACATCTTCCCCTCAAATCTTCTTCGCTGTTCAATAAGACAGTTTCGTATATGTGACGTATTTAAATGTACTTGTCACTGACTGATAACACTTTATTTCGATTTTTGAAATACGCAGATAATAGACATTTTGGAGTTGTTGATTATTATTTTGTTCCTAGATTTGTTCTTCAACAGATTGCCATTTCTTACTGTAATAAATTTATAAATTATACAGTGGCGATCAGATAATTAGTAGTCTTATAAATTTCTCACTATATTTGTGCAAAATGCGCTATGTATCTCTAATGTGCATATAGATATTTATTTTTTCATATCTGAATAGCTATAATACGGGAAGTCTACGAACAAATAGCATTACATTTTCAATGTAAATAACCAAAAAATAGAAAGTTGTATTCAGTCAGTCATAACTAAGATACTACTGAGTACACATTAATATATAAAAGTATATTCAGTTTATAAAAATATTAACTTTATTCCAAATACTAAATACAAAATAATATTTAAGGTGAAGAATCTAACATCGGACATTCATAAAATAACATGGGAATCGAAAATTGATTATTCTATTTGAAAAAGTGTGGAAGCTGTAAATAACTTGAAAAAAACGGTATATGTAATTTAATTGCATCTCTGTATAATGATATATATTTAGATATATATCATTATAAAAGTAAATATTTTGTTATATAAGGTGATACTTTATCATAGGATTCGAAATCTTATCTTGATACACCTTGTCTCAGAATAAGAAGATGTGATTCAAATATTGCGTCAGAAGGGTATATGTTCTTAAGAGATTTCATTGGTTTTTGAAATATGGAAAAATTAATACCAGATATACACCGTGTTTCATAACTTGTAAACGTTTAATGACATTTTTGCATTTATTTACCTGTTTTACTGCATTATTGGAGTTCGATTATTTAGAGAAGAAGCTCTGGCTCATCAAAATCTGCGCGACGAGATTCTACCATAGGCGTAACACGGTGGCATCCAAACAATACTTAACCTAACTTTAATATTTCTGTATATATTTTTTACTTCATTCGTAATAATTGTTCACTTACCACTGATAAAATGGTTTTGAAAAAATAGTCTTTTAAATAAATTATGAAGCTTACAATTAAAAACAGCGAAAACAGCACACACACTATAAACACATGAACAACAATGGACGCCACTGCAAACAGGGTCGCCCCTTCAGCGCATAATTGACTCGTCCTAAACCAAATTTCGTCCGAGCGCATTGACCTTGAAGTTTCTTCTCTAAATAATCGAACTCTAAATAAAATCTGTTCTTTTAAGTTTAAAAATAAAATGAGTGATCGCCAAGGTTCGAGCAAACCGTTAATATCAGCACCCAAACTGCGTTAATGACTAGAACATCTGAAGCATCGAAATAAGCCTTTATAATTTTGGCAAAATGATCCGTGGTCTGACAAAAATAACTTCAATAGGCTTGGATCAGATAGCAGATGACGTCCCGTCAACGAGTCATTTAACACAAAATATACAGTGAAGAGCGGCGATAATATTCAAGTATGAGCATGCGTGTCATCACATGGCGTTGAATCGTTAGAATTACAAGCATCTTGGATCAGTATCAATATTTATACATTTTAGAGACTACAATAAAACCATAGGCTGATGACAAATTGCATCTTCTTTGGAAATGTACGACAACACCAAACACTTCGAAAAATCCAACAAAAATGGTTAAACAATCGAAAAATAATCGTCTAGAGTACGGATCATAGAGTCGCGATTGTGAATCGGTTGGAACATATCTGGAATAATATCAATAAAGTAATAAAAAATTTAAATTTACAGTTTTTTTGCGGAAAATACTAAAACGTGCTAGTTAGTGGCATATAAATAGTAAGTTATTTCTTAAAATTTGTTTTTTTACATTATTATTGTGTTTCAATAATATTTATTTATTGTATTAGTACTACGCGTTTTATTTGTGTTTCGTTTTTTAATATAAATATGCTAATTAGGTGCAGGTTACTGTATAATTCTGGAAATATATAAAACATTATTCGTTTTCTTATAATACACAAGAAGACTTTACAAATGACACCATACGAGGATAGTTTGACAAGTAGTGAGAATGACACATAGGTGGCGCTCTAATTGGTAAAACAAATGCACTATAATTTAGGTTGCCTATTTTTGTAGGCGATTTGTTACTTGCGACGAAACTTGGATACACTACAGTACACCCGAAACTAAACAACAGTCAAAACAATGGTTAGAACGTGGTCCTACACCTCCAAAGAAAGCGAAAACCACTTTATCGGCAAACAAGGTGATGGAATCAATTTTTTGGGATTCAAAGTGCATATTGCTCATTGATTACCTTCAGAAAGGTGCCACAATAAACGGACAATATTATGCAGAACAAAAATTAAATGTTGAGATTCATGCTAAACGGCCAGGAATGGCAAAGAAAAAGATTCTGTTTCACCAAGACAACGCTCCCTCGTATACCAGCACAATTGCGCTGTCCAAAATCCACGAGTTGCATTTCCAATTAGTACCGCATGCGCCTTATTCGCCGGATCTAGCCCCTTCCGACTTCCACCTTTTTCCAAAATTGAAAACGGCACTAAGTGGAAAGAAATTTTCGTCTAACGACGAACTTATCATCTTCGTATTTTGAGTATTTTGCAAGCCTTCCGGAATCGCAATTTAGAGATGGCATAAGGGCATTGGAGCACCGTTGGAATAAATGTATTGCTCTTTTATGAGAATATATTGAAAAATAAAAATTATTTTGTATTTAAAAAATTCGTTTTTCTTTTCCATTCTCACTACCTGTCAAACTACCCTCGTTGTGTCTACTTCAGACTGTTATCTCTACAAAATATTATAGTCCAATATAATTAGTTAATAATCTACCTATATATATAAAGAAAAGAACACATAAACAATGGAAAAATAAATAAATTAATATTCCTGGGGTAATTTATTTGTTTGGATGTAAACTGGAATGTTCCTGACAGATTTCATTTATTATTTCCTTTAAGCCTCCTACAACCGCGCGCTTTTTATTTGACCTTATGAAATATTAGACAGTATTTCGAACAGAATATCTTAATGTTTAATAATTGCCCTTAAACATTTACTCTAATGTAAACAAGAAGAAATTTCAGTAAAATAATATGCTTTCAAATAAATTCAACATTAAATCTGAACTGGATGGAGGTTATTAATCAAAACCTCATAATCGGGTGACCACATTAATAGGAATAACGTTTAAACTCGAAACATTATTAAATAACATCAACGTTCTTATAAAATTGATTTTGGACATAAATGATTTTCAGTGCAAAAATAAATTTTTATAAAACAAATGTAGTTTCCTACAAGGAAGATGCTCTGAACTGTTGCTCTTTATTGTGTACGTAAATGATAGGTATATTAAAAGTTAAGACACTTTTAATGTAATAATAATACAAATTTTATTTCTGAACAGGTTGGAACTTATAGGACAACAACTAGTGATACAATAGATGCAAATAAAAAAATTAGAAGATAATTATATTAACAGAAGTAATTACTTCTGATAAAAAAACAAGGCAACAAAATTATTAAAGAAATATAATTAATTACATATATATTATCTCCTTGATTTTGTTGGTGATGCCACTAATCACGTGGATAGGCGTTTTCCGAACTCCGAAGAGCTGGTACAGATATTCTAAAAGCACGGTGACTTCTGGTTTGCAAACAGCGAGCATTAAAATGTATTTTTTTGCCGGAGGTAAAAGCAATCTATATTATTATTAATGATACTCATCCGAAACCTCGCACAGGTGATATTAATACTATGTCCACATTACACATATGAATACAGAATATGATGCAGAATTAAAATTTAGTTTGATTAATAAGTGTTTAGATGAAACAAACACAGGTTACGTGACCTAGAAATGTGCAAACAACAAATCAATGTAATTAATGAAATAACCTTATCCCAACTATATTGCAGTACACATAGACTTCATTGAATATTCTTTGAAAACTTTTCTAAAATTGCTCCCAAAGCCTTAATAGCATCCAATTTTTTGGTACATTTTCTTCAGGATATTGATAAAAGTCCTATGAAACTACATAGGGATTACGTGTAGCGTGGTACATTATTAATTTCAAAAATTAATACATTACATTATTAAATCAGAAAATTCTCTCACAAATATAGCCACTGTAAGGCTACTATCAACGAAAACAATAAAAAATCGCATACGTCGTTTGCCCGACGACTTTTCGTTTGCATGTATCTTATTTCTGAACATATTAGCAAGTAAACGTATCAATTAGGATCATAATTAATGAGGGTGAGTATTATGAAGTAACAAATCCAGATTTGGTGTGAACCCCGTACATGCAATAACCCACAATTAGTCCACGTAGGGCGTAATATGATAGTAATGAAGTTATCCTATATTGGTTATAAGTATTGGAAGGCATATGGAACTTTGCTTTCCAAAGATATCTGGATAGTAATGCTTTCACCCATCGAACAAACATCATGAACAATTAGATTGTTGGAAGTTAAAATATAGAAAGTGGAGTGACTAGCCGATTTCCCAGACGGTAATAAAAAAACACGTATTGTTGCACAAAATATATCACCGAGAACGCTCGGGCATTACGAGAGATGTAATTACTCAAGAAATGTTCCCCAATGCTAATCTGGCCCATGCCATTAAGATGCCTAACATTTTTAGAAGATCGTAGAGATCATAGGCCTTATCAGTCTGTTCTTTTGTAGGAATTATTGCAATAGAGCTTCTGTGTGAATGTGAAAATTTCTCTAATTTTTCCTACACTGACAATACAACATTTTATGTTCTTTCAACATCACATTAAAACTTATCAAAATAAATTAGTTTATAATAATGTATTTAGCTAAAACGAAAAATTATGTTAAATCCATTTTAAAAAATTTATCACTTCTATACTATATTGTCGTGAGCACTCTATTTGTAAATGGCATTAATTGTGTGAAATTATTTTTCATATACGTCCCGATTTGAATTTTTCGCATTTTATTGTAGAAATTTTGCCAAGTAGATTAATACACGATAATTCATTACGAGACTAACAATGTGTTGTTATTAAATAAAATTTCCAACGGTAGAATATTCTCAAAATTTACGATGCCATGACGTGAACTAATGAATAACGGCAACGGTATACTTTATTATTATTATGGTGGCGGCGACGGTAGCGGTGAAAGGGTGCGCTCAGTACGGGATCACAGCACAGGAGGATATAGTGCTGCGCTGGCCGACCTAGCCTTGCGTACGCATTCAAATCAGTGATCGCGTTATATATAAAAGATTTATCACTTGCACCTGTCCACGGATTCTCATAATTACCGTGGCAATGGAATACTGTCAGATTTATTGAAGGTAAAGAAAACAAGAGATGATACTCTTTGCGCTTATCTATTTCACCGATTTATATATATATATATATATATATATATATATATATACCGTGAATATATTTTATAATGCAACATGCACATACATACACTAGTTGCTAGAGTAACGTAATAATGAAATGACAGCAATGTATTTTAGCGTGTATTTTATTTTGCAACATAGGATGTCAAAATAAGTTACTCTATTTTTGAGGTATGTATAGTGTAGAAGAAAAACTGTTATTAGTGAACTGGTATAACTCGAATATGAGTTTGAGGAGAGTAGCAGATTTGTTTCAAATTACATATCCTGACCGTCCAAGACCGAGTCCAACTACAATAAGTAGCTTAGTACAGAAGTATAAAAATAATGGATGCATCGTTCCTAATCATAAAAAAAAGAATAGCCCAAGATATGTTATTACTGACTCCAAAAGAGATGAAATTCTACAAACAATCGAAAATAATAATATGCTCTCCACAAGAGCTTTAGCACAAACTACAAATGTAAGCAAATCTTCCGTGCATAAACTACTAAAACGAGAACATTTTAAGTCGTATCATTTTCAAAACCATCAGGAACTAATTGCGAATGATGCAGAAAGAAGAAGTAACTTTTGTGAAATCATGTTGGATAAGCTTCATAATGATGATACTTTACTACGCAGAATTTGCTTTACAGATGAAGCAACATTTTATGTAAATGGTGAAGTAAATTCACAGAACTGCCGCTACTGGAGTAGACAAAATTTGCATAGATATCATATCACAAGGACTCAGCGGCCACAGAAAGTCAATATTTGGACTGGGTTGATTGGACACCATATTGTAGGATCGTTTTTTATTGAGGGTACTCTTACAGGAGAAAAATATTTAGAATTGCTTGAGTACAGAGTTATGCCACCCCTCCACGCTTTAAATATTGATGGTGAGATTTGATACCAGCATGATGGCGCGCCGGCACATAATTCTCATATGGTTAGAACATTTTTCAACCAAAGATTTCCAAACCGTTGGATAGGCCGTGGAGGAGAAGTAGAATGGTCCGCAAGGTCACCAGACCTGTCTCCAAACGATTTCTTTCTTTGGTCATGTATCAGAAATAAAGTTTTTCATGGAGAACCTCTAAACAATATTGATCAATTAAAAAATAGAATACGAGTTGCTGCAAGAGAAATAACTCCAGAGCAGATACAAAATACAATAAATGAATTCTACAATCGCTTAGGATACTGGCTGGCCGTCAATGGTGATATTTTTGAAAATTTGTTAAATTAGTTTTTAAATTTTGTTCAACTACTGTATTTCACATCCTATGTTGCAAAATAAAATATACGCTAAAATACATTGCTGTCATTTCATTATTACGTTACTCTAGCAACTAATGTATGTGCATGTTGCATTATAAAATATATTCACGGTATATATTTGTAATAGTACTGCCTATATTTGGTACTTTTTTTTCTTTGTTTATGTTTGCGTTTAATAGGGATATAAATAAGGCGAATATAAATTACAGTAAGTAACAAAAAAAAAGAATTCAAAGCTACATTGTAGAAGATAAAATAGAATTTAAAGTAATTACCACGAAATTTTATTCTTTAGCGTATTTAATAATAAAATTTAGTTTAACTTTATCTACCTAATATACACGTATATATATAGGCATATAGCTTGTCAACATCTATATGGTCTCGTTGCACGAGTGTAGAAATAAGGTGGCTATAGAGCCTTTTGCATACCGATCGTTCCAAATTTACTGCGATATTTATATTTCTCTGGCTTCTTTGCATATGCCTGTTGAATTTCTTGATGGCTACTCTTTTAGTCTTTACGTAAAATTGACTTTATTCCACTATATTTTGCAATTCACCCTTGGAATTTCCAAAACATCTAATTAATCGAGTCTCTCCGTCGGACATTATATCTACTTCTTCTACAGTGTCGAAGCTTATAGCTTTATATATCTTCATCTGTGTTGATCATCCTGTTTCTTTTTGATCTACCCGATTATTAAACCATTTCTCAAAACCCTAAAATCTCATACTTGGAACCTTTCTCACTCTGTTCCAATGAGTTGCAGGGGTAATAATCATCAGAGCCCCGCTTGACCGGATAAAGATAAAACACAAGAAATGGCTCCTGTTGCTTTTAAGGTAACGATAAACTGTAGCACTTCTCTGCGGCTCCGCAATCTCATCATATTTTTGCATATTTTAATTTGTGTTTAACTCGTGCTTTTTGAGAATGTTAGATCTCATATTATACCGGCTCGCCTATAGTTTATTTTTTATCTAAATGTTACTGTTGAGACAAAGTCTCTGTAGACTACTGAATTTTCTTGTCCTACGCTGTAGGTTGTCAAATTACTATGAACATTACTATCAGAAAAGAAAAGGAAAGTCGTTGAAATTTCGCGCTAGTTACAAACAGCGTTACAATAATGAAACAGATCGAAATAATTTAATCTAGTATCAAAAGTTTAGGACATGTGAAAAGCTGAACGAAAAATAGAGCAAAAGGAAAACATCAGGGTTTTCTTTAAAATTTTATTTAATTAAATCAAATAACATAAAAGTTTTAAATATACTAAAAATTAATAAGCGAAAACAATATGTAAAAGAAAAATTAATTAATACAAAAGGTATATGATGCAAGAATAAAATATATAAGGATTGACAAAAAAATAAATATAGAGCCACGTGTATATACTTGCGTGTGTATATGTATCCCTGGGCTGGAAAAGAAAAAATTACAATGACTTTAGATATATTAAATTAAGTATTAATCGTGAATTCAAAATTGGATTTCTTAAGTATATTTCGTGTTTGTGTTATTTGAATTTTTGATTCATTTAAGAATAAAATTAAAACAGTGCTTGTTGTTGAAGTTAGTGAAATTAGAATCTTTAAGAAAAATACAATTTGATTTTAAATATGCGCATTTATTTCTTCCATTTTTAACAAGCGCTAAACTTATATTCATAAAATCAGAAAATAATGATATTTCATAGGTCAACGATCCATTTCTTAATGATCTACCATATAAATATGAGACACTACAACGAAAGATACTCATAAACATTGTGCATAATGAGTGAAATTGTACTCTTTAGCAACCTTTCATCTGTTCTGTCATATCGCGCATAAAATAGCCCACCATTTTTAATGTACATTTTTCCGCGATATATTTTTTCTCGTGCTGCTGCGTATTCCGTTGTAGGTTAGATTGGTCTGGTGAAACGATCCGTTTATTTTTAATGAACTTTTTTTTGTCGTAATGAGCTAAAGAGAGCGCTGGATGACGAACGTCCGAAAGAGTGTATTAGAAAAATATGATTCTTCTTGTTCACTGTCGTCGAGTTAAAACGCATCGTTTTCGTTTTTTTACATTTTTTTTCCTGTGCTTTTTTTACTTTTTTATCGTCATTGTTTTAAAATAAATTACTCTGTCAAGTATTTCCAGCTCAATTAACTAAAAGCGGATACTGTAAAAAATGTAAATTAGGCATTTACGTAATTTTCCAGATAAATACGCATTTTTATTAAAACGAATTTGCCTTAAAGTGCTCGTGAAATATTTTGTTTAATTTAAGATTTAGCATCAACAGCTCTTTTGTTATAGGAGAAAACTATTAAGTTTTAGACAATAAAAAAAGCAAATAACATAATTTATTTTAATAGATCAAGAGGCTGTGTTCTCATTATAATTACTCATAGCAAGCGAAAGACTGTTACAGGATTTTTTATTATAAATTACAATCAGTGATAGAAATATGTTACGTTTTGTTTGATTCTAGTTAAATTGTCTTAAATTTTTACTTAACTTTAGTGAAGAGCTTGTATAGCAGTATTTACATGTGTGAAGTAAAAATTTTGTGGATCATTAATTCGATTTTGTCTTAAAACTTGTACGAAATCTCCATGTTATTTGTTTGCTACATTCTTTTGTACAGTGGTGTATTAACTTTTGTCTGTTTTGCTTATTTCTTCTTTCTTCAAGTCATAGATATTGTATTATCAATCTTTCTACCTAGAGCACGTGTTTTTTGTTTGCTTCGTTTCAAACAGGATATTTCTGGATAACACTTTAGATGTAACCAATAATTAAAAGTGCAATTAAGCATTAAAGATTGTTTATTGATCCTGGAGCTTAACGCCCGAATTTCAGTAAATCTGGTTATAAAGGTAAGGAAGAATTTTCTGAACCATTCATTTAGAAGGTATGATTTCTTAATCTATCGCTAACTAGCACATTGTGGAATTTTCCTAATTTCGTTTTTTGTTATAGTTATTTTAGAGTACTAGGTCCTAATCCAGACAGAATTTTAGTACGTTTTTCCGTACTCATTAGATGTAGTTAATAAGCCAGTAATTTCCATTTGGGCTTTCACATGGTGAGCAGAGGCCATAATTAGAATTCATTAAGTTCTTTCTTGTATTTAATCTTTTATAAATATTTAAATTTATTATTTCTTTTTCCATATTTAATTGTAATATAACAGAAATGATATTTGGCTAGGTTCGTTAATTTTCTTTAATATTATAGTATGGTATATTATAGTTATTATTGTGGAAAAGGGTTATATTAACCTTAATTATTTAATTTAATCGACCACACTCTCCATTAAAATTTACCTTTACAACAATGTAGTGGTGCTGCAAAAACAGTCTTGATCTCGACCTAAAGATTCTCCTTAAACATTATCGCAAGCAAACATTCATTAAAGGAAAATTGTACTTTAAATATTGTGGGATTTTGAAGGCGTCGTGTTACAACGCCAATTAATTTAAATATGTGCTGTCGGCAATTAGACAATTTGAGTCAATCCATCATCCAAAAATGTTAATAGTAAAGGGATCATACTTCGTGGCGGTATTGCGAGACCTCATACATGGGCGATATACTGTCAAAAATTGTTGAATTTTAGATGGAATTTGTTAACATATCTAACATACGCCTCTTCAGACATCACTTGTTTGATTCTTTTAAAAACTTTTTATCTATTGTAATGTTTGAATTAGACGAGGCTGTGAATCAGCACCTTATAAAGTTTTTGGTCTATGAAGATATGTTATTCTATGAATAAGGAATTTTAATGCTTGTCGAAGGATGGCGAAGGTTATCGAAGGAAATAAGCAATATACTCGTATAATTGATTGATCTTTTTTATATTAGTAAATGACTTATAAAAAGAACCCGTCGCGATAACTAGATAATACAATATTTGCTATTTTATTTTTGTGTATAATATTAGACTTGCATGTCACTTTAATAAACATTAATTCAAGAAATTAGCTTCAGGGAAATAATGAACTTATATGGAAATGGAATTGTGCAATGGGTACTAGGAAAGTTTTGCAATATGACGCAACAATGAATCGTAGGAAGTTGCTTGTTGCTGCATGTTGAGACATGTTCATAGGTGCGAGAGCGTTTTTATATTCGCAGAATGAACGAGTTGTAGAGGTGTGAGTAGGCGCATTGGGGGCGTGGCCTGTGCAGCGACTCATGATTGGTATAAATACGAAGCTTCATTGTTATTAGACAGTTAGTCTTTGAGCTATCGTCAACCAAGTAACATAATCAGGAGTGAAAAGTGAAATATGGAAAAAATCGAATATCGTGCCGTTATAAAGTTCCTTACCAGGCAAGGAAAATCAGTCGCGACCATAATGAATGAGATGTCATTGGTTTACGGCGACTCTTGTCCAGGAAAAACCATGGTGTACAAGTGGCATAGTTTATTTAAACAAGGAAGGGAATCCCTTGAAGACGACCCGAGGCCGGGCAGGAGCATTGAGGTGACCACGCCAGCACTTATCCAAAAAGTTGAACAAATTGTACTCGAAGATGCTAGACTAAAGAAGAACTCGCAGAAATGGTTGGAGTATCCGATACAACAATTTTTAAAATCCTACACGATCATCTCGGCATGTCTAAGGTCAGCGCAAGATGGGTGCCGAGAATGCTCACGCCGCCGCAAAAACAGCGCGTAGAGTGTTCGCGTGCATTTTTGGACCTCTGTAATGAAGACAAGGATGGTGTATTGAGTGGAATTGTTACTGGAGACGAAACTTGGGTTCATCATTATGAACCTGAGTCCAAACAAGACTCCATGCAGTGACATAAAAAGGGCACAGCACCTCCCAAGAAATTTAAAGTGTCACAATCAGCTGGGAAACTCATGGCAACGGTATTTTGGGACTCGGAAGGAATATTGTTGATTGATTATAAAGATAAAGGTGTTTCTATAACCGGAGAATATTACGCTTCAATATTAGAGCGACTAAAAGAAGCCATTAAAGAGAAAAGACTTGGAAAATTGACAAAAGGTGTTCTGCTTTTGCACGACAACGCGCCCGTCCACAAGAGCCGCGTTGCGTTAGCTGCCCTGCATAAGGTGGGCTTCGAAATTGTGAATCACCTACCCTACAGCCCAGACCTGGCCCCGAGTGATTATTACCTGTTTCCGAAAATGAAAAAAGAGCTGCGGGGTAAAAAATTTACTGCCGATGATGAAGTCAAGGAGGCAGTTTCGGCGTATTTTGCAGATAAAGAGAAATCATTTTTTTATGAGGGTATAAATAAATTAATTGAAAGATGTGAAAAATGTATCCGTCTTGCAGGTGAATATATTGAAAAAGAAAAATAATTTGGTTTTTTTATTTGCACCCCTTGTCTCCCATTCCGCGAATATAAAAACGCTCCCTCGTAGCTGCCGCGCCATGTCGATGGGCTCAGCTATTCATTAGCAGTGAGAGTGTAAAGTGCTTGCGATGGCATCGTGGTCACGAAATGAGATAATGGCAGTTTTACGTTATAATTTCGTGCGTGATTTAAACATAGACCAGTGCTTCGAAGGAATGACCCTTGCACTAGGTGATGTTGGTCCACATCGCACAACGATATTCAGGTGGTATAGAAAATTTCAAAGGGGAAATTTAACTATGGAGGATGCTGAGAGGCCGGGAAGGCCACGATCGTCGCTTACGGAGGAAAATGTTACTACTGTGAAGAAAATGCTTGGCGATGGCAGGCGAGTGCCCTACCAATAGATAGAGGGTATTTCAGGCCTAAATGCCCCAGCAATTCGTTCGATTCTGCATGATTATTTGCACGTGAACAAACTTTGTTCTCTCATCGACTGACTGAAGAGCAGATGACACGACGTGTGACTTGGTGCCCGGAGATGCTAAAAAAGTCTAATAAGGGACAATCTCAGTATTTTAACAACATCGTGACACAGGTGACGAGACTTGGCTGTACTATTACGATGAACCGACCAAAGCTTAAAACGAAGTTTGGGTCTTTGATAATGAGGGCACACCCCAGAAAGTCCCGAACTGTAAAGAAGAAGATAATAGCTGTATTTTTCAAATCGAGTGGAATTGTGGAACGCGTCGTTTTGGACACACAGAAGACAGTCACAGCTAAGTGGCATACTGAACAGTGCCTGCCTAAAGTCATTGGATCTATGAAGAACCTGCGGTCAAAGTCAAGAATGGACACCTGGTTCCTCCATCACGATAATGCTCGAGATCACCGCGCCAAAGCCTGCACCGAATATTTTACCACGACAGGATTGAGAGTTCTCGAGCACCCTCCCTACAGTTCAGATCTTGCTCCCTGCGACTTAGCACTGTTCCCGCATGTGAAAATGAAGCTAAAAGGGAGGCGGTTTTCTAGTGATGAGGACCTTCTGTGGGCTTGGTACAACGAGTGTGCTTTACTCCCTAGTGAAACTTGGCAGAACTGGTTTAAAGATTGGTTTAGGAGGATGGAGAGGTGTATTGAGTATAGAGTAAATTATTTTGAAAAAATTAAATAAACAAAGCTGTATTGCAAAACTTTCCTAATACCCTTTGTATGAACATGTGACACCTAGAAATCATAGACGTACATATATACACTCCGCGCAACATGAATAGGACCAACTGCATATATGACATTTGTAGTTGGTATAAACATGGTAGCGCGCTGGAATTGTTATTTTCGAAAATAAGAGGGTTGATAAAAAGATGTATGTAGGTACCAAATATAATTTTTGTAAAAGTCAGTGCAAATGTACGTTACTAATGACAATAAGTAGAGTAATTAAACGCCACTTGAATACGACCAATCTACAAAATAAAAGATTCGTTTGCAATAACAAAATACTTTATTGTTCAATAATGAGTACTTTTGCCATTATTTCTTATAACCTCAAATAGTCGGGATGGAAAAGAATTATACAGGGTTCTCAAGTAGTCAACGGGAAGTTCCACCCTACTTCGTTTCAGCGCCTGCTCTAGTTCGTCAGCGCAACTGAATTGGGTAGCATTGGAGTACAATTTACGCGACAACCATCCCCAAACATTTTCTATGATGTTCAGGTCGGGGGAGAGCGATGGCCAATCGAGAACCTCCATGCCTTGTTCTTGAAACCAGCGTCGAACAATGCGCGCGGTGTGAATACTGGCATTATCCTGTTGGAAAATAAATGGCCCACCTGCCATAACGTTGGAAAATTTGTCTTTCACCTGTTGTAGCAGCTGGACGTACTTTTCCGAATTCTGTCTGCCCTTCACTATTACTAAATCAACAGGTCCGTTATAGGAAACAGCTCCCCATACCATGACTGAACCAACATCGGCTCCCCTTCGTGACCGAATCACTTCATCTTTACGTAAATCGTGGAAATAATAAGAAAACCTATCCGGGCCATCTAAATTAAACTTCTTCTCGTCACTGAAAATAACAGTTTGCCATTCTCTTGTCCACCCCATTTTTGCTTGAGCAAACTGAAGACGTGCAGTGCGCTGACATTCCCTTAAAGGAGGCCGTCGTTTAATTTTCAAACGTTTTAAATGCGGACAGGTCTTCAGTAACTTCTGTACAGTTCTTACCGATGCATTCGTTCCAACGTTATTCGCGATTTGTCTTGCCGTTAATGCCGAATTCGATGCTTCGCGTAATATGGCTCGACGTTCTCTCTTAGTTGTAACGATGTTGTTCGCCCTTTAAAACGTTTACCATAATTCTCGGGATCCCTAATAAAATTGTTCACAACCTGGTGTGATCGACTTATTTTCTTTGCAGTAGCCCTTGAGGAATACCCTTCTTGATGGAACGCTTTAATTTTTCCAATTTCTTCCATACTTAAGCACTTCTGTCGTCCCATCGTTGCACAATACCCTTAATTACAGATGTTTGTTTATCCGGATACACGTTGTAACTCGATACTCATCCGGTAGCTTACTATTAAATACTGGTCGTATCCAACCGGCGCGGTGCATTTTATATGTATGTGGTACTTACGTCACCCAATGCATAACGTTAGGCACTATTGCGCAATAATGCGTATTATTTGCCATATCATACCATTACAAACTTGCATTGTATTTTTAGTAAATGAATTGTTTTTCAAACCACCGAAAGCTTGCAACAAGTCGGGTGGTCCTATTCATGTTGCGCGGAGTGTATGTAATTTTATGTAAACTAGGTATTTTGTTCAGTGATACAAGTGTGAATGACTTTCCATTTTGTACATTGTATTAGTAACCGATTATTGATTCACAATATACTAAATGATATGCATGCAATTATTTGCTTGCCCTACAGATACGATGGCCTGAAGGTAATATTCCCATTAACAAACTAATCCATAGCTAATGGCAATTGCTACATTATTACATAACACGTATAATCGTGTAACATCAATTATCAATTAATTTAATAATCTATTTTAATATTATGACTGTAATTGTAGCACATGAGTGTACATACATGTAGGCTCCCTAATTACCTATTAGAATAATTTATTCATCTAAAAATATCCTAAAGGTGTAGTGATTACTTGCCCATCAATTTACGGCAATCCAGTAATAAATATTGACAGACCATATAGGTATGGTATATTCATGCGTACATATGTATGTAAGTAAGATCATTAAATATTGACAAGATTAATCTTTGAAAAATACCATTAAATAGAATGATGAATTGACCGTGTTTGCTTCCACAGAAGTAGGCCGCGTAATTTCTGTTTAATATATGAATTCGGCATATGTTATTTTAAATTTATGGAAATAATAAATAAATCGGGCTAACAATAAACAAAAGCAATTTTTACCAATACGGAATGTTTAATTCGGATTTATCGTTTTAATTGTTATTCATATTGCGTCATTTATATTTAAAAAATATGGTGGTAGTTTTTTAAGCTTTACAAGTTTATTTGGGTGTGCGAGTTTATTTTCTAGTGTTAAAATTAACATCCAGGACTATTAGTTTGAACATCAAAACATATAATATTTTATGTAGTGCGAATTGTTTAGAGGTTTGTGTGTCAAAACTACTAAATTGAGTATCACTAAATTAAAATTAACTCGTGTTGACAGGTATTAAATAGAAAAGTAATACACAATAACTGGAGTAAAACAATGACACTTTTGTTTGTGGACTGTTGTAGACACCCAACGGTGTCAAAAACTTTTACTTGTATATAGTATTTTTCTTTATACTGTCTGTTTAAGTTTATCGTAAAGCTTCTTTATGGCTTTCTCATGCCATGTTACTGGATCAATCAATGGTGGCCTCTTTCAGATAGCAATCGTTTACGAAGTTACTAGCGCCCAAGAATTCTTTCTGTTTGAGAAGAAAATTAAAATCATTGGGCGCTAAGGCTGGCCTATGCGGAAGATGTTTAGAAACTTCTCACCTTAGCCACTAAAACAAAACTTGAATTAAAACAGAGTGGACAAGTGTTACAGTGAATTAACACAATTGCGTTAAATAGTCCGCACTGTTTTGAATAGCGCGACGGACCCGGCAGTAAGCTTCTGCATTTATTGTTTCTCCTTTTTTTATAAATTAAACCATAGGGATATCCATGAGATCCCAAAAAACTGTAACATTTAGTGTGCTTGTGGTTTATTTACTTTTCTTGCCCGAGATATTTCATTAACTCATGCTTCTTCTCTGGTGTTTTAACGCAGACCAATGTTTCGTCATCGGTAACAATGTGACCAAAAAATTTCGCTATTTTTGTTCAAACGACCAAGTAGATCCATTGCAATGAAATTATTTTTTTGTGTATACATAAAATATAAAGGCAAATGAAAACAGAATTTACAATAGACGAAAGGATCAGTATTCAAGATATTGACATTTCTTCCTAGTTGAGCAGATTCAATAAGAAAATATTAAAAAGTATTCTAGGAGGGAATATTATGAGAAGGAATGATAAAAGAAACCCGAAATAACAATTTTAAATATTTGGAAAATCTCTTTTGAACTCTTTCAAGAACAAGTTGTTATAAACAGCATGGGCACTAGACAACCGAGTCATATACAAACTTCCAACATAACAAAGAAAGTCTGTTCTTTTGAATTTTCACATTTTTTTTTGTCTAGTCACAGCAGAAAATCAACCTAATTCATTACGACCGTCCGTTTGGTATGAACGATTAATCGTTCGTAATGAAAAACAATCAGGTCAAATTTTTGCTGTAATTAGACAACTCAAGATAAAAGTTAATGCAACAATCCAAAACGACAGATCATTTTCGAACTGAAGCTCCATTTAAGACGTTACCATACACTTCTGTAATATACCTACGAGCTTCAGATAAAACGAACTTTATTCCCATTCAGAAAGTAAACTTTGCACTTAATTATATAACAGATTTCATACAACTTATCAAAGATCTGCAAGTTTCAAGCAAATGTCAGCCTGGAGTAATTGAAGGGAGATATTATTGACAGATGTATAATAAAACAGTGATGTCTTGGATATTATTCCGCCTTATTTCCCTTTGCAAATAAAATTTTTTTATTGCAACTTTTCAACATCTTAATCGTCCTTGACAAGTGTTAGTTTAACTGTAGCAAGCAAAGGGAACCTTTAAGTATTATACAAACATAAAAGAATCGTTTTAATATTTTTTTGTTATTTAGTCCTGCTGGAAGTTTCACTTGCTTTCATTATATTTTTCGAAACATAATTTGAATTAGTATATCAAAAAACAGTGAACGCCACTGTACTGACATCTCATGTAGCATCTAGCGAACTGATCACACGAGAGAATTAGATAGTTATGCTATCAATATACGAGAAAACTAAGACAATAGTCAGATTATTATACGTGAAGCCAAATAAACTAATGAGTCCTAGATTACACGAAGCGCGTCTCTATAATTGCTATAACATATGATTGATTTCAATTTACTTGCGATTTTCAATTGCAGTTGGTGTAATTGTAATAGTTTGCTCATATGTTGATAGCATAACTTTCTAACGGACATTTGGTAGACTAAAACGTCATACATCTCTCGCTCAGCCAGTTCGCTTTTCGCTACTAGCGTCGTCAATAAACTGCTATTCACTGTTTTTTGGTATATTACTTCGATCAATAATCTAGTTAATTAATGTGTTTATGGACAAAACCAGATAGACTAATGAGTGTTGGATTGCACGAAACACGTCTTCGTCATTGCTTTTGACAACGAACATTTGATTGATTATATTTTGATTTATATTGTTTGACTAAAATGAAGTTTTATTAGAGAGAGCTACAGTCCTCCTTATACTGGATAAGTATAAAGTATTATAAACAAAAACTAAGGTTACGTCCACGAAGTCCATTGACAACTTCGATATGAAAATTGTTTGAATATATGACACTTTTAACAAGTCTAAAAGTTTCAACTAAGCATTGAAACCACTCTTCATTCCCAAATGAACTTCTTGCAGGAAATATTTTAGTCAATTGAACACAATGACGTTGCTGTCACCATACGTGTTTGAGCTCGTCAACTTCTACCTATAAAACAAAAACTTATTTCAAACAAATAGAACAGTTTCTGCTCACATGTTTATAAGGAATGATAGCTTACATTTTCTGGTGTTCTATCACAACGTATCAAAAATATTAGTGGGGGTAATTCTCTACGCTTGGAATTAAAGGCATGTCTAATATAAAAAAAAAGCCTTGACAACTTTAATGAGTTTATAACCTTCTTGCAAGCAATATTAGGATTGGAATAACTTAGAATGACTTTGAAATAATGTTTATTTATTAAAAATTATTTTCGTATATAGTAATAATAATGTCATGATGTAAAAAATTTTTTAAGATGTGGTAGATCCTCCCCTACTCTTGAAACGTATTTTATTTATTTTGTATAGAGTGTCTCTTTGCCATGATAAGTATTATATTAAAAGATATAATCAACGTAAATCAGCGTTATAGTACTTCTGTTCACGACCCTGGAAAATGGTAAATTACAAAAGTAAATATTTACAATGAGACAGTGATTTTTAACAAAACCACGAACAAATTCGCAATTCGTAGGCGCAAATTGAAAATGAATTGTGCGCCGCCATCTGAATGACA
This sequence comes from Dermolepida albohirtum, assembly GCA_031893035.1. NCBI lineage: Eukaryota > Metazoa > Arthropoda > Insecta > Coleoptera > Scarabaeidae > Dermolepida > Dermolepida albohirtum. The sequence goes on along the minus strand of JAVIWB010004799.1, from coordinate 319,140 downwards.
ATGAACTTTTTCTAAGTGAGAACATCCAGAATAGCTGGAAAGAGAAAACTAAAGGAAAGGAACCGACCGAGAAAGAAAGATGAAGCTTCTTCTGCGGAGAAAATATTCGCGCTTCGCCGCTCACCCTTCATCCTCTAATTCACCCTTTTTTTACTCTCTGCTAATGATAATCTTTTGGTTTACTCAATGTACTAGTAGATATTTACATTTTTTCTCAAATAAAAAGAAGGCAACTTTTTGAATACTTGTTATGCACTTTAGAGATATGTTTTGAGTCTTACCACAAATGAGCTTCATGGTCGTAACATTTTTCCTTATTTTTTTTTTCATATCAATGCTTTATTTTACAGATGCACACACCGAAAATTATATCTATTACGTTTACATTTTGTTATCTGGCGTATCTTAGTAATTTATACTCTTTAAATGCATTTCTCATAGGACATTCTTTGGTTTGATATTAAATAATAATATCGTCTGTGTAGTTAACTGGTACACTAGATTTAAATTAAAATTTAATATTAGTAAATGCTATTTGAATGTTCGAAAGATGAATAGTTGTCCCTTTAATAAATGGATTTATCAAAGACCTCGAAGTATTTTCCGATTCACAAGTCTTTTTTTTTTCAATAAATAGTTCCTATTTTTTAACTTCAGAATTTTTTAACAATAATCAACAACTGGTTTCTCTTTGCTAAACTTCCATATTCTTCTGAAGCTTTTAGCCCCAACTATATATAAAAATTCTCAATATCGCTTCGTAAAATATCATTTCTTTAAATTTAATGGTGTTTCTCAAGAACAAACACTTCAGCTTCGGCAGCATATATTTTTAAATATTACGGTATATGCCACTGGAAATATCCTTGTCAACAGAGAAGCCATGGTTTTAAAAAAATGAAATGCCTTTCTGATAAAGTGTACTTACTAATGATTATTGTAACGAAAATATTGTAATGAGAACATTACAGCATTATATTTACTTTGTTTAAATAAAAGCAATATACATGCAGTCCACATAATAAGAAATGCAGGCCGATATTTCATGAAGAGAAAACTAAAAGGAGGACGGAACTGAGACAGTTGGTGGAAATATCTTCATTCTAATACGTCTAGTCAGTTTAGTTATCAGTTATGTTGTATGTTGCGCAGATAACAGTTTTTGTTGAAGTGAGTGCAGCCTATACAAAAATCATTCGCTTAGAATTTATGTACTGATCATTAGAATTTAGCTACTTTAAACATCTGAAAAAGTCACTTTATGCTGAAACAACATGCACATTAATGTATTATAATTAATTATAACACTGTATTTATTCAATTAGTCATCAATTTTCATCAAGTAAATTCTGAATCAATCCACCGCATGTGAGCACCGTAAAATGACGATTCCAACGACAGCTAGGTACTCCCACAAGTAGAATAACTTCATCAGACAATGAGTAAGGCATTATCAACAAACCTAAAAAGTCTTCCAGAACGCGTGGAAAGCCGCATTACAACACCACTGCAACACCGAGCTAACAAAACAACTAGAAGCAGCCTACGCAGGAAAAGATGTTTTTTCTACCGAAACCGTATTTAATGCAACAGCAGTCCTGAGGATATCCTTTCTGAAAGTGGACAAGTTCGAAAATCTAGCATAAAGTATGGACAATGACAGCGATATTAATTACAACATAATGACTACTAATAACTTCAATAATAAACTACAATATATTTAACATGCCATTTTAGTAATTGTAATAACAATTAAATGGAAGATGTTTCTTATTTAAAATTTTTTAGACATTTTTTAAAATGCTTCAGATTTCTTTCATTCTTAATACTGATGACAACGGTGTTAAAAAGTTTACAACCACAGGATTCGAAGCAGAAAAGCAAGCTTACGCGAAAGCATTAATAAACTATTTCTATTTTGTGTTTGATAGAAGCTACTAAAGTATTTTTCAGTACAAAGCTTAATTAGTCGTAAATATATATGGTCGGCAAAGTAACAGTATTTTCATTCCAAAAACTGCCTGCGGTAGGATTCTCTTTGACCTATTTTCTGAAATATTCTGTGATTCTGTAACATGAGAATATATTTGATCTCGGCAAGCGTAAAATCGAATAAATATAATTAAAATATAAATCGCAAAGAACATTCCTATCCGAATAAAATAATTCATTAGTAAAGTTTTCGCATGAAGTATTAATTCATTGTTGTCTCTAAAATTATAAAGATCGACTTTCATAGTTTCTAAATCTTTTTACTCCAATTTATAACTCTAACTTGTAACACATTCTGATTGATGATTTTATATTTTTTAAACTATTCTTTTCTAATCAAAAGCTTTTACTTCATTATTAATATTCCTACAAGAATACGAGATTATCCAATTTGTTGGTTCTCGTATTCATTAGCGTGATCAAGTTATGTTCGGCTTCAATTCATATACCGTTAACTTAACTATGTTTTGGCTAGTCAATTGTTCCAGTTATGTTCGCTATAATGGATTCTACTTCGACACACTTATCGTATCTTCAAGTGTACCACAGGACTCGAACCTAAGACCAGTCTTGTTCAACATAGACATTAACGAGCTGTTCTCTCTTCTTGATTACCATGTCCTAGCGACAATTTAAAACTATTTTCCGAAAATTTCATCTATGTCTGACTAAAAGAATGCAGGAGGATTTAAGCTCAGTCAACGATTCTTCCAGAGTTCTCTCATCTTTTTTGCACTTTACTTGGTTGTTTAATGTTTCTTTTTCCAATGCCATAGAAAGGCTTCGGTCATATGAAAGCCATAAATGAAGTTTGTCGAGCTAGTTGCTCCATTTTTTTATTAAACCTATAGTCTTCTTATCCTGAGACTCCTCTACGATACTGTCTCATTTTCTCTGCTTCTGAACTCATTCAGGGCCTTACACAATTTCAAACTTAGATTTCACTTGCACTTAATCTAGCGCTTTTGCTTAACTATCCTAGAAAATGACCACTATCCGTCTTGTCTCTCCCAGACTATTAATTTCTTTAACATAATTATATCCCGCTTCCACTTGAAATATACTCCTAACTTTATCTAAGCTCGCCTGAATCATCTTCCTTTCTTTGTGTCCGCAAATTCCTGTCTGACTCCTTGTTCTGCATTACAGGGGCTTCTGTAACATATAAGTTCTGCCCTTATGGGTGGGATTTTTTCTTTTAATTGTTCCCTATCTGGTATAAATATTCTATAAATAAATCTTGGCGTCACTTGCTTTTCCCCTAAGGGAGTTTGCACTAAGTTTAACTTGCGATTGATTTGGTTTGTAGAAGATCGATTTCGCATTAGTCTGTGCCTACAGACCTTGTTTCTACTTGTGCATAGGTATTCAGATGTGGTACAGTACCCATGGCATTTAAACATACAAGTCCCTGTATATTACTTAGTAATCTGCTAGCTCACTTTTGCCTAGTTTTTGGCCACTATAAAACTTGTATATAGCACAAAAAATATATTGGTCCTCAATTTTTTCATTCGTTTACCTACGTCTGCTTAGGACAATGGCCGTCTTATTGGTGGTTAATTTGAAAGTAAATAAGCCCAATAACGACCCCTAATGCTGACAAGTAGCTGGTAGTAACATCTACTATATACTTATGACGTTATATAACTTATAACATATTGACGTGTATTTGTACTAATAAAAAACAAGAGATCGATATCAAAATCCTACAATTTTAAAACATATTTTGTCTAGATATTAGTTATTATTATTAGTAAAATTTTGTATCAAGTTTGCCTGCTTTTGGTATTTAATATTACTTTTATGTAGTAAGTTGGTTAGTAAGATATGTGTACGTATATTATTTGGCAAATAAACTTCATAGATTAATTACGTTTCGACATAATCTGGATATTTCTAGTATACTCAAGCAAATAAAAAATATTCAGAGCATGCGTAAAGTGCTTGGAAACATGTGTACTCAATTTCGAACAGTAACTAGCGAGTCATTAATTAAGAAGAGAAATATTATTTAATAGGAGCGAGTTGAACGGGAAATAGGAGTACTGAGTGGAATATTAGGAGAAAAACGGAATTAATTCGAACACTCGTACCATGTAATGAATTCATCCGCACTTATTTACCGACACCCCGAGCCGTCGGAAAACAAATCTAATAAAAGATGTTAATTTTAATTAAGATAAGAAAAGCCATTTCGGGGAGCGAATTAAATTAGAAAACAGTCTAATTCATGGACCGAACTGGGTTTTAGCAAGAGTTAATTCCGGTAGGTATGGCGGCAATGCCGGAGTACAAATTCGAGCAATTACTGGTAACCAGAAGCAGGAGGAGGCGGTAGAAGCAGCAGCAGCAGGCACACGAACGATAAACTGCTCATTAGCAAAACTTGGGGACTTTGTTAGTGGCTGCGCTGCGACGCGATCACTACCGCCATCGTTACCATCGCCACTAGGACGACGACTGTTGTTCGCAAAGGCGTTTTCATTTTCATTATTGGAGACACAACACTCTTTCTGAACCGTTGAACTAAGGAAAGTAATTTCAGAAGTACTACTACCGTTTGGTCGTGTGAAATCGATTTGGAATGAATTCAAAACGAAAGTTTAAAGTTAACTTTACATTAAGCCATCGATTTATGATGTTTCTGAATGCGCACTACCTAAAGAAACTTATTTTGTGAGTATCGGGAACGACCAGGGGAAAATATTTTAATATCTCAATATCTAATTTAATATACCTTTTCTTAGTTAAGGACATACTAGTAGATTTCGTATAAAGTATTTTAGTTTCTTTGTGTATTCAGTTAAACTATAAATAAAAATGGATATATCACATGCTTTATTATAGCAATTAAGTTTTTAGAGTGTAAAAGATTTTATTGCCTTCATTTATGGTTGATTTGTTCTACTCTACTAAACCAAATTGCTGGTTGAACAGAAAACTGTAGTTTACTCTTTGTACAGCCATAAAATTTTACCCCAAAGATAGACATCAAAATAAGTTTCTTGGCAATGTACACAGCTACAAATGAGCAGAAGATATACATACATCTAGTGATATCTAGCTTAGATCAGTACACAAATAGTTTATTACATTGCCATTTTTGTTGGATTATTTTATTATTTTTTTTTCATCAAGAATCAATATGTGGAACTTTAAATAAATTAATAATTAATTAATCAATATTAGTAACGAAGGAACAAAGTAATCCATATTTTTGTTTCACTTCATATAATTAACAAGAAGAACACCTTTTTCAAATGGAAGCCATTACAGCTCCTACAGATGAAACAGTCATCATCTTCTTCAGGGAAGAAGAAATCTACTGTTTAGATTGTTGTTTCGTTTCAGACATATAAAGATAAATCCATGCCTGATATGTAATGATAGATCGAGATATAAAATCTACCTTGTTTTTTCGACAGCGTTTTCCAAGCACTGACGAAAAATTTGTATTTAGACCAATATTAGATCAACATTAAGCAGTCACGGCCAGCTTATTTATAGCCCACTCTTCATTCAAAATGTATGTCTAGCGTTCTTTAGAGATGCTTACAGTCTCCGCTATCTCAAAAGTTTTGAAACACCATAACAATGCACTTTTCCAACAATTTTCGGTATATTGGCAGATTTCGGACGTATACTATATGATCATCCTTCTTCTCATTATAAATATTTATTTTAATACTATCTACATCGTCAAAAACTTTGAGACGCTTCCAATTAAATATTATGAACACGAAACCAATAAACGTAGCGATCTGTTGTCCATTCCATGAACTTATTGAGACAGACCATCCTTTTATATTATCAGAAAGTTGTTGTTTATTCTCTCACAACTTTTATTGGTTGTTCGAAAAGTTTTATTATATTTCTTATTATTTCAAAATCTGTTTATATTTTGTTACTGTTTAAAGGTTTAATTTTATTTCATAAGCAGGTGCTAACTATCTATTGAATCTAGTAACCATCCTTGTTTCGATTTGTAATATTTTTATTTATTTAATTATGCACTTGAACTTTGGCCGCAATCCAAAATTTTGTTTTCGAAAGGAACCATATTTTCTAAATTATTAGCTATATAAGATTATAAGTCTGTCTTAAGAATTTTTGCTGTCATTAAAAAAATGCATTTGCAATGATGAATCCTTATTCGCGAGCTACTTCAGCTTCAGGGGTCTTAAAAGAAATTTCTGAAACTTTCTTAATTTATTAAATCGTTGGGGTAAGTTCTCATGGTCAAATTTAGTTAAAAATGTAGGGCCATAAAAGTTGAACCCTTTATTTGTACTTATTATTCTTTTTTTTCCGTCCCTGTGCTCTACGCGTGAGTATATGTTTACGCCACTCCATACTTTTTAGATTCCATTAGCAGTTTCATATCAGTACTTTACGCAGCCTTTAAAGTTTCCTTCATATCACCAACGTTCTAGTTTTTACGAGCAGAAATGCTAATATATTTTCCAACCTTGACTAAGATACATGTAATTCGACAAGTATTTAAAAGATATGTCATGTATTGCCAGGTCATTTTACCCAAAGAGGTAGGTTATTTAAAATTGCCTATAACAAGTAATAATTACTAAATATACTATATATTATATATATAGATATATACCAGGTCGGCTGAAAAGTCCCCGGTCTGACACATAGATGCAGCAATCCGACCATTAGTTACTGAGATATTGCGTTAAGAGTGAAGCTACTTTTGTTATTTAAAAAATTGGAAAAAAAAGAATTTCGTGTGCTGATAAAGTACTGCTTTTTGAAGGGAAAAAAGACCGTTGAAGCAAAAGCATGGCTTGATGAGGAGTTTCCGGACTCTGCGCCAGGAAAATCAACCTTAATTGATTGGTATACTAAGTTTAAACGTGGTGAAATGAGCACCGAAGACGGTGAACACAGTGGACGACCAAAAGAGGCTGTCACCGACGAAAACATCAAAAAAGTTCGCAAAATCATTTTAAATGACCGTAAAGTAAAGTTGATCGAGATAGCTGACATCCTAAAGATATCAAAGGAACGTGTTGGACACATCGTGCATGAATATTTGGGCATGCGGAAGCTCTGTGCAAAATGGGTGCCGCGCGAGCTCACATTCGATCAAAAACAACAACGAGGTGATGATTCTGAGCTGTGTTTGAAGCTGTTAAATCGTAATAAAACCGAGTTTTTGCGTCGATGTGTGACAATGGATGAAACATGGATTCATCACTATACTCCAGAGTCCAATCGACAGTCAGCCGAGTGGACTGCACGCGATGAACCGGCTCCAAAGCGTGGAAAGACGCAACAGTCAGCTGGAAAAGTTCGAAATCGCAAAAAAACGGCCCCATATGAAGAAGAAAGTGCTGTTTCACCAAGACAATGCACCGTGTCACAAATCAATGAAAACAATGGCCAAATTAAGTGAATTGGGTTTCGAATTACTTCCCCATCCACCGTACTCTCCAGATGTGGCCCCCAGCGACTATTTCCTGTTTGCAGACCTCAAGAGAATGCTCGCCGGGAAGAAATTTAGCAGGGATGAGGAGGTGATCGCCGAAACTGAGGCCTATTTCGAGGCTAAAGACAATTCGTACTACAAAAATGGTATCGAAAAGTTGGAAGAACGCTATAATCGGTGTATCGCCCTCGAAGGCAACTATGTTGAATAATAAAATCGAATTTTGCCAAAAAAACTGTTTTACTATGGTAGACCGGGGACTTTTCAGTTCGACTGTTATATATATAAACATATTTATTTTATACGCAATACCAATTTACAATTTGAAACATTATAACTTTATCTATAAGATTTCATACGCGTGTTTTCTCTGTGGTGCTAACATCGTAATGGTATGATATGCGCTATGTTGCTTTGGCGAGAAGTATGAAATTTCGTATTATGTCGCGTTATACTAATGCATACATTATAAGCTATTGTTCCCTATTTATCGAGGTAATAAAACCAAACCTTGAAATAAGAAAAATAACTTTCTCAACTTTTGTTAATAATATTACCATTAAGTAACTCACAATTACATACAATTCTAGAAATAAATAATCTCAAAACACTAATTACAAATATCTCTAAATAACAATGGTTTCTAATATCGATCTTCCCGTCAATATTATTAATGATTATCCCGGCTGATTATATATGTATACTCCTGAATACTCCGAATATTCTTTAGTTAGTGCGTACGTGTATATTGCTCAGCCTTTCTTATTAAAAACGCTTTGTAAGTAATTGACAACTGTGTCTACATGCTTGTGTCATTCTTTTATTTTATTTATGTATTTACACATAGATATAATGATTTTATGTTTTTATTTTAAAACATGTTATCTGTATTTTCAAGCGGAATTTCTTGACAGCAAATGAATATTATTATTTTTATTATTATTATCTGTAGTGGGTGAAGAACTACTTGTGAAATAGATCATATTTCGTTAAAGCGGTGAGGAATATGACTGATGAATTTAATGTGGTTAGTGGAATTCCACAGGATACTACTCTGGGTCCTATTTTATACTTATATGAAAATATATTTGCCCGACTGCGAGTACTTTATACGGACGATACTGTGCTGATATTCACAATGATCTTTGCAAAGCGGTTAAATCTATGCAAACGTCTTTCTAGCATTATCTTTGCTGGACGCACGATAAAGAATTCAATGTCGTTTTCAGGAAAACTAAGCTCATGGTGATACGCTCACCTCACATGAGTTGTATGTCTGGAATGGCAGAAGCAATACGATGTGATTGTGACACCATCATTAAGGTGGTTTGCAAACATAAATATCTAGGAGTGACTCTCGACCAATACTTTCTATTTAATATACATATCCTGAAAATTACCTATAGATTACGATGCTTGGCCATTTATTTCTATTACTTGCATTTTTTCATTCCCTGGTAGAAACTGGTTAGGCTATTTATTTGGTGCTTGTACAATCATTTCTGTTGTATGGCGTAACTATCTACACTGTAGTAAGTGCGGAATCGATTTATAAAATTTATGTGCCCAGAGTACCATGCCTTCCCACGGGAATATCGTTAAATGGAGGTTTCGTTAGTGAAGCAACTACATCAGTAAAGAATGATAGTTATATATTACTTAACTAATCTCCATTACTTGACAGTAAACAGAGTTATTGTTACAAGAACTCAAGTCGGCGGAAGATACTTAGAAACAAAATTCAACAATGTAGTAAGAGAAAACTAAGCACTTACTTTTCCGAGAATGCCGAACAGTGTTCCGCCTGATTTGTTGAGCCTGCTATCTTTGCCATTAGTTAAATCTCATACTAGAAGTTGGCTACTAACTTGATTTGATTCAAATGATTTCAAATCAGAATAGACATCAGGTACTTATTACTATGAAATTAGAATGGAGTTGAACTAGTGTGTGCGCGTATATGTCAGTGTGTATATGCGTTTATTATAAATGTATCCTATGGAATCTGTAACTTTATTTACGTAATAGTTTTATAAACTTTCATATTATTATTATACAGATTTATTTATATTGCATATTAATATGAATATCTAAATAAAATATGAAACTATAAAATTTAAATTTGAGAATATTTGTTTTATAGACATAGAATAGACATAGATTGTAACAAATTTGTTTTATGTAAAGGTAAATGTGAAGATTACAAAATTAATATTTTCAGCAACACGCATCTTTTTATAATAAATAAAAATAAAATATTAAAAGTTTCGTTTGCTACTTTATGCAAAACTGTAACATAAATCAAGGTCTTTTTAAAAAATTTTCGAATTTAACTTTCCAAGAGAACTTTCTTATTTCATGTAGTTATTTTATTTACTGCTCGACAAAACATTACCTGAACTAATAAGCAGCTAGTGAATTAATGTGTTGGCAGTAAATTCATATGAAAGCGAAGGCGAAAATTCTTTTATATAATTTATGTGTCGAGTTTTCTTAAGTTATTGGCTTATGAAATATTGAAGTCGTATCGAGACCGACTAGACAAATTTAAATTTTGATGAGGATAACTTCGTTGAAAACGATTCAACTTTTTTAATAAAAAAAAGCAGACATTCTACACCAACTTACTTTACTCTTCGGTAAAGGATACTGGGTCACAGAGAAAATATCGTACTGGGACTCACTCCTGCGCACACATATAAACTTACTTTTGGACTTTAGATTCTCCTAAGTTCCAGTATAACGGATATGCTTCACCAAATCGATAATATGTGCATATGAATATATTCATATTTCAATTTAATTTACGTTTAATTTAAGAAATGTAATAAAATGTGGTCTCCTACTTCGATATATATTAAAATGGAAATTAGCACGTGCTTACATATCAACACGCGGAAAGATAACTACAAATTTACTATCGCAATCTAAAATTGTAATCTACCTACTAATGTCTTGTTGCAAGTTTCAATTAATTTGTGATAATAACATTCACCAGATGCATAGAATAGGCAAACAGAGCCAGTATACCTGATGAATTCAGGATTAAGCAAAACGACGTAGTCATTACTTTGTTATGCAATAGTTTTCATTATTTACTTTAAATAATTTCCATTAGCATTAGCACTGCCCTTTCATTTGATATCTATTTAGGAACGTATTCCTAAGTTAATTTAATAAGAAAGATTACACATTTGTATAAATTTTTTGGTATAAAAAGTATACTAATATCAATTAGCATTATAAGTGTAATAGCAAATGATTTTTTTATAACCAATCAAGTAGAAACAGAATATTATATAGCACCAAGTTGATAGCCTTCTAAAACTTTTGGCAGTATGTTACGGTTCAGTTTTCCGCTCAGAACATATTTCTGCATTTCGTATGTTTATTAAAACCCTGCCGTTTTTGGATGTAGAAACGCCTATGGACATAAATAAATGTGGTGTTGAAATATATTTGGTTATCGTATTCATTTTAAATTTTTAAAATCGTTATAGTGAAATATTCAATTATATCCTACGTTGAATATATATATTAATGCGTGCGATTGTCGAAGATTTTGTTTGTGGGTTTTAAGTCATTTTTTTGAATAGCAGGTGCTCGCACAGTCAAGTGCAAAACACCCTTCTGCGTCTTCACCAGGCCTAGGCCGGTACGGTGCGACATATGTATCTAGTCCATTCGATAGACAGCTTTGTAACAGAGTGAATGGTGTCTATTGACCCGCCTCTAGCTCTAAGCTAATGAGAGATATATGTAGTTGATTGAACCAATAACGATTAATAATAAGTGGTTTTCAAGAGCCTGTTAACATCTTCAGGGCTTCTGTTACCGGCGATATACTATTGCTGCCGCTATTCGTATTCTTCCGATTCTACATTGATCGTCCCCCTTACCATCTACCCTTTGTTAGGCCGTTTCTGAAGCTGGCGGGTTCCTGAACCTCCATGATTATACCAGGACGTGGGAGACGATAAGCAGAAATTATCTTTTTTTGTCTCGCTTCGTACAAACCTTCGACCGGAGAATATACACCCAAAATTAGGTGTCTTAAATTAATAACTTGAACGGTAGCAGTTTTTTTGTGTGTTTTGTAAAATATAATTGTATACATATATATATATTAGTTAGTTATAGCTTCAATTTCAATTCAATCAAATAGAGAGGCTAGTCTGTTAGTCAGTTTGCTTTGTAAAATATCTATATATATAAAAATGAATGTTTGTCTGTATGTCCTTTATAGAATCCTAAACTATGCATTTGATCATGTGATGATCTTTAGCAAAGTTGTTGTGCACGAAGGTTTCTAAGTTGGTACGACCAATTTTCGACAGATGGCGCCACTGCCATTCCAATTGGAAATTTTGCAAAACAATTAATGGATATTGGAAATGGGCGAATGAAAATTGATGAATATGCGCAATATATCACCTTGCCAGCAAACTTCTATAAGATCACAGAAAACATAGACGAATTGGTGCAAAAAGTTTTCCCAAACATTGCACAGAACTACAAAAATCATCAGTGGCTCAGTACGAGTGCTATATTAGCGGCCAAAAACATCGATGTCAATACCATCAACTTCACCATTCAGAATGGACTACTCGGCGAAACGACGAAGTCCATCGATACTGTGGTGAATCAAAACGAAGTTATCAACTATCCAACTGAATTCTTGAATTCGCTTGATTTGCTAGGCATGCTACCGCACGTTCTTACATTGAAAATTGGCGTACCTATCATTCTTCTTCGAAGCATAAATCCATCACGACTTTGCAACGGAACCAGCCTCTTAGTCAAGAAAATGATGAGCAATGTTATCGAGGCAACAATTTTGACTGGAAAATTCAAAGGTGAAGACGTACTATTGCCACGTATCCCAATGATCCCGAAAGATATGCCATTCGACTTCAAACGTTTGCAATTCCCGGTACGACTCACTTTCGCAATGACTATCAACAAAGCACAAGGACAATCATTGCAAGTGTGTAGATTAAATTTGGAGAATCCATACTTCTCACATGGGCAGCTCCATATGGCCTGCTCACGTCGGAAAACCTTCGTTTACGCACCAGATGGAAAAACAAGAGATATTGTATATCCCATAGCACTTCAATAAATATAGAATTGAAACGAAACGCTGCAATATAAAGTTTTTTGAATAATCCTAATTTTCATGTCAAAAATAATACATTCTTAATATTATAAACAATTACTGTAATGAAAATTTTAAGATAATGAAGTTTGAACCAAATGTTTACTGGGAGCTGTTTGATTCCTGACAATAGTACTGGCGTTGCTGACATTTATTTTAAATATTGATCAATTTCTCGGATTCGATCTTATTTTTGGTCACTCTATTACTTCTCGTGCACCTGTCCACCTACTTGTAAAGATTTTATTGCGATAGACTCTTACTACTATGGCAAAATGTGGTAGAGCTCGTTCTTATTGGTACCGAATATTTCTATTAATTTATTTTAGATTCAAATGATCAGGTAATTAGTCGTTTTAATTTTGGAATTAAGAAGTTTTGTAAAAAGAACAAGTAACTCTCGCCAAGTACTGTATCATCAAAGAAATATGGTCTAACAAATTGTTTTCATATAATTCCAGCCCAAAAGATATATATTATAAAATAATTCACTCTTTCCGAATTCTTGCTTTGATATATTCTATTAACATCAAAATTTCTATTCTTTGCATTTCGAAGAGATTCATTGTAAAATAGTAATTAGGTTATATTAACTGGATAATCAATATTGAACTAAATTAACAGATGTCATTATTTCTGAGACCCTAGACATTTTATCCACTTCAGCTATATTATAAATTTAGAAATCTGGAAAACGAATGAAAAAATTCTGAAAAAAATCTACTTTTATCTCAAAAATTAGGAATATTCAAAAAACCATAATTCGGGAATAGAGAATTAAAACTTCTTTAAAATAAGTGATTACATGAACGTATAAAATTCTAATAAAATAGTGGCATTTTATAATTAAAAAGTTATGTGTTTCAGGTTTGTACATAAAAATCATTAATTGCATGGAAAATGAATTTACATTGACGCATGCATTCAAAAAATTTTGTTTAATTTTTTTTGAAACAAATTATCTAAAATTTCGAAGTTAGTAGGTACTTAACAAATTATGGTTTTATACTATATTATTGGTACAATTAGATAATATATTATTAGGATAACTGAATTGCCAAAAACCGTATAATTAATATGTACATTACATTTTTCAATATTATTGTCTCCAAGATTTAATGAATGCTATCTGTAAAGCAAATAATCTTTTCCAATACCAATATGTTTACTGCGACCGTAAAAGTACTTCTCGATGATATCATTTCTGCGACGAATCTATGCAGAATTCCATCGATTTGTCGAAAACTTACAAAATAAAGAAATAACAGATATAGTGGATGAAATATATTTGGAGGATATTTCATATCTTTCGCGCTCAAGCACAATATCTGCACCAGCAGGAAAGTTTTGAAATTATCTTTCATTCAAAGTGGATTTGATGTATAGCAGGGGTGCCATGCGACATGCATATCGACGCAAAAACATGATTGATATTCCATGATGCACTATCAATCATTCTCTAAGAACACTAACACTTCTGAATGTACATACACACATATACACACACCAAACACACCCACAGACGCATCTGTGCGCATACCAAATACGTTAAAGTAGCATATAACAAAGTCTAATGTAACATCAACGTTTGAATTATAAATGGAAAGTCGGGAACGAGTCGGTGTTCTGGAAACAATGGCGCAGCGATGTATTAATGTGTCAATTTATTGTCACTAATGTCGGTTTAAATTTGATTTGCATCAGGCATCTAATAGATTGTGTTTTATAAATTCAACGCGTCATGTTATTCGATCTATCCATCGTTGTCAGTATTCTTCCCTTTATATTTACACTTTACCTTACAAATGTGGGCAATAAAGAACCATGACATGTAAAGACTGTAAGTGCGTGTAATCTATTGTCCGACACGAATTGCTGACAACGATTTATTAATCACCTATTTTAAACAGTCACTATATAAATTACATAGATGATCTATTAATTTGCAAATGTGCATTTGTGGGACAGTGATGCAAGGGTTTAGCTATCATCGTATTCGAAACAAAGTAAACGTAGGGAATATTTATAGAATGTTCGCGTATTTATTCTTATGAAAGAATTAATCTAATTATTTTGATGATGCAATATTAGAATACAGTAGCGGTCATTAAACTAGGCACAACTTATAATTTCAATGAAATTGATATAAAATTCATTATTAATATTTTAATTCTTTATGAATTGTTTAGAAGGATAGTTGATTAACTTTTACATACAACAAAATTAATTTAAAGTTATTTGAAACAATTTTTCGTTATCGACACACTCAAATTAGAACATTACAGGAAATGACAATAAAATTACTTAACTTTATACTTGGATATATCATTCTATGGAAAATATTCGGCACTTTATTAGATAGTTCATTTATATTTATTATGTTTCTGTCCTTTAAGAAACATTTTATTCTGCAACAGACAGAACTTTGGCCGTCAGTGCATGGCTAAAAAAATCAGTAATTCCCCCTCATATTCGGTGCTTTACCGGAAACCATATATATTCAGGGATTTTAAATAATTTCAATATAGCTGCATCAGAATTATCCATTGTAAATGTTATTTATAAGTATTAATTTAGGACTGCCATTTTCGTGCACATGACTGTATATATATATTATATATAAAAAATTTCGCTATTTCGTAATATAGTTTACGAATTTTTAATAGCATCTACTGCAGGTTGTCAATTAAAGATGCTCCATAAAGAAATTTGTGGCGTAATTAAGTTATCGAAGCTCCGGTTCTGGGTAGCGTACTGGTAGAGCATCCGAAAGAGCAGACGAACAATTGGGGTTCTATTCCTCACCTAAGGGTAGATATTTTTTCATTAATTTCTGTCATAATTAATAACAATATAATAAGCAGGAAAGGTGATTTTTAATGAAAGCAATATGTTCTGTAATTATAATCCCTTTTATTTAGACTAGATTTGCATTATTCGTGTGCTCATTGACTCATAGAATATACGGACCAGAACACGCTTATATTGAACGAAAGTATATATAATTGCTGCCAACGAATAATTAAGTAGATTGAAAAACAATGAAACGTTAACGAACAATGTGATTACTAAATTCAATGGTGTGTATGCTACTAGTTCCTATAATCAATTAAATTGCCAATTATTGTCATGTTGTTTGATATTAAAAGATTATCGGTCAAAATCAAATTGTCTTGTTCAAATTGGACTGATATTCAAATATATTTTCATGCTTTTGAAGCATACAAAGACCAAAAGCTAAAAAAATTTTAATGAACAATATAAGTCTAACGACTCTTGGATTCGAGTTTTTTTCTACTTTTATTTCTCATTATTTTCTATCTTTCGCCCCTTTGTTACTCCTATCTCATACAGATTTTTTCTTAACCTCCTTCAAGTACTCCTTTCTCGAGAGCCCCTACCCTCCCTGTCTCCTTCTCTTTCAAATAAAACTCTTAATCGATCTATATTTAGCAAACCCGGATATATATTCCAATTTTGTAACTCTTTGCCTTTTCAATGTTTGGATAATATTGGGATTAAAAGTACCTCTAACTCTTTGTATGTTCTTTTCCTAAATTTTTCTATTTTTATTATATAATAAATTTTAATTCACATTCCTATATTTTATTTTCTCGTTTTTTGTTGTGTAACGGTGAGTCTTATTACTATTTGGTAGCACTTTACTTTTGCATGTCTTAATATATTCTTCGATTTCAAGATTTTAATTAAACTCCTGATGATTTTGCCTCCTTTTGCCAAACGCTTTTTTTATAGTTATTTCTCTTCATCTCCTCTTTTTAACGTTACGATCCACTCCACTTTTTCTAATGTATATCTTCCATTTGCACAATTTGTGGCTAAATCTTCCGTCTCTCATTTTCCTTGATCTCTCATTAAAATGTATTCATTTACCTTTTCTTCCAGTAACATGTTCCTTTTTCCATTCAGCCATAAAATTTTGCCATTGACGTAGACTAGATATTTGTATCCGCTTTCATAAGCAACTACTTTAAATTATGAACTATACATTACTGTTTTGTTGAAAAAAAAACACCAGAGCAAAGCAACTCACCTACAAAAAACAAACATGTTTAATGTTTATGTTTTTATAGTGTTAATTTTGCGAAATTTTATTTTTGATATAAAATTAATTCATCCAACCACAAGATTATTGGAATTCAATTTTATTAGCTTATTATAGTCAAGGAAAAATGAAAATATTTTATTTTTACATTTTTTTTACTTACACATACAGAGAATATTTTTATAAATGCGATTTCTGTTTTACGATTGGTCACTACCCCTATATTTTATCAAATATTCACTACATCAATTTAAAATAAAACGTCCGGTATCGGGTCCTTATTACATCCATTTTCCTCCATTACCGCCTTAAACCAATTGTTCTTGTTCGGATGTAATCTCGCTTCCTTTTTAAATTGAATTTGTCAAACTGAACGAAGGCGGACAGGCGAAACATCGAACTCGCTTTCTCGATATCGTACAGTTGCTAAACATTAGAAACATTTACACCAAACAGATGATATAGACTCACCATAGATGTATTGTGTCTCGACATAACACGTAACCAAATAATAGAAATAATTTCAAAAGATACAATTTTAATTTAAAATAATTTTCTCTCTTTCATGCGTATAATACTGTTATGTTTAATAATGATCTATTGTATACTCTTTCACTTTGTTTATATTCATTACTTGTCTTCGGTTGCTAAAATAACTTGTGTGTAAATATGACTTATGGGGAGAAATCAAAAGCATTTTTAAGTACCTTGAAAATGTCGCAATTAATAGAAAGTAGTTTTCCCAAATGCTCAATCAAATGTATGACTTTATTCTGAAAAGGCGTTTCCAATTAATTCAATTTCTCAAGTACAATACCTGATCAAAAGATTAGAATCATCGTGGAAATTTAACAAGTGTACTGTTGAATCTAAGAAAATAGAAGATACTATAAAAATACTAGAAATCTGTTTATTAATGACTGAATATTGTACTTGTTGATACTTAGCGCGATCGCTATTTGCATTTATAGTTGCATTATTTTACCTTGGAGTACTCTTTATGTAAACTGTATACATTCTCTTATTTCAGAAGATCCTTGCCACATTTCCCGAACGCTTCCTATTAAAATTTGACATCTAGAATTTGGCCTTGTGCAAATTATTAATTTACAGAATCTAATTTCATTTAAATACGGTAACAAAATCGATTCCAAAGATTTACTGTTCTTTTCTCATGGAATCATCAACTACATAAGGAGGTTTTCTCATGGAATCATCAACTTCATAAAGAGGTACAGATTAGTCTATAGTAATTGCGCTCCAAATCCATGATGTCGCGTAAAAGTAATTCTGCAACGCCTAAACGATTGATTGTTTGAAAATGTAACTTACGAAATAATTTCAAACAATAATGTAAAATCCCTTTACGTCCCCTAAAAGCCCATGAGTTATTATAACGAGTGTGATCGTGGTGCAGCTTAAGAAGTTTGGCTGCTAGCGTTCGTTTAAACGAAAAAGGAAACCACGGAAAACTTTCCCCCTCCAGACAGCAAGCCATCAAAATCCATCCCGAGACCGCCAACGTGATAAGTCAGTAACTTATGGCTGAGCTCTCAGCAGGCTATCACTGAGCTAACACATGGATCAATAAGTCCCGAGACTAACAATGAAAACAACATTTTTTTTGCAAAATTTTTTTTTATTCCTCAACATAATCACCTTTTAGGGTGATACAATGGTTCCAACGCTTTTCCAATTTTTCAATACCATGTTTATAAAAAAATTTATCTTTCGCTTCAAAATAAGCTTCAGTTTCAGCGATGACCTCCTCATTTGAGCCAAATCTTTTTCCCTGGAGCATTTTTTTAAGATCAGCAAAGAGCCAGTAGTCACTGGGGGCTAAATCTGGCGAATATGGGGTGTGGGGAAGCAGATCAAAACCCAATTCGTTCAATTTTGCCATTGTTTTCATCGACTTGTGGCAGGGTGCATTGTCTTGGTGAAAAAGGATTTTTTTTCTCTGCATGTGCGGTCGTTTTTTTGCGATTTCCTCCTTCAAAAGCACCAGTAAGTCAATATAATAATCACTGTTGATCGATTTACCTTTTTCGAGGTAGTCAATGAAAATCACGCCATGTGTATCCCAAAAAACTGACGCCAGGACTTTGCCAGCTGACTGCTTCGTTTTCGGACGTTTCGGACGGCTTTCGCCAGCTGTGCGCCACTCAGATGACTGCCGCTTCGACTCTGGAGTGTAGTGATGTATCCATGTTTCGTCCATGGTCACGTAACGACGCAAGAAATCTTTTTTGTTGCGAGTAAATAGCGATAAACAGCTTTCTGAATCATCGACTCGTTGCTGTTTTTGTTCCATCGAGAGCAATCGCGGCACCCACTTGGAAAAAACCTTTTTCATGCTCAATTTTTCATGAAGGATAGTAAATACACTTCCATATGATATCTGTGTCATCTCAGCAATCTCACGGAGCTTCACTTTACGATCTTTCATTATAATTTTTGTCACTTCACTCACATTTTCCGGTGTAACGGCTTCCACAGGTCTACCCGAGCGTTCCGCGTCATTTGTGTCGGTACGACCACGTTTAAACTCGGCAAACCACCGACAAATCGTTGCTTTTGATGGACAAGAGTCCGGGTAACATTTTTCA
This sequence comes from Dermolepida albohirtum, assembly GCA_031893035.1. NCBI lineage: Eukaryota > Metazoa > Arthropoda > Insecta > Coleoptera > Scarabaeidae > Dermolepida > Dermolepida albohirtum. Next base: position 299,866 of record JAVIWB010004799.1, on the reverse strand, counting down.
ATCCATTGTTTTGCTTGCGTGGTGTTTTTACCCATTAAAAAACAATGTTTTATCAGAACACGAAACTCGGTTTTTTCCATTGTTTAAACAAACTACAAAACGACTTTACTCCAACCTCGATAACTCAGCTGTTTCTGGTCCGATCGACTTAAAATTTTGACACGTTTCAAGCAAAGGTTAGTACTCTAGAAAGACGTGGTTACTGGTTTACTACGAGCGCCATCTATGGGTTAGTCTCGGGACTTATTGATCCATGTGTTATTTGCTGGCTCCATCAGAAACTACCTTACTAATGACATTTTGCAGCAGTGTCGCTACTTAATATCTACAAATGTTTTAAGGGTAGAAATTTTAGCTATAGATATAGTATATTTGAAGGAATTTAATTTTCTCTATTATAAAAGAATTTCATTTCTTTTAATTTGGTTTAATTATGGTTAAAAACTATTTATTCCGTATATTTATTGCTACATTAGTATCTGTGTAGCATCTTCCAATATTTATGTAATGATTTTTATATATATTTTCACTCGACTGAAGTTATGTCGGAATTGAAGCAAGCAGTATTAATAAATTGTTTCTATCACTTAAGCTTTTACTAAACTTAAAATTTTGGTTCCCATTTTTATAATTTTACTCACACTTTCTGCTATGTTTGTGTGATACCAATTGTTTTGCTTCGATAAATGTTTCAATAATTTAGCATAAGAGTAATGGAAGTGTAAAAGGACCATTGTCTAAAAATTGTTTAATCTACACAAGCGTGAGTCTGTTTCGGAGCCGATATAATTTTGACTATTAAAAATTAATTGGAAGATGAGATGATGAAGCATAATTTATATATTAGCAGTTGTATCAACAGCGCACTAGATGTTAACAAGTTTTCAAACTTAAAGACTTAATTTGGCAAAAAGTCAATTAGAAAATGAAAGGAAGTTTGGAAACGAAAATATCTATTTTGGTTTCGAATTCAGTATCTTCTATTTTCAAGCAGCTTAGATCAACATATATATCTCTTAGTTTCACTTAGTGACTTCATTTGCTTTCCGCATTTCTGAATACCACTAGGGCGCAACTTTCCTAAGTACGATGCCTCGTACTTAACATAAAATGTGTTCGAAAATTTCTCTATTTTTCAAAACAATCTTAACAATGAGATGTAAAATATTTATCTTACAATCCTTCACACTTTTTTTGGTTTGTAAATTACAAAGTTGTTTGCCTGACTTTTATTTCCAAAATCACTTAAATTCGCAATCTTTTCTATTTTCTTCTACTTCGTAAAAAATATACTTTCTTACACATTAGATGCGAAAAGAAAAGCTATAAACGTTATTGCTGTGGTTTTAATTTTTTGTCCGGGTACTACAATTATCAACATTCATATTCTGGTACTATTTTTAGAATATGATCAGGATCTTGCACACACTCGCAGAGAATCTATAGAAAAGAGAAATAAAACTTTGCATATCATTATTTTGTAAAATCGTTATTAATTTTTGCCTTTCTTTTCAGGTAATAACATGCGTTGCCATTATATGTACGTAAGTAATAGAGTAAGATCATTACATATTTCCGTAATTTAAAAATATTTTTTTAAATGAAAGGATTCCAAAATACACAAATATCTATACACTAAATTAGTCCTAAAATCAGTTCAATCAATTTGTTATAATTAAACCAACTCCTTTATTTGAAACGCATTCCTTTATTTGGTACTGATCGGATCCCACATAAAATTTAGAATTTGTAGTACTTCTTCGTTAATTTGAACAGAATATGCAAACGATCTAATGGTGACCCCTTATTCTATAATTTAGACTTGCGTCGCTTTTGTTTCCTAATGAAAACTCGTTTTATTGTTTCATGGACATTTGATTCAATTTATTGTTAAAATGTTCACAATAATCACAATAGTTTATTAACCTTAAAAAACGATTCATCTACATAAGACTTGTAATACAGTAACTTTATTCCGACAATGACCAAAGATAACTGAAGCCATTATCTGAAAAATTCTTGAAAACCACCTCTACAGCCTTTACAGCAAACACTTAAATGACATTTTTAGTGTTCAAAGAATCTGCTGCAATAACCGCCACGTGTGTTGAATTTAGCCAACGCAAACTCTAGACATGTTTAAGTGCAACAAGATAAAACATTTCCAACAAATATTTAAAATATAATATGAAGTAGTTAAACTTAAATACATATGATTAATTATTGCTCGAATGTTGACACTACCCTCACTAACTGGAGCATCTGGACCGCCTCGCAACTCGTAACTTGTCTAATCATCTTTAAACTTTTTATGCTATTGAAAAGGCAAATCCTACTATAGACATCTCAATTATGGAAAATGTTTCTTTTGCAAACACAAAATCTAATCGAATGTCTTTTTAAAGGTGCGATAACACTGTCACAACTTCGAGCTCTATTAAATTAAATAACCTGAGCAAACGATCACTTTTGTTAGACAACGTCTGAGTAAACAATCGCATTTTGCGTCATTTACACAAAATGCAATCGTTACTCAGATGTTGTCAAACAAAAGTGATCGTACAATACAATATAATAATAAGTATTAAATCTCGTCTAAAGTCATCTAAAGCGACGACCTCGGTAAACGACCACTTTTTTCTGGAACCATTGCTGGTTGTCTTGAACAGATTTGACTGTACTTATAAGTTACTGCTGGAATAATTACTTTAAAGATTTTATGACATGTACACTCTTGCTCTATTTAATAGTCAAGCCAGATCCACTCTTAGCAATTCTGACATTTAGTTCTGCTTTTACTCTTTTATTGTAATTGATTTACCATTTTGTAAATGCTGATGCCACAGAACTAGGAAACATTTCAAAACCTCGACGTATATAATATGATGGATATTCTTTTCATTTCGCGATATAACACGCAGAGGACATGAATGTTTTGAACTTGGATTACAGCGACCAATACACAAAACTTTCACCCTATACAAGTTAATAATCGATGAATTGAGACATGTTAATCTTATGCAGTTTACTCTTCAGCTTATGAGATTAAATTTCAGCAACATTAAAAAGAACAATGTTCCATTTATTTATCTTGCTAACCCTTGTAACAGTTCTTCGAAAATTAAATCAGAATTATTAATCAAAAGACCTTTTTTAAACTTAGATTCACACAGTTGATTGAGATCATTGCTCAAAACATTAAAGTTACTACCGACTAAGGTAAGCCCTTCTTTGTTTAAATTGTTCGTATTTAAGCGTTGCTCAAGTTGACCCAAGAATAAATATAAAAATGTTTTCAAACACAACAATAAATAATTTTGCACTATTCTTTAGAAAAGCTGCAGCCCCAACAACAACTGATCTGGACATCGTCAAACAATAAATAAATGCAAAAAGTAACAAAAATTAATGTTAATATTAACAAACGTAAGAAAGCACAAGACGAGATAACATATTTCACACCAAGAGGTGACAAGGTGACAAATGGCTTGACACCTGATAACATAACTCACGCTATAGTAGATCACTGATAGAAAAGAGTAATGTTTAAAAGCAAATTATAATTCACACTAGAAGAAATAAGTAACGTCGAAAAAAAAACGAAAGAACACGAAATAAGGTAAACAAAGATTTTAAAAATACTTACAATAACAAATCGACGAATTATAATTAACTGAATTGTCGATAACAGAGAAAATATACACAACAAAGTAATTTGTTCTTCAGCAACTCACTTAACTAATAATTTAAATTAAGACATCGTAAATGTATGATTAGTTAGGTCGAGAAGCTTATGCCGCGAACCCATGAAGAGCAGATGCGTGCGGCAACTTGAATCGTATCAGCAAAAAAGCCTCTCAAAAGTAGATTATTAACTGCGACAGGTGTAAATAAATTTCTAAATTGTTTTTTACGTTAGAATTACATACATTGTTCATTGCATTTACAATCGTACCTATCCAAACTTCCTAGCGATGCTGTACGCTGCTGCGAACCCGAAGACTTACTTAACATTAAAGATGAGAAAGCACAGAAAAAGTAAGCATATGATCTTTTCTTTCACAATAATATAATATGTGGTATTGAATAATGCGGATAACATGACACGCGGCTAAATATTTATATTTTAAAACATAACTGTTATTAAAATTGTAGTTCTGTTATTATTTTCATTACAAAATCCTTACAATCTGGTGCTAGTTCATTTCGTGTAGAACAACAGTGTCAACCGCTGGAACCAAACATTACTAAGTTCTTGTTATTCGTTTCCAAACCAACATCCATTCGTTCAACTGATGATATCTTCAAGTCAGCGAAAAGGGCACGATCATGTCTCTTGCTAGAGGGCGCGACCGATCGCGTGCTTCATCAGACTTTAATTTAAACTGTCACGGCGTTACTTATAATTTGTTTCAGTCAATGTCAATTACTCACCGAGTAATACTGACAGACGCTGCTGCTGCCAGCCTGAACTCCTTTTCTATGGCAATCGATAAGCGACTCAAATAACAGCGCGTGTATCATTGTAATTTAATCGTGTCTCGGGGATCGTTTCAATTACACAGACACACTTCTGTCGGGCTACATCTACATGGTCTTCGTCGACGTCTTCGTATGAATTTAATGAATTGTGCGGTGAGAGCAAATGAAATTCTTAGTCTCGGTTAAATTTATAACTGTGAAGTTTGTTACAGTTCTTCACGACACAACCGCATCAAGGAGGTTATTTAGATAGCAACTGTTATATTACGCTTCCTTTATAAATTGTCCGAAATTTGTTTCCCCTGCTGGGAACGTAGATGATGCATGATAATGAAAATACGCTAAGAAATTAATATACTGAAGACTAAAATTTAGATTCATTTATTTCACTTGAAAAACGACACGAAATTTTATATGAAGTTTCTAGTAAAGTGGGCAGAGATAAGTAGTTTAGCATATTGTAACACATGCAATTCACAACTTTAGATGGTAATTACCTAACTTCGTCTATAAGAAAACAGCCATAATAAACATCATTTTAACAAAATCGACAATGAAAATTGAACAAATATCAAAAATATTTATGCATTATATGTTATATACTTCATAAACGCTTATGAGAATAAAGTGTAACTAAGTTAGGACGTTCTAGAACTTCTGATGTGTAATAAGAGTTTAGTGGCTACTTTGATAAAATCAGTTTCAATAAAGAAGATGATAATTTTATTCTGTACTTGAATTATAGTAAACAAATCAAATTTGACCATAGACATATATTTTCTAAAATAATCGTATACATTGTTTGATTATATATGGAGTTAATAAGTATTAATAAGTTTTCTGCCTAACATAAAACGCCACAATGTTTCAAAACATAATTTTATTTACTCAGCGTAATCTCCTTTTAGACTTACATATTTCGCAAAACGTTCATAGAATAATTCTAAACCCTTTAAAGAAATTACTTATGTTGGTCTGTAAACCGCTCCTCGTTTGTCGAAGATCTTTTACCCTTTAAATGCTTTTTGTGTTTTGGGAAAAAATAATATACTGATATAAGCAACTAGAAACTAATTTCACTACTTTTTGCATAATCAATAAATCGCGAAAATTAAAATTACTTTGCAAAATGAGCTCACATTTAGCAAGTCTTTCCTATAATGACGAGAAGTACAAGCTTAAATCCAAAGGGCTTGTGCAAGACATTGGAGTCCAATTTGTCGGTCTTCTTAAATCATATGGACACAATCAAAGGTTTTTGGTGTAGTCGCAGAAATCTTCAAGAGCGGTACTTATCTTCGGCATCTGATCTTCCTCTTTTAAACTCTGCAACTCAGTTTTTTAAGGTTTCCATCGTATCAACAAAAATTTATTTTCCTAACAAAACTATAAAATAAATACTTAATAACTAACCTAACTCGATCTTTCGAAATCAATTTTTGGATTTTGGTAGACATGCTGTTTTCAAAGATTCACTGTTTTATCGTCATTCATTCGATGGATGTAAATTTTAATGGAGACTACAGTTGTTTAAATTAATTAAAAGAGGCAAATAAAACCCCTTCCATAATAATGTTTGTATTCTGTATATGAATTTTCACAATTAAATTGTCATCATTGGCAGATAATTAATCACAGTATCGCATCTAGACGTGTAGTAAAACTTGTACAGAAACAAGTCCGTATCAGACACGACACACCAAACATCACTGTGCGTTTGGCTTTTGACTGTTTCTAATCTAGTACGGTCTTACTTTTGTGCGAGATTTGCGGCGAATCCAGGTACGGCACTGTGATTAATTATCTGCTGATGATGACAAGTTAGTTGTCGAAATGTGAATATAGAATACAAATATTTTGTTGAGAGGGGTTTTATTTATCTTTTTTTATCAATTTATGGATGCCAAATTTTAACAACTTATTTATGAAATATCATAGTTCTAACCGTTATAAACTTTGTTTACTAGAAACTTTCCAAGCTAATTTGATATCGATGCCCCCTCACAATATTCCTTATTGATCTGCTATACAAATTATGTTTATACCTTATGTCTGCTATCCATCAGCTCTCAATTTTTATATCGTTCCCTTTTCTAGAAAAAAGCATTGAAATATTGATGATGGTCATATGTAAACTGCAGTAATTTTGAGTATAGGCTATACCAGGGTGGTCCCAGAAGTACCCGATTCAACAAAGAAAACGCAAAAATTTTGGAAAGAAATATATTTATCTTTCAACATAATCTCCTTTCAGCTCTATACACTTTTCCCAGCGATGTTCAATAAGTTAGATACGCTTTTTATAATAAGAACTGTCTTGCTTCTCGAAATAGCCATTAACTGCCGACTTCACTTCTTCATCGCACGGGGTAATAATTCAAACCTTAATTCATTAATTTTGACCATTGCAATAACGAATTTCTGAGTAGGCGTATTGTTTTGATGAAACAACACTTTCTTCTTAGCCAAACGCGGCCATTTTTGCTTGATTTCTTCTCTCAAATGTTGCAATAAATTCCCCTTCTTGGAGCCGGTTCTCCCTTTTGAGTCCATTGTTTTGATTGTTCTCTTGTTTCGGATGTGAAGTGATGGACCCATGTTTCATCCATGGCTAAGAAAAATTCTGCTTTGTTGCTGTGAGCCTTCGTTAAACACTCAATTGAAACATCTTCACGACACTGTTTTTGCTCGAGTGTGAGCAAACGTGGCACCCATCTTGCACACAGCATTCTCATATCCAAATTTTCGGATAATATGCGATGTACCGCACTTTCTGAAATGCCTACTATGCCTGCCAGCTACACTTTCAGTCGACGATCATCCAATACCGTTTTGTGAATTTTCTTCACCATTTCTGGAGTCGTCAACTCATTTGGTCGACCATTGCGATATTCGTCTTGGCAGCTCGTACGGCTTCCTCTAAACTCTGCTACCCAATATTTCACTGTTGCAAACGCATTAGCAGACTTACCCATAGTAGAATCCAGTTAAGCTTTTATATCGGTTGTGCTGAGGCCTTTCAAATAAAAGTATTTTGTCACAAAACGATGACCAATTTTCTCCATTTTTACAAATTCAATGAAAACGTTCACTATTGATGGGTGTCAAACAAATACTAAACAACATGGCGTCTTCAAACTTGAAACATATGGTTTATAGATTGCGTACTTTCTGACACAGTAATATTTTTCAAAGAACTATGGCGGTAGTTGCTTGAAAAATATCACTCTAGGTCTCACCGGGTACTTATTGTACCACCCTCGTGTAATATCTATATTTCAAAATCTAATAAAACAAAACAAATAGTTTCTTCTCTCTCTTGCTCTCTAGCAATGCTGGTATTTCTTTCTGATTTATTTCCAAGACTTTCCTTCACTCACTTACATCCAGTAATGTTCGCTTTATATACTCACATATCAGCCTCGTCATCTCTTTAGTCCTGTATCCATTTAATAAATAATCATGCAGTTCATGTATTGAAATTTTATTATCTATTTTCACTGAAAGACATCTTCAAATGTCTTCACTTCTCTGTTTAGTCTTCTTAAAATTTTCGTGTAGCATTCTTCTATTTTTCTTTTGAATTTGTCAATATCCATGATCAGTCGCCTGTACGTGAATGTACGAACAAAAAATTCTTCGTATTTTTGTACCTTTGCTAGCCTTGTTTACAAACCTATAGTGTTTAATAAAGTTTTTTTTATATAAATTTTAATTTAGAAATTAATATTGCTCTTTTAATCAATGATAGAACCTAGATATTTAATGGAGCTGATTTTAATAATTATCCTATTTCTAACTAAACTGCATTTTAAGATAGTGTTCCGCTACATTCTTGTTCAATTAATGCATCTTTGTCTAAGATTTTCTTTTCCTATTTATAAATAAACTTTTTCCCATTAATAATTTATTGAGGTGGTTTTTGTTTTTTTTAAATGTAGCTATCTAATTCACGACGATTATTTATATTTTTGATTAAGTGTAGACAGTCTGCGGTTACATTATGATTATTTTCCAGCACGTGTTTTGCTAAACTGAATTTGTCATATGTTCTTTATACCGGGTTCCTATCGAACGTTTATAGCAATATAGACATTAAGACACAGTACAAAGCTTTGTTTATTTAATTTTTTCAAAGTAACTCCCTCTACACTCAATACACCTCCATCCTCCGAAACCAATCTTTAAACTAGTTCTGCCAAATTTAACTAGGGAGTAAAGCACACTCGTTGTTCCAAGCCCGCCTAAGGTCTTCATTGCTGGAAAACCGCCTCCCTTTTAGTTTCATTTTCACATGCGGGAACAGTGCAAAGTCGCAGGGAGCAAGATCTAGACTGTAGGGAGGGTGCCCGAGAAGTTTCAATCCTGTCGTAATCAAATATTCGATGCAAGCTTTGGCGCGGTGAGCTGGAGCATTATCGTGATAGAGGAACCAGGTGTCCATTTTTGACTTTAGCCGCAGGTTCTTCATAGATCCAATGACTGTAGGTAGGCACTGTTCAGTATGCCACTTAGCTGTGACTGTCTTCTGTGTGTACAAATGAAATCCTCTATACCACCTGAATATCGTTGTGCGATGTGGACAAACATCACCTAGTGCAAGAGTCATTTCTTCGAAGCGCCGGTCTTTGTTTAAACCACCCACGAAATTATAACGTAAAACTTCCCTTATCTCATTTCGTGACAACGATGCCATCGCAAGCACTTTACACTCTCACTGCTAATGAATAACTGAGCCCATCGACATGGCGTGGCGGCTACTATGCACCAACAAGCTGCTTCGTACGTTTCATTGTTGCGTCATATTGCAAAACTTTCCTAGTACCCTTGGTATACAAATACGAACATTATTATAGAAAGGAGTTTTATTTTTCTTTTTGATTCATTTACTCCGACAATCTACCTAAAAGTATTAATTTTTCATTTTCGTTTACTAATTATTTATTCATAAATTAGACTTAGTAGAAGAGAAGCAGCGAATGAAGCGTTTCTTTTGAGATTGATTAACAACATTACTAATTATCGGTGTTTTTTATCTCAGGTCGGTGTTCTTGTGCCATCTTATGGTGCTTGTTCGTCTACAATGTTCTCAATACCAACGACGAGAAATAGATCATATTAAATCTGAATCCATTTTTCTGATTTCAGACAGGTTATTTAAAAATAGTAAGTTGATGAAGACATAAATTTGCAAATAGAGACACGATAACTTTCAAAATTTTGTCAAGTATAGATTTTTTTTTGACTTAGACAAATATTTCTAAATTATTACGGCATTCTATAATTAGTTTTTGCATGTTTTCGTGCTCTTATTGCAGAAAGAAATAAGAATAACAGTCACTACTTTGATCACTTTCTGGTTGCAGTCTGAGAAAAGGACAGTAAATTAACATTAAATTAACAGAAAATAGTTAAGAAACAAACCGCTCAAATGAACTCAGTAACACCTTAGCTGGACTTATAACGGGTGTTTTTTTAGAGGTATAGAACTTTAAGTTGGCAACACTCTTTTAACTGGCAGCCATTTTGTCAGCTGTTAAGTGATTTATATTTAGTTTGGTTTGTCATTTCAACATGAATAGACTGACGCCTGAACAACGCTTGTAAATTGTGCAAATTTATTTTGAAAATCATGGTTCTGTTCGAAATACGTATCGCGCACTACGTCAATATTACGGTTAACATAATCGTCCATCAGAGCAATTAATTCCATTAACTATGGAACGTTTTCGCACCACGTATACTCTAAATGATAACACGCATCCAGAGAGACGCGTACAGTGCGTACAGAAGAAGTCATTGCTGCTGTAGAGCGTAGCGTAGAGGAAGACCCGAATCAGTCTATCCGCCATCGTGCACAGGAATTGGATATGTGTCCATCCACTTTATGGAAGATTTTGTGGAAAGATCTAGGTTTGCGTGCTTACAAAACAACTCGTGCAAGAATTGAAGCCACACGATCACCTAACAAGGCGTAGATTCGGTGAGTGGGCCCAAAACAAGATTGCCGTTGATCCCGATTTTCATAATCGAATTTTGTTTAGCGATGGAGCTCACTTTTGGTTGAATGGATACGTCAATAAACAAAACTGCCGTATTTGGAGTGATGATAATCCTCAAGTGTATGTTGAGACACCGTTATATCCAGAAAAACTGACTGTTTCGTGTGCTTTATGGGCTGATGGAATAATTGGTCCGTACTTCTTTAAAAACGAACCTGGCCAGAACGTTACAGTCAATGGTGACCGCTATAGAGCCATGATTAGTGACTTTTTCGTTCTTCAATTGAACAATCATGATGTGCAGGAGTTGTGGTTTCAACAAGACGGCGCAACATGTCACACAGCTCGTGCCACAATTGATTTATTGAAGGAAACGTTTGGTAACCGCATAGTTTCACGTTTCGGACCCGTGAATTAGCCTCCAAGATCGTGCGATTTAACGCCGCTTGACTATTTTCTGTTGGGATATGTGAAGTCGCTAGTCTACGCCGATAAGCCCGAAACGATTGACCACTTGAAGGACAACATTCGCCGGGTTATTGCCGATATACGGCCACAAATGTTGGAAAAAGTCATCGAAAATTGGCCTTCCAGATTAGACTACGTCCGAGCCAGCCGTGGCGGTCATATGCCAGAAGTCATATTTAAATTATAATGCCAGAAGATTATCTTTCGAATAAAGTAAATTTCATGTCAATTTAAAAAAATCATATTTGTTTTATTCCATTTCAAAGTTCTATACCTCTAAAAAAAACACCCGTTATTAGTGTATATTTTCAAAGATTTAATAGACTGTGTGAATCAATCATAAAATCAAAAACTTTTGTTCTAAAAAGAATTATTTTATTAATACTGTTTACAGAACCAGTTATTATCTGGTAATATCTATTTAACATTGTTCATGCACTCGTAGTGTTTAATATAATATTGATCAATTGTAAAAAGCATTTGGTACTTATTCTACAAACAATATATATTGATAAATTACAAAACAATAATATTATCGAACTTAAGAAAACAAGATCGATTACGTAAATGTAAGAGAAATAATCAAATTAGGTTTCTATCAAAGCCGTTATATAATCCTGTGATATCTAGTGGTAGAACAGTTTAATGTGGAAATATCCATCAAACGTTCAAACTATTCGTCCATTAATGCATCAAGTTTCCAAGACGGCACCATATAATGGATGTGTGGATATTGTAGACGGCTGATACACGTTGCAAAGTAGACACACACACTGACACTTGGGAAGTGGTTGCCAAGAAGCAATAAAACCAGGATTAAACGTAAATATACTGAAGTGAAAATCGATATTAAATTTGTATGTTTGTGTTAAATTTACGTATGCTTTTCTTTCACACATGCAAGAAAAATTAATTTGAAATTTCGATATACTATAGAAAATAATTATCTTAATAAAATTTATACATGCTAAAAACAAGACAAGCAATAATAATAATAAACACTTTACAATCAATTCTTGAATCCAACATAAGCCTAGAATTAATGATACGATCTATGTTTTTATATTATATCAACTATACATTTATTAAATTAGATATAAACGTAAGAGTGGAGAAAGCGGAAAAGATTTTTATTATGACATAAAACAAAACATTTTTGGGAGAAAAGAAAGAAAGAAGTAGTCAAAAAAACGATTGCCAAAATGTTAGTATATGCCTGTGAAGGCATGAATTACAGCAAAAGAGATAGGAGCATATTGAAGCAAGACTGAACAAGATCAGATATGAGACGTGTAGGAAGCAGTTAGAAATAGAAGTCCTAGAAGATGTTACCGAGAAAAAACAGTTATGATGGATATGGCGTGTATACAGAATGCCAGAGAAAAGATTCAGGCTGAAAATGTTCAAAGGTAAAAAAACGGAGAAACAAAAGAGTGAAAAGTGAGAAGGCCAATAAAGAAAGAACATATAATGTGGAGGCAAATAAGGAAGCTGACACAAAAGAGAAAGATCTAAAAAAGAGTTATAAAGATAAGACATTCTACTCTTCCAACAGCCTGACAGCTAGAGGTAGAAGGGCAGAGGATTAAGTAAGTAAATGAGAAGTAACGACAGGATGGGAGAAGATTAGATAAGGATGAACAAATATTTCCATGATTGCAGAAAATACTAAGAGAACATGAGAAGAGATCTAAAATAACGAGACTACTTGGTAGATAGAAAATCATACACAAAAAAGGAGACAGAACAACAGAGTCTAACAAATTATACCAAGTAAAAATGTATAAACGAAACCCTCAGAAATTCAAATATAGAAAATCAGAACAACCAAAATGCAATATATGTCTTTTTGAGGTGGTAAATTCAATTTCTTGCAACTTACTGATTGCTGAATATATTAAACATAAATTGCAAATGGATGCCCTACGTTTTTAAATCAAGATTTCGTGAGGTGGCCATATAGTCTCGCAGAAAGCAAAATATTACTAAAATATGTAGATATCCTCGCAAAAATACAACATCCTTGATGCAAATGTGCAGATGATATCAAATAATGAGTTTAGTGACTAAGAAGGACGAAATCTAAGACCAAAGTTTTTGTTTGATAAACTTTCTTAAACATCGATCTGAGCTCTGTTATTTAACATCTCAAAAATTGTGTAAAGGAAACTTAATTGAGAACAATAGACTAAGTCATTACAATGGTGAGATGAATAAAGGAATATTAAAGTATGTGGAATGGTATAGAGCTTGATCAAAAGTTTTAAAAAATTGGATATAGTTGCAACAGCTATGTACTTAATTATACAACATTTAAGTTCTGTAATCCTGGTAAATGTAAGTTCAACAAAATAAATTTTTAATAAGAAGAAACTCGGAATCATGTTGTCACCGGTGGTAGATCTTTGGCCTAATTTTGCCGTAATGCCAATAAGAAAATGTTAAGAAACTGATGATATATATATATATAATAAGAAAACTTGAAAAACGGTTTGGACAGTTCAGACATGAGTGCTATATAAAGCAGAAGTAACTGAAACAAATAAAGGGTTTTCCAATAGGGACTTGACAACTTAATTCAATTTGTGAACGCACCCTTTCACTAATCATCGAACTGTCACTGTCAATTTATTCAGTAAACCTAACATTTTCATCATGGTAAAGTACATGAACGAGCAACGTCTGCAAATTATAAAAATTTACTACAGAAATTCGGAGTCGGTGACCGCTACTTTCAGAGCGTTAACTCCGATTTTCGGTAGTAATTCTCGCCCTAGTAGACAGGCAGTAACAAGTTTAGTGCAAAAATTTGAGTCTACATATTCGTTGTGTGACGTTGCCGTGCCAGTGAGACAACGGGTTGGTCGAAGTGTCGAAAATATCGCTGCCGTCGAAACGTCCGTAGCAAATGATCCAAATCAGTCAATTCCACGGCGTTCTCAAGAGTTGGGCATCGTCCAGGCCACTTTATGGCGAACTTTGCGTAAGGATCTTGGTTTACACCCATACAAGATCAAGCTGACTCAAGAATTGAATCCGATGAACCATTTGAAGCGACGTACGTTCTCCGATTGGGTTCTGGAAAAGATGCGCCAAAATGATCAATTTCATCGCAAAATCATTTTCAGTGACGAAGCTCATTTTTGGGTCAATGGGTTCGTCAATAAGCAAAATATGCGTTATTGGTCGGGTGAAAATCCACATGTGCTTCATGAAACACCACCTCATCCACCAAAAATAACTTTTTGGTGCGGTTTGCATGCCGGCGGCGTCATAGGGCCATATTTTTTCGTCGACCATAATGATCGTCACGTTACTGTGAATGGTAATCCTTATCGTGCCATGATTACCGATTATTTTTGACCCGAATTGGAAGATATGGACTTGGACAACATGTGGTTTCAGCAGGACGGTGCCACATGCCACACAGCACACGTTACAATCGATTTATTGAAGAGTGTTATCTCAAGAAATGGACCAGTCGATTGGCCGCCTCGTTCGTGCGATTTAACGCCTCTAGACTTTTTTCTTTCGTGCTACGTCAAGTCATTGGTCTATGTCAACAACCCGACAACGTTGGAAGAGCTCAGAGCCAACATTGAACGCGAAATAACAGCCGTTTCGGCGGAATTGTGTGGCCGAGTCATGGAAAATTAGGTCCAACGAATCGACCGCTGCAAACGTGCCCGCGGTGGTCATATGTACGAAGTCGAGTTCCATTCATAAATGTTTTGATTGTACTTCAACCCGATAATAAAGTTTTTGAAATATCTCAAATGGTCTGCATTTTATTTTGAAAAAAAGTGTTCAGGTCCTTATTGGAAAACCCTTTACTTCGGCAATATTTTCAAATTTAACACACCAAATACCGTTATAAGACATTTCATATTACTGGGAACCTTACTTATTGTGCACAAATCGCCGTAATAACATTTTCTTTAATTACATTAATAACTATGTAAATATATAATTCTATACTATACTCTCAATAAAATCAATCTTCTTGGTCTTACTGCGATTGATTGCATCACAATAATTTTTTATGAGAAATTGAAAAGCACGAGTAGATTTTTCTAAAATTGTTTGTTATCCTATAAATGAAAGAGTACTTGCAAATGTATAATACTAATATGTATTTACTCAACTGCATGTGCATGATGTTCACTCAGGCACATATTCATGCATAATAGAAGTATATTTACATTTTCGCACTCCAGTAACAGTCTGGAATATATTATATTCATCTAATAAATATTCTGGACATTGATCCTATCCAAAATAGAAATATCAGAACGTATTTTTACGCGCACAGGCTGCAGTACTTTGTAAACGTATCATAACATAACGACATATTCCTCGTTTATATATGCAGACGATATATCATCGCATGAATATTGAGCAGTGGTGGGTAGCAATAACGATAGCAACCGACGAACGGGTAACTACGACTTTACGGAAGAGAAAGCAGGATAGAATATTTGCAGAGGGTAGAAATGGAAATGACTACACGAACACGTTGATCGTATTTAGCCCGGAGAATGAAAGTGCTGATGTGGTGGGGAGATAGGGCAGTAGGCGCGAGTAGACGACGAAATGTTATGTTCTAGATTAGCAAAATTTGTTGCGAGTTATTAGCGTTATCTTTTTGTAAATACCAAGGACACTGTCATTGTTATGCTACATTGTATACTGCCATTATCTTTGTAGTGCTCAAAGAATTAGACACAACTAAGTAAATAAATTAATTTCTTCAATCTAAGGTATAGAATAAGTAAAAATGGAAACACAGAAAATGGAATAAGCAATCAAAACAAGTTTGAATAATCCTTTAAAGTAGATGTAAAAATGGAAACCAAACCATATTATACAATCGAAGATTTAGAAACAGATAGCTTTTTAGAATTACAAAAAAATATTGTTTCCGCCTAGATTATTCCTAATGTAAATCTCTATCGAAACATCTCATATAATACGAGGATGGATATAATTTAAACCGGACCCTCTAACACCCTGGTATATTGTCATTGAGGAGAGCAGAGAAGGCAACCGTCCGACTCGCCAGAGCAGGATGACAATATCTAAGTAGATTTGTCGCTTGAGGGTGTAAAACCTGCCGATATTTTGCACTAAAATATTACGCTGTTTGCCTAAAGCCACTCAAGTCTAGTACTAGCGCAAAAGTTGTTTTACTAGTAGAGAATCAGTGGAAAACTGCTTTGACAACGAAAAACAGGTCTATCCGGAGTGTGATTTTTCATGACTACATTTGGGTACACATAGACGCATTGACCAAAGACCGATTGAAAAAAGTTAATTGTGAAACACTCAAACATCCACGTTTTGAGCAAGTCAAGACAAAGGCTCTAGAGAGTACTATTCTGACGATAATCGAGATATAGAGACACGACTAAATTAATTTTTCGATCACGGGCTTAGAAATTAGATGTATACAGAAATATTAGATGTTACTATAATTCGTTTTATTGCATTTGAAATTTTAAAGAGATGAAGTCGTTGGAGAACACAACAAACTGGTTTCTCTCAAGATAGCATTTTAGGGTCTATATTATTAACTATATTCCTAACCAATACTAACCAATACCTAAAGAAACTTGAAATGCCTCTTATACTGGCAATTTTTTAATAGTATTTCCAGGGTTTACATATGTTTGAAACGATTAAAGTAATGTCTACGAAGCCAAATTGTATCGCGGTCCGATTATGTACTTTCCGTTTGAAGGATGGCACAATATCAAGAAAACTGTAGGTTCAGTAAAAAAAAAACATGACTTAGAATATTATGTCTAGCCAGTATATCCTAGTTCATTTACGATCTACGACCAAGTACTTTTCAATAATGTTCAATATATTCTAAAGGCAAGCGACGTCTAATTCGTTTAAGATAATAGATAAATCTTAAAATCATCTGCATAGACCAATGCTGCACAAGATATGAAAGTTAACAGATTATTGATGAAGATGAAATTAGCTTTGCGCCATACCCAAGGTAAAAGTGTAGAACTTTAATCTAACTTCATTATAATAGACGTACCCTGTAGATACGTGGGTTATCTTTTAAGTTTTTCATATAAAACTGGAATAAAACTGTAGATAGCTTTTAAACACTTCGTCCTTTTTCGAAGTATTCTACACGAAGGTTAGTGCACTTTTGCATGTGCTCGAACCAACTCTGGAACCAGTTGTTCCACTCGTTTGTTGGAACGGTCAAAACGTTTTTGAAGGCATCGACTGCTCCTTCTGACGACTGGAACCTTTGACCACGCAGTCCGTTCTTGATTTTCGGAAACGTAAAGAAATAGTTAGGACTTAAGTCTGAACTGTACGGAGGATAGTCCAACAATTCGACGTTTCGTTGCGTTAAAAATGCAATTGTCTTGCGTGCTGTGTGCAAACTTGCATTGCTTTGGTGGAGGATGATTTGTCGTTCGGGGTTGGCTTTTCGAAGCTCAGCGATGACTTGCGGCAAGCAAATGGTTATATACCAATCGGCAGTAACAGTTCTTTGATCTTGTAGAGGAATTGTTGCTACATGACCTCCTTGCGAGACAAATGTCGCGACCATCTTTTTGGAGACATTTCGAGAACCGATGACTTTTGTTGACTTTTCTTCACTTTGGAACACCCACAGACGACGACGATTATTGTCTGGCTCGTATGAGTAAATCCAAGATTCGTCACCACTGACAATGTTGCACACGTTTTTAGAGTTTCTGGCGTTGAAGCGTTCTAGAGATTTTGACACCAATTCACCCTAGCTGCTTTCTATTCTTCGCTTAAAACATGCGGGAAACTAATTTTTTTACATACGATTCTTTATGCAAAATTTTTTGAATTGAGGTCTTTGAAATCCCCAGCAATGCTCCAATCTGGCGATATGTCACATATCGATCTTCGTTGATGTTCGTGCGCACAACATCGACATTTTCCTGAGTGACAGCCGTTTTTTGTAAACCTACACTTGGATCGTCGCTAAGACTAATCCGTCCACATTTGAATTCTCAATTCCAACGAGAAATTATTAACTGATGTGGTGCTTCATTGCCGACAACAGAAGCTACTCGGCGAGGCATTCTTCTGGGTTTAATTCCATTTTTCAAGTAATTTGTCAACTTTGACAGTTCGTTGTAGCTACAACACTACACCTATCGCGCTGAAACTTTGGATTTAACTAAAGATGGAGGTTAATTTGTAGTATTGACATCTGAGTAGTGGTGCTTTCTATGTCCCACTATGCAAAACTTAAAATACATCCCACGTACTCCAGTACGTTATAAGTTTAAGCAACAACAAATATGTTTAGTTGAGTAAAAAAAGAACCAAGAAAGTCGATAAAGTTTCACCGAGCGTCTTCCAAGTAAAAATATTTGTTCACACTTGGATAGAATTTCATAATCTAATTTAAATTCTAGTAATAACCGCTAATGATCATGTTTATTATTATATGGTCACGTGTTTGTGCATGCGTTCGCATATACGTTCCTTTGAACATATCATAAAATAATTCAAATTTAACTCTACATATCCTTTTATATTTTGTACAATAATGATGTAAGTCTGTGAAATTATGGGAAATAAAACAGCTGTTTAAATGATTTATAATGATGTAATAGACCCGTATATTCCGAACAAAGACCATACGTCACAGGGAAACTTTCGAGAAAATGCTATAACATATATGTACACATCTTAATTTATTTCCTATTTCCAAGCTTTTATTCAAAGGTTTGGAATTGCTTCCACAGCTATAGACAATAATTAACGCACTGTTTTCATAGTGTTTCGCGGAAGCATACACTGTAAAGGAAGAAAGAATGTAATGGGAAACCGGGAGAGCAGTAGAATAGAAAGTAACGCTCAAGTGACTCTCGCATAGCGATTTAATTATGTGAGTGTGTTTGTCACCGTTTCACAGTCATCAGAAGAGAGCACGGCAAGAGAAAATCCACGTGACCCATTATTTTGCGGCAGCGAAACATATAGAGGGTACCTATCTGTGTCATAGAGTTTACGTTGACGCTGTGCGTCGTAAAGTGGCATAACTGAAGTTGGTGGAAGGGGAAAGGATAAGGCAGGAACACACACACACATACCACTTTCACCCTCAAATTGAAAAGCGAGGCTGTCCTCTCTGTCTGGCAACGCCATCTGTACATGTAATAATACGTGTAGATGAAAAGCGAAAGCGACGTATACGAAACTGAAACATCACCGCATTTTAGTAAATACGTGAGCATCTGTCAGGATAATGCGACATGAAAGTGTTCATTTTCATATACATACATATATATGAATTATGGTGACCAGAAGTAATATATATCGAATGCGAAATTATTTTGTAAATAAAATTTTTCATTTCATTCACAGAAGAAATTGTTACGTAATTTAAAAATATTATTATTTAGAAGAAAGAGAGAGAAATATGGTAATAGATGATTGAATAAAAAAATATATGAACATATCTATATTCGATAATATTAACAATATAGGTTGAAGAGCTACACGCGCTTAAACGTTTCTTTTCTTTTTCCTATTACATAAGTAGCGCTACACTTTACACCGGAAGAGATTTGTTATAGCCGTGTTTTAGAAAGCGCTCATAACAACGCCAAATTTTTACCCAAATTTTAATCGTAAATAACGAAGCAACCCTAGAAGCTATCGAAAAAAATATTTCAGTTCAGAAGAGTAATGCTTGCCATTTATATACACATACGCCATCACTTGGATTTTAAAATGATATTCTCCAAATGACAACGAATACTGAAATCTTTCCCTGGGGTTCCCAATTACTCTCCTGGTCATATCTGGTAACATTGCCTCGATCTCTTAACGAATGGCAGTTTTCAGGCCATCAGGTCGTTGATAGATTCAAGCCTTTAGGTGTTCTCAAAGAAATCGCAAGGTGCTAAATCGGGGAAACGAACTGGCCATGGAATATTACCTCTTGAAGAGATTGGACACCCTGGAGCTACAATACAGTATATAAAGTAAACGGTAAACAGTGCTCTTTCGACTGAAATAAAATTGTGTATAGCTTCTAAGTTATCTTGTAGTTTCTATAGTTGCTTCGTTAATTACGTCTAATATTGGGGAATTATTTCTATCGCAGCCTGTATTTATGTGCGAAGACGAGCTGAAAAGTCCGCAGAATGACGAATAGATGGCGTAGTTTTAGACTGTTTTTGTATTGTGTCGTTAAAGACATCACCCTAACAACGTCAACTGTCAAATTTCACATCCGCTAGGTTTACTACTTTCATTGTGAAATTTGTTTCATTCATCTTTTTGTTTTGACAAACTGGATATTGTTGAAATTAGTGCAGCCATTAAGTACTCTTTCTTAAAAGGCATAATAAACATGAGATAATGCAGGAACGAGAATATTAGAAAGAAAGGAAAAAGGAAGGATGGCGCAAAATAACTTGAAAAAGCAGAAAAGAATGGAAGAAGTTTATTCATAGTTGAAATATAAAAGGAAGAATTATTGGTATTACATACATGATATATTTCTTTTAGGGTTATCTTTTATGTCTTCTCTGCATATTTGAATCTACTCAAACACACACGATCTTGCACAGTATTTTCCGCATATGTCACTCACGTCAGTTTCATTATAGTAGTGCATTTGCCAATTACTGCAAAATAAAGAAACTGATCTAATGGGTGTTTTTTTAAGAGCTTGCGAACTTTAAATGATAATACGAGACAGAAATATTGTTGGAATGAATTTTTTTTTATTATAATCTGGTAGATAATTCGATGGCATTTATTTTTTAAATATAATTTCCGGAATATGTCCGCCGCGGCTACGAGTTACATGGTCCACTCGATCAGTCCAATTTTGACTACTTTTGCCAATAAATCTAGCCGTATGGCGTCAATGATGGCTTGAATATTGGCTTCTAATACTTCAAGAGTTTCTGGTTTGTTGGCATAAACCAATGACTTAACATAGCCCCATAAAAAATAATCCAGAGGCGTTAAATCGCACGAAAGAGGGGACCAGTGAACAGGACCACTTCTAAAAATGAAGTGTCACCAAATTGATTTTGCAATAAATCGATTGTTAAGCGCGCTGTACAGCAAGTTGCGTCGTCTTGTTGGAACCAAATGTCGTCGATGTTTAGCTGATTACTTTTTGGAAACAAAAATTCAGTCAGCATGGCTCGATAGCGCTCGCCATTCACCGTAACGGCAGCTCCTTCCTCATTTCGTAAGAAATAAAGACCGATGATACCGCCAGCGTGTAAACCGCACCAAACAGTCGTGATTCGTTAACGGCTTGAGGATTATCTTCGCTCCTAATACGGCAATTTTGCTTACTGACGTAGCCATTTAACCAGAAATGAGCTTCATCGCCAAACACCATTCAAATGAGCCCAATTAGCAAAAATGCGACGCAAACGATGGTCGTATGGCTTCAATTCTTGCACGAGCTGTATTTTATAGGCACGTAAGCCAAGATCCTTTCGTAAAATTTTCCACGTAGTGGAAGAAGGACAATGGCCAACAGGTTGAGAACGACGACGAATCGACATTTCGGCGTCTTCTTCAATACTTCGCGCTACAGCAGCAATATTCTCTTCGGTACGCACATTTCTTTGTCTTGTTGATGGTTCTGAATCGATAAGAGTAAAATTAGTTCAAAACGATAAATAACTGCACGAATTGCTTGCTCACTAGGCCTATTATGTTGACCGTAAAATGGAGGAAGTGCTCTATGAACTTCGCAGATTTATTTTTTTCATAGTAAATTTCCACAATTTGGAAGCGTTGTTCTGGCGTTAAAGAATTCACGATGACTTGCCAAACCTTACTGAACAGAAATGTCAACACAGTTTGACATTATCAACTGTCAAACCATAGTTATCGATATCAATAGTTCTCATGCAGCTCAAGAAAACACACATTACATTTAGATCACTCATTTCTATGTCAAAATGCAAAATGAGATTGTATGAATTGTATGAAAAGCAGAACTGTGAATCCAGGTTTTTTTTTTAACTGGAACAAATCTTGGTAACAAATCAGTTTGGTTCATGTTAAGCAACTTTGGTTATCATTTAAAGTTCTTGGCATACTTTCATTCGTGAATCTTGAATTGTGATCAAAAATAAACGCTTCGAATTGCGAGGTACGACTATTTATAATTTTCCGTGTCGATGTTTTATTGATTGTTGCAATCAAATCGAATATGAGAAATTAACCAAATTTCGCCTGTAACTATAAATATGTATAAAATAAGATATATTGGTTTTCAGAAAGATTGTACTAGTTGTCGAATTTCACATCGTATGTCCCAGTATACGTACGTCATCATAACATAAATGCCTAGATAGTACCAAAGAAATTTACGACTAATGCTCCTTTCTCGTATGTTAAAAATTTTGGGTCAACATAGTAAAGTTATAACGTCTAGATAAATGTTTATTTGGGGAAACGTCAACCAAAATTGACAATCGTTTATAGTTTTATTAAAACAAACTCAATAGAGTTAAGCCTTAATTAACAAAGCTCGCATTGAAAATATTCGAACAGTGGAAATCCATTAGATATCGACGCCGATTTCCGGCGATATTTTTCACAGTATACTCTAGTTTAAACAGGCTGCTCTCGTAATATGCTAATTTCGTTATTTGACCGGACGACTAAACTCTACCAATCGAAATGAATTTAGGCGCGTTTCATGTATTGTGTCAACGATGGTATGGGCAGGGAATACGCCTAGCGGGTGCTAATCATTCGCTCCGGTCGACTCTTTCAAGTATAAAGTGTCTCCGGATTAACCTATCGAACTACACGAATTCGCACTAAATAATACTAAATCGATTTATTTACGTTGCACTCGATGTTGCCGACCGTTTTAAATCGGTGATTGGATTTGATGCTGGTATACTGGAAGTGTGTTTATTCGTGTTGGTTACATTTACGAGAATGCCAAACAAAGAGAACAGTTTTATTGAGTAGCTGTTTTTATTTTATAATTTCGTACATGTACGAACAATTGTGTAAAATAAAAATAGAACTCGTAAAACACGATTGGGAATTTTCAGTTCCTTAACTTTTGCTCAAACAAACTAGCTTTATGAAATACCGTATATATATTAGAAACAAAGTATTGAAGCATGAAGTATGTCAAACATAAATAGGACAAGCATGTCATAAACAGCCGCAGAAAAGCTTCGACATTTTGAAAATCTAGCATTATAAGAAAACAAAATGAAGTTAAAAAATAATAAAGAAAAATAGGTTACAAAAGTCCAATCATTATACGAAAACAACAATTTTGCAAAGAATAATGTTTTGTAACAAAATTTTAAAGTAAATTCAAGAATATCCAAACATTTTATGTAGTGACAAATGCATGTTCGCAAGAGATGGTTTTTTGACAGATCAAAATTCCAGAGCTATTCGAATATTTGAACACCAAAGAAAGTTTTCTGTGACTGTTTAGAATGGCATCTTAAACCTTCGAGTTGTAGGACCAATATTTCTTCCGAATAGACTACTAGGTGTATCGGAAAGTCATTACCAGTTTTTCTAACAGATGTCGCTAGGCTTAAGTATGCAATGTTATGATTTGACAAATGTCATTTTATTCTACTGACATCAAGCTTCAAAGTCATACATGTTATATTTTGCGAAAGTAATACTGTCATAGCTTTATACTTCTTTGAAATTGCTTCATCGAAACTAAAAAGCCGCTAAAAGTCATCGTTAGCTGGTACAAACTTGCGATGAATATGCTGCAACATTAAAACACGTGAGGTGTGGTTTCGACAATTCAAAATGGTCATTTGGATGTGCAAGACAAAGAACGTTTTGGTAGACTGACAAAGTTTAAAGATGCCAAACCCAAACTCAAAAACAATTGTGAGAAATGTGGCCCAAGAAACGATTAGCGACCTACTACGGGCAATGGGAAAACTCCAAAAGATTGGAAAATGGCTGCTACATCAATTGAACGCAAGGCAAATGGAAAATCGTAAAATCGTCTGTGAAATTATGTTTCAAAGGTATGAGGGTGAAGCCGCCCATCGCCTCCAAGGCCAGATCGTTACTCTGTGTTAGGCGGGACTAGAGTGGCGTGATGTATTACAAACTGTTGAAACCTGGTGAAACAGGTAATGCTTATCGCTACCGATAATAAATTATCAATTTGAACCATGCATTGATAGGAAAACGTCCAAAATGAGCCCGAAGATACGGTAAAGTGATTTTACAGCATAATGTGCCTTCTCATAACCGGTCAAGGAAGCATTGGAAGCACTTGGATAGGACATAATATCGCCCCGTCATACTCTTCAGACTTTGCCCCGTCTGATTATCACCTTTTCGCACCAATGGGACATGAGCTTGCAGAGCAGCACTTCGCCAATTTCGAAGAAGATAGAAAATGGCTCGATGAATGGTTTTGCTCAAAGTACAAATAATTTTCTTAGGATGGCATCCAAAAATTGCCTGAAAGATGGGCAAGATGTGTAGAATCAAATGGCCAATACTTTCATTAAATAAATTTTTCCATTTTCCTACAAATTATATAGTTTTTTACGAAAAAACAGGTAATGACTTCCCGGTACACCTGGTAAATGCAAATGAATACGTAAATGCGTTGTAGAAGGTATTGCACCATGTTCCATTAAATGTCAGAATCAGCATGTATTACATACACGATGATACACCAGCTTATAATGCAAGAATTAGAAGAGAATGGTTGAACGAAAGTTTTCCAGAGAAGTGCATCGGGCGAAATGGACCAATAGCATGGGCAGCATGGTCACCAAACATGAATTCCTAGACTTCTTGAGGTTTTTCTAAGTAAAACGCCACAATACAATTAATTACCCCAGATATGTTGTCTAAATGCAATTCTACAAAGGCTACAACTTTGTCTTTAAACCAATAGCTACGAATTTCAATATTTACATTTATTATCATTATTATTTTCGTTAGACCTAAATAAAACTCATATCATTCCTTCTGATTTATTGATGATTTTATACCATGTTGCGAAATCTATACTTTTTTTAAGGAATTCATATGACTTAACTAATGACAATACAACATTTCTGTATCAGGATTGTCGACTGTTAAATCAGCAATATATGTTGATACAAATATCAGTATGGCTGTAATAAAAACACAAAAGCATAGATTAAACACGTAAATATATTTCAATAAACCGAAGAACGCACTCTTAAAAATATCACTTACTAGAGTGGACGAGCATCAAATAGCAGTGTCCAGATTGAATGCGGAAATCCAAATGCAGAAGAAATCCAGATGAAACTGAAGCAGGTGTTTAATAGTTGGACATCTTTTCTAACTGCAATAAAAGCTTGCATAAATAATTTCATTTTGTCCGTGCATATTCGAAGGATCAGCCTCTCATAAATACAACTGACACTAACTAAAAAATTATGTATGTGTTGAATAGAATCACATTATATTACTCTTTATTCGATATAGTCAGCTCTGGGCCATGGCACTGAATACCTATCTAATGGAGATCGTTGCCTAATAAGCGATGAAAGTGTAATTAATTCAAGTAACTCCGAACAAAGTAACAATCCGTTGTTTGGAAGTTACTATACAAATCCCATTCAACGAAAGCTGTTCATAGAAGATTCCGTGGCAAGATCACGGCCGCTAGTTTCTTTTGAATCATCGGATATCTAGATAACTAGAGCTTTAGGTGATTGTACGAGTAGTACTGTTAAAATTTTAAAAATCCATCTGTCTTATCGTTTCCTAGTTGAGGCTGGGTTTCCTGAGCGATATCGTTTATGCCCCACTTATTCCTACTAAAAATTCTGTAGAATAATTTTGGTAAATTTAGGGTTTTTTCTTAATATTTAAGAATATTATGTTTTCTGCAGAATACATGAATATTCTAAATTTCTACTACAAATTAACTTTCTAATAAATATTTATGATTGCAGATGAATTGAAAATGCTTCAAACTTTAATGGAGTAAATGTGTTAATAATGGAAAACTACATAAATAAGATACATACATCGAAAAGATTTAAAACTTTAATTTCGTTTTTGCAGTTGCGCCATGATTTCTTCTTTCTTTTTTCTTTGCTACTACAGGCAACATTGCCAACCATATACCTGCAGTCATATTATCTTCTCGATTACTTACAACAAAAATTTAAAGAAAACAACTTATTTATTTATCGTATTTAAAAAGCACTTTCCAATTTATTTTTCAACACTATACATGCTGAACATACAATAGAAATCCGCCTATTACGAAAATATAGGTACGAGGTATGGCAATTAAATAACGAGGCTGTTGTGAAAAATGTTATTTATTTCAAATGAACTTATATTTAACTTTTATTATATTTATCTTTTATTTTCTAGAACATACCCACCTCCCCTATTTATACATCACTATTTACGTGTCTGCTAATGCTGTAATTCATCAGTAGAAGTCACATGGTGCGAGATCTTGTGAATACGGAGCATAGATAATCAAGCACAGCAATGCTCTCATTCGCTAAAAATGCTTCACAGTCGTTCTGCCACAAATCCGGTCTTTTCTTCCTCACTCTTTCCCTCAGTTTGATTAGGTCTTCTTTGTAGTACTTCTGATTAATTGTTAAACCCTCAGACACCCAGTTAGTCATGATAAAACCCCTGATATCGAAACAACGATCAGCATTGCCTTCAATTTCGACTTGCTCGTTCGTGTTTTCCTCTGTCTATTGACTCATCTATTGACACTTTGTTCCCGGTTCATACTGGAAAATCAAGTTTCATCACATGTGATGATATTTGTGAGCAGGCCTGGTTCTTCTATGAACCATTACCTGATATCAGTATATCAATTGTTTTTCGTTCCTGAATGAGGTTGTTTGGCACCATTTTTGCACACACTTTTGTTATGTTTAATTCATCCTGCAAAATGTATCTTACTGTTTTTTTGTTAATGTTTACCATATCGGCAATCATCCGAATACTCAGACGTCGGTTTTTCTGCACAACTTCATTAATTTTCTGAAGGTTTCCTTCAATTCTTGCAGTCACAGGTCGACCAGAATGTTCATCAACTTCGACATCTTGCAGGGCCATTTAAAAAACTCGCGTATGTGCATAGCATTATCACCAAACACCTCCTTTAACATTTGTAAATATTCTGTTGACAACCTTTTTAATTTGACGAGGAATTTCATGTTAGCTCGCTGCTCGTCTTTTATGTCAACCTTTATCACGGCGCTACTAAGTAACAGTGTCCTCTACAATTAAAGCTCGAAAGTAAGCGGAGAGACGAAACTACGGGTTGTTGCTTGAGAAGCATCCAGGTTAATCATATTCTAATTACAGCCACGCCCGATGCGGCTGCGTGACGGAAGGAGCGCAGTCTCGTTATTTAATTGCCATATACAAAGAAATAGTAGCTGAGAGAATACATAAGGTGGACTTAGCTCACATATAATGTAATAGAGTTGCCTAAATTTATATACAAGACACCAGCTTTATATATCGACGTTCGTCAATTGGCCAATATTTATAATACGTACTTACACGCCTTTCATTATTTATCGATTCAACCTAATTCACCTTAAATATTTGCAAAATAACAAATGTTGCTCGATGCTCACCAAGTACAGCTTGTATGTAGTTGGGGTTACAAAGTTATTTTTTCAAGAAAGGATTTCTATATGCCTACATATTACCAATGTGTCTAAATAATATTAAAATTGAAATGTTTTTCTATGTAGTATTGAAATACCTAAAAATTCAGCTTTTTCTTTCTTTCTTTATATTATGATTTTCTTTTCTTTAAATGTTACGCTTATCAAAGCAATAACGATAATATATTTATAATACATACATAAGAATTTCAATAATCGAAAATTGACATAAAAGGTTAATATACAACGTAATAACTCAATTTCTAAAAATTATAGTCAATGCTTTTAAAGCAATTAGTATATTAATTAAAATAAAATTTACATTACTAAGTTAGCATTCAGCGAAGCTTGAAATGTCAAAATATTGATGGATATTTTCTGCAATAAAAATCCATTAAAAAAGCAAAAGTTTAAGCGTTCATTGGCCTGATTATTTGTTTTCTTTTTGTTTATTTCTATACTGTATCGCGTGCGTGATGTTGTTGACACAATTTCCCGTCTAACAAATTGCCTATTATTCTGGTCTGAGTACGGTTGCATGCAGGAATGATGGAAATTGAATGAAGGAATTAGTTAACTCGCAGCTGTTGTTTATTCCAATAAATTTATTTTTATTTCTGCTCTGAAAACTAGAAAGTTAAGATTTTGTGTCAACGGACTAAATGTTTTCAATGCATGAAATATACTGACAAGAGATAATATTTGTGTATATTTTTGACTAAAGTTTTGACTGAAATTAAAAAATTTGTTGTATTCGACTTTACCAAGTCAAGCGAAGTTCTAATCGAGCGTGCTCTTATTTCCCTTACTGGTCATAGTATGAAAACCGCACAGAACATGGTCAAAAAAGAAAACAAAATGTGGTAAAAGCGCATGCGAGCAATTTTAAAACTGCAAGGTAAAGACCCTTTACGTGAAAAAGAAGTCGAATGTACCAAAGTTATGTGCATAGATAAAGATACATAAACTTACGAGGGTTAACACTATAGAGGAAGTGGACCTAATGCCCAACGAAGAGACTCGGTTAGTTGGGAGATCAGGAATTTGTGAGGCTAAGTACAAAGGCTAGTGAAATAGAATCGTAAAAAATAAATATTTAAAGAATCGTAATCAAAGCCTAGATTGACCGCCAAGAATTTTCTATTAAATGTTAAAGAAGAATTTCTGGTTATAGCTTCGTAAATTTAAATATGCGAACATTTAAAAGCAAAGATTTTGCTAACAGTTGTGATCGAAAATTTGAACCTTCTGGGCAATATTCGTATTACAAGTCGAACCCATTTTCATCATCAACAGTAACCTTGTCAGAATCATCTTTTATTTCTCAAATATTTTGAAAATTCTGAAGATACTTTTGATATATATATATATATATATATATATATATATATATATATATTCATGACAATGTGAGAGTTCACAAGACAACCGGTTCTTGCCAATGTTCTTTGAATTGTACCATCTATCTTCTTATGGTCCGGATTTGACTCTGTTCGACTACATTTTATTAAATTTGAAAAAGTATCTGAGAAGATAAGATATTGCAAATGTCAACCTATTCAAAGAGGAAATTGATGCCTATTTTGAACATCAACGGAAATATTTTTTTTGGAAAATACTTTTTTAATGTATAAAGTCATTTCAGAACAGATGGCTCAAGTGCGTCAAAATTAAAGGAGATTACATTGAAACATAAATTATCCAAAAAATCGTAGGTTTTTTGTTTCATTGTTAGATAGAATACATTTGTAGTTTCCACCAAAGCAAGCGTAAAATTATCATTTAGAAATTATAAATTCTGTGAAAATAATGATGTGTTCTATCACCCATCGTATAGTGTTTCAAATTATACATAACAGTCAAGAACATCGTTAAGAAAGTAAATATTTGAGCCAGTAATTTATTCGTTTATTAATTTAAAAAATCCGCTATGAAATCTAACGAAGCACAATGGAATTCCCTAATAGACGAGCGACTATATGAAAATTGCATTAGTGCAGAGTATATGTTTGCACCTCCTCTTACTATCGTAGCGTCAGCATATAAAGTGCACCTTTGTGTTCGTGAGTAATTAATCATTACGTTTCTATATTAGAGAGCGATATCAATCAATCAATTTCCTGTGCCGGTCGACCGCCGCCGACCTTTCATTCTGGAAAATAGTAGTTATGAACTCTAATCTAGTTTTCGTCCGGTAGAGAGTTTTGGGATCAAATATGAGAATATGTGAGAATTGAATGGTGCGGTTATAGTTCAATTGAAAGCCGTCCCATGTCGTGATTCTGCAATCAGCCTTTTCCATTATTCATTTAAGAAGACACTATTACCTGTGAGTATGAAGTCTCAAAGCACGATTAATGAAAAATTTATTGGAATAGTAAAAGCAAATAGAGTGTGTGTGCATTCTCATTGATATATAGTACATACTAAAATTCAAAAAAATTGCTATTAATATCATTTATTATTATTGATAAACTAATTTTATTTACTTAGACACTAAAATGTTTAATAATAACTATAATATTGGAAGAGAAGAAGATGCCTGTGGAATAGATTTTTAAAAGAAAATAAGCAATAAAATAGTAATCCTTTCATGAACGTGTAACGGTGTACAGATTATCATCTTAGGAGAGAGAAGTTAACAATAAGTGCCATTCATGCCTTATAATTTAAAAGTGCCATTAAATTGATTTCTAACTATATGATATGTTAATGAATTTCAAGCAAACTTCCAGAAAATAACTAATTTTGAAGAGTTAACACAGATATTATTAAGGACACATTTGTATAAGTTATGGCACTGGATAAGTTAATAGAAAAGTTTGCAATAGCAAAGAGCAATTTTAATACAGAGCGTTTCAAGATACAAAAACATTTTTACAAATGTGATGGGTGTTTTTTAAGCTGCATGAGAACTATCGATATCGATAACTATGGTTTCACAGCTGATCATATCAAACTGTGTTCACATTTTTGTTCAGTAAGATTTGGCAAGTCATCATGAATCGTTTAACGCCAGAACAACGCTTCCAAATTGTGGAAATTTGCTTTGAAAAAATTAAATCTCTTTCATAGAACACTTTGTCCATTTTACGGCCAACATAATCGGCCTAGTGAGCAAGCAATTCGTGCAGTTATTTATCGTTTCGAACTAATTTTACTCTTCTCGATTCAAAACCATCAACAAGACAAATAAATGTGCGAGTATTGCTGCTGTAGCACGAAGTATTGAAGAAGACGAAATGTCGATTCGTCATCGTTCTCAACTTGTTCGCCTTTGTCCTTCGACTACGTGGAAAATTTTATGTAAGTATCTTGGCTTACGTGCCTATAAAATACAGCTCGTGCAAGAATTGAAGCCAAACGACCGTCGTTTGCGTCGCATTTTTGCTGATTGGGCTCATTTGAAACAGGCCGAAGATGCGCATTTTTATCAAAGAATTGTGTTTAGTGATGAAGCTCATTTCTGATTAAAGGGCTACGTCAATAAGCAAAATTGCCGTATTTGGAGCGAAAACAATCCTTGAGCCGTTAACGAATCACCATTACATCCATTAAAATTGATTATTTAGTGCAGTTTACATGCTGGCGACATCATCAGTCCTTATTTCTTTCGTAATGAGGAAGGAGCTGCCGTTATGGTGAATGGCGAGCGCTATCGAGCCATGCTGACTGAATTTTTGTTTCCAAAAAGTAATCAGCTAAACATCGACGACATTTGGTTTCAACAAAACGACGCAACTTGCTGTACAGCGCGCTTAACAATCGATTTATAGCAAAATCAATTTGGTGACAACTTTATTTTTAGGAGTGGTCCTATTCACTGGCCCCCTCTTTCGTGCGATTTAACGCCTCTGGATTATTTTTTATGGGGCTATGTTAAGTCATTGGTTTATGCCGACAAATAATTGGCAAATGCACTACCAAAATGAAACTGACGTGAGTGGCGTATGCGGAAAATACTGTGCAAGATCGTATCTGTTTGAGTAGATTCAAATATGCAGAGAAGACATAAAAGACAACCCTAAAACGAATATATCATGTATGTAATACCAATAATTCTTCCTTTTATATTTCAACTATGAATAAACTTCTTCCATTCTTTTCTGCTTTTTCAAGTTATTTTGCGCCATCCTTCCTTTTTTCTTTCTTTGTAATATTCTCGTTCCTGCATTATCTCATGTTTGTTATGCCTTTTAAGAAAAAGTACTTAATGGCTGCACGAATTTCAATAATATCCAGCTTGTCAATAAAGAGATGCATGAAACAAATTTCACAACGAAAGTAGTAAACGTAGCGATGTGAAATTTGACAGTTGACGTTGTTAGGGTAATGTCTTTAGCAACACACTACAAAACCAGTCTGAAACTACGCCATCTATTCGTCATTCGCCATGCTGACTGAATTTTAGTTTCCAAAAATTAATCAGCTGAACATCAACGACATTTGGTTCCAACAAGATGACGCAACTTGTCATACAGCGCGCTTAACAATCGATTTATTGCAAAATCAATTTGGTGACAGCTTTATTTAAAGAAGTGGTCTTGTTCACTGGCCCCTGCGTTCGTGCGATTTAGCGCCTCTGGATTAATTTATATGGGGCTATGTTAAGTCATTGGTTCATGCCGACAAACCAGCAACTCTTGAAGCATTGAAAGACAATATTTATGTCACTATTGACACCATACGGCCAGATTTGGAAAAAGTAGTCAAAAATTGGACTGATCGAATGGACCAGGTAACTCGCATACGCGACGAACATGTGCCAGAAATAATATTTAAAAAATAAATGCCATGAAATTATCTACCAGATTATAATAAAAAAAAATTTATTCCAACAATATTTCTGTGTTGGATTATCATTTTAAGTTCTCAAGCTCTTAAGAAAACATCCTATACAAAAAACATTCGGTTATTGGAAATCGGGTAAATTTATTCTATTCAATCAAAATATAAATCATAAATTAAAAACGAAACTAAAATAATTGTTCAAAATGGTTACCAACTGGATTCCATAAATTTAAACGTCACAAGTCTTTCATTATAAGTGCATGTAAATTAAATTATTTCACGGACAGCTAATATCCTTGCTAGTAAATCTTCATTCATATTAACTGGTGGTTTGTATACTAGACTTCTTAGACGACCCAACTAAAATCTATAGGAGCAAGGTCTGGTGAGCATTCTGACCAGTTTCTTGGATCATCTCTACAAATCTATCAATTCCGATATTTAACACTCAACCATTCACCAACATCTCGAATAAACTAGAACGTTGCTGTAATACATTAAAACCACATTACAGTATGGACTTCTAGAGGAACTGTTTTTAGGAGTTATGATGTTCTACAAAGGCTGGTGATAAACATGCTCACTTAACATAGGCGTATTACTTATAATCCCATTAGGTGATCACTGACAATATCTGCTCAGATATTAAACAAAAATCTTTGCCGATGACTTTGCTATGTATAGCGTATGGATTTTCATTAGACCAAGTGTGATTACTTTTCGTGGTAAAAACATTATCTTTGGTCAAATGAGCTTCTTCAGTAAACAATATCTTTCAGGTAAAAGTAGGTACGATGTAACGCACCGGCAAAACTCAACGCTGGAATCTGTTGATGTCATCGCTTGCGCTTTGTATATGTGATATGTGTGTAGCAGTTGTTCATGAAAAATGCTCCATACATTTCATTGGAAAATACCTACATCGTGAGTAATTGCACGTTTTACTAGTTGATAGTTCTGGTTCGATACAATCCATATAATTTCTTCAGTACTTGTCGATCTCACCACTCGTGGACGACCAGCGCTACCGCTAACTAACCGCAGTCTCACACTGTCTCTGATGAAGAGCTATAAACGTAGGATGGGAATGCTAAGATAATTTAATCCTCATAGTTGGCTAGCTCCACATTACAGCGTGCTTGCCTATATATCAAATGCATATATGCGAGAAAAATCGAAAAATCAGTCACGTCTTCAACTCTGACACGAGACAATAATTAATATCTTATCTCTTCAATCCAGCGTTGTTTGATATACGCTTATACAGGCTTGTTGTTTTATTTCGACGAATAAAATCTGCTGTTAGCTTTTATCAAAACGTTTTTGAGGCATTCGGTATATATAGCACTGCATAAAGCTATTGAAGCATGCATGCCTATCATTGTAAAAGTAAATATGGATAGTGCAATTGATATAACAATGTAGAAAACCTAAAAGGGAAACTAATGAAAAAGTCATGTAAGAATAATAAATGTAGATATAGAGAAGATAAAGAAGGAACATTTCGAATTCAAAAAACCGGCGCCATAAGGCGTCTAGATATCTTAATCTGTCTGTTTGCAAATTGCTCACAACATGTCACAAAATTCTTTAAATTGAAGGATTTCTGTCTTCATACATTAGTGGCTTACGTTGATGTGTTAAATGAACATTTTAAGTAATTAGGTTATCAATTCTTTTGAACAAAGTAAATAGAGCGAATCGTACATTGATGCCACATTCCTCACTCTGTAGATGGAAAGAACAGTAGCAGATATTGAAATAGATTAGAGTTAGATATAGGGCATATAAAGTACTACCAAAAAACAAAAAGAGTATAAGAGTATTACTAGTAGTAAGGTACCCATCCTAAGCAATGTTTTCCAAATAAAAGTATAAAATACTAAGAAGAATTTATAATCGCCAAAAAATAGGCAAACAACCCAGGAAGAAAAGACAAAAAGAAACACACCAACAGAAAATTCGAAAAAGAAAAGATAAAATTAGATGAAAAAAATATAAAAAGCATGTGAAAAAAGATGTGAAAAAAGAAAAGATGATTAGTAGTAACCGAAATCCGCCTTAATGTAAGTAAATAAGTGTAAATATAGTTTAACTTAATCAATTTTCATCTATTGTCGCCAATTTGTAATAATATAAGTATTTCACTTTTAATAAACTTTTATTTCTCTGTTTTAATAGGCTAGAACAGCTTTTGACTTTTAATAATTTGCATTGATAATGGAGTTAATTTAATTTCTAAACGTCTGGACATACAATGCGTCTGTTCTAGCGCTTATGTGATGATGAAATTTTATTCCTGAGATTATTTAGCCTTATAAAATGAATGACCTTATCCTAAGAAAGACCTTATCCTCCTGACGCATCGATAACATCACCTCCTATTATATTCTTCTTTCCGGACCTATTACAAAATCAATCTTGTATCTAATGAAAGATGTGAAAGCTTGTCACCAGACATAAGAATCTGAAAATAAGATAGCACTTCGATTCGAATACTCAAAAAATATTGGCAGACGCTTTGGAATATAAAATATCTATCACTAGACCATATAATAAATTTAACTAAAATGAAAAAAAAAGCTATTCTGCATAAATATTTCTAATAGTCCAGAATCCTATAGGTAGATATAAAGCGAAGCTGAAATTTATATTAGAATTAATATTATTTCGTAGCGTAACGTAGGGGAAATACATAATAAATTTAGTGACACAAAAATATAATACGAAAGGCTCAAATAATAAAGGAAAAAATAAAGAAAATAATTGTGGCGCAAATTTTCCAAGATGTTTTATGAAAACACTTGGATAAGAACGAACTTTAATATAGATTAAATTTTTATAGTGAACCTTGTAGACAGCAGTAACGTGACAGCATATTTTTTTCTTTTTCAGATTTTTCGTTCTTACGATTTTAAATAGGAAAGCCTAGTTAAATTTATTATTTAATGAGTTATATCTAGAGTGAGGAATGTGGTCGGCGCACCAGGGGCGTGCACTTGATAATAGATAAATAAAATAAATAGTTATATATAATTTATGAAAGGTGAAATACCCTTTTAAGAAGCGTGTTTACTGTAATTATAAACAGAATAATATCGGTTAAATATTTGAAACATCAGATATGTTTTCACAGTTGTTTTAGCAAATACAGTTCGCCGTAATGAAAAAATGTTCGAAATCTAGTGATGCAATATTTGCATTGTCAAAGTAATGCTTATTTATACTTCGCACTCATTATCACTGCAAATTTGTTTTAATGCAGTAGAAATTAACCTTTTTCTTTAGGACACTATCTACTTTGACTAAAACACTAATATTTTTGCCGTCAATGGGAGCATGTAGCTGTGCTTGTACAGTGTCAGGTATTTGCAGTGAATCCACTAATGACCACGAAGAATTTCGTAATTTATCAATTGCCTTACTACTCCTTTCTAGGTAGCCTGTGATTGATTAACTTAATCACTGAAGGTTGATATATAACCCATTTCCACATTAATTTTCATATTATTTATTATATTAAGAATATATCGGAAATAATCAATGGATTAATTAGGAAGGCTAAAAAAGAAAAACGATCGGGGATACCACATGTCTGTCACTTCAAAGCAGTTTGAATGTTTACCGTTTCACCGTGTGACGAAAAATTTAAATAGTGTTTTTATAGAGCGCAATTTTCAAGTCACTTCGGTCCACTAACTTCATCAAGTCACTTTTAGGAAATGTAAAAGACAAAGTCGAGAACAACAAAAAAATCAGGAATCGACGGAATTAAATGTCTAGATTGCAGTAAACAATACATCGGTCAACAAAACGATCGATAGAAACCCGGTATAAAGAATATATTACAGAAAAATTCGGTGTGTTGGAATGTAATCACAGTGTTAACGCGAATTGTTTGCATTTGATGAAGAGAGTGTGTAATTATCGCGAATTAGATACGTATGAAAGCATGTACATTTTGAAGAACGAGGCCATGTGTTGAACACTGACCTGGGGTTCAATCATAACTCATCTCTCATTAGTCTCTCAAATGACGTACAAGGGACAGTGCAATAAATCACATGTAGATATTTGTCTTTTCTTTCCCTGTTCTCCTTTTTGTATTTGTCTTATCTTAGTTTAGACTCGAAAACAGTTTTAAAAATCATGTGAAACGAATGTACAGTGTGCGTTTTGGCTTCTAGCGGTACAGTTCGTGTGCGGAATTTGTTTTCGTACCGGTATTTTGCCGTAGTTTTCCAGGTGCGACACTGTTTGATTATCTGCTGATGATGACAACTTAGTTGTCAAAATACGTATACAGAATACGAAAAATTAATGGGGAAAGGGGTTATACATCGACCTTCAGTGATTAAGTACTCCTTTTTAATTGCTATAAATTATTTGTAAGTCCGTTTCGACTTCAATATCTTTTCCTTGATACTAGTTGCTTCTCTAAAAATAAAATTTAAAATTAAAACACACTGCTTTTGTGTAGGCTATCAAGTCATTTACCTATGATTAACGGCGTCGAATCGCTTCCGTCCGGAAGTTACCATAGTCGTCCTTAAGAAACCCACCTATGAAACGCTTAGTTGCGACGCCACCAGACATAAACTTTAAGAGTTAGTCTCTTGGAAGTTCAGATTTTCCTAATGTGTTCAGTATAACACCACTTTCTAAACGATTTCAGCAATACATTTTTATACTTTTCTTGAAGCTAGTAAGATTGAAGATGACGGTTTAAGTAATTGCATTGTACGAACTATGACATTAATAATAGATTTGTTTTCCAATCCGTCGTCTTGTCTACACATAATTATTTTTTAATTTTGATTTAATTTTCTTTTTAATACGCTCGCGAACAGATGGTACTAAATTTCGTAACATTTTCGATCTAGGTAATTTACAGTTCGCTTATTTATTCCAGAATGAGTAAAACGATTGGTTATCTAATAAATGAGACGACAGATTGCATATCATGAGTGTTGAACATAAACCGAATAGAAATTTCTCATTCCACTATCCACGTGTTTTTGAATCATATTTCTTGCAGCTCATGAGCGGTCTATTGCAAACTAGGCATTTTATTTTTGCGCCTTCGTAGATTAAATCCGGAAATTCATAAGTAAACTTATTTGTTGTGTCAGATAATGGTTTTTTTTCAACCTACGGAGCCGCAACATAATTCTGTACAACGTAAAAAACTCCATAATACAAGTCAACACCTCCGAACAAAGACGTAAGTTGCATTACATACATACCTACAATCAGAGGCGAAAGCCCTTTCACATTCTTGCGCCACGCCTAGTGGAGCGCCGATCGAATTTCCGCATTCTAGTTATAGTATTTATTTACAGTACATTGTGCATATTATATTATGTAAAATTATTAAAAGGATAGAAACATTTCAACCTAATCAACTTTTAATACGCTAAACTTTATATTTGCCATTGACTATCCGCTGCACAACTTGTTAGACACCGAATGTTTTCCTGCGAGGAAATAAAAGACTAGCAAATACACTCAATATATTTGCTTACTGAATCGTATTAATGCGAGTAAATTATGTTTGTAAATCGACCGCTCCAGTATATCTTCGTCAGGCAGTGAAAACAGTAAATCTTCAATGAATCTTAGAGATTGAGGAAATCCCCCCAGACAATTTTAGTTTTGCTTTTTACAGCGGTAGCAGTCGGGACGTCCGAAACGATTGCAAACCGCTGGAAGGGTGGCGACCACGTTCAAGGGGGTGGGATAGCTTGAGTAGGGTGACGCGGGGCGAATAGGTGGAAGTGATTAATGACCTTTCCCTATGACGTACCGCCGCTTCACTGAGAGACTTTACAACTTATATAATGCGACGGAATTACTCTGGAAAAACTACCGATAAAGGAAATCTATGAAGCCGCAAAAACTATAAATTCTCTCCTCGAATGAAATATACGAGAACGAAGAATTTCTTTCTCTTATTTCGTTCTTCCCACTCTTTTCCCCTTTTATGTTTAGTTTCGAATGTAATTCCAAAGTACGCCTATATTTCATGTTCGTATGACGAAGTTTGTTTTTGTTTCTTGCTAAAGTAAAAACTTTATTTCATCGATTTCAAAAGTATGTGTTTGTTTGTATTTTCAACTGGTGTTGACCGAACACATACTGAAACTAAATTCCCGCTTTTTAAGATATTGATGTAATTTATTTCCCAAAGAATTTTAGATGTCTTTTTTTTATTGATTTTACTGCACAGAAAGTTTTCCCAGAGTTTAAAGGGATTAATTGTATTTGCTCTAACAAGTATATTATTACCACCTTCGGTAAATAATGAATTTCTTAATTTATAGAATATTTTATACAAAACTTGGTAATAATATATACAAGCGTATTCAAAGAAGTATAGTATACTATTAGTCTTCGTGATCTTGATTATGTTTCTTTTTATTATTTAATATATCTGATAAAACTTGCATTTGCTGATCTTTTTAGTACATGCTGCATCCAATGATATACAAATTAATTGACTAATATTTTTATTATTCTAATTAAGTTTATATGAAACTAAATAAAAATATTGTTATATTTACAATTCTTCTTGATGTAAAAGTTTCTAGGCTCTCTACAC
The DNA here is from genome assembly GCA_031893035.1 of Dermolepida albohirtum. Lineage (NCBI taxonomy): Eukaryota > Metazoa > Arthropoda > Insecta > Coleoptera > Scarabaeidae > Dermolepida > Dermolepida albohirtum. The sequence goes on along the minus strand of JAVIWB010004799.1, from coordinate 260,855 downwards.
TTCACTGAAGTAATGATGTTGTTTATTGTTTCATTAATTAAAATTAAAAATAAATTCCATTAATTAATGTTTTTGATTTTGATAACTTTATTTCATCATTTCTGATTTTTGGTTAGATTTTCGAGTAAAACAATTGATTAAATTAAGGCAATAACCCAGTTTATAGGGTTAAATGGAATGGACGATAACCCAGACGTACTCTGTTTCCATTTTTATTTTTTTACCTTTTAAAGAAATTTTTCTTTTTATGAAACGGAAAGTTTGGATGTAACTCCATGCAGTCCATTTCTTTTGCCTGCGTACTTGTAAAGAGGTGTCGGTTTTTCTTTAAATAATGAATATTTTTGACTGTATTTCATACATAAATTTACGAAAGAAAATAATTTAATTAATAATATGATACTTACGAAAAGTATTTAAAATATGAAGTTCACAGCAATAGATATACAGATATAGATAATGACATGCCAAGATTCTTATACAGACTATAACTACGAGAATAGTTTGACAAGTAGTGAGAATGACACATAGGTGGCGCTCCAATTGGTAAAACAAATGCACTGTAATTTAGGTTGACTATTTATATGTTTACATTGCGATATTTAGATAAATCAGTTGATTAGTTTATTTTCGACAGCTGATTAAAAAAGAAGCAACACGTCGTTTTGTTAAAATGTAAAAAGCAGAGTATCGTGCGGTGATTAAATACTTCGTAATTAAGGGTATGAAAGCTACCGAAATAAAAGATGAGTTACGGGAAACATTAGGTGAATCTGCTCCATCATCCGCCACAATAAGTAGATGGGTAAATGAATTTAAACGTGGTAGAACAAGCTATGTTGATGAAGCGCGCTCTGAAGCACCCAAAATCGTGACTTCTAAGGAAATGATTATAAAAATCCATAATATTATTACGCAAGACCGACGACTCAAAGTGAGAGAGATAGCAGACATGGTAAACATTTCAACAGAACGCGTACAGCACATTTTAACGAAAGAATTGGGCCTTTCCAAGCTTTCCGCAAGATGGGTGCCGCGAGTGCTCATGACTGATCAAAAGTTCACTCGTTCGCGCATTTCCAATGAGTGTTTAGACCTTTATAAGCGGGATCCGGTTGATTTTTGTAGGCGATTTGTCACTTGCGATGAAACTTGGATACACTACAGTACACCCGAAACTAAACAACAGTCGAAAGGGCATTTTGCTCATTGATTACCTTCAGAAAGGTGCCACAATAAACGGACAATATTATGCAGAACTTCTACAAAAATTAAATCTTGAGATTCATGCTAAACGGCCAGAAATAGCAAAGAAAAATATTCTGATTCACCAAGACAACGCTCCTTCCCATACCAGCACAGTTGCGATGTCCAAAATCCACGAGTTGCATTTCCAATTAGTACCGCATGCGCCTTATTCGCCGGATATAGCCCCTTCCGACTTCCACCTTTTTCCAAAATTGAAAACGGCGCTAGGTGGAAAGAAATTTTCGTCTAACGACGAGCTTATCATCTTCGTAAATGAGTATTTTGCACGCCTACCGGAATCGCATTTTAGAGATGGCATAAGGGCATTGGAGCATCGTTGGAATAAATGTATTGCTCTTCTAGGAGAATATATTGAAAAATAAAAATTATTTTGTATTTAAAAAATTCGTTTTCCTTTTCCATTCTCACTACTTGTCAAACTGCCCTCGTATTTCGAGGTCAAACATGGTATAAAATTTACGTGTATATAATGCTACAATATTTCTAGAACAACTTTCACATATAATTGATTAGTTTAAGTTGAAATTATTGGAACTGTGTAAATATAAATATATTACGATATCTACAGAATAATTTATAAAATATAATTTTTTTAGATTTCCACACAGAATAAAATTTAAGCAGTAACGTTAATAATTTAAAAACCAAATATCTGGAAAAATAATTTTGTTAATACAAAATTTTTGAATGTCATTCTAATATTAGTAATCCATTATATCTACTGGATGCCAAAATTCCAGTGTTCTCTTCTTTAAATCTTTCGTTATCCTTTTTATATTACAAATGCAAGCAATCGTTGAAGGAAAAACTACAACATGCTTTTTCGCTTTTATGTTCTGCTACGTACTGGTCGTACAACAGCAAGGATGCAGGTCGCGAACGACCACTCGGGGGAGCTTTGGCTTCTCTGTATAGAATCGGGAGTATACTAAAATAGCAGCGGCTGTGGTATATCGCCGGTAATAGAAGTCGGCAATAGAAGCCCTAGAACAACAGTTACCAATAAGGGACGTAGATACAATATAATTACTTAATTGTGCAGACACATACCTGAAGGTGTTAACGGGCTCTTAAAAATCGTTAAATATTCGTATTAATTCAATCAACCACACATTTTTCGCTCATAAACTCAGAACTAGAGGCGAATCTATAACTAACATTCGCTCTTTTACAAAGTTGTCGGTCGAATGCAATACATATGCAGCACCGTATCGGTCTAGGCATGGGGAAGACGTAAAGGGGTCTTTTTCGTTTGACTGCGAACACCCGCTGTTCGAAAAAAATGACTTAAAACGTACAAACAAAATCAAGATCTTTTTAAAACGCACGTATAAATATACTCAAACGTAGGATATAAAATGAATACTTTATTTCAGACGATTTTAAAAGCAAATTTAAAATGAATACTATGTGGCAAGGTGAAAAGTTCTCGGCCTGACACAGAGATGGCGTTACAATTAACAGAAATTTATGTTTCCTGCGTGGTTGCATGTGTCTTTAGTTCATATGAAAACTTTCAACTTGTTCTCTCAAGTAGTTTGTTTGCAAGAATTTTTGTAGTAGACGTCGTGCGTGTTATTTTTTTAAATGGATATACTTGAATATCGTGCTGTTATAAAATTCTTTGTTTTGGATGGTTTAACCCCTATGGAAATTCATTCGAAGTTGACAAAAGTGTACGGAGACTCTGCTCCTTCGATGTCAACCGTTGAAAAGTGGGCAGCTGAATTTAAACGTGGTCGTACGTCCCTCGAAGATGACCCGCGTGAAGGACGGTCATCAACCGCAACCGCACCAGAAATCATCGATCGCTGAATGTCGATCAAAAGCAAATGCGCAAACGGTTTTCGGAGCATTCTTTGGACCGATTTAACAAGAATCCGACCGAAAAATTAGTTTCTGGATAGCGATTCACATCCAACGAAGAAGTTGAAAGGCCGTGTATTTTTTGACAGGATATCCGGGAAGGAATATTGATGTTAGAAAAACGCTGCACAAAGTGTGTTGAATTAGAGATTATGAGAAAAATAAAATCATTTTTAAAATTTAAATCACAGTCTTTCATTGTAAGACCTAGAACTTTTCACCTTGCCCACGTATAGCCAAATATATTTCGACACCATATTTATCTATATCCATAGGCGTACCTACATTCTAAAACGGCAAGGTTTTAATAAACGCACGAAATTCAGAAATAGTTTCTGTGCGGAAAAATGGACAGTAATAGTTCCTTAATTTTCTGAAAAAATTTATTATTATGGATAGCGATTCACATCCAACGAAAAAGTTGAAAGGAACCGTAAGAAGAATTATTTTGACAGCCTTCCAGACTCTCACTTCATCTGGAACATTATATTGATGTTAGAAAAAACGCTGGACCAAGTGTGTTGAACTCAAGGATAGATATACAGTGTGTATCAGAAAAATAAAATCATTTTTAAAATTTAAATCACAGTCTTTTTTGTATTTTTTTAAACCTTATATACAGAACTTTTCACCTTTCTTATTTTAAATGCAATAGCCATCAATATATTTTTGACATTCCATATTTATCTATATCCATAGGCGTACCTACTGTTTCGGACATAAAATGTTTTCAAGGTTTTTGAAAAATTTTTGATAATGAAAAAAATTTAGAAATAGTTTCTGTGCGGAAAAGTGGACAGTAATAGTTCCTTAATTTTCTGATAAAAATTTTTTCAAACAGCGGTGTGATCCTCAATTTATTATTATTTCGGGGGCTTATTTAATAATAATATATCTTATAAGAAAAACTTTTTCGTTTTCTTAGACATATTAGCAAAGAACCGCGTTGTAAGAAACTGCCATTAGATTATGGATTTAATAAACCGAGTTCGAACTCTGATACATCTGATAACATTAAGTTTGTCATTTCCTTAGCTTGACTCATATTGATAAAAACGAGTATCCGATAGTGCTAGAGAAATATTAGGTGGTCGATGTGAAACTACAAAGATATGGTATAGGTGTGTATCAGAAAATAAAATAAATTGGATCAATAATTAACATTGTCATCATTTGTTCACAAAAAACGTTCTCCTATCAAAGTCGTCTTCCGATTTTCAGTTGCGTATTTTTTTAAATAAAAATTTTCTTATATACAGGGTATGTCAATGGCAAAAGTGGTCATTGACGCTGCTTTCTTATTTTTCTTGCAAACCCTATCAAATATTAAATTTTTAATTACTTACTGCATTCGCAGCTGCTTTTTTCATTTGCCTTACATGTCCAAACTCGCGAAACTGCTTTTCTATTTTACTGTTGTTCCTTGGGATATATTAAATGTTTTCAGAAATAATAACAACTTCCATTTGTGTCCGTGTGTTATCTCCATAGCCAATCATCTGCAGGATTGTTATTTTGTGAATTTCTGTTAAATGAACCTTTTTGCTGAAATGTAGTTAACGAAATTCAAACAGTTATGACACTGACAACACTATGACACTGACAACACTTTGCTAAGGCAAGGTATTTTAAAACGAAGTACAAGTACAATTAAAAATTTTCACTTAATAGTTCGGTAAACAAACTATTATGTGAAAATCTTATTTTAATTGTAAACAAAATTATTAATCTGAAAACATTTAATATTTCCGAAACAGTCGAAATGATAGGTATAGGACATTGTACATGAAATATGTCTGGAATTTTCTAAAGAATCCAAAAACTTAATATTTGATAGGGTGTTGTATTTAAAATAAGAAAGTTGGTATTGACCACTTTTACATGACACACCCTGTATATAAAATTTTTATTTAAAAAAATACGCAACTAAAAATCCCAATCGACGTGTCCGAGCGTTTTTCCGAACACCCTTCCATTTAATTATTATCGAATTTATTCCATTTGGCTGATACACACTGTATGTGTAATATGCAAGTTAAAAATTTTCTTTTCCCTCTTCTTCTTTCACTACAATTCTTTTTAATCATTCGTCTTCTGATATCCTAGTTATGTACAACATCTAACACCTTACATCCTTATTATTTGAACAATTCTAGGTTTTTTGAACAAATCTTCAGGCAAAAAGTACAAATATATATAACTAGAACATGTTGAAAGAGTACATACGATTCTAGGACAAAATATTATTAATTTTTTAAATGTTTCTCGTATTTATTCATGATTCATGACTAAATAGTTGTCAAATTTTAACTATTCTAATCACTTCGTGTAATGTTACATCCGTAATATAATTATTGTAGTAATTGTAGTAATAGGTACCAGTAACAGACCCATGAGTTTATAGTAAGATCCTTCAATACACTAAATTAATGTGGCCAACACTATACATCGACTGAATATTATTTCCCTAATAGACTTAACTCAATTATTTATTTTATTTATTTATTTTACCACAGCCTGAGTGGAACTATAACAAACGAAATATCAATATTCGAACTTATAATTAGTGTTGTATCTACTAGATAAGTACAACTCCATGAATAGATAATTTCTTTTATTTTTTGAAGAAAATGCTTTTTAAAAAAAGTATTTGTAACAAAACATTTATTTACGATATTACGTCTGGCAAGGGCCATGTGTAGTATTTTTCGCTGTATTTTCGCTTCTCGGATAGTAGTGCAAATATATTTATTTTCGTTTTTCGTTAACAAAACATTCTTTAATAATTTATATAAAAGTATTGAGTAAAAATATAGGATGAAGCACTAATAATGCACGTTAAGTGGGCAATGACGTTCTATACACTTTTTTATTTATTTCTATTTAGTAACCATGCAGTTTCAAACTGGTTACGAACGAGGCCTCGCTCTTATGACATATTTAGAATATGGCCCAAGTTATGTACGTGCACAATCCAAATTCCGCCAAAATTTTCAACTTCTGCCTCTTGCTTCTGTTACATTTCTGTGTGAGCTGGGAAACGAGTTAAACAATAAGAAGAAGAGGTGTAGTGTATCTATAAAGTGCAAATAGTCTATGTTTTGAATCCTGTGGATTATCCTATTCCCCTTCAAATTCAACCTGTGGATTATCCTATTCCCCTTAGTATTGAGCACACATAGCTCATCGATAATCTACGGATGAACGATAAAGCTTATTTTCACCTCATTGAATATGTTATTAAACACAATTGACTCCACTGGGCCGCTGAAAACCCCCAACAACTTCACGAACAACCTCACCATTTGGCCAAACCTACCGCTACGTGCGTTCTTTTCAATTGGAGTAATTAACTTGTATCGGCGCGCTTTGTTCAAATTCTGAACATAACTTCAACGATCTTCTGCGAATGAAAACACTCATCTCCAACAAAACAACTATTCATACAACCTGACTACTACGCGTGAGAATTTCAGTCGGACAATGTGAACAAAATGACGGGCACGATCTTCGTGGTGTTACATTCAAAAAGTGAAACTTTTTTTGCTTGTATCCTAATTTCCATTGGTTCTTTTAATATTTGTTGCAATGAATGAATAAAAAAGTATTTTTGTACGTTTTTGAATAACTATAAGAAGTGCGGTGCTGCTTCTACTCAATAATGTTTAAAATAAATCGAAACGTAAATTATATTAATACAAAATATTAAACCATAAAATTGATAGCATTCAAGTTGATGTAAATAGTAAACCTTTTTAAATAATTCCATTCACTTACTAATGTTAAAAAAGATTTATGTTGCCGGATTTGCAGCATAGATATTACGGCTTTAATACAGCCCTAAAAGTTATCTCAACAAACTTCGATCATAAATTCACCAGCAAATTTCCCTTTTCTCGGTTTATCGTTTATTAAAACGCCTCTCGTAGAAGGTTTCACTTTCAGCCCAAAATATGCATATATATTTTTCTATTTTCAAAATTGAACAAATGCGTGTCTAATCTCGCATCCTAAAAAATACATACGTGTATCAATAAGTAGCTTTCATGCTAGTTCATTTATATTGTAGGTGCAGTTGGAACGGGATCTTTGAGCCATACCTCCGTCTGATCAATTAGTCACCGCAGATACAGGCTTTGTTCTGTAGGCGTTTTCCTTCATGAGCTTTCGACCCTTCATGAATAATTTATTGAATTCAAAATCTTGCAGCCATAACAATGCTGTTAAATTGCAATAGTAATTGTGTTGACAGCGTACAAACTTTTCCTACTTTCCGGGACTCTTTACTTGAAATTTTAAAACTGGCACCACCAATTATTTTATTAGGCATCGTATTATTTGGTTGTTTACAGATTTGTAAATTTCAATTTGTTTGCCTTTGTATTTATATGAAACAACTTACCTCAAGATAAATTTTAAGAGAAATCTGTGGAAACACTCTTTATTGTATTGTACATTAGTTCCAGAGGATTATATTCTTAAGATATGTTTCGAAGTTTACGTAAAACCAATAATAGGCAATTTTAAACTTTATTTAAACATTACAACCGTTACATACAAAGAAAAAATGCACAAGCATCCAATATAAATTCAATGACATAAAATCGAATATAATTGAGCAAAAATACAGACTTTGTTTTTGATTCGAATTATATAAACTTATTCTAGTAGAATCCTCAAACTATAACATTTTCATTTACTAAATATTTCTATCTTCACAGTAGATCATAAGAAAAGGCTATTCAAGTGTCCATAGTTTATGGTGATCTATGCTCAAAAATCAATCCAGAAATATCAATATTCTTTAAAACTTGGATATTCGAACGTGCCAAAACAAAAACGTTAGTAGATAGTGACACTTTTCAGGTACAAATTGATGAATCGAATGACGTCGTAAGGTTAGTAGTTGCATGGTATCTCTTCCTTACTTTTACATACAAAACCATTAGGAGGATCTGTTTTATTGCAGACCGTTGCAAACCAAGAGTGAAATATTTAATTTTTTGGATGAATTCCTCTCATTAATTGAAATACTATGGGATACCTATGGAGTGATGATGCGTCACAATGCTAGAGCCATTGCCAAAATTAAAGATAATGCAAAGAAGAAGAAACCTTCTTCATAGAGATACACCAGCTTCGAGCAAATGACATCTGGTTTTATACTGTGTTAAATAAAGCCATAAAAATAATAAATTACATTGAATCGCAACTTCTTAAAAGCAGGCTCCTTAAACTAATGAAGTAGTGAATAAAAATATGTGAAATTATTACGAGTCTCTTTTGATACATATCAAAGTAAAGTAGGAAAAGTGTTGACATGCTTGATGGATGTGCGTAGAGTGGTAGTAGCATTTTCGATGGACCGGTAGGGCTATATTGGCAATAGATTTAAACGACGAGGCCCGAGTGTATAATTTAAACACTTAATGAAAATGATGTACTGTTCAAGTACATGATTAAGGAAGATATCAGTTCTTTTCCTCTTACCAAAAAAATTTTTCGAATGAAAATAATATCGAGAACCCAGAAAAAATATTGAAAATATATGCAACCACATATCGTAGCCTCGAAATACTCGATTAAACACGATTTTCCAATAACTCCAGAAAAAGTATTTGATGACTTTACAAGGATACTGAATGGGTTTAGCTTGAACAAAAAATCATCCAGCTGAAATGCCGCGGAATATGAGGTCCTTATAGATTTGATCTCTTACACAGTCTAAAAATCAAAGACTTCTGCCTGTATTTACAAGAAAGTAAAATTAGTATCGACTTCTTGCTCAACTATATATTTCTGTTAAGCATGAGTTTTCACCTATACAGATACGAAAATAAGACATATAATGCCGCTTCAATGCAGATCCAAATATGCACTTGCAATTATCATCAATTAAACCTAAAATATTGTACGTTTATACGGATTTTGTAATACTTCAATTTGCACCCACTATTGCATTACAGTGCACTCCAGTTGAACTACACCTTAATCAAAAATTAATTATCTTTATAAGGAATAGAAGAAAATTTTGATAACTATATAAAGTCAAGCACACCTACCACTGCACTATCTCATCAGTAATCTAAAATTCGTTGTAACACAAATAACATCTATTTAATAGAGCTTTCGGGGAACTTTTAAAGATTTAATGATCAATAGTTCTCTAGCTATTTAAGCAATATGTTAACATTGAATGAAACAAATCAAAAGTAATGCGAGGCATTCTTCAAGCCAACGTCCTAAGACCACTACTCTGTATTATATATATGAATGACTGTCCATAGACCAATTCTGTAACACGCGGATAATACATCTTAGACCATTTGTAATAATAACATAAATAATGTATATGTAAGTTGAGTCACATAATAACTATTTCAATAATTATGTGCCCAAAAAGATTTAATTTAATAAGTTAAGAAAACAGTATTTAGTGGATTTAAACTTAATAGTACAGATTAGGATATGAAATAAAATACAATAAAATGGCACAGTTACATTCGAACAATTTTTTAAATATTACAATTGACTAGAAATGTATTTGGAGGTATCACATTAATCAACACTGTAATATTTAAGTAGAATATGTTTTCTGTTCATGAAACTCAAACAACAATTAAACTCAAATTACTACGCGCATGTTAAGGCAACAATTGTTATTATTATCGCATTGTGGGTTTTGAGGGATTTTAAGCGAAAGTGAGAGTGTTAAAAGAACGGGTTGTTCATTTGATGACAAATAGTAACACCAGAAATAGTGGTAGAGATTTTGTATAAGAAGATATCACCCTGTCGTGTACTTTCGCGTATTAACTTGCTCTACACAAAGAAAACTTTAATTATATGCCTAAATTAAATATTTACGTACTATACTTATAGCACTAGAAATATAAACGTTTTAGAAATTCCTTATCACAGACTGGCTTTTAGTCAAAGAAACCCTCGTTACCTTATTAAAGCATTCGATAATCTGTTTAGAAATGATAGAAAATAAATTGAAATAGTTAAAAACTATAAGAATAAAACTCGATTGCCAGTGGTGTACGTTTTGCTATTTTTTTCTATTCTTTTTATTTAATTATTTGGTACTGCAGTGTCTGTTAAGTGAGTATTTTTCTTGTTCTCTATTAATGAGTGAAATCGCTGGCCTGTTACTTGCAATTTATCATCTGTGTGTATTGTCCTGCCCTAGTATAGCATATACTGGGTACACTTTCTGGGGTGCATTTTGTAATTACTGTGTCGGTTTTTATGAGTTGATCATTGTATGCAAATTCCTGGTGTATAATTTTTTCTGCAATGTTATGTCTCTCTGTAATGTCCTTCCAAGCAAGTAGTTTACATCCCCCAGTTATACATTCCATTGTTTCTTTTAATTAAAGACTACATTCTTTAATTACGTATTTTCTGTAGCTCTTTTTAGCGATTATGTGAACTACATCATCTTATACTGCTAATACAAATCATTCTGTTTCTGGGAACAATTATTACTATTATTATTTATAATTTTAGTCTCGCACGTTTCGTGATACACTGATCAATTATTCGTTCTTTACATTCTTTGGATTTTTCTTACAACATTTTATGCTTCTCATAATATCTCGTTATTCGTCAAGTGTTCTTGATGTTATTGCAACTATTATTCGTCTTCTTAAGTCAGCTAAGTCGAGGGGTTTAGTTTTGTATACTATACTCTTGACATATCCCCATAAGAAGAAGTCTAATGGCGTTAGACCAGGGGATCGTGCTGGCCATTCCATCGATCCTCGCCTACCTATCCACCGATTCGGGAATATTTGGTTGAGGTACTGTCGGACATTGATTTGATAATGGGGTGGTGCTCCATCTTGCTGGAACCACATCGTATTTGCTGGAACTTGTGGGTTTGCTAGATCAGGATATAAGTTTGTCAAAGATGGCACGAGATTATTTTGAAGCAATGCTAAATAATTGTCGCCATTCAAATTTCCATCAATGAAAAAAGGACCTACCTTCTCAGGATACTGCGTATGTTCTTCCCTTATCCAGTGAGGATTTTCCCTGGACCAAGAGCGGCAATTTTGACCATTAGCATGACCGTGAAGCGTAAAGGTACACTCATCAGAAAATAAAATACGTTCTAATTGGATCACGTTGTTGTCTAACATTGTCATCATTTGTTCACAAAAATACGTTCTCCTATCAAAGTCGTCTTCCATGAGCTCCTGAGTTGGTATAATTTTATAGGGATGCATTTTATTTTCTTTTAATGTGCGAGTAATCGATGAATGGCAAACATCGAACATTGACGCTGCTTGTCTACTAGAAGTATGCGGGTTTTCTTCAAACTCAAGCACAATATTCAGTTTGGTATAATTACTTACTGCATTCGCAGCTGCTTTTTTTATTTGCCTTACATGTCCAAACTCGCGAAACTGTTTTTCTATTTTACTAATTGTTCCTTGGGATATAGGCGGCAAATTTGGAAATTTCTCATGAAATAAGTGAACAACTTCCATTTGTGTCCGTGTGTTATCTCCATAACCAATCATCTGCAGAATTGTTATTTTGTGCATTTCTGTTAAATGAACCATTTTGCTGAAATGTAGTTAACGAAATTCAAACAGTTATGACACTGACAACACTATGACACTGATAACACTTTGCTAAGGCAAGGTATTTTAAAACGAAGTACAAGTACAATTAAAAATTTTCACTTAATAGTTCGGTAAACAAACTATTATGTGAAAATCTTATTTTAATTGTAAACAAAATTATTAATCTGAAAACATTTAATATTTCCGAAACAGTCAAAGATAGGTATAGGACATTGTACATGAAATATGTCTGGAATTTTCTAAAGAATCCAAAAATTTAATATTTGATAGGGTGTTGTATTTAAAATAAGAAAGTTGGTATTGACCACTTTTACATGACACACCCTGTATATAAACTTTTTATTTAAAAAAATACGCAACTAAAAATCCCAGTCGACGTGTCCGAGCGTTTTTTCGAACACCCTTCCTTTTAATTATTATCGAATTTTTATGAGTTGATCATTGTATGCAAATTCCTGGTGTATAATTTTTTCTGCAATGTTATGTCTCTCTGTAATGTTTTTCCAAGCAAGTAGTTTACATCCCCCAGTTATACATTCCATTGTTTCTTTTAATTAAAGACTACATTCTTTAATTACGTATTTTCTGTAGCTCTTTTTAGCGATTATGTGAACTACATCATCTTATACTGCTAATACAAATCATTCTGTTTCTGGGAACAATTATTACTATTATTATTTATATTTTTAGTCTCGCACGTTTCGTGATACACTGATCAATTATTCGTTCTTTACATTCTTTGGATTTTTCTTACAACATTTTATGCTTCTCATAATATCTCGTTATTCGTCAAGTGTTCTTGATGTTATTGCAGATACTTATAAGAATCTGTATAGAGCAGGGAGAGGTTATAGGACGATAATTTGCAAGATTTTTGGTTTCGTTTATTTTTGGCTTTAACGTCTTTGGTGTTATATAAGTTGTTTGTACCACTTTTTCATGGATACTCCTCAGTTTTTTATACTAAAAATTATGCAAACTATCTACAACAGGTAATTATCAGCCACTGGTTTTTATAATTGTTACAATATCTTACTTTGTTATAATTGCTTGCTTCACAGAATGAAATTTCTGAGAAGAACTTTGTATCTTTTAAGTGTATAAGAGTATACTGACAATTTTCATTTTAATGTATCTAACGAAGTTTCTAAGTTTTCTCGTTTGTATTTCATGATTATACTACCTTTATTTTGCTTTTTTTATATTGCCTCGAAACTTTTCAATTATTTTATATATGTATTTGCTTCCTTACACTTGTTTTCTAGTTGGTGTCACCACAGCGGTTTATTGTTTACATTGCATGTGTTGTTTGTCACGTGGTATATTTTTTATATCATTGAGCATGTAGTATATGCTGCTTTATATACATATAAACAAATGTCTATAAGTGTGGTTCTTTTTCTGAGTAGTTCTTTTAGATATTTATTAATTATGGTTATAACCGTTCGTGTTTAGTAACATTTATGTTCTGTATAGCAGTTATATTTTGGTTAAATGCTTCTCTTACTTCTGTTTTGTTTCTGTCATATTGCTCAACCAATTATAAGTTTCCCGACTCATCTCATTGTTTCGAATTTACTATTATTTTCATTTGCATTCCTTTTTGTAAATTCCTATTACCATTTCTTCGTGGTGTTGTTTATATTCACTTTTAGTCGTGTTAAAGTTTGTTCCAAATGTTTTTTGTTGTTGGTAATAGCACGTTCTTGATCTATTAATATTTCTTCTGATAAATGTAAATATCAATATGTCTCACTAAAACGTTTGTGTAGTTTCTATCTCCAACCTATTTTGATTGTGTCTCTTTGTGTAGAAATGTAAAAACAATGCGTAAGATTAATTTTCATTTCTTTAGTCCGTTGCACGCGTTGTCGTGGTTTATCAGCTATGGTGGTTAACGGTTGATTTACAGTCAAAACACTTTTAGCAGGCGAAAATGAAATGTTTGTTTCTTGTGTAGATACTTTTACATTTTCTAAAATATAACATTTTTCTTCGTATATTATTATTATTAAATAATTGTTAATAACAAATTATAAACGTAAAATATAAACAACAACAACAAAATATAAACGTAAATTTTGACCTTTTTAAAATACAACCTCGTTTGGTGGATATATTGCGTAATTGTTTAATATATCTATTTACTTTATGCAAACTATTCCTAAACATAAATAATATGTATGATACAGGATAAACCTACACGGCTCTGCCATAGAAAATGATTCTCGAAATGACATCATAAGTCAAAATGTTGGAAACCACTGACCTAGTGTAATCATTACATTATGTGTTCACCTTGCATATTGTTGTTTTTGAATAATCTTTTATATTTTCAAATTTAGAAAAAGAGTGACTTATAATATGCCTTATTAAAGTAATTGGTTACTTACGTATTAAAGTCGAAAATATGAAGATACAATATGTGAATGAACATACTATTGTTCTGCTAAAAGTATGTTCGTCTACATATGAAGTTGAACCATAATACGGTTTCAATTAGGAAGAAACTGAACGGTAATTTGTCTAACATGTTAAGTGTAGAGGAAAAAAAATTAAGAAAAGTAAATTCTAATTGTCATTTTAGTTTATAAAATTTATAACTTTGTTTAAAAAACGCGAGAAATATAAATTATTATAAAAAAGGAAACTTCAGCGCTAGTAAATATTAATTATTATTTTATTTTAAAAAATTTATAATTCCGTTTGAATTAGAGAATGAGAGAAACATAAATTATTACAAAAAGATCAATCCCAGCGTGAGTGTAATGCCTAAAATTTTGGATGCAAAAAATAAGTTCGTAGATATAACGTACATATGTAAAACGAACCAAAGAACCTTACAAGAAATGTTGAAATTATTTTAAAAATTTTGTTTTTATTGCGACACTCATTGAAAATTTTACTTTTAATACGGGTACTATTTTACTATTAATTTATTTGATACAGACACCAGATAAATAATTAATTAAATTAATAAGCTTCTCAAATTGAACACATTTAATTAAATAAACTAAGTGAAAATATATTTAAAGAATAAAAGAAATGCCCATTTTTTTCAATTAAGAAGAATATATTACAGAAACAAGGTATAATTGCCGCAAAACAAAGCGTTGAAGGTTCCTTTTGTCCGAACAACCTGAAATGAAATTGCTGAAGTGATTAATCGCTGTAATAGCTCTGAGGACATGTATATCCCGAGAAAGCGTTTCAATCATTGTGACAAATAATGGCAGTCTGTCAGTGTAATGCAAGCAAAATAAGCCCCTCTCTATTTTGGAACTCGTGCAAGATGTTCATGGTATTAAAGCATTTTTTGGTTATGTGATTGCGCTATTATTTACTCACAATTTTATTCGTACCGAATAGAATTCTACGTAACATGACCGATCAGGATCTGATTCTATAAAAGAAAACGAATAGTCGAAATTTCTACTTTTAAATAAAAATATTGCATTCAGGAGAGTGACAGATTTTACATCTGCAATGAGAGGAGTAACCGTGTTTTTCATCCTTTACGTACGTCTAAACGGGACGATGTAACTTCTACCTGAAACAAATTAAAATAGATTATCTCAGTACGTTTTTTTATATTAACGCTTATACGAGGAATGTCTTGAAAATTTTTAGACTTAGTCTATAGATCTGGACAAATTCAAATTCAATTCAAATTGCGTCAATTATCCCTGAAAGCCGTTTAGCAATACAAAGCCAAGGCAGTGCACAAAATACGTTCGGTGTTTAATTGTCATAAAAGGAGTTCCCTTTTTTGTTAAGTAAGAGAATTGGTAAAACTAAAGTTACCACTTAATGTGCAGGATGGCAAAAGATTCTTAATTCACAGTAAATATGTTTATTATGTTCATTAATGACTTTTGCATACACTATAGTCAGACATGTAGAAAAAATTAATATCAAAAGAAGAAACCATATAGAATAGGCATATGTTCAATGAAATGTCTAAATAAATAAATTGTAACAAAAAAAGTAATTATTCCTACCTATACGTACAGATTGATTCACACTAACCATACACATACAATCGTTTACCTGAGTACCGCTTAATAAGCAGTCAATAAAAAAAAGAAAATATAAAGTAGCACAAATAAGTAATGTTAAGCTTATCTATTGAACCCGTAATTAAGTGAATCTAATGAACAACTAATTAGCAACTGTCGAATCTACTAATTATATAAAATGATTTAATAATAATGGTCCTCTGTTGAATCTAGGTGTAAACGAGGTTTGTTCAAAAGAAAAGATGAATTTTGAATTTTTTTGAAAAGTATTTATTTATTCATCAATATCCATCAGTTTTGGGAATAGGAAAAAGTAGCAGGGAGCCAAATCTGTTGAAGAAGGTGGTTGAGCCATGAATAGGGTGTTGTTTTTGGCCAAAAAATCACGAACAAGCATTGATGTGTGAGCTGGTGCACTATCGTGATGCAGAATCCATGATTTTTTTTCACAATTCCGATCGTTTGAGCCGTATTGCTTCACGCAAACGTTGCATAACTTCCTTGTAGTATTCCTTATTAACGGTACGACTTGTTGGCAAGAACTTATGATGCACCACGCCATTGTAATCGAAGGAAATAGTGAGCAAAACCTTTATATTTAATCGAACTTGGCGTGCACTTTTTCGGCTTTCTGTAAAGCGCTCGTACCAGTTTTGGGAATAGGAAAAAGTCGCAGGGAGCCAAATCTGGTGAATAAGATGGTTGAGGGTTTGATTAGGGTGTTGTTTTTGGCCAAAAAATCGCGAACAAGCATTGATGTGAGCTGGTGCATTATCGTGATGCAGAATCCATGATTTTTTTTCCACAATTCCGTTCGTTTGAGCCGTATTGCTTCACGCAAACGTTGCACAACTTCCTTGTAGTGTTCCTTATTAACCGTACGATCTGTCGGCAAGAACTCATGATGCACCACGCCACTGTAGTTGAAGAAAATAGTGAGTAAAACCTTCACATTTGATCGAATTTGGCGTGCATTATCTCGGCCTTCTGTAAAGTGCTTGTACCACTTATAAACATTTTTTTGAGACAAAGTGGACTCGCCGAATGCCACAGTCAATATTTCAAGTGCCTTAGAGCACTTTATTCCATTTTTAACGCAAAATTTAATACATATTCTTTCATCCATTTTTGCAAAAGCCAAAAATCAAAGAACACACACAAACGTGACTAAGCTTTTCAGTTGTTAACAACAAACTACTAATCCAAATTGGCTGATAATGCCAACATATGACTAACACATGTGTACTAACATAAAAAAAATTTCGATAATCGAATGTACACAGCGCGCGAAAATTCAAAATTCACCTTTCCTTTTGAACAAACCACGTATAATGATTTTATAATTAACAACAGTTTATGAATTAGTAAGTAAATCAACGCTATTGGAAATATAGAACATTTTGTTGATGATCAGTGATTAAAATTAATTATATATAAGTCCAAAGGCGAGAATTATCAATGAGCAAAGCTAAGTAAGCTGTAATAATCATCCGCTTTTTATAAACTAGCAATTAAATCAAAGCTGTCGAATATATGCAACGATCTGATAATGACCGATTATTAAAATTAATTAGATATATGTACTAATTCAATAATTAGTCGTTGTCTAATGAACTGAATAGCTCACTTAAACCACTAATTATATATAAGCTCAATAATAATTTTCGCAGTCTAATAAACGAAAAATGTATATACTGTAAGACATAAAAAAATGTAAGCACGAACGGGACATGTTCCGTGTCTAGATCTTACTCCCTTTGTCTCAGAACGAAGTAACAGGCGCGAAACTGCTTCGTACACGTCAACATAGATAAGAAAGAGAAAAAGAGCAAATTAAACTATTTTGTAGCGCAGGGTATTAACCAGATTTTTCATCCTTTTAATAAATCGTAAATAAAGTCAAGGTAGTAGTTTGATCCAACGTAGTCGCAATACGCTCGACTTAATCTGATACAATCCAAAAACAAATAAATCCCAAGTCCATACATTAATCGATCAGCATAATATTATTCCAACAAAAAGTTGTAAGATACGTTCCTTTCTTAATTTTATGCACGCTTTTCTACCAAATCGATCTCTACTTTGAAGGTAGAAACGTAAAAAGAGTTTCAATGATATGCGAAGTTCGAAATACAATGTATAGAAGGATTCACAAAATATGAATCAAAGACAAAATGTGCATATAACAAGTACCCAAAAACGATTGCGGTTTTCTTTGGATGCAGTGGTCCAATTGCATTAAATTCCCTTGAATATCCTCAAACAATTATTGCATATTGATATATACAAAAATTACATAGTGGTCAATCAAGATCCGGCTTGTGTATAATTTTGTTATACCATGACAACGCAGCTCCGCATACAGACGAAAAATCAATAAATGTTTGACACGAATTCGGACAGTCCAGCCATCAACGATTTCCATAAGTAACCGTTGATTAAAAGTTTAGTACGCTGTGAAAGATTTCTTGACTGTATTGCATTAGTTACTGAATTAGACTGACATTTTCATGACTAGCTAAAGAAAAGCGTTTTCTGCTTAAAAAGTAATCCCACAGAATGAACAAATGTATTTTAACAAAAGGGGATTATTTTGAAAAACAATAAATAATTTTATGTTATTCTATTTTTTTGCATATACAATATATTTTAATCAAAAATCGTTTTATTTTGAAATTTATTTCATTTTTTAATTCGTCCACATCGAATAATTATGCGAGGGTGGTCCCAGAAGTACCCAACCCAACAAAAAAGCAAACATTTTGAAAAGAAATATATTTATTTTTCAGCATAATCTCCTTTCAGCTCTATACACTTTTCCCAGCGATGTTCAATAAGTTCGATACCATTTTATAATAAGAACTGTCTTGCTCCTCAAAATAGTCATTAACTGCCGACATCACTTCTTCATCGTTGGAAAGTCTTTCGCATAATACTCGCCGTTTATAGTTTTTCCTTTTTCAAGATAGTCAATGAAAATTATTTCACGCGTATCCCAAAAAACCGACGTCATGACATTGCCTGCAGATGAAACGATCTCCGCCTTCTCTGAAGCAGGTTCTCCCTTTTGAGTCCATTGATTTGATTGTTCTTTTGTCTCGAGTGTGAGGTAATGGACCCATATTTCATCCATGGTTATGACGTGGCGCAAGAATTCTGCTATGTTGCTCTGAAACTTCGCTAAACACTCAATTGAAACATTTTCATGACACTGTTTTTGCTCGAGTGCGAGCAAACGCGGCACCCAACTTGCACACGGCTTTCTCATATCTAAATTTTCGGATAATATGCGATGTACCGCACTTTTTGAAATGCCTGCTATGTCTGTTAGCTTGCGCACTGTCAGTCGACGATTCACCATTTGTGGAGTTGTCACCTCATTTGGTTGACTACTGCGGTGTTCGGCTTGGCAGCTTGGACGGCGTCGTTTAAACTCTGCTACTCAATATTTCACTATTGTAAACGAAGGAGCAGACTCACCCAGAGTAGAATTCAATTCAGCATTTATATAGGTTGGACTGAGACCTTTCAAATAAAAGTACTGTATTACGTAACGATGACCAATTTTCTCCAATTTTACAAATTCACTGAAAACGTTCACTATTGATTGCTGCCAAACAAATACTAAACAACGTGACGTGTTCAAACTTGAGACATATACTTTATAGATTATGTACTTTTGAATACAGTGATATTTTTCAAACAACTACCGCCATCTGTAGGTCAGGTCGGCTACTTATGGGGCCACCCTCGTATTACTACATGTAAAAATTACACTTATGGAAATTTAGGCCGTGTTCTGTAAATATCGAAGATAGATTCAATTTCTGGTGTTGTTCCGGACTCCGTTATTAATTGAACTATATTACATTTTAAAAGTACTTCTTTGATTCATTTTGTATTTTGTCTGATGTAGGTTGACTTACAGTATATTATTAGAGGTGTAGGCGATTGCTTTTAATAGAAACATTAATGACTCATTAATGTTTATTGCTTTATCATACTATTACTATGCGCACGTGTGCATATCTACGCCTATTGCTAAATAGTGGGGGAACAACTATTTTCGACGAGGTACTGATTAATGCCAAAGCCCATCAGCTAACCTGACCTCGCTTTGTGCTGAAATATAGGGAAGTCTATTATAAGGTGTATAGCGTGTTTAAATTTTCAATTGATTCCAGTATTAGCAATAATGTTATTTATAGAGACTCCAAAACTCTATGGTATTTAAGATATAATAAAAAAATGCTTATGAAACTCCTTGCATCTTTCCTTGACTTTTGAGGCACATGTTTGTATTGTATGTAAAGTAACTGGCGTAGTATTATCAAACATTATACAGGGTGTCTATAAAAGAACTCCGGGGTTTTAAGACAAAATATTTTAATAAAGTTACATACATGTTTTATATATGTTAGAAAGCTTACATTTTCAAGATTTTTTAACAACTTAGTGAAGTTCAATGTGAGCTCCGTTTGGCACGGCACACGTCGAAACGGTATTCTACCTCTTCCCATGTCCTGGCGAGCATGTCTGGGGAAACGGACGCCACGCAATTCTATTCGTTCCCTGAGATGGCGAACATTTCGAATTTTCTCCGCATACACAAGATTCTTGATATGCCCCCAGAAGAAAAAGTCTAACGGAGTCATATCAGGGCTCCTTGGTGGCCATGGAATAGGTCCTTCCCTTCCAATCCACCTGTTGCTGAAACGAGCGTCCAGTGACTCACGCACTCGCAAACTGAAGTGTGGCGGCGCCCCATCTTGTTGGAAGTAAACTAAACCTTTCTCCGCCTCAATTTCCAACTGAATAAACATACTCCTCTAACATGTCACAATAGACATCACCATTGATATTCCTTTTCAAAAATGAAGGGACCTATGACTCTGTCACGCATAAGTTTCACTTTGGGCGTGTACGTTCGTATCAATAAACTCATGAGGCGGCTCTGAACCCCAAATTCTGCAATTATGCCTGTTTACAGTTCCGTTCACATGAAAAGTAGCTTCATCACTAAAAACCACACTTTTTAAAAAATCATTATCTTCATCAATTTTATCCAGCAAAACAGAAAATTCGAATCTCTTAACCTTGTCTGCCGGTTTGATATGGTGTAAAAGTTGTATCTTGTAGGCAGTTAAACGAAGTCTTTTACGAATTACCTTAACTGTTGATCTTGGTAAAAGCTGCGTCTTGTTAACGATTTCTTATTTGTTATTCTGTCACATTCTCTTAGACACACGCGGCCTAACTTTTGCTTCAAAACACTTCCTGTTTCTTAACGCACATAACCACTGACGAATTGTTTTGTCTGTAGGCGTATAGCTACGTCGAAAGTTTCTTTGTACAGTAACAACAGAATTAGTTTCTATGAGCCAAATAACACATTGAGCCTTTTGTTGAGGCGTCGCCATAGCGCGGCATTGTTTATAAGAGACGACACTGACTGAAGCCGCTACATCATTTCAAGGTCAACGCTCCGCAGCGCTGCCAACTGTTGAGACATTCCCAATTGGTATGATAAAACTTTTGAATATTGTTTCAAAATTTATTGATCAAATTTTGCTATCTTTTATAGTTTAAAAAATATTAATTTTTTAAACCCACATGTTTGTATTTTTATAGATTACATTCTAATTTGTTGAAGCTTTTCTATCAATATTTTTAGTACTTGAGTTAAAATCATAGATGCTATAATACAACACTGAAATTCTAATATTTATTTAAATCTAAATGTTGTTCTTTTCTATTTAAGTAATGTTATATACTTTATAAGACCCCAGTCTAATTAGATTGATGATTTAATGCATATTCTCCTCAAAATTTGCAAGTTCACACATCAAGTAGCTATAAACCTAAAGCTAAAATTTGTTACATAAAAAGCTTAATTTCTACGTATTCATAAAACTCCTAACACATAATCTTGAATATGAAGTGAAATGCATCTCCACTTGATTAGATTTCAGCTTTCTGTCAATAATTTAATCCTCTTTATAAATATTACATAAATAGTTTAGCTCGTATCTTTCGAGTTTTCGGGGTTGCTTCATATTTTTCGGCGTACTTTTTGCCTGAAAAAGGAAAAATCACATTAAAGACAGCCAAAGCTCAGCCCACTCCTCTCCGAGCGCGCACATTCATTCGTCCCTTCTGCAACATCTATAGCTCTCTTTGGCCGTGATTTTTATCCCGCTGAGATGTTTATGGGACACTAATGTAATATGTGACAAAAAATATGAGGGAAAATTGGCATCAATTTCTTTAAAAACATTTCCACCAGACAACGTGCACCAGAGAAGGACGACGACTGTGTCGTACGGTGAAAACATGTGCCGCTCGTTTTCGGAAAAGCTTTTTTTTCCTATTTTTTTTTTCTTTCTACCCGTTTCGTCATGACTAAGATGCTTGAAGAGTCGCAATATATTTAAGGACCGTGTCGTGTACGTATACATTTCTCAAGGCAACGTTCCGTCAAATTTTATTAGCCGAATCAAATAGTTGCGTATTTATGAATATTAGGGAGCAGTTTCGTATTTTTTGCCACTTCAAGTGGTATTATATACATGGAAGGTTGAATTATTGAATTTAAAATAATTTTTCAACGAATATATACCTATTTTTTACTTGTGTTACTACTCTGGATTATTTAATTGAAAAAAAAGTGAATAAAATTGTTCAATATAGAAATATAGTTTCTTTTTTCTCTACCCTGTATTTTTAATTTTATTATTTAAAATCAGAAAATCTAATTGCGATTGTTTCATATGACAACAAATAGATATAGTAGTAATAATAATAATAATAATAATAAAGCTTCATTGCCCAACAGCATAGCCCCCTATCGGACATCTATATATAAAAGGCAATTGATTGTACAGTGTGATTTATAATATAGTAAAAATTAACAAATACAGAATCAAATAGTTTGCTTAGTTTGTTATCACGATAAGTATAAAAAGTATGCAGGAAAAGATTAAAAATCGACCAAATAAGCACAGTACTAAATGAGAAAAGTTGTACCAATAAAACATTTTAAATTCTAGTAATTCATAATGAAAGTATAGTGTCTTTCAAAAGTACTCTTATAGCACCCCCTGCGATGAGTGCTTAATGAAACATAAACACATCTATAACGTGAACTATTTCTTACTTTAATAGCAAGAGTGGTATTAAATAAATTGTATCTAAATAAGCGAACTTGATTTGCATATTTATATTAGTTCTGACAATTACATGTAATAGTTTTTCCTTGACATCATATAATTAAAATGGTATTACAGCTTAATTTCCTATATTTAAACAATACAGTCCATATAAATTTTCGTTAGTATCAAAATACAAAATGTAAGGTGAGAAAGCATGTACAATATTTTAATAAGAAAATGTGGAGATCTTGGTACTAATACAGGTAAGTTGAACAATATGAAGTAAATAACGAAAGTTGTGACTCGGTGCCGGACAATATAAGTAATGGCGCTAAAAATATTCATATAGTAGTTAAAGTTAAGCAAATAGTGTTAAATGTGTACAATAATTTGCAAAAAAGAAAATGCAGAAGTTACACAAAAGGTCATTACAGAAACAACGTTGAAAGAACTGGTGTCTATTACAACACAGCTTATAATAGTATGAACGGGGTATCACGGAAAGAAGAGTTAGAAGTGATAAAGGATCTATGAGGAAAGTACCAAGTTGGGCTGTTTATATCATTTGATAAACAATATATAGTTCGTATAAACAGGGGGAAGTTGTCACATTAAATATCTTCTAAAAGAAATTAAAGAAATTACCTATATAGCAAACTCTAGAACAACAATATGGCGAACATTAGAGCAAAATGCTTTCCTATTTAGGAAAGTAGACAAACGATATGTTATAATGGAATCAGCGAGGATACAAAAATTATGCCAAAACTATTTAATCGACATGAAAAAATTCCGAGATGAAGGGCGGTTTATTTATTACGTGGGCGAAACTTGGTATGACATTTATGATACCATAAAAAAAAGTTGGATTGATGATTTACCAATATTACCCGAAAGAAATGCCATTGACATAAGCAATACTTCATACCATTCACGGCGGGTGAAGAAGCTACCAAATTGAAACAGTACAAATTCCGAAATAGAGTCTTTACGAAAAAGTGATATATATTATGAAAACACAAAAAGTCATTATTTGCCGCCATATTACTGTATATTTATTCCCATCAAGATAATTTAAAGTGAATAGAAAGAATGTTCGCCCACTAACGATCATCCCAAATTTACCGAAGTAGCTTTAAATCGAGAAGCATTTTCAATATTGGCCCAGAAAAATAGAAAAATTGCATTAGACATACAATTGAAATAAAACATATCATTGTTCATCAGGAATTTATTATTAATTTAAATGAAATTGATAGAGACAGCACACTCACGAGGATGTAAAAAGTACATGAAAAAGTGATTTAAGTATGTATACTTTTTTATAGGTCATTTCAAATAGTTTGAGCCAGGTACTTCATTAATATTGTATTATTGTTAACATTACACATTATTATGTATAAATGCAGTTATTATAAATGGATAATTATAGAAAAAGTGTTAATTAGAATTGTATCGACGTGGACTTGACTATTATGTATTTTAAAACATAAAATAATTTACATTATTGTTTACAAAATAAGATTAAAAATAATAGGTATTTATTCATAGTTGGCTTCTATTCACATTCCTTTAAAACTTCACTTCTTATAATTGTACATTTATTATTATTATTTCATTGTAATATGCATTTTTTTTATTGTTCAAACTGAACTATCAATAATAATTTTGGGAAACTTTATTTTAATTTCGTATATCTTAGCACTTCTTTTGGAGGGAGAAGCAGGTACCATCACATAAAAAATCTCAATCAAAGAAAATAATTTAAACACATTTAAAATTGAGTAATAAGCATTTAAAATTACATTCTCCACTTCAATACAAACATTGCTTAACAAGGATGAGCTCGTTCTTACATTAGTCATTTTGTAAAAAAATGTAGTTATATAGAGAAGTTATCAGATTGTACTAATGGTAGTAAACACTATAAGTCCATGTATTGGCTTTAAACAAACAATGATTTATGAATAAAACTTTTAGATACTCCTGCACTTGTCTCCCATACAGATTAATCATCCGCCTCAAAGAACCTTCAGATCATTACTTCAATAAGAGTCATGTCTAAATCCACACACGTCACCTTTACAATGCGTAAAGAAGTTTGAATACTAGATTAATAATTACAAACTTCCATAAGCTAACGAGGCTACATATTTATACATACTCTTGAATACAAGGCTTGTCTGACAAAGACACATATTTACAAAACGCAAACAATTAGGTCCCGAACTCAGTCAAATGTATAGAATCATTGGTCGAAAAATTACAGCTACTCTTTGACGGTAAACTACTGCTCCAAAAATCTTTTTTAAATCAGTCTGTACTTGTGGTATTCAACTATAGAATACGGCTAGCAACTCCAATGTCGCCATCTTTTAAAGTATCGAAGCGAGGTTCTTGATAACATCGTCGATGGTCTCTACTATGTGTTCAACGAAGTCATTCCGCGTAACTCTCTATTAATGACGTATTCACCCAGTTTAATGGTAAATATCGTACACCTGAATACATTAGCAAAAAGATGTATTTGTATTGTATGAGGAAGTACGACGGTTGAAAAAGTTTATAACGTGCGACTAAGTGAACAAATTCTTTTAAATTATTATATATTTATTTATATTAGAAAGAAGAAACCTTAAGTTAACAATCAAATAGGTTGGTTTATTGGAGTCACCTATACAGTTTATTCATTGCCAAAACACAATTATTGCTTCTGGACAGTTTACTAAATGAAGTAACTTTAAAAAAAATATAACATATTTCTTTTTCAGTATAATAATTATTTTATCACAATTTTGAATGGGAAACAGATATCAAGTGATCGGAAAATTACATACACAAGTTCTGTTTACGAAAATAAAGCAAATAATGAAAGCTAAAACAACATTAATAGATACAATAGAAAAGAAATAGCTGCCTTAGTATAGATAAGAAAAAAATAGCAGAATTGGAAGTAGTTTCCTAAGAGAAGTAGGAAGAGAGGAAGGTTAAAAAATTTTGGGAGAAAATAATAAAAAGAACTATGGAAAGAAAGAAATAGAAACTAATCGGAAGTTACTTTCAAAATGGATTATTATCTACTCACTTACTAAATAGGAAGTTTGAATACGTATCTCAAAAGGTAATGGTATAGTTAAAACCTATAATCTTACAACAGTGTGTGTAATAGATGCATTGTCATGCGATTGTCTTTTATTAATTTTCACTTTCTCGTACAAACATCCCACAATCTGTAACAATACATAGCACCTTCATTTATAATTGTCTTTTTGTCACTTTAAATCCTCTATCGAGATTTTAATTACAATCCCAAAAATTGCATGACATAATTTTCTTAGTAGAGGAAGACAGGGTCGACTAAATCGCTGGTACTGTATAATTTCTTCTGTAATAGCGGATCATAATAAAAAACTCCTTGTTGCCTTTGTATATACAACTGAAAGGTTCAGCATTCAATGAGCCCTAATTATTCATGCCTAGATAATTATAAAAAAAACTATGAATGTTTATATTCATTTACACATTACTACAAATTCCCTTATATATAAGCATGGATTACTAAGGCCCATAATTTCGGATATGATTGCTTCAAATTATCAGCAAAAGCATAATTCATCTATGAGAGACTTTTTGTTCAATATTTTCGTCTATTCTATTATGACAGAATGAGGAGTCTATATAATGCCAAAAAATATTTAAACTTATGCATAGTTTAACTTTTTTTTGCGAAAAACATTATCGCTGACCTATACTCTACTTTAGGTACGTGTGACATTGCATTCATTCAAATGGTACTCACATACATATACATGCAAGTAAAGTCAGACAGATTATTTTTCTCATTCCACATTAACAAATTACGCAATTTTGTTGAAGGATTTATCCCTATTTATAAATACATAACCGAGATCGGCCGTGGATTACTGAAAAAACACTTAACTCTAAGTGTCAACGCTTCAAATGATCAAGAGGCTTCAGTTCTTGAGTTAATTTGATCTTGCAGGGGTGCAAGCCAAGATCTTTACGCAAAATTCGCCGCAATGTTGTTTGAGAGACTTCCAATTCCTAGACTTTTGTTTTCCGAGCTTTAATTGGAAATCCTATACCATTTTTAAAATTGTATTTTTAAAAGCATGAACTTTAGCGAAATAGCTACAGATGATGATTGCTAAATCATTCTAGGCAATGGAAACTTTCGTTAAATAACCTTTTAAGGAGATCGTCCTCTTCTTTTGGTACTCTCATTAAGGTAGCTGCGAAAGAGACTGTTCTTTTCAAAGTCATTTTCTTTATAATTGGTTGGGCAAATGTGTTTTCACAATTTTTAATTTGGTATTTTGATTCTGAAATTTCAAGTATTGATTTTTCCACTAGCACATTAGCTTAGTTGTTAGATTTGAAACTTCTGTAAGCAAACCATCACCATATAACTTACTCTAACAAAAAATAATAATTACGAAATACAATTTCAACACAAAGCAGGCTTTACTGTAGTATAACGAAAATGTACTCTAATCATTCAAATATTAATGGAAAGTTCAACTCTACTATTAAAGCAATTTTCGACGGTATGTCAATGTGTATATACATATATGGCAGGTATAAATATGAAAAGCACCATTAATCTGCGTTCACTCCTTTCTACTGCTCAAATTTCCAATAAAATGATGCATAATATGTATACACACACACACATAATTAGTACCTTTGGCCAATTTGGGTATATGTCGATGCTTCGTTGGAAATGTTTTGTTTGAAGTGAACTACGTTTGATTTTCTTGATGTTTGATTACCTCATATTTTGCATCGAATTTCTTCTACGTAAAAGCGTTAGATAGCTGTAACATCACAATAAATAAAAACAATAAACAATTAATTCATGGAAAATTTCAAAAGGCCGGTACAAGTTCAAAGCTAAATAAATAAATATAAAATAACTACACCAAACAAAATAGAAACACGCTTTGAAGTTATTATTATTATTATTATTATTAAATTAGACCAGAAATTCAATAAAAGAATAGTATAATAAAGAAGATTATATAAAGAACAATTTAAAAAAATAAATATCTAATAATGATTCAATACGACTCAATATTGTGGTAAATTAGGAAAAATATATAAAAAAGAAATGTCAAAATTGAGAAACAATTGCTGATTGATGGTGAAAGGGACTGTGATAACTAGAGCGGCGACGAAAGTGGCAATACCATAGGCGGTACGGTAGAACGGGCAATTGGTGCGCAGTGAATGAGATCATTCACATCAAATACAATACGGTTCACGGTTGGTGTTTAAGTGTAAATTATAAACTGCGGCGAAAGTGTCCGTAGCAGTGCCGTGTCTAGACTTATTCTTACACAATTAGTGCTTACCTAGTAATATGTAATTTCATAACCCTGGTAATGTGTTGTGGAAGTAACTGTACATCTGCATCATTGCATACGTCTCTACGGTTGCTTCTGTAAATGACGTCCTTCGCGACGAGAAAATGTTTTTGTATAGAGAAAAAGATCGTTCGGCGTCTATTGATGTAATTTTGGCAGAAAGAAGCTGTTGTTCAAAATCATTCCAGGGCTCACTATTTGCACATTTCTCATAAATAGTTCGTAAAACATGCACGTCCGGATTTTTTTTTAAAACAGTTAATAATTTTTGATGAGCTCGTACACCAGCAGCGTCAGTTAAACTATGCAAATGAGCGGTCACATTTTGCACTATGCATAGTGATGCGTCTAAGGGCAGCGAATCGGTTTCGTTTTGAAGTTTACATCTACTAATGGATGGTAATTGTTATATCTTGTATGCAGATCTTCCAGAATTTGGGGATTTTCAAATTGATGTTGACTGTCTCTGATTGCTTGGGATTCGGTTGGCCTAAATTTTGATAAAACGGATTTAACTTCATGAAAATTCTTATGGTAATAAAAAGCTGCATTTAGCCACGTGCCCCATCGTGTAAGAATGGGTTCCGGTGGTTCCGAAATATCTGGACAAGTTTTATGAAATTCTTTAAGTCGTTTAGGGGATTTAAGAAACACTTGTTTGGTGGATCCAATCAAATGATCAACGTTTTTATAACTACTTCTAACATTTTCAGCAACTAAATGAAGAGCATGGAGTACACAAGTTATGTGTATTAATTTAGGAAAAGTTACTTTTAGTAAACGTCCGAGTAGTAACATAGTAGCAGCACCATCTGTTACAAGCATGCAGACTTGAGTACTATGAATGTGAAATTTCTTTAAGGTGTTCATTATTATTTGCCGAATATTTGCCGCAGTACATGCTTGTATACGTTTACAGGATAACAAATAGGGCTGTGAAAATGTATTGGCTGATAAAATACGTACGATTACGTTTATTATACTATTTTTTTTTTAAATCAGTAGTCTCATCTACAGTAATCCACACATTTTTATTATGCAATTCTCTTCTTGCTATATTTTCAAGCCTCTCTCTTAAACGCGGCAAATGTTTCTGTAAAGTTCTTCTTGCAGGTAATTTATAATTTGGCAGATATTTATTCCAGAACACTTGAAAAGGGCGTTTGCTGATTAAACGAAGCGGCAAATTACATGCAGTCAACATAAATAAAAAATCATAAAGGAATGTTGCATAAGGTATTTCATTTCTTTTGTTCAGTTTATGTATTGCACTGTTCACATGTTTTTTACAATTGTCTTTCTTCCGTATTATAAGTCGCAAATTACAAACCAAACACAATACTGCACATCCATCATACTTTAAATCGGGAAATTCTGCTATGTATTTTCTAACCGACGTAGCAAACGGCACAGACTTTCGCGACATGTTTGTGTGAAGTTATTATAAACACTAACCGTGAACCGTATTGTATTTGATGTGAATGATCTCATTCACTGCGCACCAATTGCCCGTTCTACCGTACCGCCTATGGTATTGCCACTTTCGTCGCCGCTCTAGTGATAACATAAGAACTATACTTTTAAGCGATCGATTATGAACTTTTTATTTTCCAGATCGTTACACAGAAAACGTAAATAGCCATTAAAACTTTTAAAAAAATATGGTCCCAATAGTCTATTAGATGCTCCATTGTTCGTAAATTTTGTTTCGTCAGGATAAAGAATTATGTATAAAAATATAGATTACTATTTGTTTCTCTCAAAAACCATCGACCACATAACATTCCTCATTCTTGATCTTAGGCATAAAATGCATTGCTAACGACGCACTGTAGGGATTTCGCGGAAAAAAAATCATATATTCAATATACTATTAATGCAATATGCAAAGGTATTTTTAAATTTCGAAACAACTGTTACAATCAAATCAAAAATAATTACTTTGATCTGACTACTAGTTTTTTCTTTGAACCGTTTCAAACTCATTATTTGTATGCTTTATTGAACTGATTGAAATTTAATTTTATTTTTGTTTTATTAAAATAGGATATTTCAATAAGCTAAAATTGAAAAAATAAACACTGCAGAGACTTTTATTTTCTGTTAATAATATTTTTATGAACATAGAATAAAAAACCTCTAATTTTAGCTACATTTTCCCACAGTTGGAAACCACTACCAACACATTGTCTAATACCAGCTTTTACATTTTAAATCAATTTCAAGTGCTCCTAGATACTCCTTTTTAATTAGTTGCATTTATAACGGAACGCTATTGAGATATGAATTTTTGAGTTGCTTAGATTGACGCAACATTTTGAAGGTAGTTATTGTAAACGTTTACTTTACAGTTATCTTACGATTAAATACTTACTAGAGATTTTAATAAACTACGGATTGTGATAATTATACCGATTTATTTATATACACGATAATGGAAAGTTTCTATTTCATACGCGGTTTTATGCTCGAAACTTCTGGAATGTGGCAAAGACAGAATAAAATTAAAACGATTTTTGGAACAATCATACATATGTTGTCTTAAGCGAAGATAGAATATGTGAAATTTTAGATACAATATACAAACGTTTTACTCTCAATTTAAACGAAGGTGGCAGGATTCTAAGCGTATAAATTCGCGATTTGAAAAAAGGAACGTGCTAACATCAAACCCAATGATAACACATTTGGCTCCTTAAGTAAAAAAGTTAAGGCTCTTTTAGAATAATAATATTACGGTTATTATATATTCGTACAACTTAAGTTTGTCCTTAACATATCTATAACATATGAGGGGCTTAAAAGCAAAGGGGTACAAGTGCATAAAAGAAAATGCTGGGTAATTAGCTTCAAAGTTTTTTGTTCTCACGCATTTTCATACATAATATTTTTGGTTTCTAATACATACCGCTTCTTGAGGTCATCGTACAAGTCTGAATTTTTGTAAAGTAATAGATATTGATATTAAGTATTGATTTCTGCATATAACTTTTTTAGTTTTGATACATATACCCCTTTGCTTTTCACCCCCCAATATATATGTTTTTTTAATCTGAATTATTTTATGTTCTACTATATAAATAAAATTACAACATTCATTACAACAGTCAATTACTATATTTAAAAAAAACTTTTTTTCCTCACCTCCATACAAAAATCCCCAGTGTGCGCCGTATTTAAGGGGCTCTATTAATTATGTTTTGAAATTACACCAGTATTTTCTCTGGAAATAGTACATTCGCTGGCAAATTCACTAGTAAAAGTTGTGGATTTACAGTTTATATAAGCTGAAACCTTTTTTTCATTTTCCGGTTTGAATTTCTTTTTCAATTGATATTGTTTTATAAATGCTTCTTTTTCAAGTTATTTTCTAATTTGGAAAATAGTATTTAATCTGCTTACCTCCATTCCATACTGTCTTGATAATACATTTCGATAGCGTCAGTACTATTTATTGTAATGGTACTCGTAATTTTATGAAAAGAATATTTTTATTTTTTGTATATATTTTTCTTTTAATTTCGTTTAAATAAAGACGCTGCTTAATTTATATTTTCCAAATGTAAATATAGATACCAATGCTCAGTACGGAAACTGAATTAATATATACATTGTGGCATTTATAATTTTGTTTAAATATATTTACATATTTTTCCTTAATGTATTATTAAATTTCCAGAAAGGATTTATGGTATAAAGAATATAAATGCATTGTTATGTAGGAATGTATTTATATTCGTTTTCTTTCTACTATAGGATCTTTCCATGTTTATATTGTAGTCTGCTTAATTTCAAAATTGTAATTGCGTTTTCTTTATGGTGTTATACTTAAATAAACCTTTAAATATAATTTTTTAAATTTATTTTTTTATTTTTTGTATATATTTTTATTTTAATATCATTTTGTTTGTATTGCCCAAATATAAATTTAGATACTAATGTTCAGAAGGGAAGTCATAATTAATATACGTGGTTTGTTCAAAAGGAAAGGTGAATTTTGAATTTTCGCGCGCTGTGTACATTCGATTATCGAAATTTTTTTTTGTTATGTTAGTACACATGTGTTAGTCATATGTTGGCATTATCAGCCAATTTGGATTAGTAGTTTGTTGTTGACAACTGAAAAGCTTAGTCACGTTTGTGCATGTTCTTCGATTTTTGACTTTTGAAAAAAATGAATCAAAGGATATGTATTAAATTTTGCGTTCAAAATGGAATAAAGTGCTCCAAGGCACTTGAATATTGACTATGTCATTCGACGAGTCCACTTTGTCTCAAAAAAGTATTTATAAGTGGTACGAGCGCTTTACAGAAAGCCGACAAACTGCACGCCAAGTTCGATCAAATGTGAAGGTTTTGCTCACTATTTTCTTTGATTACAATGGCATGGTGCATCATGAGTTCTTTCGAACAGGTCGTACGGTTAATAAGGAATATTACAAGGAAGTTATGCAACGTTTGCGTGAAGCAATACGGCTCAAACGATCGTAATTGTGGAAAAAAATCATGGATTCTGCATCACGATAATGCACCAGCCCACACATCAATGCTTGTTCGTGACTTTTTGGCCAAAAACAACACCCTAATCATGCCTCAATCACCTTATTCACCAGATTTGGCTCCCTGCGACTTTTTCCTATTCCCAAAACTGAAGAGACCAATGGGAAAGCGTTTTGCCACAATTGATGAGAGAAAGTCAGAATCGAAGAACGAGCTGATGGCCATACCGAAAAGCGCATTTCAGAAGTGCTTCGAAGATTGGAAGAAGCGCTGGCATAAGTGCATTATATCTGAGAGGGATTACTTTGAAGGGGACAAAATGGATATTGATGAACAAATAAATACTTTTCAAAAAAATTCAAAATTCACCTTTCATTTTCAACAAACCACGTAAATGCATTGTAATATTTATGTAATACTGTTTATTTATATACTTTTTCCTTAATGTGCCAGGCTATGCAATAAGTTCTATAAGAGATGGTACTATTGGGTTAGTCGTTTTATTTACTAAAAATTGCACTACTTTTATATGAACACATGTAAAGTTTTCTCATTTTATATTTTTTCGCTCGTATTACAGGTGTTTAAAGTTGACGTGTCATAGTATTTTTCAAAATGGAAAAAATTAAAAAATTAAAATTATTATTTTTGGAAGGTATAGCACCAAAACAAATTCATTAACGACTGCTAAAAGTGTATAAGGACTTTTTACCTTCAATTAGAACAGTAGAAAGATAGGTGGTCGTACAGGTCTTGAAGACGATCCACATGAAGAACATCCAAAAAGTGCATCAACACCAGAAATCGTAACAAAAATATAGGATATGCTTTGGAAGGTCGTCAATTAACCGAGAAGGATTTAGTAAAAGTCCTAGGCATCTCATTAGGCAGGGTAAACAATATTATGACTAAAGTTTCGGATTTCAGAAAGTTGTGTGCTAAATCGGTGCCGCATTCGTTAACAATGGAACAAAAACACATTCCAATGCGACTTTCTCAACAACAGAAAAACTAAAAACGACTTCGTGCATCGTTTCATCACTACGGATGAAACTTGGATCTACCACAATGATCCTCAATTGAAACAAGAGGCTTTGGAGTGGTGTGAACTCGGTACTTCGGTTTTGAAGCAAGTTGGGGTCCAGAAATCGACAAAGAAGGTGTTAATATCAGTTTTTCGGGATGCAAGAGGAGTTTTGTTCGTGGTTTACCTCCAAATTAGTAAAACAATAAATTCAGATTATTATTGTAACCTTTGGACCACCTGGATGTAAACATTTCTGAGAAAGGACCTGGTTTACAGAGGAAAGAAATTATTTTTCATCAAGACAATGCACCATCTCGCAAGGCTCAGAAAACAATCGCAAAAATTAATGAATTAAAATACGTACTGTTGCAATATCTACTCTATTCGCCAGATTTAGCTCCCTCTGCTGTTCTCATATCTTAAAAAATTCATGCGTGGAAAACGGTTTTCATCGAATTAAGAGGTAGTAGCGGTCGTAGAATTGTATTTCGACAATCTACCAGATTCTCACTTCAGGGACGGAATCCATACATTAGAAGATCGCTGAATCAAGTTTATTGAATTTCAGAGAGGTTATATTGAATAATGAAATGTATCTTAAGTCAAAAAATCGTGTTTTTCTTATTGAATGACAAAACTTATTGAAGAACCTGGTATTATTAAATTCCCACAAAGCCTTTTAAAATAAGGAATATAAATGCATTGTCGTGTAATATAAAGGGTTTTCCAATAGGGACTTGACAACTTTTAATTCAATTTGTGAACGCACCCTTTCACTAATCATCGAACATCGCCCAGACCACTTTATGGCAAATTTTGCGTAAGGATCTTGGTTTACACCCATACAAGATCAAGCTGATTCAAGAATTGCAGCCGATGGACCATTTGAAACGACGTACGTTCTCCGATTGGGCTATATGTATATAATGTTTGTCTATATATATTTTTATATATAGACAAACATTCATTTATATATATATATATATATATATATATATATATATATATATAAATGAATGTTTGTCTGTATGTCCTTTATAGAAACTTGGTACGACCAATTTTTGACAGATAGCGCCACTGCCATTCCAATGAATTTCATATAGTGACAGTTCACGCTGATTTGAATTGAAACGAAAACAGCGAACGAATGATGACGTTTCGAGTTGTGCGTGACATAAGAATTTATGTAAATTGTGAAATTCATGTCCGGCTCACATTGAACAGACAATATTGTGCGTATTTTTATAATTGGGAGCGTTTTTTGAATAGTTTTGTGCATTTCATTGTGAGTTAAATTAATTTTATTAATTAATTATTAATTAGCCATCTGTCGAATATTGTTCGTACCAACTCAGAAACCTCCGTGGGCTCATACACAACAACTTTGCTAAAGATCATCACATGATCAAATGCATAGTTTACGATTCTATAAAGGACATACAGACAAACATTCATTTTTTATATATAGATGTAAGACGCTAATTTTAAATTTTCTGGTTATATCAAAAAGTTGACAACAAATGAAGCTCTGAAGATGCTATCAAATGCTCCAAGAATATCTCAATAACTTTGATAATATAACTGAGCCTGAATCTTCAATATTAAGTGGTCCATATACGGAGACTGAAAATGGGCACCTGTATACATAATGATATTACATCTCAGAATAAATCAAGGAGTCGTCTCCTGAAATTTTTTGTATTTACTAAAAAACGGATTGCATTTCATTTATAATACGCATAAACCCGAAACCGTTATAATTATTCTTTATAATTTTTAATGAAGCAAAATCAACATTTTTCACGATTACATACATATACATATATATAATTACATCACACGAAATACAATTTTTACATGAAAAATTTATTAAGTATAGTTCTGCACTTTAAAGTTAATACCAGCATAAATATCTGTATATATGTATAACGTCAGTATAACACAACAATGATCCCGCAGTCCACATTCACGTAATAAATTCCGGTGGCCTTTTCGCATGCACTTTTAAATTACGTATAAATATAAATAACAATTAACTTAATGCAATTTAAATGTAACGGGTACGCTCCCATCAACTAGCAACCACAAATATAATTTAAATTAAATCCAACCTTTACGAGCCTTATTTATATTTTAGCGGATGTATTGGCGTGTTCGCCGTAATAATAGTAATAAATATACCGTCGCGTGTTGAGGCAAATGAGAATGAATTCTTAAATTTTATTTCCAGCGAGAAAACATTTAATACCAACAGAGAAAAAAGGTGGATATGAAATATTTTATAGTCTGTCATGGTTTCTTATAGTTTCCCTCTAATCTTAGATATACATAGATTTTCCTAATTGTTTCTAATATTGTAATTTTTTACGGAATCTAATAAAACAAAAGCATGTGATTTTTAATACATATTTAAGAAAACAAGATCCTAATAAAGCACGATCTGATAATTACACAGCCACATTTAAAAAAGCATTTTTGGGTATTTTTGAGACTATACGAGGCGGGTATCGCATTTTGCGAAATCACTATGGGGATACAAAGAAATATTGCTACAGTTATTCATTGGAGAGAGGCAGGTCTCAAGAACGTAGACAACATCATGGAAGAAGATTTGGATGACCTAGAAGTACCTCCGAACGGGGGATAAGAAGAGACTAAGATTGCTTGCTCTTACAGACCGGTATAGTACCTCAAAATCCCTGGAAAATGCTTATTGACATAAAATAATAATGATACCTTTCACATATCGTCGTATTTGTTCGTTTAGGTTGACTTTCTATAGTTAGGTTGACTTTCTAATCTAAGGACAATATATGTATATTAATATGGCCGATTGGGGTGATGAGTGGAACGACATCATTTTTTCAGACGATTCTCGTTTTGCATGATGATCACAGATGAATCAATCATCAATAAGATGATAAATAGTTTTCGAATTTTTCCGTAGAATGTGAGACCACACTTACTAGAGGATTAATGATTTTTGGATAGAATGAGCATAAGAATTAGGGCTCCTCCTCAGAAGCCATTAAACACTGAAAGGTATATTTATATTAAAATCGAAAAGCATTCACTTCACTTATATAAAGACTAAATACTGTCACGTTTCAGCACGACAATGTCTACTACAATTTCTGCAAAAGACCATCGTTAATATTCTCAATTGGCTTGCATGCATGCCTATCGTCCATAGAACATGTTTAGTATGATAGGTCAAAGGGTTGTTATGCTTCCTAACTCTCCAATGAACTTAAACAACTACAAGTTGCTGGAAATAAGCTTCCACAAATCCAGAGAATGTGTTATCAGAAGCATGCCCGAACGAATAGCAAAATATATTCGTTTACGTACAGCGGCAACTTATTAATAAATTTTCTCTATAAAAGGTACGAATTCTTCAATGAAAGTTTATTTATTCATTATTCTCAAAACAGTATAAAATATATATTTTTACTAGGTGATTCGTTTTTTATCACAGTGTATGGCCCATACTAACTTTTTAAGCTCTTAAATTATTAATTTAATATTAATTAATACATTTAACATTCAGAATGTAATAATTCGCTCTTAAAAATACGTGTACTAACTGAATATAACACTTTAAACAATAATTAAAGAAACTTTTGAATACGTACAAGTAAACGTTTATTAAAGTTCAAGAATAATTTATTTAAGAACTAGTTAAACGCTTCTTAGTTAATAAAACAAGAAGTAAATGGCATAGAAATCGATATTGAGTTGTTTGAAATTCTGAGCTACGGACAAAAATGTTTTAAAGTGGATATTCACGCTTCGATTAGTGAGTGTTTTGAAAACTCATTTAATTATTTATGAACAACTTTGATTAGCGCTGGCGGAACGAAACATACAAGCGTCCTCTTAAAAAGAAAAGGAAGGTTTACCTTATAACGACACGTTAAAATTGTATGAAATTACTGCTATGATTTTAGTTGACTAATAAAAGCATTATTAATTTATGCGTTTTTTTTATCATGAATTTTAAGAAATCTACACTGCCTGTAGTTGTCTGTGACGGAATTAATTTAATACACATGTATTAAATATTTTTAATTAAAAAAAAACTTCGAACTTATTTAATTATGTGCACAGAATCCTTATGCGGTAAAGAGTTTAGAAGCAAAAATATTTAATTTATAATCGGTAACTGAATTTTTTTCGGAATATAGTTTCTTTCTTAATATCATGCATTATACGAGTGACGTCTTAAAAGTTCTAGGCTCTAGTTCAATTGTGTAAATTTTATAGATCATGTTTTAGGTCTATGATGAATCTTAACATGCTTACATAGCTATCCCGTGCAATATTGTTTATTTAAGCTACTTTACTAATACAGTCATATTCCTGAATCATTAATTTTGTAACTAGAGAGGACGCGATAAATCACAAAAAATTTATTGTAAACATTTTTGAAGTGTTAGGCTTCACTTCAAAAATGTTTACAATAAATCATAGTTTCATATAGTCTTTGTAATTATGTATAGAAGAATTTAGGGCAAAATTTTACAGTAATACACAATACACATAATGATAATTTTTTATTTCAGTTAATATAATATTTTCGAAGAAATTATTTGGTAACTTTCTAAAGAGCAAAAGTATTCCATCATATAGTACTTTGGGTTTTTAAAAATTGTGTACTAAATTAATAGCGAAATTAAGGTACTGAATTACTTAACAATATTGATACCAAAGACAAAATCTGAGTACCATACTCAAACGTCGAGACAAAAACGCAATCTATGCAATTACAACTTAAACAATTATCACATTTTTATCCTGAAAAATGATGACCACCAAATTCTTTGTAAGTTTAAAGGTTCTTTTTCGAACATTTTGAGTTTGATGAATGATTTGATTATTATGGTTATTATTCATCGATCGTCAAACTCAAAAAGTTAAAAAAAGAATCTTTAAACTTACAAAGAATATGGTGGCCACCATTTTTCATGATAAAGATGCTGTAATTGTAACTTCCAATAAGTATTGAAAAAAAATTCTGAAAAATCGATCGCGACTATGTGGAAAAGTGATAAATGTACATATATGGTTTTCCTATTTATGTATTTACTTTTCTTATTTAATTATGTTCTTACTTGCAATCAAACCTCGTTTAAGAAACAGTTTTGAAGTCTTTATTTCTGTGCAACATTATATGTAATTTCTTATATGCCATTTTTCATAAATTTACTAATTAACTTTGAGAATTAGAAAGCGATATGCTGTCTATACCCTATAATATGAATGACAATGTAATGCAATTATTTTTTGTGAGTTTTCCAGGCATGTTAATACGTTTGTTTGTTCACAGGCGCGGAAGACGACCGTACCGTACATCGTTTCGCTGGTAACGATAGTCACACGGACTACTTCCGCTTGGTGATGAGGGACGGAGACTCACTAGTTGTGGGTGGCAGGTGAGTAACGAACCCTGTATAGTGACTATAGCAACGACGAAGAACGATGTCCCGTACCAGTGACGGCAGGTGCCGACGATAGTGGGCGGTTACATCCCTTCTCCCCCCATCTTCAGAGTTCATACCACTCGCGCCGGATCGCCATTCCCTCCCATCCCTCCGGATATTGTTTCGTGATGGTCTCGTGCCACTTTGATGTTTGTTCTTAATGACTTTGACCGCAACCGACTGGAATTTATCGAAAACCTTTTCTCTGTCGCTGTTGCGCTTTATTACTTTATAGGAACCTTCGGGTCGAAAATGCCAAGAAATGAAAAAGATGCGTTGTAATGTGTGAACGCGAACGTGTCGATCGAAATTGCAAACTTTTATAATACTTCAATGCTAAATTATTTAATCCTTTTACATATTACTGTGTACAATATAATAAATTAATATTGATACTAATTGGCCCTAATAAAAATATTTAATAAATAATAAAATAGATACATAGGATTTGAACTACTCTATTAAACTATTATTATTACTGAAAAGGGTTCAATTTTTTTCTTCAATAAAATGCAAAATGATTGAATTATTTGTTATTTATAAGTTGGGGATATCATTTAAATGCTGTTATTCTATAAGGCATCGATATCAACTGAATAATTAATGAAAGTTTAAATTTTCTACGATTTTTGAACCTTTTTTTTATTGACGTTCGATAATGTTAATGCAGTGCTTTCAGACTTCTATAAAATATTGTGTCAAACTTTAGATAATTCAGTTCTACAATACTCTATCCGCAAATCTTCTTCTCAGAACTGAAAGTGTTTAAAAGGATTCGCAATTTTTATAAAAAACGGAATTGCTTCTGCTTATAGTTCTTGTATATCAAATGTGAAAACTTCCATTGTAAAGAGTCTAGGAGAAGTTTTTAGTTTCGCAAGTTCCAGAAAATTGGTACCAGATTTCCTGAACAAATACATAGCAATGGCACTATTTGTACATTGGAATCACCGCAAGATATTTCTAGTGTGCTCGCACAACCTTTTCTTAACATTTCTTTCATAATAATAGCGCACTTCTGATGTGACTTCTAATCATCCTTTTCTATCCCTAACCTATGTCACTGAAGAATAACTTATTGAAATTATGACCACCTGCTTAAAAGTCTTCCACTAGTTATATTTCTTCTACTACTCAAGAGCAAATCTATAAAGATCAAGTAAATATGTGTAGTCAACAATATCATATATACGGAATACATTCTGCAAATTGTAAATGAAAAGAACATGAGAAATCTTTTTCGAACCCTTTATATTAAAGTGTTGGTATGTATAATGGACGTACCGCACCACAAAAACATACGTAGTTTAGAGTTATAAAATGTTTTATAAGATCTTATACTGAATGCTAAAGAACGTGAAGCATAATTCAATATGTATATGTATGTGGATGTGGATGTTCTGTGAAGAAAGGTCGAGAGTTATACACAGTCTGTTGCAGAGAAAACCGAACTTTTTTAAAATAAAAACAAAAGCTTACTCTTTTTGTAAAATTCATTTATTTTATTCAAAGTAATCGCCTTCGGCTTCAATAGAACGTTTTGCACGGTTAATTAACATATCGAACGAATTTTTAGTTCATATTTAGAGATGTCATTCAAGATCGCTATCGACGCCTTTTTAATGGCTTCGACGGCGCCATATCGCTGCATTTTCATTGGTACATGTAGTTTGTAGAGTAGATAAAACTCACAGGCGGCCAAATCCGGTGAGTGGTTAATGGCTAAAATGCTATTTATAGTTAAAAAATCAATGATAAGCGTCGAACGATGAGATGGTGCATTATCATGTAACAAACGAGAGCTACCATTTTCACGATATTGGCGTACAGGACGAATATACGCCAAAAGAGTACAAACTATTTGTGCACTATGCCTTTAGAATCATTAAAACAAATCAATCTTCACTTTTGAATCCTCCACACGACTTTTTTCGGTCTTTCTTCGTTTGGATGCTTCCATTTAGAACTTTGACGCTTGGTCTCTGGAACACCACGCTTTGTCGCCAGTTACAATAGAATACCTGAAGTTTTCGTCCTTTTTTAAGGTCTTCAATCAAGTCTGTACAATGTTGAATTCAGGAAGCTTGTGTGTTACAAACCTTGCACAAATCTTTCTCATTCCCAAATACTTTGTCAAAATGTGACTAATTGAATCTTTGGAAATTCCCATGTATTATAATTAGGATTTCGGTTCATTTCTTATAAATTCACGCACGAATTCGATGTTACTTTCCGTAACAATAGATTTTTTTGCACCAGGATATTGGTTGTCATTTATGTCCATACGATCTTCTTTAAATCGTTTGTATCACTCATACACACTCGTAGGTGATAAACACGCATCACCATACACTTGTTTCATCAAATTAAACGTTTCAGTAAACGATTTACCGAGTTTAAAACAGAACTTGATATTTTCTCTTTGTTCAAAATTCATTTTTCGACCAATGCTAAATACACACAGTTACTTGCGCAATTTCTCTGATTCTAATAATGCAAATGTCAGGATATTTTGGCATAACTATCTGTAATAATACGATTTTTGCCTTTTATGGTTTTTCTATTTCCTGGGAAACGAGTGCATCCGCTCGACGTGGTGGGTTTTCTTAAACTAATTTCGCTACTCTGTCCACAATATGGTGGGAAACATATTCTCTGCTTACTATTTTCGTATGAAAAAGCTTCCAATTTTCAATAAAGTCTCTATTGCTATTTTTTTAAATGTTTTTACGTTCTCCCATTTTTCAAAATTTAATAGGGTACGCACAACACAATATTATTAAAATGTCATAAAACATAAAATAATTAAATATTTAAGTAATAGCTAGAACTGTTAAGACATTCACTTAACACTTGCAGCGATGAACAGAAAGTGATGAAAACTAGGCAAAAGTACCCTTTTATAATACCTGTAAAATCCTCCTATTGTTAATAAGGAAAACCTGGTTGTTGTTAGGACAAAAAGAGGTTTAAACCCGATGCCGAAGGTTATCGCCAACACAATACAGAAAATATTAAAGTAACTAATTAGATATATTCTTTACTTAATATACAAGTTTTATTATATATATATATATATATATATATATATATATATATATATATTGTAATGATTATGCATATTACATTAAAATTAAAAAAATACTTAATGATGAATTTAGTTAAAAAACACAGTGTGCGTTTTGACTTTCGACGGTACAGATCGTGTACAGAATTTGTTTCCAGTTTCCAATTATGTGCTGATGGCAACTTAGTTGTCCAAATACGTAAACAGAATACGAAAATTAATGTGGAAAATAGCTTAATTAGTTCGGCTATTTAATAAACTAGCGAAGGACATGCGTAAATATTATTATATACGCTGATAGTTAGACAACTTTTATATCAGATTATTTAAGAAATATGGAGCATTATTTGACTATAGTTATTATCTTGTAAAGCATTTAATTTATTGTTTTTTTCTTAATTTATTTATTTATGTTAATTTATTAAATTTATTAAAACTTTTATTTGCATTTTTATTTCAAGTTCAAATTAGTAGCGTTATATTGTGTTAAAAATCATATATATTAACTTCTAACAATTTATTATCTCAAATACTATCCGGGGTAGAGTCTGTTCTTTACGGTAAAGAAATTATTACATAATTAAATTATTTTTTTCGAATTATTATTGTTATTTACTCTAAGTACAAATATATATATGTAAATACAAAGAAATCACCGATCGATTATACTCATTAATATATAAAAACTTGAGAACGACAATTAATCGTTCTTATCCCAATTAGCGTGTAAATTTTCTTTCACCGAAGCTTATTGTTTAGTGACCTTAATATGTATATTTTCGTTGAAAGTGGCTCATTAATATATCATCAATCTATGTTACATTGGCAATACTAGTTTTTCAAATTTTATGTTGTTGTCAGGAGAATGGAAGTGCAACTGAACTAAAATATATAGTGTGAAATAATTACTGTATAAATATTGTTAGATGGCTTTCTGAAAGGATCAATTAAGAGGTAATAACAGCATGTACGCTCTTGTATTACATACACTAATGGTGTGAATATTCTGCTCATATGGACCTTAATGGGAAAGTTCGCAGTAATTTTCTTCCAGAACATTAAAATTAGAATTCCATTATTTTAAATATTTATTTAAAAAGGAAGGTTTTATCGTAATTTTGTAGATACGGACAATACATTAATACTTTAATGTACAAAATAAACGGTTTACTAGTTACTTTTTAATTTTCGATAATTTTTTTCCAAATTCAAACAGAACTTATTTCGATATAAAAAGCACTTCTAGGATACCTACAATGCAGCTCATGTCACCTGTCGTGTTTAAATGAATTCAATTTTTAAAGTTATGAGAATTTCTTTTCCTGAAACAAACGCTGAAAAATGGAATTTTTATGTACACAACAACGTATGTGTACACTAATTTATTTTTTAACCATCATCAAATATTTAAAGGTGTAGTTATCTAGTAGACTGGTCTCTGGACTACTTATTTTAAGGTACGAAATTCAAGCCTCGGTCTGGCCCATAAGATCGATGGCATTTTTCGTTTCAAACTCGACTCAGGCTATTGAAATAAGATGGAGTTAAACTCTGG
Organism: Dermolepida albohirtum; assembly: GCA_031893035.1. Classification (NCBI taxonomy): domain Eukaryota; kingdom Metazoa; phylum Arthropoda; class Insecta; order Coleoptera; family Scarabaeidae; genus Dermolepida; species Dermolepida albohirtum. Next base: position 216,931 of record JAVIWB010004799.1, on the reverse strand, counting down.
GTAATAGTAGGTGGTCGGTTCGCAGCACTTTTCCCATTACAACCCTAGTGTATCTAAAAAGGTTGTATGTAGCTTACTGTTTTGCTCAGTGTTACCTTACTTTTTCTTCTTCCCTTATATTTTTTAGATTAACAAACCATCCTTTTAATATCTCCTTAGGTATTTAACACTCCTTCTTCATACGTTTCGTTCTGCGTTTCCTTTTTAGATTCTTTCTGTCAGTTTTAATATGTGTTAATCCTTACTCATATGTTGTCTTTTTTTGTAACAAATAGTCTGTGCTTGTGCTCGCTAAATTGTAATTTCCGCAGATGTTTTCGTTTCAAATGTTGCCTTTCACTGTTCTACCAGTAATTCTTTTAACTATTTTAACATTAAAATAAAACAATCGTCGTTAAAAAAATAAAATCGAATTTGTTATTAAATCTGTCACAAACTTTCAGAAATATGATGTATAGTTGGTGAACCACTATGAATAAATGCTAAATCTGTACTAGTTTTCATAAAATCTTCTAATGATAATTACACGGAACAAAGCCGGAAACAACTGCAAATTTAATTTTTCTTATTATCGTTCACGAAGGAAGCATTGTTTTAATTTATGCTAATAAATTATATGAAGGTAGGCTGGAAAGTCCGTGGATTGAAAATAAAAAATTCTAAAAAACTTCTAATATAAGTTTATCAGCAATGCGACACATTTATGTTATAGGCATTCGTTGTAGAACATTGGTTCTTGCTGCCGTAAGGTTGAATGTGTTTTCATTCTTAGCAGAATCCTTAGAAACGTGGAAAATCATTGGTGATAGAAGAAACTCACAGTCAATCTTGCTGTTAAATTCCACAAAAACTTGGCATAATATAGATTTCTTCTGTCCACAAGAGATTGTGTTCTATGTTCGGAGAGGAATTCTGCTCGACTAGTTCCAGCGGGTGCAAACGCTCCATTCATCTTGTAAGATAGAAATTTTAGGAATCGGTTATGTATTCAATCTAGCAGTAAGCAGTGAGAAGCAAAAGTAGAGTACCATATAGTATCAGCACATTCCAGGTTGCTCATAATAAGAGTGAAATAAAAAGATTCTAATACTCCAATATCTCTAAAGTACTTAGAAATATCCATTCAAAATCCTAAAGATTTACATGCAGATGCGCAAATTACCAAAATATATGGCTTAAACGTAAATTGATCGAAAGAAACTTCCAGTTCATTAATTTGAAACTCTTAAGAACACTACTACCTATTCTGTAGTCCAACAGAAATGGTGCACTTTTTCTTGTATATGTCACTACGCAACTTTTATTTAAATTCAGTTTTAGTTGATAAGTGTTACATAATGCCTCAATATATTCCAGACCTAATTGCAATTTATAAGTGTCCTCAACGGATGCTATTTTATAGTAAATCTTAATGCCATCGGCATATGTTAGCGCAGGACAATCGACGTTTAGCAAAAATCATTGAATAATAGAACGAAAAGTAATGGGCTCAAATTCGATATGGAACTCCAGAACTGGCTACAAATTCGTGCAATGAAAAAACCATTGTAGGATACATGGACACACGGTTTCTCAAATAAGATGTCATCAGTGCAATCACAGACGTAACAAATCCATTCCAAAATCAAAACGTTGTGATAGATACCATCAAAACCATGCGATAGATCAGTGTACAAGACATCGAATTGTCTCCCTTTGTCTAATGCTTTATCCACATACTACAAAATAGTGCAAAAATTTGTCATTGTTGAACGATGGCGAATAAACCAATGTTAATTTTGCAAAAAGAATGGTCGGACGTTGGAATATATGGAGGTATGCATAACTTGCTCGTAAACTTTTTCAAAGCTTGACAATATCGAAATTGGTCGATAGTTCATTAGCAGTGTCTTTTTATAGACAGGACAAATCAAATCGCCCATCCAAACGTCAGAAAAATAGTTATTCGTAAGGATAATAATTGATAATAATCAATAATGGATTCGAAAACAACAATTACGGACGAAGAAACTTGGCAGCAAATGGTCTCCGGTAGTACGCTCATTAGCACGTTTTGGTAATAGAAAAGGTAAATCATTTTGGGACACTCGCGTAATAGTGAAGGAGAGGCAATTATAGTGGTATTTAAAATAAGTTGCCTGGTTATTTTCTAAATAGACACGGGAGAATGTATCAGCGAAGCCATTAGCTGTACACACAGAATTAGAAAACTTTTCAATGCCATCACTGTGTCTAACTCTTACTACATTCTTTCTTTCATTTAAGAATTTCCATAAAGTAGTTGGATTAGACTTTACATTAGCTTTAATACCGAATAAGAAAGTTTGATACGCCTGTGAAATCAGTGCTTTTGCTAGAGATCTCAGCCTTTTAAATTCATTATAATGAAGTATATTCCCACTAAAGTATATTTTCACAAAAGTATACTCAACCATTTACTGTGATAATATGCCTTGATTTTAATATCTGCTATGATTTCCCTTGTTCACCAAACGAATACGTCGTAGTTGTCGCAATTCAAAACGGTACGCATATATCAAGAATAGAGTATATCTTATCCATGAAGCTATCGCGCAATTAACAATAATGTTCGAAAGTACTTACATTAGAAATAATTAAGTTGAGTTCATGTGCTTTTCATTTAGATACTTAATTCACGCTACTGTAACTTTCAAATTAAATATTAAAAATTAATTGAATTTCAGGTTTAACTAAAAAATAGAATATAATGATTCTAGAATTACCATATAATGCTAATCAATAAGGTTGATATATAACCCCTTTCCACATTAACTTTTGTAAATTCTGTATACGCATTTCGACAACCAAGTTGTCATCATCAGCAGATAATTTCAAAGTGTCGCACCTGGTAAAACACGGCGAAAAACAACCGCACGAAAATCAAACTCCGTACGCGATCCACACCGTTCAAAACCAAGATGTACACTGTGTTTGTTTCACAAGATTTTTAAAAATTATTCTTACTTAAACTAACATGCACTACATTGAAAAAGGGAATTACGGTCAAGACAGTCAAGTGCCTGCCTGTAATTTATTATATTGTTGAATTTTATGTGCGAAAGGTGTTCTTTATACCTGGTTTCGCACATAAAATTCAACCGACCGGAAAAATCGGGTTTGGCGAAACATGTATTAGAAAATAACCACAGTGTTAATATGGATTGTTTACATCTGATAAAAAACGTGTATAATTATCGAGAACTAGACACGTATGAAAGCATGCACATCTTAAAGAATTTAAACCATGTGGTGAACAATAATGAAACTGGCGCCGTACAATCGACCCTTTTTTCCCTACTTAATGTCAGAGGACGAACAATATAATAAATTACAGGCAGGCACTTGACTGTCTTGACCGTAATTCCCTTTTTCAATGTAGTGCATGTTAGTTTAAGTAAGAATAATTTTTAAAAATCTTGTGAAACAAACACAGTGTACATCTTGGTTTTGAACGGTGTGGATCGCGTACGGAGTTTGATTTTCGTGCGGTTGTTTTTCGCCGTGTTTTACCAGGTGCAACACTTTGAAATTATCTGCTGATGATGACAACTTGGTTGTCGAAATGCGTATACAGAATTTACAAAAGTTAGTGTGGAAAGGGGTTATATATCAACCTCATTGATCAAGTCAATCAACCACAGGCTCCATCAAATTCAACTAAAATATAATGCTAAGTTTCTGAGAAAGACGATAGTAGTAGCCGAGACTCACTTCCCACAAAATCACCCACAGCAAAATATATGTTCCAGGCACTAATTTTGACATGCTGTTTGTCTTCGTTTTACTATTGCAAGTTAACGTAAAATGTTCAATTAGTGTTTAATAAAATACCCAATTGATAAGGTGGTGTAATTAAATACTAAATTAATTAAATATCAGTTGATGGTTAAGAAAAATATTTTCAAAATAAAATTTATTCCTCGCCTGACGACTTAATTTAGTATTTTACTGTCAAATTTTAAAAAGCCGTATACTACTACTACTTTCCCAAAGTAATGTCGACATTTCACTATTATGTAAAGCTTTTCTTATATTTTCTATCTTATATGCACTCACTAAATTTAATCGTAACTTTCAATCAACTCGATTAATTTCAAAACTATTTCATGACTATTCACTTATTGCTCGTGTCGTTCGCTCTTCTATATCTCTCTTTTGTCTGCCTCTTCTGCCTGGTATAGACGAAACATCAAGAAGCAGCCGTAAATTGAATTACATACCTCCCGTTCCACTTGACTCTTCCTATTCATTTTCAAGATGCGTTATGTCTTCGTTGGATTGACGTCATCAGAAATTTTCAAATATTCATTAAATTCAATCTCGGTATCCATGATCAGTAATGAAATATGAGATTTTTTCCAATAAACTTCATTATACCTATATATTGAAATACTTCAAAATTTTTTGTAAATTCCTTTCTGTTTTCGAATATAATTTTATATTAAATTTTAGTAATCTATTAGAAATAATATAAATTAAAAAAGTATGGGCGAGTAAACAAATTCACTTATTTTGAAATGTAATAACTTTCTACACCAGAATTTATGAAACTAATTATATTTTTAGACGTATCAGTTTCTCAAAATTGATTTCTAAATATAACGAGAAAAGACTTTCTACGCGAAAACAACGAGAAAATGAAACCTAGGCTAAATATACAAATTCGAATAATTTCACAACTTAAATTAGAAGCAACTGAATTTCTAAGATATAATTGCATTTTATGCACTACTCATTCAATTTTATCGTAAAACATTTTTTTGGCATTAATAATAGGATTCAGGTGAATGAACAGAATATGGAAACTATACTAGGCGAAATTACGTGATTCCCAAAATTCCAATGAGGCATTAAGAGGTTTTCTTGTCGTGTAGTATGTGGTTCCATCCTGTTGAATCCATTGGCAACCTATTGAAACAATTAAGTGTCGAGTGAGAGGTTTTTAGCGTGGGAAAATCTTGTTAAATCCCTCAGAAATTGTGTAATTGATTCACATGCATTTCTGTTTTTGTCATAAACAAAATAAAGACCCAATGTAACGTATACAATAAAACCGTCGTGCAAATCCAAACAAACGTATGTTAACTCATAAATGAATTCAGATAAATATTAGATCACCGTAAACCGTAAACCATTGCTACCATTGGAGCACAATACACAACTCTTGACAAAAAACACGGCTAGGTCCACGTTTATTATATTTAATAAATGATCTCATACCTAATATTGATAATTGTTTTGTTATTAATTATGCAGATGATATTGCTTTACCTTTTAAAGCTGAAACTTATCCTGAGTTAAAGATAATAATCTGATATTAAATGTAACAAAAAGTAAATGTTTGCTGCTGAAAAGCTACTATAGTCATACTTCACAAATAATATTGACGTAATAGAACTTATAATTTTGTAATACTGTGTTCCATGGCTCTCTAACATTTACTGAACACATCTGTAAACAAACCAAGAGGACCAGTAACACTAATTATAGTTTGAGAGTACTAGCCAAGAATACAAATAAGAATGAAGCTGAACTGTTCTGTTATTCAAATTTTTAAAGTCAACTTAGATATAGTAATATATACTATATACGAGTACATAGATATAGTAATATGAAATCTGTTTGTAATGAGTGATTCATTATAATGTACAATTCGTGGTGCAATTCGAGTATATACATAGGTATAGTGGACTCAAATACAACGGCAGAAAAAAATATTACTAAATATAAACTTGTTAACTTGTTAAAAAAACAAAATTAGATAGTACACAATGACAGCAAGGCCAATAGAACTATGTATATGGATTTCGGACATGGATGATGAATTAAAAATATGAGAATAAATTCGTGTGTGGGAGAGACAAGATCTTGAAGAAAATTTTAGGTGGCATAAAAGTAAATGGCGAATGAGCACGAGTAGATAATCATGAGTTAAAAAGTTATTCAAAGGACGCAGAATGTACGATCCCAAAGAGTAAGTTGATGGGACATAAGAAAATGCTCAATAACCGCTGAACAAATAAAGAAATAAGTCAGAAGAAGGGTAATACAAGAAAAAAATGCAGACCAAGACGAAAAGGTCAGACTAAGAACAAAATGTATGAAATCAGATGAAACCGGCTTGGTATGAAGATTCGAAAGAAGAAAATATGTTCTTGCAGTAAAAGAACTGGAGAGCAACTGAAAACGAATAATACAACGTAAACTGCTGGTCTACACTGCTTGTAGTGCTGCCTCATAAGAAAAAAAAAGGGACAAAGATATGAGGAATATGCTTATATTTTCGTACTCTTGTTGTCAATGCATTGCACTTCTGCTTGATCTCAAAAAACTGTGGGTAAGATGACCCACCGTTTTTTGAGACCAAGCAAAAGTTACCTTTTTTTAATACATATCAGAGGTCAACAGAACATTATAATGGAATAAAGTTGTTGCAGGATAGAAAACATTTTATTATTCGTAAAGCAATAATATCCATTAGAAATAAAATATAATTAAATATAAGATATAATGGAAAATCATAAATTGCCGCATCAGTATTTATAAATTGTTTTCTATTATCAATAATATAGATTATTAAATCGCTATGCTTAGATATATTTTCCCTTCGATAACTGTCACAAACATAGCCATTATCGAACCGTGTAAGAAAAGACGGAAAAGGAAACGGAACAACCATCAGGCACACACAAACATTGGACTCCGATAAGAGAGAATTTCGCTTCGTAAATTACAATTATGAAGCAGATATGCAAAATACAATACAGTACAACAGTACTATTATTACTTCCAAAGCAAAATTGATTATTTTGCAATTTCAATATTTATTCTACTTCCTTTTCAACTATTTCCCTTTTATTTCATGGACTGAAATGCCATCTCTACAATGGACTGAAATGCCATCTCTACAACAGCATTTTCTTGCTTTAATTTCTTTATAATACAAAAAACATCCACGTGAATTTTTTGTCGCCAATGTAAGAGAATTTTTTTATTAAATCTCGGAACTCAATATATAAATTATGTAGTTCGTTGTACTATGTATTTGGTATTTACTTAATTGGGGTCGCATTTCTTTTTATTTTGTTCTGACATTTAGGTAATTGCTTGATGTTTTTCCAGATACAAATTATCGTAGTCTACCATTAATATACCCTGGAGCAACTGATCATCATTATCCTTGAATTTTAAAGAAAGTGGGTGCAACATATATTTAAATTTGGGTACATAAATGAGATTTTATGGCAGTACAAAATTATATTTACAAAAAGCAGGTAATAAACAAGGACAATCTGGTTTTGTTATATTAATCTTGTTTGATCGTTTCACAAAGTATAATTGTGAGTCTTTGCAAATGAGTTTCTTATTTTGCTTTTTTCCTTGTGCGTAGTTCAGTCTTATAAGTAATGCCTAAAACATGCGAATTAACGCACGCCTAGCGTGCTAATATACGTGGTTTGTTCAAAAGGAAAGGCGAATTTTGAATTTTCGCGCGCTGTGTACATTCGATTATCGAAATTTTTTTTGTTATGTTGGTACATATGTGTTAGTCATATGTTGGCATTATCAGCCAATTTGGATTAATAGCTTCTTGTTGACAAATGAAAAGCTTAGTCACGTTTGTGTGTGTTCTTTGATTTTTGGCTTTTGAAAAAATGGATCAAAGAATATGTATTAAATTTTGCGTTAAAAATGGAATAAAGTGCTCTAAGGCACTTGAAATATTGACTGTGGCATTCGGCGAGTCCACTTTGTCTCAAAAAAATGTTTATAAGTGGTACAAGCGCTTTACAGAAGGCCGAGATAATGCACGCCAAATTCGATCAAATGTGAAGGTTTTACTCACTATTTTCTTCGACTACAATGGCGTGGTGCATCATGAGTTCTTGCCGACAGATCGTACGGTTAATAAGGAATACTACAAGGAAGTTGTGCGACGTTTGCGTGAAGCAATACGGCTCAAACGAACGGAATTGTGGAAAAAAAATCATGGATTCTGCATCACGATAATGCACCAGCTCACATCAATGCTTGTTCGCGATTTTTTGGCCAAAAACAACACCCTAATCAAACCCTCAACCATCTTATTCACCTTTGGCTCCCTGCGACTTTTTCCTATTCCCAAAACTGAAGAGACCAATGAAAGGAAAGCGTTTTGCCACAATTGATGAGCTAAAGTCAGAATCGAAGAACGAGCTGATGGTCATACCGAAAAGCACATTTCAGAAGTGCTTCGAGGATTGAAAGAAGCGCTGGCATAAGTGCATTATATCTGAGAGGGATTACTTTGAAGGGGACAAAATGGATATTGATGAATAAATAAACACTTTTCAAAATAATTCAAAATTCACCTTTCTTTTTGAATAAACCACGTATTCCTCTTACGTGTATATTTACAAATAAAAGGCATCTCTCTAGTGAGCTCGAGCGATAACTTGAAATGGTCATCTCCGCTCAAACAGTAAAAAACGCCTTAAACCTACGCAGACGTAAAGCACAACAAGCACCTCATTTAAAGGAAAATGAAAAAGGAACAACTTTTTGGGTCAAAAAGTAAGAAAATTGAACGATCGATGACTGAAGAAAAGTTGTGTTCTAGGATAAATCCCATATAGAAATACGTACGAAATAAGGTCTTTTATTGTTATATACGCAAATAATTCGTATTGTATATCATACGTTGAAAAGAATAGAAATTATATTCTGGCATTATTTTTACTTCTATGTTGTTTTTTGAATAACCTGGTGCTCAATACGTTTGTAACAGGCAGGGGGAAGCATAAATACCAGGTGTTAGAATGATCAGTTGCTGATTTATATATTTATAGCATATTTTAAAGGTAGAAATGTCAAAGTTCAAATATTTTCCAAAAACATATTAAAAAAAACTTCAAAAGTTGTTGTAATCTTATATGTAACATACCATCGAGCGGTCGAAGCAAAAGGTGATGCAAAAAAAATAATTTTTTTTAGTAAAATGCTATTAAAAGCAATTTTTTTCGTTGTCTATTTTTTTCATTTTACCTAAAACCGAAATCTATAGGAAAATTTGCGGAAAATAGTCACCAAAAGTTTCAATACATTGCATTGCATACCTAAAGTTGTAGAATCGTGTTTTTCTAGTGAACATATTTTATTAACTAACTTCTACCTACTGTATACAGTCTGCGAAAAAATTAATGTCTCCCACTGAATCTGGCCAAATATTGTGTCAATATCTCTTTTTAAAGTAGATTTTTACATGTCCACTTTCAAATAATAATCTTTTCACATTGGTTGTGTTTACTCTTTAGAAACTAGTATTGATATTTGGCTGTAAACAGGAGAGCCATTCCTTTATCCTGTACATCAAAGACAAGAACAAAATTATTTACCAACAATGCATATCAAAAATATAGATACTCTAATTTATGATAGGAATAATCATTCTTACAATTCTTAATTATGTTAAATCTGTCAGCAGTTTACAATATGAAATTATGTTTAGACAAGATTATAAAGAAATAGAAAACATTTGCATGACACATGACTCGCTTCATATGTATAATAATTTTAAAAATGTGATTTCCATTTTGTATTTGTGATAAAACAACGACAATATTAAAAACATGTAATCGAGCAACACACGCTATGAACTGAATTAATGTAATTATTTTGTGTTAACACTGATATCGAGACGAGACAAAATAATTTACATTAACCTGCTACATAAATCACTAAAGAAGGTTTATTTGGTCGTATGGTAGACAAAGATAGAAAAGACATTGTTCAAATACAATCAATTGTGAAATTTCACGTACTACCCAGTTGGGTTGCCAATTCAAAAGATAATTTTTAAAACTAAATTAAATCTAACATAAAGAAAAGGTCATTAATGTTAAAAAATAAAGACCCCACTTAGTATTCAGTAAAAGTATAGTCGAAATCATTAAAACACCCATAACACCAACTAGAACTTAAATAAGAAGAAACGAGATTCAATAACGGAAGAGAGAAATCGAAGATATCAACTTATTTAACAGAATTGAGTAATTGGTGTAAATAAAAGTTTTGAGGAAATCAATATAAATTACGTCTACTTAAAGACGATCATTGATTACTTGGGTGCTAAGTTATTAACTATCCATGTTGGCGACACAGCACATGATATATTATCGATTTGAACACTTCATCAAAATTTCTTAATATATTAATTGGCCGAATATATGCACGAATACAATTTTTCCAATTTTCCAAATATCAGGAAAGAAACCAGTATTGATAATTACTTAAAATTTGCTGCTAATTTTGACATGAAAGAGGTCACCAATCTCTAACAAAATGTGCTGTAGTGTCGTTAATATTTATGGGTTCTGTAAGTTTTCTAAGAATTTAATTTGAGTTTCATTGTCGTCCAAAATCTCGCGCCAACTCTGAGACCAATTTACAAGTGACTTATCCCCTTAAGTCCAATATTTTTGGAGTCACGATTGAACTGTTTGTTTGTAAACCATAACCTCCTTGTGAACTTTCTTTGTGTTAATAACTTTTACCATGCGATTCCTAAGCTATATCCCATTACAACACATACATAAATATTAACCACACTCAATACAAACAACAGACTAATTCATATTATAAATTTCTCTTCTTATCACATACATCGCAAAATATTGTGCATTATTTTAGTCCGAAAGGGAAAAAAAACTAGATTTCTTGTGCACCAACCTAACAATTTAAACGTTATTAAAATATGTTATGCTAATATAGAGTTTCTTATCTGAATAAAACCTGCAGTGTGACCTAAAAAATTCATTTGAGAAAAGTATGTCATAAAATTAGTTTCACTATTTTATAATTAGACAATACTCTATTTCCTTGATAATATACGCTCAGGCTATGTCTACTCTCTACAAAGAACTCTCGCACGAAATATTGCAATGTCTTTATCAAAGTTTTGATTCTATTTTGCTAAGAGTTACATTATTCTGTATCTTATTTTTAAAGCTAATAAAACAGAGGGCTAAGAAGTTTGAAAGGCCTCCGACAACTTTGATAGTCGCTATTGTTGATACCAATGACGAAAATTATATTCGAAGAGAAAAACTTCTTTTACTTTTCCGTTTCCACTTCGTCTTCTATATTGTGTACAAGGAGAAATCTTAATATTCGCGGTAACTATATGAATTTAACTTTATTTTGCAAAAAAGCGAAAGAGAAAAACAGAAACGAGAAAAGAAAATTTTACACGGAAAACTGCCTAAATAAAACGCAAAATTCTTTAGGAAAAACAGTACGAGGTCGCCCATAGAAACGAAACTTATAATTGCTCTTTATAATAAAAGCTTAGGTATTACCACAATTTAATTTTCCCTGGCTTTCAGTCTGCCTCCTGAGCTATTAGACTGTACGCCCCATTGGCTCCACTGAAGAAAATAATGGACTGCAAATTTCCCTTCTGTTTATTTTTCATTAAACTCTCGTGCAGGAGATGTGTTTAAAGAACGGAATTTTTACGTTTTCTTCGCTCATTTCTACTCCGCTCATTATTAATTATCGTAATTTTCCCGTCATTTTCTGTAATTATGCTCTGGTTTTGTTATCCTTATTCGTCGAGAGTAAATTGTGGCAAAATATAAAATTATTCCTCTAATGTATTGCAAGAGAGCATTACCGTAGCTAACTCAAAGGGGTGCGTAATTCTATATAAATATAGTAAATGTAAAAATATGTAGAACCCTACTGAAGTATTAGTAATTAAAATAATTAGTTACACAAAAAAATTGTTTAAGGTTTACGATCTAAATCAAAAGTTTTGACCTGTATTTTTAGGTCGAGCCATAACGTTATCAAACTAGAAAGAGAGCTCTTATATGTTTCATTGAATAAAACAAACAATAGTATTTGTAATGAATGATAGCAATTCGTTTACATTTTCAACAGTATAAAAAAAAATTCAATACTACTCCATGCTCTCCCTCGCATTTTATTCAAGACATAAATATGTTAGAATAACAAAGTGTCGTTTTATGGCCACATAAGGTGACTATGTAATAATGTGGCCATAGGCGATAATATCTGTGTAACGAGAACTGAGTCTGCCTGACGAGTCTTAATATAGACGAACGGTCGCAGCATTCATGTTTTCAGATAACAAATACTTGCACGTTTGTATTTAACTGGCTTAAGCCGATTTAATGCACAAATCATGTAGCAATTGTTATAGACAAAACTATCGATGTAATTTTTTCAATTATTTACTTACTATTCACATAAAATAAAATCAAAGAAAGGACTTATTCGTATATTACGCGCATTGCTATATCTAATAGAGCACAAATCTTAACTTCGTTCGGAAAATAATGTGTTCTTGTACTACTATTATTAATGTTATGAATAAGACATGCTCTGACTGCCAGTTTTGTTTACGTACTATTATTATAAAGACCGTTCTACGTAAATATAACGGAAATATTTTCGTAAACATCGTAAACTTGGTACGTACACTTCCGCGATCGTGGTCCATGCCATCTTCTCCTGGGCTTCCGGGCTGGAATCGCGTCACTAGTATAACTGCCGATGTTTCATACCCACTCGTATGGGTCATCTTTAGGGCTCAACTACTGCTACTGTTTGTCGCACTGAAACTGAAGTGCGGCAGTAACTTAATAGGGCTGAAATCTGGTCTCTACGGTAACCATGTCATCAATTGTAAAATGGTCGCTTTATCCTACTCATTTAGATACTGTTTGTATATTCGGACTGTGTGCTTCATTCAGTTATCGAGTATAAAAGAAAAATTCTCGCCAACTACTTGCAGTCCAGAAGCAATGGAAAAAGATTCTAATACAATAATCTAATAGTTCGCAGTGCTCTTTCCGCATTATTCCTTCGATTCGGTATAACGTCCCTTTTCCTGAGTATGAAACGCTTGGGAAGCATTCTCTTATTAACGGAACGTCTGAGAAACACTCCTGCTTTGATCAAACACTTTAAATATTGATTCATCAGTCCATAAAACTGTAGCTTTTTCAATCAATTACCTCAGCGAAGCGTTGATATACGATCTACGACGCAACCGTGTAGATCCTTCCATCAGCCGACGTGTAACCATAGTAACTGAAATCGGATGCTGACGTACGCAATTCAATCCGCTCGCTACTACTGGTGCTATTTTCTAGCGGTTTCGTTTGCTTATTAGTAGGCGATCATCTGATGGGGTAGTCATTCGTGATTGACCTGGACGAGGACGATCCTACAAGTCGCCTATATCTTGATATCGGCGAATGGTGTATTTTACGGTCGACACGGCTACTACATTAAATTTTTCACCACTTTGTCTGCTAGCATGCATTTATAATGCAAAGCTATTATGCTGATCGTTTAGCAACTCATAAATTTTATTAAATTAAGGTATTGTATAACTTTTTGCCTTGACCAAAATACCGAGAACAGTAATGTATATATGTAGATGTTCTAGCTATTGTGATTTAAAGCGACATAGTACACTTCACTGTATTCTCACTTTTTGATAGTTTTCATTTTTGTTCTAGAGATGGAAGTATAGTATCCTTATTTTCTTTTCTTTTTTTTCGTTACTATGGACTAATACTTCTACAGACAAACTGTGAGTGTGTCAAAGTCAAACGATATACGACCATGTTACGTAACAATTCGCTTCTTCTCTATTGCTGTCATCGTCAAAGTTGCGCGCCGCTCAATTGAACTGTGGCCTTCGTTCTATTCTTGAATTTGTGCTCCATTGAAAAAAATGTGTTCAAGTACTGCATGTACTGTCTCCCAAGAAAACTTTGTCCAACCATGAGATTCCTGTATTAGAATATCCATCTTATTTAGCGGACCCTGTCCTTTATGACTTGTTTATATTTCCCAAACTCAAATCAGCACTGAGAGGAACCAGATTTATAACAGTATAAGCTGTGAAAGAAAAAGCGATGAAGACCATTAGCATTCTTTCAAACAATTAATGGATATTTTGCATGTAAGAGTATATCTCATATTTCAGCAAAAATATGTCTACATTTGAACTTATCTGGTTATCAATTTTATTTGTGATCAAAGCATAGGATTAGTACGCACTGGTATCGTATAAAATTGGGCAACTTTTTTAGCTACAAATTATTTTAAATCATAAATACCTAACAAAATGGATTCTTTTATATACAGTCATGCGTAAGAAAAGAGCAACATGGGATTATAATTTTAGAAATGAAGCAATACCTCATGATTAGTATCTACTCTATATATCCATATAAATTAAGGTTTTTAGAGTAATATGGCCATATATTTAAGAAAGTCATTAACAAATTATTATTGCCAGATAAATAAAAGGATGTTATTCAAGTAAAATTGACGCTATTTTATTTTTATTACAATAAGATAGACCGGGCAAATCATCGTAGTATGAAATAATGATTATAATAAAAGAACGCTTACTTAATGAGGGAAAGATGTAAAAACTTATACGAAATAGCATTATATTTCAGATAAAACTCTGCTCCACGTAAGAAAATGAAGAAATTACGAAACGAAAAACTGACAATTACTGTTACAGATATATAACCCCTTTCCACAATGTAAATTCTATACGTATTTCGACAACCAAGTTGTCATCATCAGCAGATAATTTCAAAGTGTCGCACCAGTGCACATCTTGGTTTTCAACGGTGCGGATCGCGTACGGAGTGTATTTTTCGTACAATTTTTTCGCCGTGTTTTACCAGGTGCGACACTTTGAAATTATCTGACAGAATTTACAAATAGTTAATTGTGGAAAGGGGTTATATATCAACCTTATTGATCAAGTCAATTTCCATCAAATTCAACTGACAATTACTGTTACAGATGATAGAAGCAGTGTTATTTCTGCACAAATAGACAAGAAATATTTCCTTAAGTAAATACTTTTAGGGTAAGGAGACAGTACTAAGCTGGAAACAAAACGTCCATGAAATGTGCCACTAATAAATGCAAACATGGTGATTCCAGATTTTCATAGTATTAGTCTAAATAATTGAATTAAAGAAAGCAAACTTATGTCGACATTTTATTGAATAATGCAGAGATAGCAATGCCGTTGTGGTAGGCATTTATGTTAGGTAATGACCACAGACATACCTCTCAAAGTACTACTATTTGTTTCTGGAAAATAAAATTAATGTTTTGATTTAGACACTGCAACAACCAGATTTTAATCGTACTGAATATACTTACATATATGTATTTGGGGTAAACAAATGTAGCGGTGAAACAAAAGAAAGATAATATACAACTTTAGTAAACAGCGCAACTACTATTGAATTGGTTATTGCTATTGATCATAGTTGGAACTCAAACCTATATAACTAG
Organism: Dermolepida albohirtum; assembly: GCA_031893035.1. Lineage (NCBI taxonomy): Eukaryota > Metazoa > Arthropoda > Insecta > Coleoptera > Scarabaeidae > Dermolepida > Dermolepida albohirtum. The sequence goes on along the minus strand of JAVIWB010004799.1, from coordinate 201,562 downwards.
AAAAAATCTGTAGGAATATTTCAAGCAACGAAAAGGGTTCTGGCAAACTCATTCAGTACAATCATAAGCTGAGGCAATAACTGCATTCAAATGGAACTTTGTAGATCATACAGCCTTCTACTAGGATGAACGATGAACGCAGACTATATTACAGAGACTTTATTAAAGAAAGTGCCAGAGGAAAGTGGTGCAAAGTATACACGTTAGAACGATAATTTAGGTCTTATTATAGATTTGCCTCAGAACAAAAACAACTGGGAACGGAAGAGACGCCTTGTTTTTATCTACCTATATTTTAAGTGTCTGTTCTTTTATCTCTCTCTTAATTTTTTGAGATTTATTGTTACGGATTATAATTTCTGTCTGTTATATCTCTCGTTTGTTGCCATATTCTTCGGAACCACCTCTTTTCCCTGATTAATGCTTAATCTCTAGTGGACAGTGTTTGGTACCGTTTGGTAGGTTTTGTGAATTTTTCCTTTGCTTCATCCAATCGTGTTGTAGTTTTTAAGTATAAACTAAAACTTATTTTGTTTTGCAGATGGTATCTGAAGTTTTCCCAGTCTGTAGTCTTATTCAATAATATAGGTCTTGATTCCGTTTTAATTTCTTCACTTATCGTCAGTATGACTGCTGAATGGTCGAAATCGAATTCAAAATTCTCTTTCACGTCATTAAAATTGTATGAAACCTTCTTCGTCATAAAGAAATCCAATAAATCAGGGATCTTGTTCGAATCTATTGACCAACAATATAAAATAAAAACCAACTATCTAAAATAAAAATATTTTTATATCTGTCATATTTATATTGAAATATTTAGATTTAAAAATTTACTAAAAAACTGAATTATAAATTTTACGCCTAGTGGGATTGTTCGTGATGACTTCATTTGTCACGTTAAAAAAATCTATTTTAAAAGAAAACTAATCTAAATAAACGATTTACATTATACGCTTACATAATTGGCGCATTCCGCCATTTAAATTTGGAATGAAATCGTAAATTGCAACTCATTTGTTAAATCGGACGATTTGTAAATTAGTTCTCTTTAGTGAGTTGATTTAAAGTAATTTTTTAGAACGTGGAAATTCTTTTCAACTGGAAGGATCTGAAACTAAAATATAGAGCATCGTTTATTTGTCAAGTTCACGTCCGAGAAAAATCTCTTATTTTTGTTTATTAGTTTTCTTTTTATTCTAGCTAGGCGAAATATAATGTGCTTCAACAGGAACGAGGCTTTTCATTTCAAGTTTTATGATTTAACTTTCCTGGAAAATTTGCGTTTAAAGTTTTTCTTCATTTTCCTAAATACTCGAGTGTTATTTTTAGTAATTTAAAAACTTCTTGAATATTTTTGTCCGTTCTCACTATGCGAAGTATATATTTGTTAGGTAAACATTTGTCTGAAATACTTAATAAACTAATAAATTGAATTTTTTTAATGAACTTGTAATAAAATGAAGTTTGTTATATCTTGTGTTTGTTATAAACAGGAAGGCAAAAATTATAAAAATGTAGATGATAATGTGATTAGTGGTATTTATTCAATAAATATATGTTTACTATTATTAATATTATATTTATTTCTTCACATGATAATATATTAGAAATACTTAATGTATACATTCCTACATACAGTCAGTCACAAAATTGTGAATATTGAATATCATTGAATGTGAACATCCGGCTATGATAAAATATTTTACTTCCATTTAACAACGTAAAAAAAATAAAATCCTCTAATAACAATACGAAAATTGTTATTATTTACAACTGCGAAAGAGTTTGCTAAATATTCTAACATCGAATCTGCGAAAGAGGACTATAATGACAGCAGTTACTAGTTGCTATTTTACAAAATCGGCCAGATTTTCATTACAAAGGAGTCCGTTTTCATGATAATACGCGAATTTACAAGGCAGCTAAAGTACAACCCAGCCTCTGCAAGTGCAACTTCTTTGAACTAGGCCATTCACTGTATAAGCTAGATTAAATTCTGTCGAACTCTTTTGTATTTAGAAATTTGAAAAAGCATTTCAGAGGATGTAATTTTGCAGATGAAAACTAATGAAGAAGATGCGTATTTTGAAGACTAACAGAAGTTATTTCTCTTGATGAAATGTGTTGCAATTAAAATGAAATCATCAAAAAATTCATATGCCTTGTTTCATTGTTAGGTAGAAGACTTCTAGGTATCATTGTATTTATTTGAATATGACAGAGCTCTATTGTTATGACATAGCTTTCCTCAAGAAATGCAGTGGAGAAAATAAAAGAGGACAGGACATGCGATCGCATTTCATGTTCGTTTGTAAAACTTTGCAAAGAAGAACTTCCGACATAAAGAGATCGAAGAATTTGCGAATTCCAAAGTAGTCCAGGTTCTGTGATTGGTGTGCTAAGGAAACTACCAACGCTGGAGCAATAATTATTTGCACAAGTTGTCCAACTCTATGGCAACATTTTAATTTTCTTGAAATATCTAAGTGTTATACTCTTTAGCAAACAGATTGAAATAGGCTGATGTGAAATATAGTACTGGCTAAATTCCACATTACCAGTACAAAATCAAAAACAGTTCAAGAAGATTAAGAATGGTGGAAGGTGATTATAATGAAAGTTAGAGATTTATAATCCGAAAATAAAGAAGCGGACCACGCAATGAGTCCAAAAAAGAGATCCACTGTTATGTGAACATGCAATTACTACTTTAAGTTTTTTCTTATAATAAGCACAATTTATACTTAGAAGCATTTGTTTTGTTTTTTAATCAAAAGAAATTCAGATGTAATATTCATACATAAATGTACATCACTCATTCTAAAAAGGATTTATATTGTAGTCTTAAAAATTCGGAATCTTTCCTGTTTGAAGAATTTTTCATTACAACATATCAGGAATTTCTAGATATACAATTAAACATTTATATACTGTCTCATAATAATCATCAGATCGTTGGCAATATTTTACTGCTTCATTAGCAAGACGTGTTAGAATCACTGTTCATTTTATATACATACATTCATTTTTTATTTCTTTTCCTCACCATAATTCATTAGTGATTCTGTTATCTTTGTATGTTTCTCTGGAAACGTTAAATAATTAGTATTTAAACAATTTGGACAGTTAATCTCTTACACTATTTGTTATTGAGGTAGGCGTAATTTACCCGAGCTTTGTATTTTAGGAAATTCCCAAGTTACTTTTTTGTCGTCGGCTCACTCGTGCGGATGTTACTCCCCCATGTATTAGTTTTCACTAGTTGCTAGAGTGGTGGTAAATTTTTTTCTTGCTTCAGTATTTTGTAATGTAAAACCAGTTCTTTCAAAGCAATCGAACAACAAAAATCTGAGAATTTCACGATATACAAAATCATGAAAATTGTTAATAATTTAATCAGTTCATGAATTCGAACATTTCAACACACCAAAAGAAAAATGCATATGTGCAAAAATATACTAAAAGTATGATTGTAATAATTTTAAAATTACAAGAATATGCTGTATACGTATAGTGTCCCACATGATGCAGCTCTAATCAGCAATTGTTATAAGAAAGTTTTGCGTCAGTTCATAAAGAATCATATCCACAGAAAACGACCTCAGCTAATTCAAAAACGGTACTTACAGCATAGTAATGTTAATTCATATGTGACTAGTTTGCAATTGAATTTATTTTTCCCCAAGCGACTTCTATCTATGTCCTGAATTAAAAAAGATTTTAACTGATGATGGATTCAAATAGTACTAGATTCTATTAAGCCTTTAAAGGCGGTTTTGAAGAAGCTCTGAAAGAATAGCTACCTTCACGACTTTGAGCAATAGTAGCACCATTAGGACAAGGTTATTACGCTAAGGAAGAATTATATAAAACTCAAGTAATATCTTTGTTTAAAATTAATATATAAGGTATTGAAGGCCACTATTTTCTTTGTTTTTTCATGTGAATTCGATTTTCCCTATTAAGAAATAGACAGATCTAAAAATTATAAGAAATAGGCGTTAACTATGCTAATAATGATAAAACAAATGCTTTTCACACTCTTCAGAGAAGAATATTTTTGCACAAATATTGAAATGAAATATTAGAAAAGGTAATGATAAAAACGTACATTTAGCTTATGAATTATCAATTTACTACTTCTACACTAATAATTAAGAAACCGTTAAATCGTACATAACAATAGAATAATTGAATTAATAATGGCAGCCAGACGATGACCTTTACACAAGTAACATGTTCTAATCGATATTCCATGACCGTTACATGTTTCCTTGCCTAGTTCAATTGCATCTGAACATTACCAGTATTCACGGTTTGTAATGATGAACCAAATATCAATTTCGATAACACGAGTAAATGTTCGTTTTCCATGGGAAATTAGCGACCGAGCTATTGTGCCAGAAATGATTTGTACGCAGTCAAACATCTTTAGCATCAATTTCAATAGAATATTATTACAATGTTAGGGGTATGAGTAAGGTATTCAGATTAAAGAAAACTCAAACCGTATAATTATTTCTACAGAATTACTTTAACCTATTTATAAATAATGTCCTTTCCTAATAATATATTTGAAAACTATACATCTTTCAAGAGTATTGTTTGTACAATTAATTAATTATGTTAAATCAATTAAAAATAAATATTGCATGTCATCATAAGTATTTATAACACCAATTTCAACGAGCATTTCATCGAAGATAATTTTTGTATAAATGAAGAGCAGAATTTGACGTAGTTATACAAGGTGACGCCTTTGAAGTTAGTCTTCCAAATTTAATTAAAAATACTTTCTCCTTCAAGATACTTAAATTGATTTTAGACTTACTTATGCTCTATGTGAATTTATCAAAGTAGGACGAAATCACTTAAAAGCTGTGTGCAGAAGCAGAATGTAAATAATATTTTTAGTCTTTAAATTCTAAATAAATTTTACAATTACAATCTACTTACAATACAATTTTTTAATTAAATTTACATTAAAAAATTTTTTGTACGATAGATTAATAATATATGTACAATACCGCTCATGGAAGTTCAGACATTGACCTAAATGTGTAAAATTATTAAAAACAGACACAGATCTTCTTTGGAAATTATATTTAATATCATAACTTATTGCTGTGTATTTTAAACTAGACATACGAGTATAGTTTGACAAGTAGTGAGAATGGAAAAGAAAAACGAATTTTTTAAATACAAAATAATTTTTATTTTTCAATATATTTTCCTAAAAGAGCAATACATTTATCCCAATGGTGCTCCAATGCCCTTATGCCATCTCTAAAATGCGATTGCGGAAGGCTTGCAAAATACTCATTTACGAAGATGATAAGCTTGTCGTTAGACGAAAATTTCTTTCCACCTAGTGCCGTTTTCAATTTTGGAAAAAGGCGGAAGTCGGAAGGGGCTAGATCCGGCGAATAAGGCGCATGCGGTACTAATTGGAAATGCAACTCGTGGATTTTGGACATCGCAACTGTGCTGGTATGCGAGGGACCGTTGTCTTGGTGAAACAAAATCCTTTTCTTTGCCATTCCTGGCCGTTTAGCACGAATCTCAACATTTAGTTTTTGTAGAAGTTCTGCATAATATTGTCCGTTTATTGTGACACCTTTCTGAAGGTAATCAATGAGCAAAATGCCCTTTGAATCCCAAAAAATTGATGCCATCACCTTGTTTGCCGATAAAGTGGTTTTCGTTTTCTTTGAGGTGCAGAATCACGTTCTAACCATTGTTTCGACTGTTGTTTAGTTTCGGGTGTACTGTAGTGTATCCAAGTTTCATCGCAAGTAACAAAACGCCTACAAAAATCAACCGGATTCCGCTTATAAAGGTCCAAGCACCCATTGGAAATGCGCAAACGAGTGAACTTTTGATCAGTCGTAAGCAATCGCAGCACCCACCTTGCCGAAAGCTTGGAAAGGCCCAATGCTTTCGTTAAAATGTGGTGTACGCGTTCTGTTGAAATGTTTACCATATCTGCTATCTCTCTCACTTTGAGTCGTCGAGCTTGTGTAATAATATTATGGATCATAATCATTTCCTTAGAAGTCACGATTTTGGGTGCTCCAGAGCGCGCTTCATCAACACAGCTTGTTCTACCACGTTTAAATTCATTTACCCATCTACTTATTGTGGCGGATGATGGAGCAGATTCACCTAATGTTTCCCGTAACTCATCTTTTATTTCGGTAGCTTTTATACCCTTAATGACGAAGTATTTAATCACCGCACGATACTCTGCTTTTTCCATTTTAACAAAACGACGTGTTGCTTCTTTTTCAATCAACTGTCAAAAATAAACTAATCAACCGATTTATCTAAATATCGGAATATAAACATATAAATAAGCAACCTAAATTATAGTGCATTTGTTTTACCAATTAGAGCGCCTATGTGTCATTCTCACTACTTGTCAAACTATCCTCGTATATGTAATTATAGATTATGTAACGACACTCGAATGTAAAGATTATTTGTGACGATACAAAAATCGCACGTAATACACTTACTTACATTAATTCACTACATAAAAGTCTTAGTGAAAATTTTATAACTATGTATATAAAAATTGAGATTATACCACAAAAAGTTTAGTTTAATATTTAAAAGATATGATTATATGATATTGTTTAGAATGTGATAGGACGAAGAGATGATTTTATATATCTCTAAAACTACTAGATCATAGGTTCGAATATAATATCTTGTAACACTAAAAAGGCGCATATGTGTTTTAAATTGATTTAAAATATTGTATTATATTATACTAATGTAATTTAGAAAGTTTATTGGAATTTGAAAACAATTTAAGTGTTTTAATACGAGGGTAGCCGTTTATATTTCGGAAACTAGCAACACTGTTAGTGTCATTTTTGAAAATATATTTACCTTGACAGCTTTATTGTCCGGTCGCTATTTCTATTGTTGACGAAAAAATAGAATTATCTCGCGAACATTTTCGTACAATTATTTTTCATAACTTTCGGCGTGGATTATCTCATCAAGAATGCATCGATGGGCTGAATATATGGTGAGGAAGCACCATCGAAAACTACAGTATATCGTTTGTATAGTGAATTCGAAATTGAACGGCATTCTTGATGAATTTCGTGAAGGTCATCCCACAAATGTTGTTTTGTCGGAAAACATTAATGCAGTGTCGGAATTGATAGTGCAAGATCGTAATCTGACATATCGTGAGATCGAGGCATCTCTAGGTATTAGTAACACCAGCCAATATTTTGAAAAGCAATAAAACTATTTTCGATAACAAAATTTTTTTTTTGTTTGCTATTTCCGGAATATAAACGGCTACCCTCATAATGAGTTAAAAATAGATAAATGCCTAAAAATAATACTATATACGGTTATATATAACACGAAATGATACATAGTAAACAATACCTTAAGTTATAAAAAAGTTCTGTACAATTTTAATTATAAATAAAGCCATTAATATATAATTTCTATGTGATCTTGTAATTCTAATTTTGTAATTAATTGTTTTAAAGGTAAACCAATAGCAAGGTTAGGAGAACCGAAAAGTCGATTAGATTAGACAATCCTTAAAAAATGATGCAAGACTAGTAACTTAAGAATTTTATTTAAAAATATTAAGAGTAAACAATTACAAGCGAAAGAAATTAAATCAAAACGAATTTGGAAAATAGATTTAACATTTTAAAAAATACAGCAAAAGGAATTATCGGTGACGTAGTCAATGGAAGAGACAATCCACGTCGGGTATATTGACGCGGATTTGCGTGAAGATTTTCCCGTCGGTCATCTCGGCACGATATAAAAGACGAAGAAAAAGGTAATCAAGGGAGAATTTGTCTGCACTTCGAAGAGTTAACACGTTCAAAGAAAATAGTCATCAAATAATTCGTCGTCACCCTGAAGTAATCCTAGAAAACAATGGTATCAATATTAGAATAATGAAATTATTTATAGCTCCAAAATATTTCTAAAGAAAAAAATGCAGCTAGAGAATGTCAACAAAAAATTTTTAAAACTATTTCAGTTCGCAAAATAACGTACAAAATGTAATTTCTGAGTATTCAATGAAAAAATGAAAGCCAAAATAATTGTAACTTACGTAGTGAATATATTCAGAAAGATAGTAGACTAATAGACTACGAAATATTAAGTTTGAGCTGAGCTTAGACTGGATCTAATTCTGAAGAAAATAAAAGAGGGACAATTAAGCTGAATTAGACATCTAACAATGACGAAAGTATGTAAAACACATTTAGAAAACTAAATGATCGACTCAGGAAACTGAAATTTGAAAATTTTGAAGATTATGGGTATGATATGTAATGGAACAGCAAAGGATATGAAAAGGCTCGAAACTTTTCTGCAGAAGCCGTACACTAAGCCCAACACTTAAAAGCACTTTAAGCTCTAAATTTTAGAATCGTACTTCATTTACCATATGAATACAAATATCTAGAGGTTTTAGTAAGATTTAAAGTTTAATTTTCTGTTTCGTATTAATACTATAATATTCGATATATGAATATTTCTCAAACAAATTTTTCAAAATCCCAAATTCAAAATAATTTTCCTTCTAATTCGTTCTGAAAAGGTTAACAGTTATAAATAACTGCATATGTGCTTAATAATATTTACTAAAATTGTGTTGTCTATGTTGATATAACTAATCTAATCCAGAGAGAAGTAAATTAAAGAAAACCCAAGCAATTACAAGGCATTGCAAACGTCTACACCTTGTGTGATTGATGTTCCATAAAAACCAGACGTAAACATGAGGTAATTAAATTTTAGGCTTTCAACACCTTAATTTAACGTGTTCATTTTTTTCTAGTCTTTCATGCATTTACGTTCATATTCCATCTATTCTATCATTTCCGTTTCTTTTTTCTTTTACTTCGTCGCGACAATTTAGGCAAGCGGAATTAGAATGAATAGCGAAATTATTTCTAATCGGCAAACTACCACGCAAAGCCAGCACCCACTCTCCAAAAAGAAACTTTCCATTACATTAAAGTAATAAAAATTCCTTGGAGTTATGTTGTTAGTCAGCGTGGTTCATCACGAGTAGAGACGTAAGGGGAACAAGCACATCTGTGAAAGAAAAGAAAATTAAATTGATGACATTATGTAAAATTTCTTTCGTTTAATTAAATTCGCATCTTTTCATTCACGGAATTAAATTACAGAGGAGATACCGACTGGTAGAAAGAGAGAGAGACGAAAACATAAAATGAATGAAAAAGAAGAGTTGCCAGTGCCATCCAAGAGATAATATATTAATGTCATCGTTGGTCCAATCCCGCCGCCATGCCTGTTTCCGTTCCTCGTTCACTACCATCTCGACCTCTATGCCACTTTTGTCGGTTGCCTATTCGAAAAGTAGAAGAGAATTTCGAATGTCCTTTCTTTTCTGTGCACCGTTTTCTTCTTTTCCGTGTCCTGCTCCTCTACTACAATGGTCTTGATTTCTATTTAAAAGTCTTCATAATTCGTTTTTCGTTTAAAGTCTGGCGCCGGAGTATTATGACAAATTTATTAAATTTGAACATGAATTGTGTATGAAAGACTTCGAAAACGTTTCTGAAAAATATCTATGAAGAGATTATGGTAACAGTAAAGATTGAAAATTGTTATTTATGACAGTCATAATAAATCAACCTTCATAAATATTTTTGTGATTTTTTAAAAATCGATGTGTATTTAATTAAATAATGATAATTTCATATTTTCATAGATACTGTGTGCTTATAATACTTCAATAAATGGATTTTAAGAACACTCTTTTTACACTACTTCCAATCAAATAATTTGTAAGTGATAGTTTTAGAAATGATAAAGCAGTTCTGAATTTTTTCTCAAAAAATTTATCCATAATTTTCGTCTCAGCATTGTTAAAAAGTCTTTTACCAAATCAATTTTGATGCAAATACTCATTACAATCAATACAACTCCCAATTTTACGGTAAAGTGGTGATATTATCATATTATTCATAGGAACCTCTTCTGTATCCTCTTAAAATCCTTTCAATACCTTCCAAAGAAAAAGTAGCAAAGTAGATTTAATAAGATGGAACTCTATTAAAATTAACAAATTTTCATATATATAAACCAACGCTAGCCTTATACTTGACTAGGTTTATTTATGGAAAATTGTGTTGTAAATATAAAAACAGAGACCTAAATTTATAGTCTTCGTCTTCATCTTTCTTGAAGCCAAATTAGACATATAAAAGCAGTGATTGGAGATTGGAGATTTTGGTTTTTCACATTCGTCTCACTCTCTAATCGCAAAAAATCTTATAGTTCTGTAAGATTCATTTTAAATTACGGAGAAGAAAATTTGTTTTGAATCCATTTACCTTTTTTTAATTTTTCATTTCTCCAAACACTCCAATTCTATTATAATACTAAGAAAATATCTCCTTTCTATTAAGTATTCTGTTCAACTTTCCTTCTAATTCGATAGGACATTTGAGTGTCAGAACTTAATATATGTATAACAATAAATATTGCTTTTTGTGACGAATAAAACCAAAAGATAATACCTTTGTCAATATATACCTTTCATAAAATGTAATATTAAGTGCAAATAAGAGTAAAAAAATACAGATTTCACCAAAGTCCCTAGACAATGGATAGCTTCCTTAAAAAGCTAGTTTCTATTTAATTCTAGTATACTCATATATTTGTAGGATAAACTCACACAAGTGTGCTATTGTTCTTCCTGATGCAAACGAAGCTATACAAAAAGCGAAACAAGAACTGAGAGGCGTTAAATTTCCTATTTAACGCCTCTCAGTTCTTGTTTCGCTTTTTGTATAGCTGAGGAATGAGTCTAATAAACATAGCAGAACTCCTGTTCCTAGATGAGATGGTGATAGTGGGGAAGAACCAGAAACAGCTACAGAAAAGCAGATATTTTTAACAGAGAATTTGGAACAAGTAAAATATTTTAAATAGTTTGAAAGAATAGCAAAATAGAAAAAAATAGAGAACGGGACAAGGAAATAAACGAAGAGACGAGAAAGTGGGAAAGATTTTTAATATGACAAAAAATATTTTTCCAAAACGAAAGTTACAAACGTGGTAACACCAACATTAGTATATTCTTGTGAACCATCGACTACCACAGAAAAAATATAGAAGCAATTTGACCATAGTATAGATGAGAAAATGCAGGAAAAGATAAAAAATGGAACACATAGGAAACAATTACGAATAAGAGCCCTAGAAGATGTAATTGAAAGAATATAATTAAAGTTGCCACAACTTGTACACAGAATCCAGTAGAGAGACTCACACAGAAGGTACTTGAAGCCAGACCAGAATGGAGCAACAAAAGATGACTAATTAAATGATGGTTGGAAGAAGTTAGGAAGGCAACATATAAAAAAGATGTATTGTAGAGGCAAGTAAAGAAGCGGGCACAAGATAGAAAGAATTGAAAGGAGAATTATGGAGGGAAGATACTGAAATCTATCAGCAGTGGAAAGATTCAGGGTTAAGTAAGTAATTAACCATATAGATTTATTAAATTATATTATTATTATTGAATTATTATTATTATTTATTGAACTATTTTAACAAAAAAACCGAAAATTTTATATAAGATCTAATAATAGTCACAAAGTCTATTTTCAATCTTTATTGTTAGTCATAAGTAGTATAAAAATTATTTAGTTTCTCATGAAGTGTAACTATTAATATCGGATTATAATTTGAGTTGTTTCTATTGTCTGTGGAAACAGCATAACATAAAGTATAATTTAAAAATTTTTAAATTTGTAACATCATGTATCTATTAGCTAGTGAGTACTGAGATATTTCAGTAAGAATATGCTATTTACCATGTTTATGCACAACCTCCTTGCCAACTATAGAAATATATATACATATGTTAGGATTTAGAAACGATATCTTCATGTTCATAAAGGTATCATTTCTAAATTCTAATATTCTTTACTCACTGCCCCAATTAATGTTATCTCTAGACAAAAGCCTTTAGATCCTTGGCTCACTAAAGCACTATTTCTAGCTTTAACCATCAGTTTGATATTATAAACTAATGGTTAAAGCTAGAAATAGAACTTTAGTGTGATTTGGACAATAAAAAACCCTGCACATTATCAGTTCTACAAAATGAAACTAATCGCACGATTAAATAGGATAGGAGAGCATATTTTCAGTACGAAATAAGATTAGACGTTTTTATTAATACTCTTTGGAAGAAAAGGAAGAAAGCGTTATTTAAACCATATTTCGCTAATTGCAGTGGTATACGAGATAAAGCGCATTTAAATTTTTTTATGTGCGTGCTGGTGCCTATGAGTATTTGAATGTGTTGGTGTAAATTTGTGTGTCAACAACGCGTGTTCTTCGAAAATTAGAGCACTGTAACTCCGAAACGAAAAGTCTTACAGGGACTGCGATTGCAGATTTGTATTCGCCGGCAAAAATTTACTAAAATAAAAGAAAATTTAAGCCGCAAGTCGGTAATTGCAGCGATTTACGAAATAATGCACTTTTTAATTTTTTTTATGTGCGTTCGCGTACGGTACTTGTGAATATTTGAGTGTGTTGGTGCAAGTTTGCCTGTATGTCTGTGTCTGTAATTAGGGCACTGTAGCGCCGGAAGAAAGCATCCTACAGCGACAGCGATTTCAGATTTTGATTCACCGACAAAACTAAAAAAAAGTCAGAGAAAAGAAAATTTAAGCAGCGAGGCGGTAATTGCAGCAGTTTACGAAATAATGCGCGTTTAAGGCTTTTTATGTGTGATGCCATAACTTTAAAAGACACACTAATCTAATCCAATAGAATCAATTGTAGAATTTTAACACCCTTGATCGTTAATAAATCCAATGAAATCAAAATTAGCGTTACTGGTTACAACGATTTCTTCTAAACACTGAAACTGGCAATATTTAGATAAAACATCATATTCAGTTAACGCCAGCTTTCTGTGACTCCCCGGTGTTGCTTATTTGGCCATTATATGATTTGTTAGCATATCAAGGCATGCGTTTTTTTACATATCTGCCCAAGAAATTTTGTAGCTATTTCAGGCACATCCTTGCCTCCATTCTTATCACAAAGTGATATGGAGGAAAGTCCAGTAGATCCTCCATTGCCGCACATGTATGTACTATGAAAATAACAATCTCTTTTGTACGTTCTGATTAACGCAAAATTTTCATTTTATAGTTGTACAAACCACAAACTCCTTACCTCTTGGTAAAATGTATGATATAAAGACAAGAAGTAGAACAAGAAAACTACGTATATGTTTTTAAAATATATTTTTGTTTAAATTAAACTTAACGTAATAACAATATATCCTAAATAAATAATAATGTGCCGATGTACATCTATCCAATGTGTTATAATAACAATAAACATTTATAATTGGAATGTGTGTGTTGAGTTCAAAATTTATTTTGAGATGAATACATTAATGTTTACTGTTAAACACATATGAAGCGGGAATACACGATATCACTGTGTAGTGGTAATTGCACCTGTTCTAACAATTTATTTTAGAGTTAGATGTTTATTATGCACTAATGGAACACAGATTCACATTAACTGTGGCCAAGTAAATATTAATTCACGGAAAATGTGCAGGTGTACAGCGAACAAATCAACTGCTGCGATACGCGAAACGACTTTATGAGTTTATTAGCTTAAATAGGGAATTTCGTACAAAGTTATCTTTATTATAAAAAGTTCCGATTAAATTTTATTATATATTTTTTGGTAAACCTATTTATGTTAGCAATAATGTAGTCTATAAAACTAGAATAAAGACTTTATTCATTCTGGTACTGAACTTTTTGAAAATATTTGATTGTTGGAAAAATCATAACGTATTTTGATTGTTTTTCTTTCTTTTATTAGCATAAAAAAAGGTCAATCAATTATACTATACAAATTATTGTCCGATTTGTCGATAACAATTTGCCATCATTTGATGATCTTGATGATGTCTCGTTCAATAAAGGACCTACTGTTATTGGAGATAAACTTTACACAGTGCCGATTCGCAGCCTCATCCTAGTCAACCCATCACGTAAGGAGGTTTGAAAATACCGAAACCAGTGAACGTTTGATTCAATAATCTGTGTTGAGCGATCAAACTTGTGCATTGCCGCGCTTGCTGTGACGAAGTGTCTTTTGCGATTAAAAAGCTGTAGACACGTATAAATGATGGATTCGCTGAAATTGTTCAAATACCGACAGTATATACTTCTATTAGTTAAACAAAAAACACGACACCTAAAATCACACTATACTATGAGCGTAACCTTCAAATACTTGCATGCAATGATGAATGCTAAACTCAAGCTTACGAATAATCTAAAAGATTTCGAAGCAATTCTGAGAAACTTGCGAACAACTAAAGTCATATCCACTAAGCAAGGTTAACTTCCAACAACTGTGTGATTTCATCAATACAATCAAAAATCGTCCGTGAGATGAATTGAAGATGAATTCAGGATTTCAAAACAATTCGAATGGCAATTTGGGCGTCGACATCAAAAACATGCTCTAGTAATTCGTTCAAGGACTTCATTGAAGCCGCTGGTAAGAATTCAAATTTGCCTGAAATAATGTTATTATTGAGAAAATTATAGAGTTTTGATTCCGAAACGAAGCGCCAAAGTGATGAATTGAAAGCATGAAAAGAGCAACAGCATTATTCACAAATATATGCAAATTTTGCAAAATAAAATGCCTTCATAAAAAATTATATGATAATTCCACTACACGCGCAACAGTATTATATCAGATTTTTGCGAAAGAAATTCATAATACAGTCTTTAGACTCTAATCATCTTCTGTGAAAAACTAAACCTTTCCTAACTATAATTTCATTCATAAAATAATTCCTATAGTTCTTAGATAAATCTTTAAATTGGCACAATAATTGCGTCCACAAAACTTTCAGAAAAACGAATTTTTGATTGATCAGGCATTTGTATTTCGTTCCCTTCATTAATTCGCGTGTACAGAATTTAAATTCAATCTTACTTTCCAAGTTACCAAAAACGGATCTTCCAGGGGAAAATTTGGTTTTGACATTTAAAATAATGTCAAGAAATCCTTTACTCGAACATGTAATTTTTGCCTCTCAATGTCCTTGCAGGAATTTGTAATATATATACCTAGACGTGTAATTATATAATATAATATATTGTTACAGTAATATGTTATCTATACATATTTCACACCATTGCTGGCATACTCAACATTCCAATAAGATGTGCGTATATCTCATAAGCACCTAATAACAGAAAGTAGTGAAATACAAATTTGTACATCATTTTTTCCTATTAAAAATTAAATAGTGAAGAGCAAGATAGAATTCAACTCCACACACATCATACAAACTCTTCATTTATTCATTATATTATTCATTTATTTATTATACAATTATTCTATTTATCCTACCGTTGGCAATATACATATTTCTATTTTATTAGGTGCGTTAGAATCGTTGCTTAGTATACTATATATATAAATTCATTTTTATTTCTAAATAAAACGATTTGAATGCTTCATAATTTGATTCTTTTATTTTATAGTCTTCATTAGACCCTTTATTTACATATTAAAAATTCTTCTTACTTATTTCTTCTACTTATACTTCATAAATGACAATGGCGACTAGTTTGAGCCAATTATAGTCTTCATCAAGCCTTTTATTTACGTAATAAAAGGCTTGATAAAGACCACAATTAGTCGAAACTAGTTACAATTTCCACTCACGAAGTATAAATAAAAAGATTAAATTAGGAAGTAGCTAAATCGTTTTATTTACTACAAATATTTATGAACATTTCAATGGAATTTTTATTTCTCTTTCCTTCAACATAATTCATTAGGTATAGTGTTACTTCCATAAGTTTCTCTGGAAAGGTTTTACATTTAAACTTAACCCATTGTACACACCCTTGCTCTATTTATTATTGAAATTGTCACAATTTATCTGAGATTTGTAATTTTCATAATTTCTTTTCGTTATCAAGTCATTCACACGTTCAACAGTTTTTACTGCCTCCACGTATTCACTTTCATTATTGGCTGAAATTGTGGTAAAAAAAGTTCTTTCAAGATATTTGGAAAAGTACGTATTAAGATTTCTTTAAATAAGGGTCGCGACAAAACATCGAATTCAAAGTTTTTGTGGTGAATAAATATCCAAAAAATAAACGCACTTCGTCTATTAAATAAAATAGATAGGTTCGGCTCAAAAAACAAACAAAAAACTAGTCTGAAATCACATTTAGTCCACGAGCTTAGACATTCGCTTCAGGAATCGCTAAGTAATCTGGCGATAAAACAATTGTCTTAACTCAAAAATAATTTAAGTTAATACAGTGACTAAGAACGGAAACAGCGAAGGAAAATGATATTTATAGATAGTATAATTCAAGTAAAACTAATCTTCATCGCATCAATGTTTTATTAAGAAAACATTGCAAATGTATATATGTATATGTATATGTATATATATATAATATATTAAAGTATGAGCTTCATCAAAATAAATATTAATGAACTCCTAAATTTAAGTGAAACGTATTACAAATGTCAACGGAAATTCCAATAGGGCACTAAAGACGTTTCAATTTAATTAGGGTAGAAAAGGTTATATTTCCCTTAGTGACAGGCACGTGACGAGGAATTACTACATTACGAATAAATTACTGTATATTCTCAGAAGTAATTTATTAAATTTATCTCGTGAACAATAGAGTTGTTCTTTATTCAACTATTACGCACTCAACATGTTTCTATCTTTGTCCTATTACGCACAGTAATAACTTAGTTAATCAGTTAATGGATTAAGTGCGATCAATATATTTTCCTTATTTCAGGTAGTTTCATTTCTGTTCGAAAGATGGAAGTATAGTTTCTTTTTACTACCAAAAAAGAAATAATCCTTGATAATAGTCTTAAAAAGAACAGTCTTTAATAAGTTGACACTGATTTAACAATGAAAATTAAATAGTTTTGTATAATAGCTATTCTAAAAATGATAATTATACTAAGAACTGTGGCGGAAAATTTAAATTATCCTCAATAATTTAAAATCACAATGTTGCACCTAGATCCGCGGTAGAACTCGCACAGAATAATTCCACGCGAGTTTTACCGCCGATCCAGGTGTGACATTGTGATTAATTATCTGCTGTTGAAGACAACTTAGTTATCGAAATATGTATACAGAATACGAACGTTGATGTAGCAAAGGATTTTATTTACCTTTTTAATGAGTTTAAAGTCTCCATTAAAATTTACCAAAAATATTTACTAAAATTATAGATACAAACAAATTAATTGTTTTTTCGTTCGTTTCTAAAGCTTTGATAATAAGCTTGGTATTAAAATAAGCTTAATTTCAAAAAAAAATAATATGAAAAGTAAAACTCGTGAAAGTTTAAATTCTACGTAATCTAGTTTAGAGTTTCATTGTCTCCTTTATGTCCTAGAATATCATAATAACGATAAAATTTCTATGCTATGAATATGTAGACGGTTTGTGTGACTATACAGGAAGAGTATATCTATTCCTAAGACGTTTCTAATCTAAATCGTGGCTTGCAGAGAGTATATTTTGCCGTGACATAGTCTGAACGTTCCGCATAAATGTCGTAATCTCGTAACCCCAGGCTGAATAGTAAAAATATATGGTATGTAAAAATATAAATAAGCTTTGCAGGTGCACCTAATAAGATAATAATACTCGCACGTTTTATGGAGATAATTTTATAAAAATATTTGAATGGCCCTCTCAAAACTGAGCTTTATACTATAGAGTTCTTCAAGTTTTAAATTAAATCTAGCAATTATTTAATTTTATTGATTTACAAAACAATAAGCTTAATAATACTCGATTTGTTTTGATTCTTTAGTTTACTTTCAATCAGAATACAAATGTATTGACTGGACATTGAATTAAAATACATCACTTACATTAAATGTTCTTACGCCCCTTTCTACACTAGAGCCTAGAGTAGATCGTAGTACTACAAGCCCGTATTGCTTACCTTAATAAAGTTATATAAAAAACTTACGATCCTTTGCTACTCCTAGGAAGAAACTAGCCAATGAATTCGGAGAGTAAGGGGGTGGTTCCTGTATGAAAGTTCTTAAGAGGCGCCACAGCATGTCAGCCCTAGAAAAATCCCTGCTAATGCTGAAGCACATTAGATCCCCTAATACGTGCCGATGGGCAAACAACAAAAGTTGGGCAATACGAAAATAAAATAAAACGCTGGGGTGAAATGGGAAGACAACTCATAATTAGTTGTTAACGGTCAATTCATTTATTAACAAGAAAGCCAAACCAGTACTGTCAAGTACCTCAGGAGTAAATGACCAACTCTAGTATATGAGATCTCAAGGTACTAATAAAATTTTTCTATCAAATAATCAATATAAGGAAAGAGGAAAAAACAAAAGGATAATTGTGGTAACTAAGATAAAAAAACTTATTTCAATACATTCCAACTAATTGTTACGTTCGAAAAGCAATTGCTGTAAATGAATGCTATGTTTATTTCCGATCTAAAGTTATGTGTACAAATACCAGCCAATTACTAACATTAAATGAATGCTGCTGGTACTTCAGATCTAAATTTATTCCTTTTTTAAGACAATTAATTTGTAAAATTCGACGGAAGGGTAGCCCAAACAAGTAACATCGACATAAATTTCTCAAATTAACACATAATTAAAGAAACAGCAACGACGAAGGAAACCGTCATAACCTTAACCTAGTAAGACTCACCGTATTAATAACGAGATGGTCCTAGTGATATCGCATAGCAAATATAAAACAGACTCAAGTCAACTTTAATCAATTAATTACAAAACAAAAGTCTGCTAACGTTAGAAACTCGATTGCAGGACCGTAATGGGTCAAATTAAATATGAAAGAAGTTGTGCTTTTATAAATTCCGATGAATCGATTGATGATTAGAAAAGTGAACCACATTTCACAAAAAGGATTAAATTACTATGTACAGTGAGGTTCACGAAATTTAGTACGGGGTCAAAATAAGCATGTACAATGTATTAGCACATATGCAATAAGTTCGAGAGAGATGCTACACATTTCAAAAAATAATCATAGTTATCTTAATATCGAAAAGTATATTTCTAATAATCTACATATTACAGTAAAAGCTATCCTCTTTTAAATAACAAATCAACAAATTCGAATTTTGAAACAAAAAAATTAGAACATTGTTCTTATTTTTGTGATGTCAGGAGGCGCTTCTCGTGCGCAATCCGGCGAGACACCGTATCTGAAGATGCGAGACACCGTATCTGAGAATGGGAGACACCGCAACATTTAGTTCTTAATATTTTAAATTTTCTTCCAATTTCTTTCTTTTATTATTTTCCTCTAAATTATCATATCTTTACAATACGGCGAAAGCGATGAAAGTAACTATACTTCCATCTCACATATTGAGAGAAAATTACCCGAGAGAAGGATAGATATAGTAGTTTGTACCAATCCCGCTCACTACGACTACGCTGTTAATACGTATATGAACAAATATGGCATTAAGCTAATTGATAGGAAGAGAATAATTCTATTATTGCTGAGATTCTAATTGAAACGCGTTTCTAATATAAATTTCTGATTAGCTAATCTGTAATCTCATCAACGAATTATTCCACTGTTAGTTAATATTACGTTGTTTATGAATAATTAAAATAAAACCCTTAATTTCTATATATTTGCTTTTAAGGGCACATAGCCTAAATACGATAACGCATAGTAAGTTAAGTGTGTACTTTCTGAGCCCTTTTTTGAGCGATATTTGGAACATATAAAAATACGGCATCTCGCCCGATGCGGCGTCTCTTCCGAATTTACTTTATGAATGTGAAATTGGTTAAATAATATCAATCTTCAATAATGTCAATCTTGTTTATCTAATGATGTATATTTCGTGCCACGACGTGTCGGTGAGTCTGTAAATAACTGAGGAAGGTAATCACATTCTTAATAAAAAACAAAAGAAATCGCTTTTTTCTTTAAAGTTTTCAACAATTGTTACATACCAATATAACTATGTTACCAAATAAATATCAAAATATAGTCTCGACTGTTCTGTGCTATGCACATTAAAGAAAATTTAGTCACCTCTATAAAAATAGTATGAATATAATACTTTTATGTACATATGTACATATATATATATATATATATATATATATATATATATATATATATATATGTACATATAATGAAATTAAAGGTGTTTCTAAATTTTAGGCATATATCAAAAGTAAATTATGTGACGTGTATATACATACTTTAAGAAATACAAAATAATATTTTTCTCTCCATTTTGATCATTCATCATATATGTAAATAACAATTCCGTATATAATCGATACGTCAACATATTTATATGTCAAAATTCGTTTCATTTTTCTTACGGCAATGGAAATATTAAACATATCTAAATTAGAGATATGCATTTAGATCCGAGTCCGAGATCTGATTCGATCCAATCAAATTTAGAATCTCTTTGAATCGGATCGAGTAAGATTAAAACAAAATAACTTCGGATTTCGGACTGATACGAACCGATCCAAACTAGATTCGGACCCAATTCGTATTTAAATATATGTATACCGCATTCTTGATTTTATATTTTCAAATATTGATTTTATTTTATCTATTCGTCGTGACGAACTGCCGCTTGTTTCGGATGATCCTTTGACATCCTGAATTGATATTCAATATTCCTCCGAACCCTCTCCTACTAAGTTTTCAGTCTCCTATAAAACTCATTACAATTACTGTAAAGCCAACCTCAACAATCCCTACCATGATCTTGGTCAGACTGATTGGTCTTTCCTTGACAATTTAAAAAATGTTAACCTACCATTAAAAACGTTTTGTAGTGCTATTTATTAGATATTCGATAGATCTGATCCTAAGTTTAAATCCTCCGCTGCATCATCTTGCCCTTCGTGGTTCACTAGAGAAATTATAGCAAATTTAAAACTTAAACAGTCTAAGTTGATAATCGTTACAACCGATTATAGTATATAAATTAGAGATCGCGTTGTTATTTAAATTTTGTTTTAGTTAATAGAATTTAATGAATCAAATGGTATGATTATTTTCCTTAATTTGATTGGGAATTATTCCCTCTGGTTTTGTAATTACTTGGCCATAATATGAATGTTCATTTTTTCATAAATACATGACTGCTTCTTTTAATCGATTTCCTTGTGATAGTTAACAAGTATCTTCCTTTACGCCATTTAGAAGTTCAACAATCCGATTGTTTGATTTATCGATTTTATGGAAATAGATAATAATTCAGATTGGATTAATATTAGCATTTTATTGAAGGGGCGATGCTAATCCTGTTAATTAACCCTCAAAACCAACTAGAAGCTGTTTTTTCCACCTAACCTCTTTTTCTGATAATTTATTAATTATCAAACGGAGTTATTTTATATGTGAAGATCCCACGCCCTTCTGATTAAGAAAACAGAACTTGATCTGTACACTTAAGGGTTGACGAAATAATTTGATCGGATTCATCGAGGTTATCAGAGTAGTAAGACTAGGGATCAAAGACATTCGTACTTATTATTATTGTTATATTAGTTTATTGTTAATGTTATTTGATTCTTAAGATTGTGGTATCAACGGTTGAGTTTATAAGCTACCGTACCAGTTAGCTGTGGCATCATTTAATACAGTTTAGATCCAGCTGTGTTATCTAAGCCATAGTAATAATTTAAGAGCAAGAAAATTAACAGAAGTATATATATAATTATTTATTCATATAATTGGTAGAACTAATAGCTTTAACTAAGTATTGGCTCGATAGACATTTGTCATTAAAAAAATACCTTCACTAATCTATTAGCTTCAACTTTGTTAATTAAGGACCCCGTTAACATATAGTTCAGAATTTATCAAGAAGTTTTGCTTTTACTTATTGGTCAACTCTAACTTTATTAAGGGCTCGCTGTACGATTAGCAATAATTGTTTATTTTTGCTCATTAAGAATTAATTAGTTTACCATCGCCTAATTACAATAGTTTTTTTAATTTTATAAATCACAGTCAATCTTTTTCTTTTATCATTACGTGCATTTTTTTAAGTAATTAATAATTCACTTTTAAGCTGAATTTAATTATTTTTTGTACTTTATTGCTATTATTTGTTTGTGTTCTTTTATTGTTGTTGGGAAGTGTCCAATAAGAAGCACTTACACTATTAGAATTTCCTTTTTGTACCACAAGTGTGAATAAATTAGATGTATAGGAGGGAATTATTATTAATATTTATATTAGAGATTAGAACGGTAACGCAAGCATTTCTTTTTTTATAAATACTTATTTAATATTAAACATATTTTTATATAGCGTGTAATCCAAAAGTAAATGAACATACAATAAACTTGTATAGAACTTAATTTATTACAAAAGGGACCGCCTTTTTCTTTATGGTTTTAGTTAACTGAATAACTAACGTACTTTTCTTATCCATCTTTGCTTCAATATTAGAATAGGGGCCTTCAGAATAACAATATTGTAGCCTCCTATTACAACCAGGAATTCTCCCACTCTCCGAAACTATTTTTTGAGCTAGTTTAGCCCCCTGAAGGTCAAGCGAATGGATCATCTGTTAGGTAAGGAATATAGGCATTCATTTATTGTCCTATTAAGCACCGGACACGGCGTTACAAGTGTATTGTATTAGAATCATACCCGGGCGAATAGCAAAATGATATACGTTTACGTGAAGCAGTAACTCACAATTAAATTTTATCGCAATAAAACGAAATCCATGTCAAATTTATACTCCTTTTCTACATGCATCAATCTTAATAGGTTTGAACGTGTTTCTATTTCAACATAGAAGCTTCCTCCATTTTACGGTTAGCGTAAACTTTTAATAAATACTAATGTAAGACATTTATTATGCAAATTTCACATACATACATTATGTAAATATGTACAATTATTCATTCGTTTCTAACTGTATATATTTTTTTATGTTAACATACATATCGTACATTACATGCAGATAGGCAATGACTTGAACATGATAAATTACTTACTTCGTGAAGTTTGCTCCGTGAATACAAAAGATTTTGAAAATACTTTAAATGCATACTATATAATAATAGCAATTGTTAACAATATAAAATATAATGTTTCCTAATGGAAGATGTCATTGCATTATAGAAGTGGTCATTAATAATGGGCAAACATAGGAACGAGCACTTGCAAGGCATTTCCGTCATTTATTTTTTTTAATTGTCCGCTTTCCTTAGAAAGATACGTCAACTTGCGCATTAAATCACACTTTCAGATGCAAAGTAGCGTAATACATCACTTTAAAAACTTTTTCTATATATCTCTCGGAATATACAGCTTTCATGTTCTTTTCACGAAAACATGCACTCATGTATAATATCTATTATGCTTTCTTTGCTACTTCTCAAAAGTTGTCTAAGAAAGATTACAAGTTGAGGATTATCATCGCAACTCCTGAGAAGCATCGAAGTTTTGTTTTCAAGATATACTCGCCCTTTATTTATTTATAGCATCTAAAAATCTACGTAAATATTACAAACAATAATCCAATAAATTAAGCATGTACGGAAGACAAACTTTATCTTAAACTAGGTTACTGTCCAGTGATCATTTAAAAAAATAGAAATCCATGCTAATTTTTTACCTGCATATTATTATTTTATAAATTATTTGCAGGGAAGATAAACAGATAACCTAGAGTGAAATATTTGTCCTAATCTAGTGATTCCAAAAATGTATGTCGCATTTTACAATTACATTTTTTAGTAATTACATAACTATAACTTCTATTTATTTTTCGAACCTTTTACAACTCAAAAATTTATTTCAGTTAAATCGAAAAAAACCTGCCCAAGAAACCTTTCCAACAAAAACTTTTAATAGGTTTATTAAAGCTCGTGCTATTTTTCAGGAGAAATATTTCATTTGCGCTTTCCTTATTTGAAAGTGGTTAAAGGTTTGACAATGAGGGCAGCGTATTTAAAAAGATTTGAAGTAAAATCCTTGGCGTCGCAACCAAAACTAGTGAAAATAAGGTTGGGTTGGCTTTCCTTTAGGCGTTCTTGAACAATTGTTTTCAATTGGGTACTGCAACGCTGAACTAAACACCTGCTAAAAGTGCTTGTTTGGAGTCGTTACTGTGAACAAAGCTTGTGCTGTTAGAAAATTCGATTATAGCTGGAATGGTAAAAATGTATGAAAAATATTTGTTGTCAAGTGATATGGCTCATACTGATTTGAAACTTTGTAGTCCATTCTGTCGAGTTTAATGAGAAGAAAATAATCACATAATATTTGAGCATTCATCAAATGCAAACGGAGCAAAACGCGATACTTAAAATAAGAGAATTTTCCCAAAATTCGACGCCCACTTCTGAAATCATATGCTGAAAATCTTATTGCTAGTATTTCCCAACGTGCTAAGATATAATACAAAATAGAGATTAGACACCCTATTAAGAATGCAGTCTTTCCAAGAAATCAGCCGTATACTCTTATAAAACTAGTCTATTTATAATATCGTATACGAAATCAATAAATGCTCCAGTACTATATTTTTATCATAGATTGGAACCCTGCTTTACGCAAAAATGTTTTGTCAGGTATTCCAGTAATCTTGATAATATAATTTTTGTAGTTTTTATTCATATAAAATGTTAAATCCCAGGTAGTTAATTATATTATTTAAATTGTTTTCAATTCACTAAGATAAATGTCATTTAACAAATATTTATTGTTTATTAATAATTTGACTAGGTGGAAATCTCCAAAGATTAAAACGATTTTAATTTATTAAAATTGACTGGCTTTATAATTCGATGTCGATTCCTTTCTCCTAAGATATCGAGTAAAGCGACTGTTAAAGTTACTTTTTTACTAAACCTTTCTTTAGTCCACTAATGAAGCTAGAAGAGGATAAATTTCGTAATAAAGAAAAAACTTTCTGCAAATTACTTTGTCACTTAGACCTTCAAACATTTTTTCGACTCTTTACGGATCCTAATGATATACACATCACAAAATGGTATTTAGTGTTAACGGCTTTTTGGAAATAGACGTCGACGACTAGAACACATGGTTAGTACATGGTGAAACAGTTTGCAAACTTACATAAAACAGACCTCAAGTTATCGAACAGTAATTAGGATAAGTTAGAAATATCTATGTGTGTGTTCTAGACAGAGAAGATTGTCCTCCTCGCCTTCGATTGGTGATTGGCTAATGACATCCTCGAGGCTGTAGTCATTCGTCAGCTTATCGCTATCTCGCTCACTCAGTCATCTTGGCTTCCGCTATGTTTACTGTTATCCGCATCGACGCGGGATACTGTAGCGCCGCCGGTAACGATAGCGGAAAGCTGTTACCTCTGCTACCTCTCTGGAATTCGTCTCGCAAATTGCTTCTTATTTGCATTTAATTACCAAATTATCGGTAAATGTTGCGTTCGGACAATTTCATTTGTGACTTGTTGAAATATTTACTTTGGTATGCCATCGGTATGTGAGGAAATCTGTTGCCATATTTGCTAAGAATTTGCTTGCCGGTGTTTGGATTGCCACAGTTTGTGACAACTGTTGTTCTCTAATAAATATGCTTACTTGAACAAATGTGTACTTTATAAATTACTTTTACGCTGTGTAAACAAAATGTATATTTATTTTAATACAAGTTTGATGAAGTTTCTTTTGACATTATTATAAAATTTCATTTAATACTTTGTTTTGCTTTGAATTTTGAACTGAACATTTAATTATAATTTATTTCATTTCTTTCAGTATCTCTTTAAAACTTTATCCACGATTGCTAAAGGGTTTTAGTTTTAATAAAAAAACTAAAAGTTACAATTGAAAAAAACATTTGTAAATATATAACTTTGCTTATTATATTTAATAAGAAACGAAGCACTTCTGAAAATACTATTCTAGCTACATACTGTAGTATTAGATATTAGAGGAGAAAAATGTTGATGATCCGATGACATGAATGGAATCAGATTATATTTTACCAAAAAGTTGCATATTGTAGATGAATCTGTTACTTCAGCTTCAAATACTGCAAGAGCAAGATAATTGCCTAGTTATCGTGGTCTTAAAATCTACTGTATACATATTTGTATTTAACAGTACCCATACTTTCTTTGTGCAGTCTTGCTTAATCTCTTAAAGAGAAATCTAAGAAGACCTCAACTAATCAGAAGTCAAATTATTGTTCTTTACTTTAACTTAATTATGCAAAAAAGTTTATAGTGTTTTAAAGTTTATATTAAATGATTCTAATATTTTAATGGCCGCTCATTTTAATGTTACAAATTCCAATAATAGTATAAACGATATTTATAGTAATATAATGCGCAATTTCGTAGAATTTAGTAATCTTCAATAATTCAGTTCTGTGCCAAACTTAAATAACCGTTTCCTGGATCTAGTATTAGTATTATCAGGATTAAATGGTCATTCTAATCTGATTTCGAGGATGCTAACATAGCTTGTGGACAGTTTTACAGTACAATTTGTTTTAGACGTTAATTTACTTTTAGAATAAACAAAGCCACTGAATATTCACCCCGTATCAACTCTGAGATAATTAACAATATTAAATTGATCCACACAAAAAGCCAATAATATGAGTTCTTTAAACCAATACAAATTTTCTAGTTCATCGAATCATCTATACGAAAGAATCCTCAGAAGTTCTGATTGTTTGTATATACATAGTAAACGTGAAACTTCCTGTATATAATATTACTCCTGAACATAATTAATGATTTTGAAGAATATTTTGATAGCGCATAGGTATCTAATAGAGCTGATATGTGTGATTGTTCTAGACTAGGCGTCGTATACTTAACACAATTATAACTAAAACAGACCCTTTAAATAACACTAATAAACTGAAATAATAAAATTACATCTGGACTAGGTAGAAAAGGAGTAATAAGTTTTATACTTAGAAATTTTATTTAACATATACGTGTATACAACCTAGCTCAAACTACTGGTAATTTTTCTTCTACAT
Source organism: Dermolepida albohirtum (assembly GCA_031893035.1). Taxonomy (NCBI): domain Eukaryota; kingdom Metazoa; phylum Arthropoda; class Insecta; order Coleoptera; family Scarabaeidae; genus Dermolepida; species Dermolepida albohirtum. The sequence continues at coordinate 174,435 of JAVIWB010004799.1, read as the reverse complement.
GGCAGATATCCAAAGTCTGTCCAATATCTAAATCTGGATCGTCTTCAGCTATTGCGAATTATAGACCAATACCGCCTCTAACGAATTTTGCGAGGTTTTCGAAATTTTAGTGTATTTGCACATATACCCTCATGTCAAAAGCTATATTACACCACCTCGACATAGTTTCATGAAAAAGAGATCAGCAGTTACGAATCTGAAATTATTACGCAGTTTGTAAAAAATGTGTTAGAAGCACATGAACAAGTAGTTACTTACCAACTGCAATAATCAATACACTGGTATTTCGAAAGTTTTCGATAGAATAAATCATAATTAATTTTTCATGCCTTACTTATTAGCTACAACTAGTACGTGGATCGTCCTTTAAGTTCCGCATATAAAGCTGGAATAAAACGGTAGATAGCTTTTAATGACTTCATTGGTTTTTGAAGTATTGTCCACAAAGATTAATGCACTTTTGCATGCGCTCGAATCAGCTCTGGAAGCAGTCGTTCCATTCGTTAGTTGGTACAGTCAAAATTGCGTTTTTAAAGGCATCAACTGCTCCTTTGAGCATGCGGGCCGTTCTTGATTTTCGGAAGGGCAAAGAAATCGTCGGGGCTTATATCCGGACTGCAGGGAGCATGGTCCAACAATTCGACGTTTTGTTCTGTTGAACATTCAATTGTCTTGCGCGCGGTGTGCGAACATGCATTGTCTGGGTGAAGGATGATTCATCGTTTGGTGTTTGTTTTTCGAAGCTCAGCGATGACTTGCGGTAAACTAATGGTTGTATACCAATTGGTAATAACAGTTCCTTGATCTTGTAGAAGAATTGTTACTACATGGCCTGTTTTCGATACAAATATCGCGACCATCTTTTTGGAGATACTTTAAAAACGGATGACTTTTGTCGGCTTTTCTTTATCCTGGAATACCCAAACAGATGACACTTTTACAAGAACAAACTCGAGGCTATGTCAGAGCCCGTTCACACTATTTGATGGCTGAAGAAATTCATCAAATATCTGAAATATCCACATATATTAAAGAACAGAAGATATTTGTACAAGAGGATTCGATTATAATATTCTTCTACAAATGTTTAAAGTGAATCTCTGCAAGTGCGATGATAAATTCTTATATAATCTCGCGCATGACGATGTCAATTTTTCCTATTTACTATTATAGCTCAATTTTTTAATACCGTGAACTTCGTTTCGCCCCACTTTGAGTTTTCACTTGCCAACTGCAACAATAAATGCAACAATCGTTTCGCCATTATTGGTTATGACCCGCGATTTCATGTTACGTCTTCCCACTATAATGTACATTGTAACAGATTATTTGAAATACATGGACAAAATTAATTCAAGTTACTATTTGAGTTATTTTTTTATATTAATGTATTTTAGTTGCATGAAGATTGTAAATTATCGATATTAGTTTTAATAGATATATATGTACATACAGTAGAGATATCAAACTAAACAAAATTCAAAATAACTTCACTCCGCATAATATCGAATAATTGTGAAACGTGAAGAAAGATCATTCACATTGCATTTTACGTACTGTTTTCTATAGAATATTTACCTTTGTTAACCAAATTTTAGTTCCTATATTACAATTTATAATGCTTGATGAACATAATGAACTTATTAAATTTATATTAGTTATAGTCAAAATTATTCTAAATTAATAGTCTAAGATAATATGGTGATATGGTGCAAAACTTTTTATATTAATCATCATATCAATAGACAAAATACAACATTAATATTATTATTAATATAAAATTTAGATCTAGACACATGGATCATTACATTTACACAAAAATATGTACTTATATATACGTTATTCATAAAATTGTATTGTATTATCAGAATAGCTACCTTATAAATTAATTCGAAATTCAATTTAATTATTAAGGAGTATAATTGTTATAGACTATAGACTTAATTATATATATATATATATATATATATATATATATATATATATATATATATATATATATACCAAATGGAATAAATAAAATCAAAGAAAGAATTATTCGTATATTACGCGTATTATTATATGCGGCACGAATACAATAATGTATTTTTGTACTAATATGTTATGAATACATGCTCCGAGTGCCAAGGTTTTGTTTACATAACAAGTTATAAAGACCATCATACATAAATTCCGCGGATATATTTTCATGTACATCAAAAACTTTTTGGGCTACTTACTGTACATATGTATGTCTACTATAATGACTATAGAAAATACATTATTATTAATTCCAGGGTTCCTACTTAAAGGACATTTTCCTTCAATTTATCATTATTTAACAACAACAATATCCAGTTAATCTTTAGTAACGGCATGGGATGAAATCTACGTAAAAATACGTGTCGGGCTCTCGCTGTCCATTTTATTATCTTCCACATTACTATAATGCATTGAACACACATCAGAAAACTATCTTGCTTTTAACTAATGATTGTGAGCTATCAAGGCATTCTCAAATTTTACAAGCGGTAAATTTTTGTTGGCAGGAACATAAATACTTAAAATTTCTCCAATATTCACACAATTAGAAAAGAATAGCTTTAATGCTTGTGGCACTTTGTACCCCATTCGCTATTTTCAATTCATATGCATATTAAGTAAAGAACACTTTTTCTAAACTCAGTCTAATAGAATTCCATGATCCACAACTTGCTAGTAACACATGAAACAATGGCGTTAAAAAGCAAAACAATAATACACAAGATCAGCAGATCAAACTGTAGTAAATTGGTGAATATTCTGAAAGGGAATTTATGACATAGTAACTTGAATTTATCAATATACAAATCGATGTTTACGAAAGAACATTTCCGACAAAAATTAATGGCGATGACCAATTTAGATAAACAGAAGTATTCGTCCAATTCATTATTTATTGGAAAAAAATTACATCAACGTACTTTGTAAACGTGTATTCTTTACCTCAATGTTCTATTCTTACAAAACAGTAACAAGCGCTCGCCTTTCTTACAATCTAAGCCTGTAGTCTCTCTTTAAGTTATACATGTATATTTCTCAACAATATAAAATAGAGAAAGTTACTTAATAATTAGTATTTCTTTAATATCATTAACTGCCAAACCTATAAACTTCGTATCTAAACATTATTCTACTTTGTCTGGAACTATTTAGTTTCCCTTCGTACAACCATAAATTTCTAATTATATTTTTATGTGTAAAATATAATGTGAAATTAGTGTCACTTGTAGATACGCTGTAATTAGCCTGTAATTATAGTAGCAGTAAATTACAACGTACAAACCAGACACAGATAGGGTTTAATAATCTGTCATTAGATTGGTTATACGAGAAAACGCGAAACCTTACACTTAAATAACTGTTCTGGCTTGTCATTTGAGTCATGCTATAAGAACTTTTCCATACTATTTTTGCACATAGCATGTATGCAATGTAAAAGCTAATAATCAGTAGTATGTTAATTATACGTAGTGTACGACCTTTACAGTTAAAAGTGTTTTTTGAACTCGATTCATTTGAAACACAAAACTAATTCCCATACTGGATCTAATAAAAGGTTTTCAACATAATCTTGATAAATAATAAAGGAAATTAATAAATGTGTCTAGTAGTGAAGACAATAAGTTCTTCTTTATATTACATTTTTCAATATTGAAGACGATTCTTTTTCAAATCCCTCCGCAACACAGTACAATAATTCTCGGTTGATATTTCATGAAATACTTTAGGATCATCAGCGAAATGTAGTCTATTTGAGTCAATAACATTGACAATATATTCATAAAGACTGAATAATAAGGGTTCAAGATTGGATCCTTAAGGCACACCGGATAATTCACAAAAATTCCCGGAAGAATGATAATAATTTTATCACTAAATTTATTGATAATTCAGGAAAGAAACAGATTGTATAATATTTGTGGGGCTAAACAAAAAGATATATTCATCTAATGCATGACATTGTCAAAATTAAATATCATTTGTCCTCAAGTATTTTTTATCGCATCGAAGTTCTAGATACTAAAATTATTCATTCATATCAAAACATTTACAAGAAAGGTGCACCTAAGCAATTTTTAGAATCAAATTGTCAATATAGGAAATACACAAAACAAGCCTTCTAGGTATTCCATTAAGACGCTTTATTAATTCTACTTGCATATTTTGAAAAGATGATACAAATTGCGTGAACACGTGACGTTTATTCTTGTGCATTAGGTAACCAAATTCTTTAAATTAGTGTTTTCTTGCGTACTGATAGATTTTCCTCTATAAATCTCATTAAGTTAAAGTCAAAATTTAATGTTCTTAATTTTGTCCAGACTTCTAATTTCGGTCTATTCTATGAAAGTCAAAGAACATCCACACTTCGGTTTAGCAATCTGTTCCTCATCGTAAATAATTACACAAAGTTGATACAAATTAGCGCATTCACTTCTTCACATTAAACTTATATCTACCAACGCAATCTTAAGAGATTTTTTTAACGGATTATTTTCCATCACGACCTAATACGAATGATGATCGGTCAAGTCCAATGATGATTTTCTTTTGTTTATATATCATTAATAGACGAAATTAGAACATGAATTGGCCAACATCAAATGGAATAATAAGAATAGAAGGTTACAATTTACATAGAAATTCGCATGCACTTAAAAAACTTATTTTCCAATGATACAAAACTCGATATATGTATGTACGAATACATGTACATGATAATAGAAAATTTATATTGAAATAACACATCTGTGTACTGAATTATATAACTCCCTGTATATAGTATGTGGCTTATTATAACGTTTTACTTCTGTCAAAAAAGTACTGGTCGATCAAAATAAAACGTGAAATTGAAACGCCATTATCTTCAACATCATCCAGTAATCGAAATTCATCAATAATTAATAGCCTTAATGGAATTGGTCTCTTTCGGGAATCACCTCGGTTTGTGTATTATTCTCCTTCTCTCTCTGAAACACAGGAAACATGTATGATATAATTTCACTTGAATAGATCACGAACCAAGACATGAATAATGTTGTAGTGTAATATGTGTCGATTGCACTCTCAAGTTTCTGTAAACTCGATACTGAAATTACCTCGATTTACTCAATTATGGAAAAGCAAAGTTTCTCAGAACTTCTTTTGAACTAATTAATTCGAAAGTTTATTAACGTATATTTATTTTAGCATATTAAGCTTTCATAAGATTTTACTTAAACTTTCGTTATCAGAACATTAATATTGAATAATAAATTAGAAAAGTTACTTATTATTCTAATATTATATATAATGTTAACATAGAATTCAAAGACTTAACAAATGTATCAACAACCAAGTGACCTGGATACTTAAAATTCTCGAGAGTGAATTTTTCGAAAATTCCCAAAAAATAGACACAAATGCAAATATTAAAAAAAGTGAATACCTTGAATACCTTACGAAACAAAACACGGATGGAAAAGTTAGAGGCAAATGCAAAAGCTACCTGCCTCCTCCCCCATCAAAAAAAGGAAACAAGCAAATAAGAAAACATAAGCTAGCCTATAACAGCAACGAAAACTAATGAACAACTAATAAAGAAAACTGGCCAACTGAATGAATTAAATAGGTAACCAAAACGATAATAACGAACATCCGGCTAAAAATGCTGCACTTGGCATCAACTACTTCAAAATAATTTTTTGGAAGGTCAACGTTAAAAATACTGTGAACGGAATAAACTCTCCATCTTGTTTCTTAATGAATGATGTATCGATGAATCATACGTTTGCAAGATTGCCACAAATTATTAGTTTGCTTAAAAAATATTTATCATTTAAGCGAAGAATGGAAGAGCAAAAACGCGTTTTCCACACATTTTGTTACTCTTTCGTGTTAATTCTTATCACAGATAATTTAAACATCATCCTAATTTCAATGTCATTTTTGTCCAACCATTATAGATGACAATCAAATCTTTGCTACAGTTTAGGTTAATTGTCATTTCAAAACGCAAACAATTTCGCTGCCCTCTGAAATTCAGTATTCAAAAGAACAAAAACAATTGAAAAGTCTTCGTGTAACGAAAAAAGGAGCTTTTAGATCTATTTTGAATTGTACGAAAGAAACCCTGTTGGATCAGATGATATATCTGAAACTATTCTGAAACAAAATTCAATAAAACAATTTCTAAAACGAGTAATCACAGGGTAGGAAACTTTGTTTTTTAACCAATATTAAACTAAAACATTTACCGTACATACTGATAAAATTTTATTAAGTATAATATATATTAATACTAAACTACATGCTGCTTTTAGTAGCTAAGTAAAACTTAATAAGTTTTCGGTGCTGCATATCATTATGTTCGCTGAACCATCAGTTTTATTGTTAAAATTGTTTCAAGATCACATAGATTGTAAAAATTCAATTCAATTGACAAAATTAATTAATAATGACTTCTATGAAAAAGAAAAACAATGTTTCTGTAAGCGAATTGAACTGAATATTGCACTACATTACAACTTCTATCTTTACATAATATGTTTCCAAGTTTGCACATATTATCCAAACATTCTGTACCTTTTTAATTGCATTCATATGGTAAAATTTATCAATCTTCAAAATAGGCTATTGTCTAGTAACTTGCAATCGTTGATAATACATTGTAATTCGAGTTGTTGTTTAGTCCATGTCCAATCTTTGTAGAATTTTGATATTGCGACATTTCGGCAGTTTAATCTACTGGCGTCTTCAGGGTAGTCTCATTTTGCCAAACTCATTTTTGTAATTCGATAATTCGTCTGGATGAAATTTGAACTCGGTTAAGATATTCCGAATTTTTATGTGCTGCACATTTAACCATTATGCTAAGTATAGTTTGAATTTCTCTCTATTCTGTCTTTACTATCTTCGACTGATATTTTCTTGAATCAAAGGGGGCCAGATATCTTTAATTTCAAGGCTTTATATACTTATAGCATTCGTTGTTGTGGTCATGTATTCTATTTCTAATTCTGATACTATATTTTTCTTTTGTCAGGATTGTTTCATGCAAGTTTATGTGGCTCTTCACAAGCATGTTGAGCCAGGCTCGAATTTGCTTTTTCTTACTGAACAATTTTTTAGTTTTCCATCTACTCGTTTCTTCCATATATGATCTTTCACATCCACATGGTACCCTATATACTTAGTTCTTCTTTCTCTGATTTATATTGTCAAGTTTTTGTTTTAGCTAGATTTGACACGTACTACTGTGGGCAAAAAATAGTAAGACTTTTTAATTCAAATTTCGCGCGAAATATTTTTTTTCTAGGTTGGTATGACTGTCAGAGACATCTGTGCCAAATGTCATATTAAAATAATCATTAGTGTTTAGTATGCGCTTGTCTTATAAAAAGTGCATTCGGCGATTTTTACAATGAGTGAAATTATTCAATAAAGAAGTTCCATTAAATTTTGTGTACGGAATCAAATTTCTGGTGCCGAAACGTTCAGAATGTTGCAAAAGGCCTTCAGTGATCATTGTTTGTCGCGAGCAAGTGTTTTTGATTGGTACAAATTATTCAAAGAGGGTCGAGAACGCGTTGATGACGAACCACGTCCAGGACGGTCATCAACATCAACTGATGATCAACACGTCAATAGAATCAAGGAATTAGTGCTTGATAATCGACGATTAGCAGTCAAAGACCTTACTGGCATCGTTGGAATATCGGAAGGATCAGTGAAAACTATTTTGAAAGATCATTTGGGCCTAAAAAAAGTGAAAGCACAATTTGTTCCAAAATCACTCAATTTTTTTCGAAAAACAGCGTCGCGTTGACGTCTGTGAAACAATGTTTTCCGACTATCAAGACAAAATGAAAAGCATCATAATTGGAGATGAGACTTGAATCTAGGCTTATGACCCGGAAACAGACGATCAATCAGCAAAAAACTACGTCAAAGCAAGTCAAAAATCAAAGTTATGTTGACAGTTTTCTTCGATTATCGAGGTGTGGTGCACTCCGAATTCCTTTCGACTGACCAAACTGTCAACAAAGAATACTATTTGAGTGCTATGCGTCGTTTGCGCAATGCTATTCGTAAAAAGAGGCCAGAATTATGGGCCGACAACTCTTGCTGATTTAGCTCCGTGTGACTTCTGGCTATTCAGCAAACTCAAACGACCGCTCCGAGAAAACCGTTTTGAGTCAGTTGAAGACATTAAACGTGAATCGCTAGGCGCATTGAAGGCTATTCCTGAAATTGACTTTAACAACTGTTTCGAGAATTGGAAGAAACGTTGGCACAAGTGTATTGGGGCCAAGGGGATTACTTTGAGGGGGCGAAATAGAGTTAGAAGAATAAATTAAGAATTTAAAAATTATGAACAAAGTCTTACTATTTTTTGCCCACAGTAGTATATAATCATCGTTATGATAGCGGTTTTAACCTTACAGTCGTTACTTATTTTTCTAATCTTTTCTGATATGCACCTGATGTATAATATAACCATCGTACGTCTCATTTTCTTCAGGTTGTTTATAATTTTTACCCCATGTTACTCGATTAGTTATTTGTGACAACTCTTTTTCATATAACCATTTAATTTTAAGGTGTTGGTTATGATTTCAAACTCTTCCATCACCTCTTCTTCGTCTATGAATATATCTGATGCTCTGTCATACAAGCATCTGACTACTTCAATTTTAACTTTGTGAAGGCGGAATTGAAGTGCAAATATTATCATTTTATATTGGTTATCTATACTCTCAAATGTAACATCCACATTTTTATGCACGGGAACATCCACGAAAGGAATTCTGCTATCAATTTCTATTTCCAGTGTAAACTTGATGCAAATGTCTATGCTGTTTAAATGCTGTAAGAATGTGACCATATGACGAAGGTGTGGTCAAAGAAATATATTTGGATTGAAATCGTATGAATACATAGTCTTTGTTGAAATTCTCCCACATAGATATTGCTTAGTGTCGGGGACAAGGAAAAGCCAGTAACTATTGTTTCATCGATAGGCTTATTATTTGTAAATCAATTTTCCACAGGAAATTTCATCATATTCGGAAAGAGATAATAATCAAAAGAAACTAAGTCTGGTGAGGATAGCGAATGCAAAATGACTTCATATCAATTTTGCAGAATAATTGAAGTGCGTTGTTTTAGTGAAATAATTTTTTTTGTTTTTTCTTTTCTTCTGTATCTATCATCCAATAGTACAGTCATACAAAAGTTGACAAAAGAGTAGTCATCATATTTGCAGCTGATAAAACAGTTTTCGCCTTTTTTGTAGGAGGTGTCCGGATTGTAATGGTGGTAAGCATATTCCTTCATTTTTTGATATAATATATATAAATATATATATTGTATATATATATATATATATATATATATATATATATATATATATATATCAAAGTTTCATTTACTATTTTGAAACGACGCACAAATTCCTGTAAATTATATTGAAGCAGTTCCATTAAAGGCTTACTCATTCACGTATTGTTCATTTGTGAGTAAATATGGAAACGATCCTGCTGAAACCTTTCTCATATATATTCGTACTCGATTAAGTAAATGTGAGTTTGTATTTTAATTTACTTCAAGGAAAATGTAAAATTTATTCCATGACTTAATTCAAGAATAAGCTTACAAAGCACAAACGTATATGTACTGCACTGAAATATGTTCCAATGAATTTATTGAAATAATAATATTTAATTCTATACTTCGTATTTCCGCTAAATTTTAGGCTTAGCACTAAATACATGTACACCACGATTTAAAGCTTTTCCGTTATAATAATAATCCGATTCAATTTTGAATTAATCATTATTTACTTAACGCAAATTCAAACTATACATCTACATTTACAAAATTATCATCATATGCACATATTTCGCTTAATTCTATACGTGGATTTATTATTTTCAAAACGACAGAGTCCTTGCTCTAACAACAAAATATGAAACATACGTTATTTTCAATTAGTTTTCTAGTACACCAGTAATGGAAATTTATTATAAATTAATCAACTACATGTAAACTAATAACGTCTATATATGTGTTCGGTTTATACACGTTATTTACATGAATAATATTATTTATTTAGATATATTCATTTATTAACAAACACATCTGATGGCTCGCAATTTTATAATTAATTTATTATTTTAACTATTAATTCACATTTTGAATGTCATCGTTTACTACATTATAAATTATTTACGCTATTGCATGTGACGGTATATCGGATATTAGTGAGATCTGAATTGATAAATAATGCATATGTGAAATTATGATGACCAATGCAATTTTCGAATGAAATTTCACGCGCATTGAATTCAAAATACTTTATTATTTTAAATAACTCTGGAAATAACTACAATTGCAAATGCAGCTACAAACTGCTGCTTATTTAATTATTTAATACAATATAGTAAAAAATCAAAAGCAGTAGATTTTAGGCAGCTCCTAAAAACTGTAGAAAATATAGAAACCACGAGTCAAAAACTAACACCAAAACAATACAAGAGGTCGGTTAAATGGCCACTCCTTATCACAGCGTCACAAAAAAAGAGGTACTATAGTACATAATCCAGTAAAATATAAGAAAAGGAGGTCTAGGAAGCAATGGCATCTCACTAGAACAGCAGAGAGCAAACAAAAATTTAAATTTAACAGGGCGCCAAAGGTGCTTAAGAGTGTAGTTATCAGCAGATCATTAATCACAGTGTTGCAAATAATTCTGCATTAAACTTTAAGTGCTAAACATCAAACATTGAAATTTCCCACAATTTAATGTGTTTCCTAGTCCTAAAACTAACACTTATTCTAAAGTACACACCCCGCTTCAACTTTAACGGTCCTATTTTCCAGGAATTCATAGAAGCAAAAATATGATATCGGACCTTAAGTTATGTTTAACTCATAGTTTTTATTTTTCACAATAAATATGCTTTCGGAACTGTCCAATTCAAAGTAATTAGTTATATTTTTAATTCAATGTAGGCGATCCGTGGTTATACTATGATTATTTTCGAGCAGGTGTTTCATTAATCTGGATTTCTTATGCCAGTTTCTGATTTAACTCAACTTTCGCATTTCCTGAAAGATTTAATAGAGTTCCTGGCCCGAAATGTAACTTGAAATCTGTATTTTTTAAAAACCCTGTTTCAGTATATTGTAACTGGGTGAAATGGTAAGCATATAAATTGCCTCGGTTCTTTTTAGGTAAGAAGTGGTATCCCCGACTGTCTTTTTTAAGTTAGGTTTCCTAATTAATCTAATGATTATTTCCGAATCAAAACCATTGTATCTCGCAATGTTATCAATAATATTTAATTCTCTTCCGTATCTCACTTTTGTTAATGGAAAACTAATCAAACAATTGATAAGAAAATTGAAACAAGCCATCTTTTGTTTCATATTATGATTTGAATCCGCAGTGATAAAACTATTAACATTAGTTTCATCTAAGATACACTTACGAGGGAGCGTTTTTATATTCGCGGAATGGGGGACAAGGGGTGGAAATGAAAAAACCAAATTATTTTTCTTTTTCAATATATTCACCTGCAAGACGGATACATTTTTCACATCTTTCAATTAATTTATTTATACCCTCATAAAAAAATGATTTCTCTTTATCTGCAAAATACGCCGAAACTGCCTCCTTGACTTCATCATCGGCAGTAAATTTTTTACCCCGCAGCTCTTTTTTCATTTTCGGAAACAGGTAATAATCACTCGGGGCCAGGTCTGGGCTGTAGGGTGGGTGATTCACAATTTCGAAGCCCACCTTATGCAGGGCAGCTAACGCAACGCGGCTCTTGTGGACGGGCGCGTTGTCGTGCAAAAGCAGAACAGCTTTTGTCAATTTTCCCCGTCTTTTCTCATTAACTGCTTCTTTTAGTCGCTCTAATGTTGAAGCGTAATATTCTCTGGTTATAGAAACACCTTTATCTTTATAATCAATCAACAATATTCCTTCCGAGTCCCAAAATACCGTTGCCATGAGTTTCCCAGCTGATTGTGACACTTTAAATTTCTTGGGAGGTGCTGTGCCCTTTTTATGCCACTGCATGGAGTCTTGTTTGGACTCAGGTTCATAATGATGAACCCAAGTTTCGTCTCCAGTAACAATTCCACTCAATACACCATCCTTGTCATTACAGAGGTCAAAAAATGCACGCGAACACTCTACGCGCTGTTGTTTTTGCGGCGGCGTGAGCATTCTCGGCACCCATCTTGCGCTGACCTTAGACATGCCGAGATGATCGTGTAGGATTTTAAATATTGTTATATCGGATACTCCAACCATTTCTGCGAGTTGTTTCTTCTTTATTCGAGCATCTTCGAGTACAATTTGTTCAACTTTTTGGATAAGTGCTGGCGTGGTCACCTCAATGCTCCTGCCCGGCCTCGGGTCGTCTTCAAGGGATTCCCTTCCTTGTTTAAATAAACTATGCCACTTGTACACCATGGTTTTTCCTGGACAAGAGTCGCCGTAAACCAATGACATCTCATTCATTATGGTCGCGACTGATTTTCCTTGCCAGGTATAACGGCACGATATTCGATTTTTTCCATATTTCACTTTTTACTCCTGATTATGTTACTTGGTTGACGATAGCTCAAAGACTAACTGTCTAATAACAATGAAACTTCGTATTATACTAATCATGAGTCGCTGCACAGGCCACGCCCCCAATGCGCCTACTCACCCCTCTACAACCCGCTCATTCCGCGAATATAAAAACGCTCCCTCGTATGTGAGTCAAAAATTTCGGAAATATTATCTACATATGTACCTATTCCATACTCTTGGTAATATTTGACATCATGTTTAAATTCAACTTCAAAATAAGTCATGAATAAATCCGCTATAAATGAAGAGAGACAATTGCTTGTTGCTGTACGTTGTCTCTGTTCATATAATTGGATACAATTTTGAGACATACATCTGATTGTTAATCGCAAATATTCATTTACTTTTTTCGGTTCAATCTTATTTTTATAAATTTCTACAATAAGTACCAAAGCAAACAATGACGTTATGTCGAATAACACTAAAATTTCTCCGTCTTCCAATTTACAATGTTTGATTACTTGAATAAAATCTACTGAATTGATAACTGACAAACTTTCAAGATTTTCGGGCAAATTTTTGTATTCAGTCACTAACCATTTTGTAATCAAATAAGACAGTGAGTTAATCCCTGAGGCAAATTGGTCTCATCGAATTACCTGGTTTGGTATCTCAGGTAAACAGTATATTCTTAGAATCACGAGGTTACTCTAAGACTTTCAATCGAGTTCCATTCATTATTAACTGACTTTTGTTTGTGATGGGTTTTACAAGCCTCTCTAATGAAGTTTCTTAAACCTGATTCTAAATTCTTGATCGAGCTTTCAGAGTTTGCAATTATCTTCTCGGTAAGACTGTCACGACTTGGCAAACAATATTTTAAAATTTTAAAAAGTCTATTTCTTCAGAATTAAAAGTCTCTCTTTCTAACGGCGGACAAAGATCTTTGAATTTCTTATTTAGACCTTTCTAATTTATGGTTGGTGAATTCTACGATTTTCCTATAAAAATTACACCATCTTAAAATTCAATATTATTTGAATTTTTTGTTAATTTCAAATGTAACTCGTACAATTCTAATTCTGATCTACTTCTTTTATAGTACAGATAATGCATTTCTAGTTCTAACCATTTCATTTTCGCATATAAAATGACCTCTGTGACATAATTTGACGTCACTTTTACTTTACTATAAATTTTGAAAAACATTTCTATTTTTACAGTGTTTCAAGATATTAATATCTGCACTTAATAAATTAATCTTACAGTATAATATGTGAAACAGTATAACTGGAAAACAACTAAAAAAGTGTAAAAGCCTTTGAAACATAATCCACGAATTAAAAATGGGGTAATAAGAATAAGGAGTGGCAAAGAGTGTTTCGAGTGTCTAAGGACTGACAAAGTGTAAAACGTTTGCTAAACATCGTCAAATACTTTTAATCAATTGTCATCATTCAAGTAATAATTGAAGGAAACAGTATCAAAGCTGTTGATGTTCTATTACAAATGGATTTTCTACACGAGAGAATTAAAATTAGTGACGATATCATATGCAGCAACAAATCGGATCTTAATTCATTAATTTTTGCCATAGAAACAATATTTTTATGGGTTCGTGCATTTTTTGTGGAAAATTATTTTAGTCGTTTTGCCTAATATATGCTGTGACGGTTTGGCTTGGTCGATTGAAGGTAATTAATAAGTAGATTACCTTTTGCATTCTAAAGAAATGAAAACCACTACTTTTCCTATAGATTAAACAGCCTTCTCCGCCTTTGGGGGAAGACAACCTCTGTATAACTATTATAGTTGTTTTGTTTCTATGTATAATAGTAATAAATAATAAGCGCAAGTCATCTGTGGTGATAAATCTACCTTGAAATCTACCTCAAGAACGCTCCAAACAGTCACTCAGAAATGTACATTCACGCCAACTTTTAATCAACACTGAGCAGTCGCAGCACTTATCTCGCAGAAAGGTTGTACACAGACAATTCTTCATTCAAAATGTATGTTGCGCGTTTTTTAGAAATATTTACAGCCTCCGCTGTATCAGACATTTTCAAAAGACGATCTCGTGACACCATAGCATGCATGCACTTTTTCAACAGTTTCCGGTATAGTAGTAAGTTTGGGACTTTTACTACGTGGTGAATCTTTAACAGTTGGACAACCACAACAATTCCTCATCTCATTATAAACACTTATTACTGGTAAGTCTTTCAAGAAGAACTAGGAGAAATACTTAATAACACTAACTCTCCTAGATGCTCTTAATTAAACAGTTAAAATTGTGCCATTTATTCATCATTCCACGGACTTTTTAGCTCATCCTCGTATATATATATATACACGGTGGTCAGAAATTCACAGATAATCGGCAGATTATCTGTGAATTTCACAATTCTATGGTTAATTCTGAACTGACAATCCTAATATTGAAATGTTGTATTGTCAGTCGTTAAGTCACAGAAGACCGACCATCAATGTTAAAAATGTACGAGAAAAAATATTTCGAATTTTTTCTGGAAAACCATGTTCTTTCCGATCAAATAAAATTATGCAGCGTTACGTTGGTGTAATTTAGCATTTTATGTCAATATTTTGCTTTATTAAACATTTCTTTATGTACTTTTTTACGTTAAAGTACATATAATAAATTTGACCCAGAATAATGTCTATAATTAAAAATTAATTATTGATCAAAATTTGTTTGTCAGTTTAATGTTCATTGTCTTCGTTTCCATTACTTATCGGTTTTTGTGATATCCCGAGCAATTTGTAATTTACACTTTCAACGAATACGCTGATATTTATATTGTACCTGGGTTTGATAATAGAAGTGCACATTTGGCTAACAATGAATGTGCGATATTCACACCTGCAGCACCCATCTATCAATACATTTTGAAGATTAGATAGTCGACTTCGTAAAAGAGGCACATTTGTTCTCAGCTAGCGTGATGCAGGTAGACCAAGACATCGAGGTGCGATTTAAGTTGAAGAAGGAATTTCGGATATTGTTCATCAAGATCCTATTTGCGGCACTAAACAAATAACCCAGGAAATTAACATTCCAAATAAGTCTCAGTTTTTTCAGTGCTAACGGAAAGCCTATTATGTCTGCATGTTACAACGGTACAACCATTATACAAAAATGAGAATTTTTAAAGAATACCATTTTGCAGCACAATTTTGAGCAAAATTTAGGAAAATCCAAACATTTTATCAGCTATTTTATGGAGTGATGAATGCACGCTCACAAGAAATGCTGTCTTCAGCATTTACAATTTTTATTTTTGGACAGATAAAAATCCCTATTTTGTCACATCATTCCTACTGATTTACTAATGTGGTCAGGCTCACACTTTTAAGCAATTCATATGGCTTAACTAATGACAATACAACATTTCTGTATCAGGGTTGTCGACTCAGGATTAATCATAGAATCGCCCTATCTGACGATTATCCGTGAATTTCTAACCGGCCTATATACATATATGTATGTATATATACATACATATATAATATGTTATATTCATTTTTATGCTTTTTAACCAGTTAATTGTTGTTTTTCCGTATGCATTCTCAAATAAATATACATTAATGATCAAAATTAATAGAGTCAAAAATGATGTCAAAAATACAACGCATTTATTCTGTAATTAAATAATATTAAAAAAAGATTATTAGAATTGATAATTACAATGACGTATTATGATTAAATGGCGATACTAAAAAGCTATTCAGAATATTAACTAATCTGGAACATGTCAAGTGCATTAGAAGCATTTTACGAATTAACGATAATCTAGTTAATACCTTTAATGAATATTTTAGTAGAACCACCAAAACGTTAATTAATACTATTTATATGCTGAAAGATAATACATATAATATACGTCCTCATAAGGATAATATAAAGGTTAGATTCAAGATTAATGTAAAACTGAACCCTGTACATATCAATTAAAAAGTAATTAAAACATATTAAGTTTTGCTATTGATACATATTACTAGATCGAAATCTGAAACTTGGCTGATGCCAGGTGGAGCGTCATTATGGGGCGTTCCAAATTATTTTTCAGAAATTATTTACTTCAATTTATCTAGTAAGAGTAGCATAATAAAGTCTGTTAGAAATTTGGTTCTTTGCAAGGTAATATCGTTTATGAAAATTATTCCCTTCAATTTCTGAAAAATCGTATTACCTTACTCGCCGATGGAAATAACTTGGTTTTCTTTTAAGAAAGGTTACTTACCATGATGTGTCTATTATTGAAACTACCGTTTGTATTTTGTATGGACCTGTCCAATTTTACGTAAAATTTGATGTACGCATTCATTCGTCTAGCTATTTCCTTGATGACATTTATTTCCTTCAAAACAATATCATAAATTATTTTTATAATTCCAAAAGTTATTTATGAAGACCTGGGTCGCATACTTTGATGGTCATATCACCATGTTTAAATTTCACCGCGCAGCAAAATGTTATGACTCTCCAAGAACATTTTCACTCAAAACTTATTGAATATCAGCTAAAATTTCAAGTGTGTTTAGTTGCTTAGACAAAAAAATCTTGATTAGATGCCTTTTAAAGATGGTATTGGTGACTGCATTTCATTCTTCACTAAATTATTTATATTCGTATTCCTAAAATAACTAAAAATTACAAACTCTAGCGCATTAGTTCAAAACGATTAATTATAATAATAATAATAGTTCTTATTGTTTATAAGGTATCCCAATTCTAGGACACAAATAAATACAATAAGTATAACATATCAATCAAAATTATAAATTATTCAAAAAAATATTAATAAATAAAAGACTATGTAGTCAATACAGAAAATGAAATCAACATAAATAATGTAGAAAAAAATTAAAATAACAATAAATGAACTAGCCCAACAATTAACTGAAATAAATCTACAAAAATTTGTTAAATAAGAAGAAAAACAATTAAGATAAAAAAATTAAATTGATATAAGTAAACCAGAATAATATAAAAAAATAATATATTAAATTAACTAGTCCAACTAACAACTGAAAAAAATGTCTTCAAACAGATTCTTGCATTATTGATTATTGCCCATAATACAGACAAGGGAACGCTGCAGAACATTAGTCCGTGCCGTAGGAACATGAAAAATACAGCTAAATCTTATATTAAGCCTTGGCATATGTAAAGACATTTTCAATAGAAGAAACGGACAGTCGGTCTAGTCAAATAATGGATGGGATGTGTAGAAGGGATACCAAACAACAACAGCATATTCCATTTTGCTAGGAATAAAAGCATAATACACCATAAGTAATTCCATATTCTTGAAATCTGCGGAAGCATGCATAACGAAACCCAAAGCCTTACAGACAGATGAGCCGATAGTTTCCATTTGTGGTTTAAAATACAATTCCGTATCAAATAATATTTAATAATTGCTAACTGTTTGTATAAACCCTTGTATTGCACGTGGATAATAGATTCCTCTGAAATATTTCTAACTTTTAACCAATTTTTTTTGGGACAAACACCGATTAGAAATAAAACTCGAAACAATTAGCCTTGCTGCTATAAAATTAGAAAATTTCACATTGGTGTCGTTGGAAACTACGCTCATATTTACCTTATTCTTATACTTTGGTACTTGAGAGTTCTCACCCAATTCCAAATTAGTGGTGTAAGAATTTAAATGACATATATCTAACCAAAAAGTACCAAAAACATGTGTACTAGAACAATGCATATTAGTTACATGTTAATGGAATACTTATTGTTTACATATTTGTGTAAAAACATTAACATTCGACTTCGTGTTTTATTCTATCAATTTAGTTTTCTAAAATGTAAATTGGCAAACTAACTCTTTTCTACTAGCAAATATCTAAATTCTTTAACCGATTTCTATCTCTGCATATCGACTACTTAGCGGATAAGAAATCGTTGCGTGCTCACAAGAAGATATGTCAAAGAAATTCCTATTCTATTAAATGGTTGTTTTACATTGTTCTGCGGAGTTCCAGACAGACAACGTACACGGCATACACAAGAATTTCCCGCCGCCGCGTCACATAAATCCCATGCAGTTCCACTTTTCGGGCGATTTACTCAGGAATTGTTTTTAAAATGCACAAATTGTTCGTGCAAGTTGCGACACAGAGATGTCGCTATAAATCTTCAATGGAACCGATTGTTCAGGTATCGGTGTACTATGGCTCCCTCTGTTCAAAAAGTTTTTCTTTTCTCTTTTTAGCCGTTACGGGAACTGATCGATGCATACATATATTAAAATTCAAGATAGGAAATGCTGCATCAAGTTTCCAATAAAACTTGGCTCACATCTATTTATGCAAATGGTAGTGGCTTGAACGGATGGTCACCTAGAGCTTTCAGAAAGTTTGACTGACCTACAAGAACATTCGGGACTGTTGTGTTCGAACGTTGTAAATTAGTTTTGTCTCTATTGATTTTACATCGAGTCTCTTTGATATGGTTTTAAATTTTTGAATTTGCGATTAATTTATACTAGCGATATTTTAACACAAATATTGTGAAAGAAACTAAATGTATTACTTGAAATGTTTACTCAGAATACTAAATATTACGTACCAAGTTTACAACTAAAAATGTATACAGTCCATCACAAAAATGTTCGTACACCCCGTCTGTATTGAATATGACTAAATGTGAACTTCCGGCAGTGATAAAACATATTTATCTCCATTTAACAACATTAAAAAATTCTGAAAACCGTATGAAAACTGTTATTATTTACAACTGCAAAATAATTTGCAAAATATGTATTCTAACATTGAATGATGCAAAAGTTTTCGTACACTTCATTATAAGATATATTATAGTTATATATTTCTCTGTTGCAAGCAGTTTACACTCTCACTGCTAATGAATAACTGAGCCCATCGACATGACGCGGCGGCGACGTATGAACATGTCTCAATATGCAACAACAAGCAGCTTCCTGCGTTTGCTTTTACAAAGATGTATTGTAAAAGTAAACACATGTCTGGTAATATACGCGAGTTAGCGTCAGCCAAATATCCAAATATCGGAAAAGCCTGTTCTATAGTGCATATTGAAAAAAAAATTCAAAATATCCTGAATTGTTTAAATTATACCGAGAAACAGATATCCAAAAGACTCTAAATGAGCGCAATTAAAGAACTGTTAAAATAAACGTGAATAAGTGGACTGAGGATAACCGTCCAGATGGAATTTAATACTGGAAAGAAAGGACATTAAGAAAACATCAGAGAATTTGAAAAAAAACCGGATATAACTTTGGACACCTATTTCCCAGTTACATTAGCAGCTCAGGATATTTTGAATATTTTTTCAATCTTTTTTTTCATTGTATAGTGTTGTTAACACGCACATATTACCATACACATGTTTACTTTTACGACTCAATTTGGTAAACGCATCAAATGCTTATTTTTCACAAATACGTGACATTATGAAGAGAATTTGTTTTAAATTTATGGTTTACAATCGTGAAATATCTTATAAAAATGAAATGTGCCAAGTATTTTATAACATTTCATTTCAAGTTTTTATTATATTTATTATATTATATTTAACAAACTGTAGCAGTAGTTGTAAGTAATAATAGTCTTCATATTGTTATTAGAGGTTTTTAACGTTGTTAAATGGAAGCAAAAATGCTTTATCATAGTCAGATGTTCATATATGATGATATTCAACATTCACGGGGTCTTCGAAGTTTATGTGACTGAACCTATGTACCAAAATTTCGTGTTTACAAACATCAAAATTATAATTCAAATGTAATATGGTGTACTTTGTTACATATCCGGCACATACAACACACAAAACAGTATAGATTTCACCAAGGCTTTCTTTTACAGTAAGAAAGATCGCAAAAACGGATAATGAAATAAGTTTAATTGTTGAATATAATGTATAATGTACCCGCATTATTATAAACTTGTGTCAACCCTTGGACAACTTGCAAATATCACCAAAAAAAACAATTACGTTGTGCGCGCAGCCAAATTCGCATTTCCTCGTCCGAGTCGGATTTCTTACCTCCCTAAGGAATCCAAAAAGATGGTAGTCTCAGGGTAGTAAGTTTAGACTATATGGCGAGTGAAGTAATACTTTCCATAGCAACTATTTGAGTGTTCTTTGCGTTAAATAGACAACATGTGAACGGACATTATCTAGAAGTAAAGTGATGCTTTTACTCAGCAGTCCGCGTCGTTTCGCTCGTACAATCCTTGAAAGGAATAGTTTTACTATAATATGGTATTACATATTAACAGCCTTTCGGATAATTAGGAAATCTACCAGTATTGGGTGTTTATATTCCAAAATACTGTATCTAACGCCTTACCTGCTGACGGAGTAGTTTTGAATTCATTTAGCGATAGAGAATTTGCGTGGTATCATTCCATGCTAATTTGTTTACTTTATAGAATATAACGGTTCATCCAAAATTCATCTACGGCAATTATTAGAACTAAAAAATTATCGCCTTCATTTTCTGCCTTTACTCGTCAGGAAAATATTTTGTCACGCATGGCACACTAATTTTATTACAAGCAGGTTTCGCATGAATAAAAAACCTGGACACTACACTTATTTTTAGCAAATAGTCCAATACACGAATTTTATCCGCTTGTGTTTCTAAATTTAGCCTAACGCTCTTTTAATTAATTTAAAAGATATTATATATTAAAAGAAATTCTGTTACAGCTGATTAATAGCCTGCAGATGAGTTCGTGGTTAGTCACTTAAGATCACTTTATAGCCAGCTGTGAGAGGTTGAAGTTTATTCTTTTGCTATTGAAAAAATTACCAGCCACTTTCGATAAAATTCAGTTGTAAATACTTTATTCATCTTGGCTTCCTGGCTGGAATCGCGTCTTCGACAATACTAGCACAGGTATTTCATCACCGCTTGTCTGGATCATCTTCAGGGCTTAACGGTCGCGCTGAAACTGGTGTAAGTCTGCGGGGAGGATTATATAGTGATGTTGGTCATGGGTCAATGAAGCATTACGATTACACTTGAGAAGTTTGAGGATACAGGATTTCCAGGCGTTGTATAGAGGATATCATCAACACGGTTTAAGTTATTGAGGTATTTAGAGATCTCTATAAATTCACGGATTTTTCAATCACAGTAATAAGTATTGCGGGACTGGACTTTAGTCGAATCGAACTGTATGGTACCCTGTTCCAAGCCTATCTTCAGGAAGCGCAGAACCAGCTACGCGCAGAAGCCTGGTACAACGCTCATGCTTTGAAGCTTTGGTTCACCAATATATATACTTTCTTGAATTGCTGAATTTCTTAAAATGACGCGTTCTCCAAAAATGTACAATGTTCCATAACGACCTAGAAAGTGTATACCGTGGCCCTAACGTTTTAAAACCACATACGTGGAATATTTATTGAATTTATTTTTAAAAAGTTTTGAATCATATCGCGATATCTTTTATCATTACAACATTTTGTTATTTGGAAGAATTACTTGGTGATTTCTTGAAAAGAAACAAAAATATTTCGTAAGAATTCCACAGTGAATTGTGAAGTACGTATTGTGCCTCCATCCTGTTGGAATCATACATGGGCTATTGGTGAAAGCAGGCTTTAAAAAGTATTGGACCATATCGCGATATTTTTATTGGTACAGCATTTTTCTCGTTGTCTAAGAAGTGAGGTCCAATAACCATCCATGAAGTAACGGCACAACATACCGTGCACTTTAATGGATACATCGCTCACGGATGAACTACTCTTAGATTCTCCATTCTCCACATACGACAATTTTACTGATTGAAAAACCCATTCATGTGGGAAGGAGCCATCACTTATTACAAAATAATTAATAATATCAAGTTACTCCCTGGACAACTCTAGCAGCATAATTAAGACTTTGTTATAAGTCAGTTTGCTTCAATGCTTACACGAACTGAAAGTATATGTGTAAAATATGTGTAAAAAGGCAAATCTTTCTGGAAAATTCTTTAAAGTAACCATCGATTGATGTCAGACTCAATTAAACGCCTTCGATTTGATGTATTATGAATGTTGTTTGACTCCCGTACACATTCGATGTTTCGTTTGTTTCTGAGGGTACGTGGCCTCCCGGCTCGTGGACAATTTATCACTATTCCTCGTTACCGGAAAAGGTCAACGAAAGTCTGTATTTTTAAATCTTGGTGCTAAAAATAAAATTCAATGAGTTCAGCAAAGTTAGAACATGCAAAGTTACAATTATTTTAAATCCCTTCGCAACTATAACAGTTTTAAACTCAGAAATTGATATATTTCACATTGTTGCTGTCCCACTATTAACAGAGAATAATTTAGCGTAGCGAATTCTTTTGCGGATTTACGTTGTAATAGTAATGCTTAGCAGACGCAATTTCAATATTCTTAAAAGCAGCTCTTAACAATACAACATTGCCACTATCAAAATTGTAAAATTTTATTATTAACGCATTCTCATATGTACATACATATAAGATTTCTGCAGACGGAATACAAGTGATTTGCTCGTTATTCTAACCTCGAAGCGAAATATTAGAAAATATGATTAAGTTTGCTTAACAACTATACGTAATTTGTTACGTCGTTTTGGGTGTAGTGTGATAGTGCAAATAAACTATAGTTAACATCATAAATATCCTGACATTCTTTTCTTACTAAGAAATATCGTTTGCACTATCATGTAGATATATGCAATAAAATAAATAAGCTCAGGGTGCTATAGATTTCCACCAGCTGCTATATATTTTATAAGGGCTTATCGAAAAGTGCGACTTAACAATTTTAAAATATTTGTTTTTGTTCTAAAGGAAAAAAATAAGGTAAACCCGGAGAAGAAAAAAGGAGTCAAATAAAATGTCAAGAAAATCACTTGAGACCGGCCGTTATTCGTTTGTGTACCCGACCCGTACAGTAGACATAACTGTCATTGAAGGGTTGCGGAGATATTTTATAAAGCGGAAAATGTTGCTTTTTCGACGACACCTTAAGAAGTACAGTTTACACCAGTTTTCATGATAGTTTGCACTTTATGATAGGTCTTTTATTGAACACTTTTCGCTTCGGACCTGTTCAAAATACAAAAATCACTTGCGTAAAAAATACGTATGTAAACTTTATACTTTTGTTACGCATTAATATATATTTATACACATATTACCCAAAAATTAGATGAGTAAACTGAGTCATTATAAAAAGTACTGGAAAAAATTATTTTTTCTTAATAAAGCCATATCTGCCAGTAATCTTTTTTTTTAATACATTAGAATTATTGCTGTCTACGGATGAGAGCTGGAAATTTATGTGGAATTTTGAAATATGTAAAGGACCATTTAGTTTCTCACTCTTAGTATGATATTACATAATCCCTATACTACATATCTTCGTTGTATTACACAGAATATTTCAAAATTGAAAGTGATAAGTATTTTTAAAAGGGTGTAACTCGTTTCTTCCAAATGCGATACCATGGATATTTTTATCCCGTTTGAAATATGTAGTTTTAGGTTCTCTTTCAATCGCATGTAATATTACCCTATATCCAAAATTAATATTTTTTAGGTTACGCATAATTTAATATAAAAGAGGAGCCTATATTAGGCTTAATGGCGTGATCATAAAGTTTTCTGCTATAAATTTCTTTAGCGACTGAACCAACGAACTATTTTTATCCGTTATTTATGCTAAAATTTTAATATATTTCACATACGTTAACCATAAGAAGTATACCTAGAATATTTGAATGTCATTAAATGTCAAAATCGAATCTCCACGTTCCAGTTTTTCTACATTTTCATTTAAAGGTTGTACTAATTTTGTTGTTTTTATTAATTATTTGTTTATTTTCAATTATTTGCTTGCTTGTTACTAGTTTTGTTATTTTTTCAAATTACAATATGAACTGTTTAAAAGAAGGGCTTATAGATATAGACTTTACCCTCGATGAGAGCAACCTAATTTTTTATTGACCAATAAAAGTAGATATTCAAACCCCAAACATTCTCAAAAGTGAGTGTTTGAAAACCAGGTTTGTAGATGATGAATCTATCAAGTACACATCATATTTATGAAAATTAAATAAATGAAATAAGAGTTTTCCAAACAATAAATCCCAATGTTAGTCTGCGAACAATAACTTGAATATTAGTGTGAAGTCATTACAAAGGATCTTAAAAAAAGAACAAATTCCATTCTTATAAAGTTCAACTGTGTTAGCAATTAATGCCAATAGATTACCAGAAACAGATACAATTTTGAAGAAAGCTATTGGAAGAAATTGATGAAAACCCAGTAAAGAATAAAATATAGGCACTTTCTGTAAAGTTAGTTAGGAAGTCTATTAAATGATGTACCATTACTACCCAGAAGACATATATGGTTCCAGCACGATGGTGCTCCTATCAACAATTTACCAGTAAAAGATTGACTAATCGAAATGTGCGGCAATAAATCAATCGGTATGGTTGTACATATTGCATGGTCAACCAGATTTTTTATTCTAACTCCTTTAGATTTTTTTGTGAAGACATATTAAGAACATAGCTTCTTCAGGCACAATACTTTACTGATGTCGCGAATTAAAAAATAGCCGCAATTTACGATTAAGGAGTGCTGTAGAGTGAAACAGAAATAAGGAGTCAAACCATCACTTTAGAAAACTCAATAATTATGAACTATATTTGTTTGCTAATAATATTAAATAATCACTACGTAGTGCTGCCCCAACAGATTATCTGCCTTGTACAAATACTAGCACGGATGTATAAAAAGCGCGCTTAGTGGATTCTTATCTGTTCTGGTTTGGATACCGAATAGGTAACTAAAACAAAATGATAGCAAATAAAAAGTGACCTAAAACTGAACAAGACGGCAAGTGAAAAGTGACTTAAAACTGCTGACGTGAGATTATAATAACGGTAATTTCTGTTTCCAATTAATATTATTGGGCTACGTACTTCATCTTCATAGAGACCAAATCAAATTTAGAATTGTATTATCAAAACGCGCACATTTCGCAGAAACTTCCATGTAGTTACACATTAGCTGACGTGTTCTCGGTGCCTATTCAGAAAACTTCGCTAATATTAATGATTCCTAAAAACAAACAACCAAAGAACAGGGAAGTCGCAAATGAATCGAAAATTTTTCAAGAAAAATTAACTAATAACTATTTTTTGATGGAATTTAAAGCGAAATCAATTTGCTTGATATTCAATGAGATGGTTTCTGTTACAACGTTAATTATTTTGATATTGCGATATAAACTTAAATTATAATATATGTTGTTCATACCGATTTAGTCTGCGGCCTGGCAAGCATATTTATTTTTTAAAATTTGCCCTACCAGCCAAAAAGCTAGTGGGCCAAACGTATCGAAACCACATGCCGAGGATTATATTTAAAGAATGCGTTCTAGTAATTGTTATCCTTTATATTCGGCTCGAAGGATCATGTTCCTCAGAAAAAATATATTACGTGTATATATCATAAATGCTGACAACTGATCACTTAATCACTTTTTTAATGATGTTTAATGTAAATTCATACATAGCAATTTGTTGTGAAACTCTTTTTGATATAATGAAGTGCTTCATGTGGCTAAAATATATTGGTTAATGACTAAATAACGATTATTAATATGTATGTTGTTTGTAGTTGTGCTAACTCCTTAACAGAGTAACCGAGAAAATTTAAAAATTTAGAATTATCTTCTAAGTAAATAAAAATGAGTAAAGACTGCAGAAATATAATTTCAGGCAGATATACTCGTATTCCAAGAATTTAAGAGACTCTAGTCGTAGGAAATAGTTTTGAGAAAAAGTTCAGAATGCACTAATATACAAACAATAATAATAATAATAACTTTATTGCAATGAAATGTACCAGAAAAAATGCAAACGTCATTACATAACTATATTACGTATATGTTAAAACATATTCTTACGCATCATAATCTTACTGCAGAGAACTACGATTTATATATTCAAATATACTGTATGGTTGTATGTCAATTAAGAAATCACGAACTCTTGTTTTAAATATTGAGAATACCTTAATTTTTTTAAACGATTCCGGTAAACTATTAAAAAATTTAATGGAAGAGTAGTGAAGTCCACTCTCGATGATGAATACTCTCGATGATAATATCCCTATCATAATATTATAATTACCATTAACAGACATGATTAAATGTAGAAATACAAATATGCCCATGATCTATACAACACGGTGAAATTCCAATTTTAATCTATTATACAAATACCTTAGAATGGCAGATAAACTGTACGCGTCACAATTGAATATTTAAACTCTTGTAATAAGCTTCCCAAGATATTGTGAATTAATGATAGCGCACCTTTTCAATCGTATAATTTTTATTAACAGATTAATGGTGATGTAATCACTTGATTCCGAGAATCAGTTCCAATATATACGTTTCATCCACAGCCTCACTTTACTACAACTTAACACCATTTTTTAGCTCTACCTATTTATACTACCTACTTCAAAAAGTTAGTAGAAATTTCAATTTTGATATAAAGGAAACCATCCAAAGCAATTCTGTCGTGGTACATCTCCCGGTACCTTTCAATGTTAAACAAAAATAATCAACATTGCTTTCCCTTTTATGACAAGGAGGAATTAGTATTAATATTATGGAAAGCTTTACACCCACTGAATACATACTGTCGCTCCCATCGTCATGATAAATCGAAGAGATTGTTTAACATGGTAGTATGTAGAATTTAATCGTATATTTATCCACAATTCAGACATTAACACTATACTGGTGCTAGTTTGGAGTTTGAAAAGATGGAAACCGATGATCATTTCATATGTAACTTGCTAAATTCTATTCTGCTCTCGGCATAAGTCGCTTATATTACTTAAAACTGTAATACATTTTTTTAAAATTTTGAGTTCTTTTTAACTAACAATACATAAAATTCTTATTGTAAGACCATGTAATTTGGCCGTTCCCAGGAAACTCTTTCCAGGTGAGCTATTTCATTTCACTTCCCTTTCTATCATTATTACGTTTTCGATTCGATAGAGGTAATTCCGCATCATGTAAAAGTACGTATGTACGTTTGCAGTTTCATAAACCGCACTCTTCTTATCTGAACGGCATGCAGGCTGTCGGTATTTTGTAACGCCAGAAAGGACTTTAGAGTAAACATCCTAGCGAACAAAAGTGCATCCTGAAAAGTAGGTCATCCGTAAAGAAAGCCTCGTCGAGGTAATGATTTTTTTATCTGGCTTTGTAGCCGGTATTTCTTGCAGCAAAGTTAACATTCAGGAGGAAGATAGAGGTCGTGTCCTTTTGCTCTTAACATGTGCGCCAGCGAAAAATATTTCCTTTTTTTTCGTAGCTTGTTGGTAAATGTTGTGCTAGGCTCGTCTCTCGTGTGTATTTCTGTGAGAACGAATGTATTACTGAACTAAGAGAGTCGCACAAAGGACCTTATCACGACCATAAATATCAAAGCGATGTTATTAAAGTCACCTCGGTTACGTTGTTGATATCAAGTTTCGCATTATGGCAGGGCGAATATTGTAGCAACCCGTCAAGTATTTATGAAATTCAGGCCTTTTGTAAAACACCAAAAACTGCAATAAAACATCCCTGTTTCTGTAATCGCGGGTTGTTATAGGCGTTATTCTCTCTTATCTCTGTTAACCTACACGTTATCTGAGAGACGAATGAAACTTGATTTTCACAAAAGCTGAATAGCAATTATAACTTCAAAATAATCACAAGAATCTTCCAGAGAATATTATTACAAATAATGTAGTTAATTATGATGCGTACATAATACTTAGTCGATATAATTAGCGTAATCATAACACAACAAAATCGTCTCTTCAAATTGAGATTATTACTAAATGTTATTAATGGAAAGAATAAAGGGTAAGCTTCCTATTCTCCTCTCTCCACCCACATATGTACATATATTACTCTAGATGTAGCACGGTAAACCAACCTAATTTACCTAATGTCTACCTGAAATGAAAGCAATTTAGATACGAGACATCTTTAAAAATAAATAAATCACTCTCGTAAAAAAGAGAATATAATAAAAACAACACATAAATGAAAACCTAATAATTAAAGAGAGAAATATCCAAAGACAAATAAGATACCGAGCAATATAAGATAAAAATAAAAGTGTATTTATGAAATTTATGCAATCGAATTAAATGACATAAGCATGGAAAAAGAGTGGGATAACAAAAAACGAATGAACAACAGTATTGAAATAAATAATTAATGTTCAGTTGTACAACCAACAATATGTCACTTAACTTAAGACAAGTGACACATAACTTTTTCGAGGAAATAGTTCATCTATCTTTAATTATAAGACAAGTACATTAGAAAATGTTACTAACATGGTTGCCATTTTTGCCTTTATTGTATACTTTAATTTACATATTAGTCAATCCTAAATAAATCACTACAGTTATGCAACTTTATTACATCTGTAATTAGAAATTTCACGAACATTATTGTATTCATTTATAATGAGAAAGCCTGAAATTTATGTATATAAACTGAATTGACCGAATCAGATTTTAGTTTTATTCTTTTTAAAATAAATTTTAATAAACACTTTTATAATTACTCAGAAGGTTCTGGGTATTGAATTAATGGAGAGCAGAAGGTATCAACTTACGACTTCTGGGTATTGAATTAATGGAGAGCAGAAGGTATCAACTCTTACATAATAACTTAGATTGCTTTGACCTTCTTTCTTTGTCGTTGTTCATGTCCTTCCGTTTCATATTCGTTTAAGTGACACGTTTTATATTCTCTTTTATCGAATGGATAGTGCTATTAGAACTGAACCTTTTATCTGGAATTGATGTTACGATATATTAACTCATTCCTTTATATTTACCATAAAAGCCCCGTAATTCTGTTTAGCATTAGATAATATTTATTTGTATAATAATAAAGCAATTACAGTAGATGTTGCAAAGGAATCTATGAAAATTTCTCGTTAGTTTTCATTTTAATTGCTATTTACTATAATTAAAGGTAATTTTAATGGAGCCTGTGGATGATTAACTAGATCACTGAAGGTTGATATATAACCCCTTGTCACAATAATTTTTGTTTTCTGTATACGTATTTCGACAACTAAGTTGTCATCATCAGCAGGTAATTAAACAGTGTCGCACCTGGACAATTACGGTAAAAATACCCGTACGAAAACAAGCGATACGGATTGCGTGCGGAAGTTGTTTTCGTACGGGTATTTTTACCGTAGTTGTCCAGGTGCGACACTGTTTAATTATTTGCTGATAATGACAACTTAGTTGTCGAAATACGTATACAGAAAACGAAAATTATTGTGGCAAGAGGTTATATATCAACCTTCAGTGATCTATTTACTATAATTGTTCATAATTTATGTATCATAATCTTACTATAACGTTGCACATTGCGTATGAAGTACAGAGTCCTATGGGCAATAGTTATTCACTTCATTCCAATAAATCTGTGTAAATACAGCGCCTCTATTTTATACTAGGTTGCAGTAATAGCTATTTTTGACGTATTGCTGTGATATGCTCTTTGAGTTTTTAGTTTTCCTCACGCTCATTAAAGAAGTATATAAGAAATTTTGAGAAGAAAATCTAAATTACGAGATAATTATTTTCATGCAGCATAATATTTTTAAATTCGAGAGACCTTTCGTGAATTATTTTAAGAGTTGAGCTGGGATTCTTGAATCAACTAGGCTTAGCATCCATTTATGCACAACATTCACTTAAATATTACAATTTATTAACTGCAATAATAATATGTAACGCCCAGTATCTGTTCTTAATAGGATAATAAATAAACGTTCGTACTTTCACCTTAAATGATCCCTTTGTTTGACCTCCGGAGTGCTAAAACTAGCTCAAAAAAAGTGAAAGGTGTTACTTAACAATAAGATCTAATACGTCATAATATTATTACCCTGAAAGCCTATAGCCAATACTGAGGCAAAAGAAGGATCCATAAAATATGTTCAGTATTCAGTTTACATAAAAGTGGAGTATGCCTTTTATAGCCGAAAAGAAAAATTAAACAATATTATAAGTTTATTCTGCTTGTTACGAACATCTGGCTAAACACTGTATTTAAGAATATAAATAGATTAAGTAGGTATTAAAAAAAAAGAAACGCCAAAGTTTCAATTTGGAACTTTACTTAATCATCTCATACATATAAATAGTTGGTTTACACTAGTCATATAAAATATTTTTTATATAACTGCCACTTAATAAGCACCTCCCAGGAACAAGAGAAAACAACTAGATCACATAAGAAAATAATGTTTGGTTTACTACTGAATCAATAATTATATTAACCCATTAATTGTGTGAAGTACAGTTGACAATGGTCATAATGGTGTATGATTGTAAAAAAAAAACCTATTATAAATAGTGGGCGGTTTAATAATTAACAGTCAACTAGAAAAAATAATTAATTAAGGCTAACATCTAACGAGCCTTAATCGAGTTAGAACTAACAAATATATGAAGATAATATTGGAGTATTGAACAATTTACTTACCAGCCCTTAATTAATTAAATCAGAGCTATCAAATTTATGTAGGTAATATTTAGTCGATGAGCAATTTATTAACGAGTAAATTAGAGAAATTTTTATATATAATATTTAAATGGTGAACAGCTGATTAGGAAGCCCTTAATTAAATTAGAGTTATCAAATATATAAAGTATTTTTAAATAATAAATAATTTATAAACAAGCTCTCAATTAATTAAATTAAGGCTGTAAACTAAGTGTGCAAAATTTAATAATAAACAACTGGCTAACGACTCCATAATTAGTTAAAGCTGTTAAATATTTATAATGTTTGAATAAATGTTTGTAAAATTGCCTTCCGTTTAAACAGATAGTCATCTAAAACTGTACTGTAGCATAAAAGTAACGTTCTAGGATCTAACAGCTCTCAAACTAGTAGTAATTAGAGTGAACGGTTGCTTATATACTAAATAATTATCTCTACTTTTATGAACCAAATATAAATAACAATAAACTAATGGGTGTGCAACTTAATTCGGTTACTTTTCAATGGAGGTCGCTAGTTGTTATATATAGTTGAGTATGACAGCTTCTTTTTTTTGTTTTTTTTGAAAGGTTTGACATCTGTCAACCATATTTAGTTACATTGTTTTGAATTTTGTACAACATTATTTTTGAGCTTGAAAATGTCTGAATTTGTGCTAAATAAACAACATTTGCGGGAAGTTTTAATTTTCTGCTTTAATTGGAAGAAGTGCAGCTGAAGCTCAACGATTGCATGCAGTGTATGGTGAATCTGCTCCAACAACAAAAATCATGTTAATGATGCCGACGTTTTAAAAACGGTGATTTCAGCGTTGAAGACAGACCGCGTCCAGGTCAAACAAAAACGTTTAAAGACGAGGAACTGGAGACATTACTGGATGAAGATTCATGTCAAATGCAAGAAAAACTTGCAAAAACGTTGGGAGTAACTCACCAAGCCATTTCAAAACGTTTAGAAGCATTGGGATTCATCCAAAAGCAAGAAAATTGGGTACCACACGAATTGAAGCCAAAAGACGATTTGGCATTTCGCAAATTCTGCTTGAACGCCATAAAAAGAAGTCGTTTCTGCTTCGAATCATTACTGGTGATGAAAAATGCATTCATTACGATAATCCAAAACGAAAAAAAAGCCTGGCCAGCCATCAACATCAACGGCGAAGTTAAATATTCATGGTGCCAAGGTAATGCTGTCTATTTGGTGGGATTCGACGGGTGTTATCCATTATGAGCTGTTAAAACCTGATGATTCTATTACGGGCGAGCTGTACAGACAACAATTAATTTGCTTGAAGAAAGCAATCGCCAGAAAACGACCAGAATATGCAATCAGACACGAGTCTATAATATTCCATCATGACAACGCTCGGCCTCATGTTGCAAGACCACCAAGACTTCACTTCAGTTGAAGGACTCAAAAATTGGCTTAGTTCGTTCTTAGCGCCCAAGAATGAACGATTCTTTTGGGAAGGAATCCATCAATTGTCCGAAAGATGGGAAAAAGTTGTAGCTTTCGATGGACAATAGTTTGAATAATTACTATTCAAAATAAAATAAACTGATATATTTGTGTTTTAAATGAAAATAACATGAATACATCAATTGTTGGTACACACATGGCAGCTTAGTAGTTTACGTTTACACCTGACATTTAAATAAAAATTCAAAATAAAATTTTATTTGAACACAGTACAACTATAAACCTAGGCTGAAGAAACGCCATAGCTACCCTCGACCTACTTACACGTAGTTTGCTATTCCGATTTATATATATGTGGTTATTATTTCTAACTTTTCATTTTTTTCTTATTTTTTAACCTACCTTATTAAATAAGTTGGTAATTGGTGGTAAGTGGTTTTCATTACAATTTTTTTACAGTTTGTTTCTAACGTTCTTCAAATCTTTATTTTTTGCCTCTTTAGTTATTATATTTATTCCATAAATTTCATTTGTTACATTTGATACTATTTTTAAATCTATTCCATCTACAATTTATGTTATTTATATTTTCTATATTGTTCTACTTATCAACTTATAACTTCTTATTTGGTCTTTTGTTTCACACATTATGTTGTTATTGCATTCTGTAACTTTTTTTTATTTTGTCTCAACTTAACCCTCAAACCGCCCATCTCGTAACCTCTTTTAATTCTCGCATCCGTTACATCTTTCTTGTTTTCACGTGGAGATTCCAACGTAATTTATAATTGGCTTTTTAATAAGTTATGGTGTTTCTCTGATTATTTCGCGAATTTTTTATGTTCAAGGAAAGAATTTGCTATTATTAGATGGTCGTCAGTACAGAATCTTAACATTCTATTTTTCTTGCTGTATCTTAGAATTTGATGGCATCGTTTCCTACTCTTGAATTTCCAAGTATTATTAACATTCACGATTACTTCTGTATCGCTTCGTTAATTCACACTATAATTTATTCTTTGCTTCAGCTTCTAGGTTTTCATTTGGTGCATAGACAACAACTGTTACCGTACGCTGTCTCTAAGTGTATGTATGATTGATGTACTCCAAGCCAAGTACACTTCCTGCTAAATCATTTCTCACAAAATAAGCTACCCTGCTGCTTTTCATGTTTTTATTTTTCTTGATATTTCCATAAGGTAATAAATATCAGTCTTTCATTATAAGTGTTCCATTTCTCTTTTTTTGTGTCCATTTATTAGATCTACAGTTATATAAATTGCATCTTTAAAGTTTTCAATCACTTCTATCCCTTTTCTAATTATTCCTCGTATATTCCAGGTAACTATAATATTTCCAGTACACCATTCCACGCGTAACTTAACATCTACCTAAAGCACTGTCGTTACTAGAATCAACACTATGGTATTTTTAAATAATCTATATATTCCAGAAATTCAGAATCGATGAAGTTTGTATGTCATTTATAAAAACAGAAAAGAATCGGTACTAAGGGTCTGCCTTGAAGTGCACCTGATGTAATTTATATAGGTTTAGTGGCTATCACTAACACCTTAACTGTCTGAGTTCTATTAGACAGGTACGAAGTAATTCACGAAATTAAATTATCACCCACACTGTAAAGCAGAATATCGTAGAACAATTTATGATGGACACGGTTGAATGCTTTGAGAAAGTTCACATATACGCCATCGACTTGGAACTTGGTTAACGTACAAATGAAATTGTGGTAAGTTAGTCTAACAATGCATGCTACGACTAGAGAGGAAACAATGTTGAATTATGTCGATTCGACACAACATGCTCAAAATCTTTAAAAGTATTTGATAGCGGAATCTGATGATAATTAGTATTAACTTTCTAAACAAATACATTTCTTCATAACACTATAATAAATATCATTTGGGTATACAGAGAAAGTAAAAGAGAAGCTGATAATAAAATATTCTTCCGAGCTTCTGTTTGTTGATTATAAAGGAAAGTACTGTACAAGATGGAGCTACGAATTAAACGTTTTTGTATTGTAACAAGATCTGAAGCTGAAAATTATTGTAGTGCTAATGAAACCAACTGTCTAAATATACATTGAATGTATACCTTGGTAATAGGTCCTTAGGCTCTTTTCCGATATAATAATTTATAGTACTTCACGAACCTCACCAGTCGTGAAAAAAAAGGACTGATTAAAAGCAAGTCCAGTTAGCATGAACAGATCAAACGAGGAAATAACGCGATACTGTTATTAAGAGTATACGTACGTATAAAAATATCTACAAAGCAAACGTCGAAAAAGCTTTTAATGTTGAATGATTTTTCATTAAAGGATGACGATGTGGCATCGTATTAAACCAGGCTTATTCTAAAGCAAATGCCTTCATATTTTCTCATTGATCAATAAATGCATCTCATTCTTTCATTCTTACTTGTTCTTTATTTTCATATACACTAGATTATATTTTATACACAAATATCATATTTATAATACATACATACTTATATAATAATATTATTTTCATTCTTCATCCACTCTCATTCCACTTACAGGTATGCAATTGGCAACTTATTTATTACATTTACGTGCTACTGGATATTTTAGGTCATGACTTTGAATTGTTCTTTGAAGCACTTAAGGTGTTTCATTCACATTCTTTCTGTCTTGTTATCGGTGACCCCAACATTCTCGAGTTTTATATTTATACCTCCTGGAACCAGTAAATCACTATGCGTTTCGAATTTGTTAGATTCCCTGAAACTTTGTCATTGTAACTTTGCTTTCTATAATAGTGGCGAGTTATTAGATTTTTTTATCTGCGTATTCAAATTTTCTACGAGCCGCGATGAATTTCCTCTTATCTCAAAGGATAGATATTACCCAACCATATTTATTAGCTTTGATTTACTACCGGTAATAACTTACCCCAATTTCCAGTTGCAATCAACATACGATGTAATTCCGCAAAGCAAATTTTTTAATTTCACGAGTTGATCATATGATGAAATTGGTTAAAAAAAGACCAGTAGCTATTTTTAAGTTTCAGTTTCATGCTGTAGATGCGTATTGTACAACTTTATACAAGATTTTCAATAAATCTTTTCTTTAAACAAAGATTATAAATTTGGGCTGTACTATGATTTCTCATCGTAGTAAGGATACTCAGTAGTTGAATTATTATTGCAGATATTAGTGGAAAGAAACGCAGAACATAAAATATTGCAATGTATATACCTAAGTCAGCAGAATTGAAAAAAAGTTATGAATTAGAGATAGGATGTAACGTCAAATCTAATCCCAAAAAGTTATGGGAATACGTTCGTCAAAAAGACGGTAAATCACGCATTTCAGTAAATATGTTTTATGGATTTAGGGATTTTAATGATATTCAAAGAATTCATAACAAAATGTCGGAAACTTTTGCTAATGCATTTATTAAGACTTCTGCTTTTGACTTTTCTAATTTCAGCCCTAATATAGCTTCATTTTGCGTTGACCAAGTTTTTAATACCTTCCTTGAAAAAATAATGTTCTCATTAGCTAACGGTATGACAGTTAATTGACTAAATTCCTAGTTTTCTTACTGAAAATACTAAATGTGTTCTCTCACAATCCATTGAAAAATATTTTCAATTTAACAATTTCTACTTCCATTTTCCCTTCAGCTTGAAAAATTTAAAGAATTATTCCTGTTTCTAAATAGATGATTCGTCTAAATTTATAAACTTCAAGCTTATAGCCATAATACTTAATTCCTCCAAAGTTTCTGAGTGAATTTTATGAATTTCCTAATAGTATATCGTATATCTCACCCCAGCATGGCTTCTTCCTCGACCATTCCACAATTACCAATCTCACCACTTGTCCGTGGTACATCGGTGATGTTATAGACTTTTTTGGAGGCTCTACAATCCACCTACTTACTTCTTTTAAAGCAGATTAAACAGATGATTAAATAAATATGGAAGCAGTTCCCAAAGCAATTCATTTAAAACATCCTTCGCTCTTTGTCTGGTATGGGGTATTGAATTACACTTATGCAACTTTTCAGACCGTTCCTTGCAGAGATCCTGCTATAATAAATAAGATAAAATATAATAATATTGTGCATTAATTGTAAAATCTTTACGTGCTTTGAACGGAGGATCCTCAGGTTCACGCCATTCTTTGGGTTGATTTTTGGCCTTAGTATTGAAGTAAGGTATCCTGCGCAAATTCTATCAGTAGTTATTATCAGTTGCCAAAATTCGTCGCCAAGCTCTCGAAATTTACAGCATATGTCGAACCAATTGAGTTTCTCTTCCGATCCAAAAGTTTTAGTACACAGCAGACTGAAACCTTCACCTATGGTTTTTGTGTAGGTTATTTACCGCAGCAACGTTCCTTCCATTTACAGAAGTGTTCGGGCGTCCACTGCGCCAATTCTCCTAGTGATCTAGTGATGTTCTGCCAACATTAAAACTATCTATCCATCAACAAACGGTAGTTTTGCATTCCGCAGTGTCTCTAAATAATAACGATTTCTGAAGGTTTGGCACTCTCTTTAAACAAAAGAAAATGATAGCTCTTTCATATCTGCCGCGTCTTTTAGTATAGATGTATGGGGAAATGTCTGTATCAGTCAAGTAACTGTATGTTAAAAAGGAATCATTCTATTATTAATAACACCCTATCAACTACATATGTTTCACCGATATCACGGATCGTCAGGTTGATTTGTGTTATTAATGAACGATTCCTTCAGAGTGTATTATCATATCTTTCGATACAGAAAATAATGAATAATATCATATCTCCCTGGTACATAAATGTATTGACCGACAAAGCAAGAACGCTTCTATCTTACAGATCGGAGACTAAGAGAGGGAGATATGATATTATTCAAGTAACTGTAGTAAGATAAACAATATTGTACAGGCTAGCTGCGTAAACGTGTCAAAACTTGTTATTGACCAATAGTATGATGTCATAACATTAATAACATAAATTACAAGAATTGCTTAACAATAAATTGCTAATTTTTATTTCACTGTTCTTATATTAAAAAGGACAAAAAGTCCTTGTTATAAATTTCCAAAAGTTTAGTTTTCAGTAGGACCTTATGACTCGTTTTTTAGAAACTTCGTAAAAATTCCAACTGCTCCGTTTTTCGGCTCTTTTAGGATCAAATTCCAACCGTTTACAACACTTCACAATTGTCCGATTTTACGAGTTCGTATAAAAGATGAAAATTTAGGGAATGTAATGGTTTTCGAAACGACGTGGTCAGTTTAACCGCCATTATATGCGAAATAATGGAGATGCGGACTTTTTCGGGGAAAAAGGCGAAAAATACTTACATTCGAACTTTTTTATCTAGAGGAGGTTTTCTTCCCATTATTGCAGGTTTAATCCCTTTTATTGGACATTTAGAAATAAGAAATTTCTATTTACGCTGTTTTTGTAAAGAAAATCTTAAAAAGGTACGAAATATTCTTCTATACGCTTTTACTCATTTTATTAATGATGTATTTATCTTATACAAAGGGTACTAGGAAAGTTTTACAATACAGCTTTGTTTATTTAATTTTTTCAAAGTAATTTCCTCTACACTCAATACACCTCTCCACCCTCCGAAACCAATCTTTAAACCAGTTCTATCAAGTTTCACTAGGGAGTAAAGCACACTCGTTGTCCCAAGGCCGTAAAAGGTCATCATCACTGGAAAATCGCCTCTCCTTTAGCTTCATTTTCACAGGCGGGAACAGTGCAAAGTCGTAGGGAGCAAGATCTGGACTGTAGGAAGGTGCTCGAGAAGTTTTAATCCTGTCGTGGTCAAATATTCGGTGCAGGCTTTGGTGCGGTGAGCTGGAGCATTATCGTTATGGAGGAACCAGGTGTCCATTCTTGACTTTGGTCCCAGGTTCTTCATAGATCTAATGACTTTATGACTTTAGGCAGGCACTGTTCAGTATACCACTTAGCTGTGACTGTCTTCTGTGTGTCCAACCGACGCATTCCACAATTCCACTCGATTTGAAAAATACAGCTGTCATTTCTGGTCGGCGCATCGTAATAGTACAACCAAGTCTCGTCACCTGTCACGATGTTGTTCACATACCGAGATTGTCCCTTCTTAAACTTTTTTAACATCTTCCGGCACCAAGTCACACCTCGTGTCATTTGCTCTTCAGTCAGTTAATGCAGCACCCAGAGAGAATAAAATTTCTTCACGAGCAAATTATCGTGCAGAATCGAAAGAATTGCTCGTGCATGTAGGCCTGAAGTACCCTCTATCTGTTGGTAGGTCACTTGTCTGTCCACGCTAAGCATTTTCCTCACAGTAGTAACGTTTTCCTCCCTAACTGACGTTCGTGGCCTTCCCGCCCTCTCAGCATCCTCCACAGATAAATTTCCCCTTTGGAATTCTCTATACCACCTGAATATCGTTGTGCGATGTGGACAAACATCACCTAGTGCAAAAGTCATTTCTTCGAAGCACTGGTTTATGTTTAAACCACGCACGAAATTATAACGCAGAACTGCCCTTATCTCATTACCTGACCACGATGCTATCGCAAGCACTTTACACTCTCACTGCTAATGAATAACTGAGCCCATCGACATGACGCAACGGCTGCTATGCACGTATGAACATGTCTCAACATGCAGCAATAAACAACTTCCTACGATTTATTGTTGCGTCATATTGCAAAACTTTCCAAGTACCCTTTCTATACAGCAGTAGTCAAAGCGTCTAAGATCTATTGAAACATCTTTAATATAAATTACTTTTCTTTCATATATGTAGCTTTTTTTACTTTTTTACTTTCAAACTTTATAAATAAATTATTATGTAATATATCATTTATTATGGATTTATTTCCATATACCAATCACTAGTTAACAAGCGGGTTATAGGCAATGTAATGTACACTTGTTTCGTTGTTACTCCTGCTCCTCATCCCACTACAACAACAGCGATTGCATCAAGCATTATCCGTAGCAAACCATCGTTCAGTACACTTTGGTTTGTATATAAGTACAGTCAATTTCGATAAATATATATTATTTTACAATTGAGGAGTACGTTCAGATTTTAAAATTGTAAAAGAGTATTATCTCATCTGTTGCTTAGTCTGTGTTCTAATGTTCAGATTTCAAAGAATCACCAGTGCAAGACATACGGTATGGTACTTTACTTTTTACTATTTGCATTGCGAAATTGAAAAATATGTCAGGCAATCATCAACTAAAATTCATTTTGTCCAACTTTATCTGGTAGAAAAGCTATAATTCGCCTTTAGGGTTGGCATGAAGTATTGTTGGTTAACTTGGATTACGTCATCGCTCTTTCTTGTAGTGTTATTGCACTTAATCCTTTTATCATCTTGTATAAGTAAGTGAACGAGAAACGACCATTATCACTCCATATCAGTAGTAATGAAAAAAATTCAAGCTTATCGAATTGCGAACACTTACCAGGCATATCTCAAAGCAAGCTCGAAACTGATTTCGTTCCAGTTCTTGTTATGAAATGTAATTATCTATCTTCAAATTGACTAGAAAATGATTTGCCTTCGAAACTGAATTTCTTGCACTTCATGAACATGAATACTGTATAGATTTTTCCATCACAAATGATGCTTCTTTTCATTTTTACAATTCATACAGCATAGGTTAAAATGAATTTTATCGGCCTTCCTATTGACAAAATTGAACACCAATATAATAATGTCATAAATTCATCTCATTGTACAATGTTTTTCTTGCAGATATAATATGTTGTTTTGTTTTAAAATACAAACGTATGAATAAAAGTTGTGATCTGTAAAAGGCATGACAGAGATTTCAAAAAAAGCTGCATAGTTAACAAAATCAGATAAACTAAAAGAATCTGTACAAAGATATTGTGTGCACTTACAAAGTAGGACAGTAGCAATATTGGAAGGTATCTAGCATAAGCAGTTACTGTGTTACTGGGTCACGATGTATTTTGTCTCTCTTTCAAGGATCATTTATTAATGCAAAAAAGATCAATTAATTAAATATTGCCCGCCTTATTCGATAAACTTTTGAAAGTGCAAGTCTTTCAATGAGCACATCATATTTCCTCGTTTTTATAAAAAAACTTGTGTGTAATCTCGCAAAAAAAAAAACAACACCTGTCGCTACTGTTACGCTCCGCATATATATCTTTATATTAATTAGTTTATTTTAATTTAAAAATATTTCGATTTTCAAGTCATATATTATTATTTATTTTGACCTTTTTGTGATATATACAAATGCAGGAATCTTTTGCATTCGTCATGTACGATTAGGCTGTAATAAAACAAACTGTCGTTGTTTTTTAGGAATAACTTGTCGAAACTTTTCTTGGAATAGTTTTGGTAATTTTCCATTGACTAACACATTTAATTTTAATTCCGCATATTGATATCTAAATGCAATAGAGATTCAAATATTAATCCTTCTATTTCTCACACAGAATAGACGTCTATAATACTGTGTAGATATCTATCTACTAGGTGCTTATATTGAAATTAAAAACACAATTTTAATGTATGCCAATATCTTGAGCGCGCCAATTTCTAGCGTGTCTATTCTCGTTTGCTATTGGTTGTTTCAAACATGACCAGTATGCAAATCCCAGCTTACGGGATATCTTAAAAAGACACAGAGAGATTTTTTTCTCCGGCCAAGACCAAGTACACACGCATTACTTCCGCGAAGTTGGTACCGTTAGGTTTCTAGCTCAATGTTCACGTGTTTATATTGCGACCGCAAAATATATATAAATAACATCCTGGCCCAGGATATACGCACACAAACCGCAAGTATTTTACGTATCGCTCGATACATACTTTAATCTAACCCTTTTTATATTTTATTTTAAACAGGTTAATATCTCTAGATTTACGTTTATTACAGCTTTGTCATTACGCTTATCTTATTTTATTTCTTGCTCTCGATCTTATTAATTATCTTTATAATAGAATTTTAAGGGCAATCCTGTTGTTTTATTTCCACTAATAATCTTTCTTTCAGCTTGTCATACGTCCTGGACTTTTGATGCTCAATGTGCAAAATTACTAATTATTAACTCCTTGCATTACATTTCTTTCTTTTTTTATTTGCATTTATTATAGCGCTTCAGTTAGCCGGACACGCGCTCGTAATAAATTTACTAACCATCACGTGCAAATAAACATATTCTATTAAATAATATCTCTATTATTATCTAGTTATATGAATTAAGAGGACATTTAACACGTCATACATGACATACAGCAGTTTAAAAAGAAGGAGGTAATAAATCTAAGACCATAACCTTCCTGCGATAAATGTCGAGCTTGCTAATGTATCCAAATTTTTTCATGTGTTTGACGTTCCTGCTACTTCTTCTGTTATGCACCGCTCTGACCTGAGAATATTGTTAAGATTGAAATTACCAATACAGAATTTGATAAACGATCGTCGACATTCATGTTTTTGTTGGAGCGCTGTCGCCATGAAGTTTACTTTTCAACTCTTTTTAAAATTTTAAACACAACCAAATCATTCCATTTTTTTATCAAATGAAGATAGAACTGTCAGCTGCCATATGCCATGACATAAAGATAAGTGCACTCACAAAAATAAACTGCCGCCATTTATTGCAAAAATTCATCATGACCTTCTCAACAACCCAATATTTATAACAGTTGAAAGAAAATAGTGATATATGGGAAACACTCGAAGAGCATTATGGGGAGGGCTGAGGCATTACCACTATTGTACGATCATTCTAAGTGAATTAGTTTTCAACATTAAAAACAGTTATAGTTCCATGAAATCTAATACCTAAAATAATACAAATTGTTAACTTTATTTTCAGATTCAAAAAGATGAATGCCATGGTACTTAAATATTTTGAAGTTTCAAAACACGTGTAAAATATCCAAACTTATTTTTACAATTCCAATAGTTTTAATAACACATGTTCACGTTTATAGCCCTTGATCCAATCTTTTATATTACCAAATGAGCACAATTTTGTAAAATCAGGTTAATATCTAATATTAAAACTTTTCAATCGAATACAAAAGCTACATAAATGTCGAAAGACACGCAGCGCTAAAAATAAAAAGATAAAGAAAAGTTCGTTGAAACCTCACGTCTAAAATGAATGAATTTTAAGTCCGATTTGCACGGAAGCTTCGTTTTCAGTACGATCAGGCGACTGAACGTTTTAATTGTTACGTTATTGTTGGAAAACAACTTGTAGGATGAAGAAAGTTGAGCGGTCTGATGGTCTGGTGGGAAAAATACTGTCGTGCCTGTTCCGCGATGTAATTATATTCGGTGTTACAAAGGATTCCTCTTCGATTTTGTCTGCGGGTTGATTTTTCTTCTCCGGTGGCGCGTTATTTAACTGCCGAGAACTTTC
Source organism: Dermolepida albohirtum (assembly GCA_031893035.1). Classification (NCBI taxonomy): domain Eukaryota; kingdom Metazoa; phylum Arthropoda; class Insecta; order Coleoptera; family Scarabaeidae; genus Dermolepida; species Dermolepida albohirtum. The sequence continues at coordinate 131,359 of JAVIWB010004799.1, read as the reverse complement.
GAAAAAGTTGGAGATGATGAAAAGAGATTTATGTTGACACTTGTAATGCAAATTATATTTGCAAAGGGATTACATTATGAAATGAACAAGTTGTATAAATTCGTAACTTCCATTAAAGTCATGATGAAACACTGAAAATTATTTATCGCTTTATCATATCCCCTTTTTTTAATTACAGTAAAATCTCTAGTACAAATGGAAGTATATGTAAATTAATGTAAATGAAAATTACTGAAATATGAAATAAAACCGTAAATGTGTTAAAGTACTACATAGTTGTTTGCTTGTTACTGAAGTATTGAATTTCAAGCATTATATATATTTTTATGTATTTCATAACAATAATACATATGAATAGAAGTAAAGCTACGAGGGAGCGTTTTTATATTCGCGGAATGAGCGGGTTGTAGAGGGGTGAGTAGGCGCATTGGGGGCGTGGCCTGTGCAGCGACTCACGATTAGTATAAATACGAAGTTTCGTTGTTATTAGACAGTTAGTCTTTGAGCTATCGTCAACCAAGTAACATAATCATGAGTGAAAAGTGAAATATGGAAAAAATCGAATATCGTGCCGTTATAAAGTTCCTTACCAGGCAAGGAAAATCAGTCGCGAGCATAATGAATGAGATGTCATTGGTTTACGGCGACTCTTGTCCAGGAAAAACCATGGTGTACAAGTGGCATAGTTTATTTAAACAAGGAAGGGCAGGAGCATTGAGGTGACCACGCCAGCACTTATCCAAAAAGTCGAACAAATTGTACTCGAAGATGCTCGACTAAAGGAGAAACAACTCGCAGAAATGGTTGGAGTATCCGATACAACAATTTTTAAAATCCTACACGATCATCTCGGCATGTCTAAGGTCAGCGCAAGATGGGTGCCGAGAATGCTCACGCCGCCGCAAAAACAACAGCGCGTAGAGTGTTCGCGTGCATTTTTGGACCTCTGTAATGAAGACAAAGATGGTGTATTGAGTGGAATTGTTACTGGAGACGAAACTTGGGTTCATCATTAAGAACCTGAGTTCAAACAAGACTCCATGCAGTGGCATAAAAAGGGCACAGCACCTCCCAAGAAATTTAAAGTGTCACAATCAGCTGGGAAACTCATGGCAACGGTATTTTGGGACTCGGAAGGAATATTGTTGATTGATTATAAAGATAAAGGTGTTTCTATAACCGGAGAATATTACGCTTCAATATTAGAGCGACTAAAAGAAGCCATTAAAGAGAAAAGACGGGGAAAATTGACAAAAGGTGTTCTGCTTTTGCACGACAACGCGCCCGTCCACAAGAGCCGCGTTGCGTTAACTGCCTTGCATAAGGTGGGCTTCGAAATTGTGAATCACCCACCCTACAGCCCAGTCCTGGCCCCGAGTGATTATTACCTGTTTCCGAAAATGAAAAAAGAGCTGCGGGGTAAAAAATTTACTGCCGATGATGAAGTCAAGGAGGCAGTTTCGGCGTATTTTGCAGATAAAGAGAAATCATTTTTTTATGAGGGTATAAATAAATTAATTGAAAGATGTGAAAAATGTATCCGTCTTGCAGGTGAATATATTGAAAAAGAAAAATAATTTGGTTTTTTTATTTCCACCCCTTGTCCCCCATTCCGCGAATATAAAAACGCTCCCTCGTAGTACGAGTATAATCCTGACAGACTTTCTATCCCTACTCATTGTCAGTAAGTCAATTGCAAATGTGGACAACAGTTACCTAAGGAACTGTTTTAACTACCTTTGACTGGAAAGTTCTTTCCATTTTTCCCGAAATCTATTTTCAGTCCATTTTTAATGACTTCTAGACCTATAGTCTTCGTATCCTGGAACCTAGGAATTTGTCGCCTTTTTGCGATTACTAAGTTCGTTAATGGTGCTTACATAATTCTATGCAAACTTAGACTTCACTTGCACCAAATTTAGTGCGTTTGACATTGTCTGGTTGTTGCAGGAAATGGCCACCATGGGACTTGTTGCGCCCTGCCTTTTATTTTTTCAACACAGGGTTGTAAGGCTGTTACATTCGCTTGAAATATCACAGAATCTTTACTTAGGCTTAGTTATCCTTTGTTTGAGTCCCTCAATTTCGATTTTGGCTCCTTGTTTTGTCTTAGTGATTATCTATGAATGTACTATGTAGACTGTACCTATACAGACGGCCGTTTTCTCCATTCCTTTGTATCTGGTATAATGCAATTCTTATCAAAGTTACATTTCCAAACAATACCTGCCTTACGTTATAATAAAGATGTAATTGATGTATTAATAATATATAACATGCGTTATGTTATTCTTTGCCCTGCAATTAGAATTTAAGTCTGTTGATCGAATAAATATTATATTATTATTACTATTATCAAGTTCTTCCATCAACTTATATGGTTAATGCTGTTAACTTCAGGTTCTGGAAAGGGCCATTTCTTTTATTGACTAGGAAAAGACAGACTTCGCATTTGTTTAATAAATTTACAAACATTTATAAAAAATCATCTACCATGGAATATTACTATATAAGCTTGACTACATTCATTTGTTACATTATTCTAAACCCAATAAGGTGAATTTCTTTCCTAAAAAATATTATTATTTTATATAAATGGATAGTAGCTTTAAATGTATATTTTCCAAATTTACTGTTTACAATACTTCAAAGTAAATGCTTATAAAACTTAAATAATCAGCATGCTTCATAGAGATGTGTAAAGGACCGCTTACTATTCCCAATCTAAAGGCATTTAAAATTGGATCTTTTATATCTAAAATAGTATTCAGCGAATCCATGAATGACTTGTATCTTGCAGAATTCTTAGCAGTAGAACTTTATTAATCAGGATCTCTGCACGTCTAGTCATCTAGTCTATTTAGCATTGCTCAGCTGTTGAAGAATATTATGTTACATATAATTTGTGTATAAAGTGATTTGCGTCTTTATTACGATATTATTTTCTTTAAAAGAAAAAATTACTAATTCTTTCACAACAAATAAAAAAGACCGAAAAGTATAACCTCGGAAAGCTATGTATTATTTCCAACTTTAAACACTTAGTTCATTTACCGCTACCTTATTGCTACGTTTTTTCCTTTCACGCCCATATAATGGTTTTAAAAACACACAAAAGGTACTTGTTTGCGTTTTCCTTTTTTACTTTTACGATTCTGAAAATACCTCACATATAATATCTATTTGTTTTTCTTTCTATGTAATTAACTGTTGGTTTTTTATTAGTTTATTTTATTTATATAGCGATCAATGTAGTATTTCGAAAACAATTTATAACGTTCTAGAACATAGTTTAGTATACATCATTTTTTTATGGAATTGCCTTGCAGATTTAATGACTAATTACTGTGTTGATCTTTGGATGCCCTGATGAAGTTTATAAGTAAAGCGAAAATTCGGCTTAACAATAAAGAAATTAATTAATTAGGCACTCTTCTATCTTTGGCTGTATGTAAACACCAAGACTAAACTCACACATACCACTAACCAACCACGCCATAACCACAAATCTGTGATTATTTGACGCTAGTCAAAAAATTAAAATGAAAATGCCTATGTTCACTGTTATTTGACGCGGCTTGTATCACCCTTTGTATTCATAATATGGGTGAATTAAATGTAGTTCACTTAACCAGCTAAATTATGAAACACGTGAATTTTCAAAATTACTTCTTGCTCAGTATCATCGTAATACTAACAAATAACATAATCAATAGTTTATAACGTAGTATTAACACAACTTAAATGCATATAAACACTATTGTTTAATATTTTAAAAATTAAATACAGTAATAATAATATATTTATATTAAGTACGTATACATTCATTGCAAACAAATTAACTTCTTAAACACGCTTAATGCGATAATTACGTAAAGGAAATAGATTCAGTTCAAGATACTTAATTTCAATTTAGTTCAATTTATTTTAATGGTCATAAATACGAATGTAGTTAGTTAATTTTTGTAACCCGCATACGAAATAAATGACTCCAAGGCACACGTAAGTACATTTTTGCGTGAGCTGAGTTATTAATTCATGTATACAACTGTCTTGAGAAGCGAGTATAATTTTGCAAATTTATTATTAAATTTCTCTTTATTATCTCCTTTGAATATATCCTACAAAAAAGAAAGTATGATGAATTAATAAGAACTGTATTACCTAAAGGCATGACAAAATGAGAAATTGTATTTACCGCGTTTTCGGCCATTGTTACATATTGCTGAAAATTTTCAATTCAATACGTAATAATGTAATGATTGTGATTATGCTATATACCACAATATTCAGTGTACACAAAGTATGGTGTGGGATCGAAATGATCCTATATGCATTTATTTATATTGTCACACTGTATAATGTTAAAATTTTCATTAAAAGACTTATACTGATGTAATTAAGGATAAGTAGTTTATTTAGAAAAATTTAATTTGTATTTCAAGGGACATACATCTAATTAAAAAACAGGAATCGACAAAACCTTTCATTTAAAAATGATGTATTCGAACTGTCTGTTAAATGGTAGCAGGGAAGCTAAGAAATTTAATTATACACATTAAACATTGAAATCTAATATATAATTTAAAGTACCAGAGAATTAAATTATATTTAAAATAATTGAAAAAAAATTTGTGAAATTTTGAAAACGGAAATACACGTCATAGGTGAGTTGAATGCCGAAATTTCGCGCGCGCTGCCACATAAAATCCGACAGTTGCATTTTTATGCGTATTTTGTTCATGCACAATGATTAAGCGGCTTCCTATAAAATAGGAATATTTCGTAAATAATTTAGAAAACATTAATATTTCATTTTGAGAAGATTTCGAGGCTCTTTACCCTTCATTTTAGTAGTAATATTGTTTTATTAGTTTGAATATATGTTCGTTTTTGATTTTTAAAATTTTAATTTATTCTTATCTCTAATTTATTGTTAATATTTTCGGGTAATCCAATTGGTTGAATTTAGAATACAGAAACTAGTTTAGAGAGCTAAGCGAGGTAAATAATAGCCCAGACGCTCCTTATACCCACTTTCTATTTTTTCTTTACGTTTCAAAGTACATAACTTTTCAGTTATAAAGCTAATTAAATGATTACGTCACGTAAGTAAACGAGAGTCCATTGAGAGCCGTCGTGAACTGAGTAATGGATAATTGTAATTATTTTATTAAATCTGTTCGTGTTATAATTGTTAACAAGAAGTCAAAATTATTTTTATTTACATTTATTATTATTACCATTACATAATTGCCCTTACATTTAATTTAATATGTTATGGATACATCAAAGGTCTGTCGTAATTGGACATGTTTAAACGGGATTATTCGATGTTGTGTAATATGATATTAGACCTGGTAGAACTTTAGATTTTTAATATTTCAAATAATACGTGAATGAACATAGCATATAGCATGATTCCAAAATTTTTCTAAACAGAAATTTGGAACAGTGGGTTTCAAAAATATTTTTATAATTCTATTCGATATTTCGTAAAGAACATGTAATAATTGTTGCAATAATGTTGTTTGCAAAGTTTAAAGGTAAGATCATATCATTTCTAATTATTGCTTGTATTTTTTAACTTGAGTATTCAGATTTATTACCATCCATAACTTTACTTATCAACTATTTAGAAGAAATTATGATTATACGATGAAATTAATGTTTTTACAATTTTTACAACCGTTTTTTCCCCGAATACTTGACGTTCCGTATAAATAAAAAAATATTCGTTTTATAATTCTTTTTATTATCCCGCTATTTAATGTTTTCCCATTAGTCCAAACTTTTTATTAGCGACTACTGAAGATAAATTATATAACATCAGCCATTGCTTTTGTTTGTATATTTCAGTAAAAATTTAATTAACATTGTGTTTCTTTCCTTGAGGTCATAAAGCTGCAATTAATTAAAACGACTTCCCCATTCACATGCAATAAAAATTTTACGGATGTTAAATAAAATTATCCCTAATGAAAACCGGTAGCGTGAAAATTCTTTATAACCATGCTATTACACCCTCTTCATGGGAGTAATTTTACTTCATTATAGCACGTACTTATTGAGGAAACTATTCATAATTGAGAAATAAAAAACGAAACTAAATTAAAACTGTTTTAAACTACGTATTTATTTTTGCAAAGTATACATATGTACATATATAGCGGTGGTCAGAAATTCACGGATAATCGTCAGGTAAAAGGATTCTATGTTTAATTCTGAGTCGACTGGAGGACCATGTATTTTACTGTGAAATAAAGTGTAACGAGAGCATACATTTCATCACTATCCATCTCGTAGATGTTCTTAATTAAACAGCCTAAAATTATGAAATTGTAAAATTAATGGTCAGACGATTGTGGTAGGACGATTCTATGATTAATTCTGAGTTGATGATCCTAATATTGAAATATTATATTGTCAGTCGTTAAGGCACGGAAGACCAACCATCAATGTTGTAAATCTACGACAAAAAAATGTTACGAATTTTTTAAATTTTTTTGTAGAAAACCATGTATTTTACGGTCAAATAAAATTATGCAGCACTACGTTGATGTTATTAATCGTTTTATGTCAATATTTTGCTATATTAAACATTTCTTCATCTGCTTTTTTGCATTAAAATACATACGGCAACCTTGGCCCACATTAATGTCAATAATTTAAAAATAATTATTTGTAAAATTTTAACGTTCATCAGTTTAACGCTCATTATTTTCGCTTCTATTACTTACCTAATTTTTGTAATATCCCAAATAATTTGTAATGTGCAGTTTCGGCGATTACGCTGATATGTATATGGTATCTGTGTATGGCAATGAAAATGCGCACTTGGCAAAAGACAAATATACATACAATACGATATCCACACAGACATCAGCCATCTACAAATATATTTCGAGGATTGTATCGGGGACTTCGTGAAACAGACACATTTATTCCCAGTCAATTTGATGCAGGTCTAAGTAGACGAAGGGATTTTGGATATTATTATTGTTCATCTGAGCACTAATACTATCTAAATAACCCAGGAAATGAACATTCCAAGTAAACCAACAGTTCTTTCAGTGCTTACAGAAAACCTAAGACCGTTTCATGTTACAAACGTACAACTATTATACGAAAATGACAATTTGTTAAAAATAATGTTTTGCAACACAATTTTAATGAAAATTCAAGAAGATCCAAACATTTTATCACTTATTTTATGGAATGACGAATACATATTCACAAGAGATAGTATCTTCAGCAGCCACAATTTCCATTTTTGAGCAGATGAAAATCTCAGAACTATTTGAGTATTTGGACACCAAAGAAAGTTTTATGTGAATATTTGACAATGCATCTTAAACATTCAAATTGGATGATCAATATTTTTTCAGAATAGAATAAATACTAATGAATACGTAAATGTGTTGGAGGGAGTATTGGCATTAAATGTCAGAGTGAACATGTATTACGCACCAACTCATACTGCAATGGTTGAATAAACATTTTCCAGATACGTGAATCGGGCGAGCTGGGCCAATATTATGGCCTACAAGGTCACCAGGTATGAATCCCCTTGACTTCCTTGTCTGTGTTTTTTTTGAAGGAAAAAATAAATTAAATAATAATAAATGTTAATTAATTACCCCAGATACAACGTGTCCTAAATTCAATTCCTCGAAAGGCTGCAGCTTTGTCTTCAAACCAATGGCTAGCAGGTTCAAGCATTTACGCTAATTATCATTATTATTGTTATTTTCATTAGACTTTAATAAAACTCTTATTTTTTGATACCATTCCTACTGATTTATCATTGGTTTTACACCATGTTGCCAAATGTACATTTCTTTTAATCATCGCCCTTCTTTTAAGCATCACCCTACCTGGCGATTATCCGTGGAGTTCTGACCACTCTATATAAGAATTTTCTAATAAAACTTGCAGCATTTATAATACCTATTAATAATAGCGGAGTATTCGTTCCACGGGAATTCATTGTACGCGAATGAAGATGATGATAACAAGGTCTTTTAGTACAAAAGAAAAAATATTGGAAATGAAAACTGACGCACATAAGCTTTAGAAGTAAGTACTTATTCAAAACCATAATTCAAAACAATTAATCTTTTCTTTTTATTTAGCACAAAATTATTATCATCGTCGCTTGAAATACTTGAAGATTCGATATTATTTTCATAATTAACGTAATTTTTTGGAATGCTTTATTTTCAATCTAAGTTTTCATAAATTTGATACCATTCTCTAGATTTTATTCAATTTTGTTGAAATTTCGAGGCTCGTTGAGTGTTTGGATCATTGTATATAATGGTATTTTCCAATTTCTTGACTATCTCTAGAGCTTACCAAGATTTTCTGCACTAAATGAACCAATTTCTTCTCATTTTTACCTCTCCTTCGTGTTATAGAATGTTTTTTAAACATTTTTGAGTTAAAATTCCAAGCCAATTTTAATGAAGACTATGGTTAATTAAATTTGTCAATATGTTTCACTTTTGGCGGTATAACTCTGATACGAACTTTGTCTCTGTGCCGGTTTTGCCGCGATTCCAGGTGCGGCACTGTGATTAATTATCTGCTGATGATGATAACTTAGTTGTCGAAATACGTATACAGAATACGAAAATGATTATATTAATTGATTAATTAAAATTATAATATAAATAAATTATAAATTTTAACAATATGATAAACATCTTCCTTGCTTACTGTGTACTAACTAATAAACTATTGTACTGAATGATATACTGATTCAAATGGCTAATTGTTTAAACACAATATTGCCTTATCGATGCGCTTTTAAATAGGTACATATATGACGATTAGCACAACGCAATATTCAGAATATACTTTCTTAAGATCGCACATAAAATTACCGCGTAAGTTATGACATAATTTACCGTGTATAAAAAGACGCGCAAGAAAAGTGTCGCATAAACTGAAGGAATATAAATCTTCTTGCTATGGCAGTAAAGAAAAAACTAAGTACAAGTACGCGTTATATATATGGTGCGAAATATACAATTAAATTTAAGACATTGTCATTGTCATTCGAACTTGAACAATGTCCGCGAAACGAGTTTGGCCTAATAAACAATAAACAGAGGTGTAATGTGCAAAATAACACTCTGTGATAGCACATGGAAGTTTCATTTGTTTATAAAGTACATATCTAGGATGTTTTGCAAAATATAATTTCAGCCAGTAACTTACATAAATAGAGCATGGGTTAATACTGCGAGAACAAACAGAACGAGCAAAGAAGAATTAAAAATCATTTAATGCCTTTACGGAATAAACTAGACGAAAATAATATTATTTATTATAATACTTTAACAAAACCTATTTTGTCAGAAAACTATCACGGAAGATGTTTTGCTTGATCGCGCGTTAACATTAGGCGAGATTGGTCTAATATTGTGCTATCAAACGAAAATAGTTTCCGGGCCTGGGTGCTCAGAAAGAAAGTATAGTCCTTGGATACAAGTCCGTCCCATGACATATAGTAAAATAACCAATGAAAGTGCACGCATGGGTTTGCTTCAACATGCATGGTTTATACAATATATTGTAAGAATATTTAGTAATCAATTTTTCTATTCGTTATACATAAATGGAATTATTGTTAGACACTACATCATCCGATGACAATAAATAGAGCTGGATAATCGTGTCTATCCAACATAAGCGGGAAGTATCTATGTCCAATTCGATGGCATACATTCATCCGTATCGATTTTCGCTACATGACTACCCGTCACCTAGCAGATACTACTATCGAGATCTAAGGATAAATTTAGCTAAATTATAATTCAAATGTTAAACAATAATAACAAGGTTTAATAAAATAATGTGAAATTAATGTACTGAAAGAAGAGATGTTTTGCCATTTAATCAATTGTATATTATTCTGCATGTAAATGAATCTAAAATGTTCCGACAATATCGAAATTCTACTTCGGATCAGTAATTAATTAGCCTGATGAGAGAGGACAGCTCTGATAAAAAATCTCATTTGTTTTGCAATTAGACAGACCTTCAAAACAAAAACTGTCGGTATTTGCATTTATTCCGATCATAAAAAGGCTAATTATTTCAACAGAAGGTGAACTGTTTTTACCTAACTTTGAAACATGGAAAAGTGAAATACCAATCAGTCATTAAATTCTTATTTTTAAGGAACAAAACAAGCAATGAAATCAAATTTGAGCCAGAGTTTGTTTACAAAGACCAATCTCCATCGATTACAACCATAAAACTATGAACGTCTGCGTTTAAACATGGCCAGTATTTTTGATGCGCAACACAATATGCGCCCAAAAGACGTGTTGAAACGCTCTTTTAAATTCGAAGTACTACAGCAAAATAAAAAAAGTAAGAAAAAAGAAAACCAGTGATTGATTTGATTACCCGAAGTTGGCCACTCAGGATGCTGCTTGTCAGCCTGTTCGGTTCTAGATATAAGCATATAAATAAGCAACACCTTACCATATGTACTTATGCATCGGAAGAAGTAATAAGGAACTCATACCCCGTTTTAAGTACCAAACGTCCAGAAATTATAAACAATACCATGACCAAAAGATAAAGAAAACACACAAATGAGAAAACGTAATTTTGCTTCAATTGAGAAAAAAATTACATTGAAAATAATGCATAAATTAAAGTAAAAAGGGAAGTCATATCTAGTAGAAAACATACGAAAAATTAATAAATCAAAAGTAAGATTTTGTATTCTATATTTTAAAAATATCTTGTAAGGGACACAAGCATTACGCGAACTTTTCTTATACTGGACCAAGTTCACAAAAAATTATATTTCGCAAATTTATTACACTAGATTTGATTTAGTTAATAAATATTTTAACAAGTCAAAAAATTTCGGAAAATTTCACTTGTGTATGAAAGCAAAAAAAGGTTCTTGAGTACACAATAAATCAACTAAATAAGGAACCAAGTAAAAAACTATGATAACCAATGGTTACTAAATTGCAAACAAACTCAGCTGATACTGCAACAGAGACGTCGGTCTCAACTGTGTTTCAGGCTAGACCAAGTGGTAGCGAACAAGACGTAAATTAGCGAAATAGACGATAGGAGAACTACATGGAAGATATTAAAATTCGTACTTAATCTTGTACTTAAAACGTGTATCTCAAATCGTACTCATAACTGCTGTAGTTAAATGTGTACTTAAAATCGCGTTTAAAATCATACATAAGGCCCTAAAACAACCACAGCAAGTGAAGAAATTAGAATAATCGTAAAGCGTATTCAAGGTGAAGATGGATAAAAACATACCTTCAATACGAAGAGCGCAAAAAAAATCTTTTTTTTTCCAAAAAAAATTTTTTTCTCCAGCAAGAGCTGTAATTCGTATTAGGACTTAATTTAGATAACTAGCAAACAATGTATACATGTTGACTACATAGTAAGGGCTATATTTGTACATAAACACATGAACGATCCAGAATACAGCTTGGCGAAATATATCTGACTTACAAGTAAATCTATTCAAACTCAAAAAACAAGACATACTTATTATACTTATACACAAGATCAAATAGAACACGTGTTCGTAAACCAAACGAAGGAATAAACAGAAGCACCTCAAAACAGCGATGGAAAAACAAAATAACAATAATAACTTTACGAAAGAGGCAATTACACAAACGAGATTACAAACTAACCTGGAAACAATGCATAATCGAAATGATAACTAGATAACAAAACAGGAAACAACATGCGGGAGTGCACATGAAACTTGACATGGACTGAACTCTCGAAACAAGAACAATATTAACGATAACATGTAAGTGCAAAAGAAAAGTTACTAGGTTTAACAACAACCAAAAGGAGGTGAAGTCAATTAAACATAAGCTCTAGTCGATTAATCTAACAGTTTGATAAAACTTACTTTTCTGAAAGAATGAAAAGATTTGACTTTCAAGAAGAATACGTTGAAAAATAAAATAACTTTCTGTCAGAAAATTTGTGTTAGCTTGTTTAGGCTCACTAATTACTGATCCATTCTTGTATGTACATTATATTTTAAATAGCCTGTTATTTGATAAAACGCAGATACACTTACTGGAAAATGCACTATAATTATAACTAAATTATGATACAACGCTCACAATATTTACTATGCAACTAACAAAGTTCTGTGAAATATTTAACACAAGTATTTTGAACGTAATTATGTAACAGTAATTGTTGAAACATAATTTAATTAATAAACCTCTCCCACAGTTTGAACAACGTTCCAAAAAGTTATTCAGTTTTACACACGTGTTAAATATAACATGTGTCGCTGCAGGATATCGTACAGTATCACCACAGTGCCGCTCTATCGATTAATGACGTAAAGTCAGTGTAGTGTACTCAGGTCGCAATATGTCAAACCGGAATGAAATTGCTTCCATTCAGACGGCACTCGCCGTAATTACACAAGCACTTGCTCAAACTAATATCAGAAATGAAACACTGGCCGCAGACAATAAAGCGATTTAATGGTGATAAGTTTTACTGCCCAAATATGAACTGGAACGTATCAAAGTGCCCAAGCATATGAAATTTTAATAAGACGAGCTTGCGAATATCTTGGCAATTTTCGTCTGTGTACAAGCTAGAACTTGTATCAATATTTCCTAACTATAATTTTTCTGTATTAAATAATTTAAAAAAAAGTTATTAATTTTTCTGATGTTATAGAAATGCAGCTAAATGTGTATTAGGTGTAAGAGAAAACGCCAACATACTTTAATATGTAATAATATTAAGCACAAAATTCTAATGCACGAAAGCTCTGTCTGCTACCAGCGTAGTGGACGGAGTTATACACGTAGATGCAATGATGCATACTATAAGTCAGAAGTAAGTCTGTTATCAACATCCGTGAAGTATAACTTATTCAAATCACTAATAATTTGACTATAGTAAGATGATATTACTCCTAATAAACAGTAGTACCATCTTACTATACGGTGAAACAGTGGAAATGTTAAAGCTTGTAGACGTATTTATAAATGGCAGTTTTCGTGCCCAAGATGTGCTGCAAGTGATTTAATCTTACAAACGGGGTACAGATTGAGAGATCGCTATACATTGAATAATTACAATTCTACAATAGCAATTTTGCGAAGTTGTAGAAAAGGTAAAATAAAAAACACTGTGATGGTTGCAACTGTATCCCTCCGGAACCTACCAGTTTCCACACTTGAGAGTTCCACCCAAAATGAGACCGTTTTAGAGGTGAGTGACAAAAAGACGGTATTCAAGGGACGCCACTGTATTAAAAGAACCATCAAACGCCGTCTGATACTGAAAACGGGTCGGTGATCCGAAAAACGAGTAATATTAAAATTCGCTTGTGGCAAAGGAGAGTAGAGGCGTGATTAACAGTACAAAATAGAACGGACCTACTAAGTCTGGGCTAGCTTATTATTAAAATTATGTTGAAGTAAAATTTGATAAATAGAGAAAAAAGAAAATCTGATAACTGGAGTGAGTTCAGCGTACAAGTACATATATATGTACAACAGATACAATTTTTAACATAATATTACAATACTGATAAAAAAAGAATATGAAAATATTTATGAAACAATTAATAAGGCTTATTAAAATTTTACAACCATGTACAATATTAAATTTTAATTATCTATATAAAGTATTATTATTGTATGAAGTTGTATAGTGAACTGCAAAATGATAGTGTAATGAAAAATAAATTATATAAATTACTCTTCAACATAGAGCTATACACATTAGAAGAATATGTTAACTATTTAGTAGTATAGAAGATTTAGAAATATTATTATTTTATTATTTTCATGTTTTGACCTCAGAATTTAGAAGATTGTTGTCTTGATCCACTGATAATGAATAAGTGACTACGATTATGACTATCGTCATCTATAATATCTACATACATTGAATTAACAGTTATGAATATATAGGGCTTTTTAAGAGCTAATTTTTTTAATATAGTTTTTAATAAATATCGTGGAATTTACAACTTCTAATTAGTCAAATTTAATTAAAATTAGGGTTTTAGTAATTGTGCTTCATTACTATAATGATGACTTATTGATTTTATATGATTTTTACTTCCCGCACTAGTCCTGGAAGTTTACCTACGCGCATATGTTACTTATGCAATTGGAAAATGGTATTTAGGGATTAGCGAGTACAAGAACATTGTATGTAACAGTACTCGTTTGTTAAACGTAAACGCCTAGATGGGGCAAGTGAGTAGGGCAAGAGGATTGGTAAATTAGTTCACGTATTTTTGCACTGTAGTTATATTAATTTCTTCAAATAAATTAAGAAATTAAAAATCAGAAAACAAAACGTCGAGATAAAAATACATAATGTAAATTTAACTCTCTTTTAAAAAGATAATGTATCTAACTGTTAACTGTAACGATATTCATCACGAAGGAATAGAATAAACTGAAGATAATAATTTACAGTTATTAATATACTTATTATACATACAAATTAATATACTATGTACATGTTATAATGTAAAACTGATGAAGAGAATTTCTGTGTAAATCTTATCGCTTTTAATTTCGAAAAAACGTCCGTTTACTTTCCCTCTCGAGGGTTTTAATTTGGAAATAATTTCTCTCGATTAATTTCCGTTCTCAAGTGCTGTATCGTAGCATCCTTTGTTAACCATTATCAACAAAAAAAAGCAGCTGAAGCTAATGCAAACAGAAATCCGACGGTTCAATAGTGTATACCCTTTAATATGTTTTGAGTTCAACATTTCTGTTGATTTCACTTTAGAAAGGCAATACTGGGCGACGTATAAGTAATTAAAAAGTCGCTTCGATTAATTGCGGTAAATAACCGGAAAAATCCCGTCGAAAAAAAAGCAAACCGAATGGTGGTACATTTGTGCGCTTAACAACGGGGATATCTCGGTCGTTTTTACGCTAAAAATCAATTAATATGGGGATTTAGTACGAAAAATAAAGGACAGCAGTGCGGTAGTAGAAAGGGCGAGGGGGTGAAAAAGTTCGGAATAGTGGAAGTAAATCCGGGTAGTCGAAAATTTTGTACTCTTCGCTGTAACTTAGTGACCGTGTAATCTGCCGTAATGTGGACTAATCTCCCATGTAACGCATCCGAGCTCCAGACCGGCGGACCAATATAAACGGAGTTCGCCTCATTTCACACTCGAACGGACATCCCGGACTCTTCGGCCGGACTTTTGCACTTCGATAAGCACCGACCTGATTGGATGAATTGGTGTACTATTGGTTCCGCAAACATCTGAATAAGATGATTACTTGACGATAACTTTGTGAACGTCGCTTCGAACGTTGAGTGCGACTGAAAATTGATGGCGGGCCCTAACACGTCAGTAGAGCAAAGGTGCGGAATAAAAGCAAGAAATACAAGTATATTGTATTTCATAGAGTAAAATATAAATTGAATAAGTAAATCCGAAACGAAAAATCTTTTAGCATAAAAGAGAATAAATAGACATCAGCATACAGTACGGTTTAATACCAATATACAAGTATTACTATATTCCTAAATGTAGGCAATAGTTTAAAATCTTTTCATATATTAGGATATGTTAAACACGAATTATTGAGTATCTATAAACACCTACTTTGTAAACATTTGCTCTTAAGAAAAGGAAACAAATGATATAAAAACGCATCATCAAAAATGTATAGTGTTTTTAGTAATATTATATACACAGCCTGTCGCGTGACTTCAATACAACGTTCAAGATTTCTGTCGCCGCCTTTTTAATGGCTGCGACATCGACATAACGCTGTCTTTTCATCGGCAAATATAGTTTGATGAATAGATAGAAATCACAGGGGGGCGAATCCGGCGAATACGGTTAATGGATGATGGTTAAAATGTCATTTGTAGATAGAAAATCAGTGATAAGCGCCAAGCAATGAGATGGTGCATTATCATCTAACGAACGCCAGATACCATTTTCTGGATATTGAGGGCGCACACGACGAGTATACGCCAAAAGATGCTTCATAACACCAAGATAATATATAGCATTGACTGTTTGACAAATTGGTACAAACTCTTTGCGCACTGTGCCTTTCGAATCATAAAAACAAATCAACATTGTCTTCACTTTTGATTTCTCCGAACGGCTTTTTTCGGTCTTCCTTCGCTTGGATGCTTCCATTCACAGCTATGACACTTGATCTCTAGATCATATTGAAAACACTACGTCTCATCGCCAGTTACAATAGAATAGCTGAAGTTTTCGTCCTTTTATGAGTCTTTAATCAACTTTGTACGATGTTGAATTCAGGTAGCTTGTGTGGTACAAGCCTTGCACAAATCTTTCTCAGTCCTAAACGCTCTATCAAAATGCGATGAATTGATATTAGTTCCATTACCACGTATAGTATTGACGACTTCGGCTCATTTCTGATAAATTTGCCCGCAAGTTCGATGTAGCTTTCCACAACCACAGATTTTTTTTGCACCAGGATATTCGTCGTCATTTATGTCCATACGATCGTATTTAAATCGTTTATACCACTCATACACACTCGTACGTGATAAATACGAATCACCATACACTTGTTTCATCAAATTAAACGTTTCAGTAAACAATTTGCCGGTTTTAAAATAGAACTTGATATTTCCTCTTGGTTCAAAATTCATTTTTCGACCAATGCCAAATATACAATGTTACTTTATGCGCAATTTCTCTGCTTCTAATGATACAAATGTCATGATATTTTGACATAACATTGGTGAAAGATCTACCTTACCGACGCATATATTTTGAATAGATGGCGCGCTACTAAGTATTACTATTTTAAAAAAGTTCCGTTTTCTCTGCGACAGACTGTCCTTTGTTTTCTATAACTATTATTTTACATTAATAATTTGGCCTATTGTTATTATTAATTAAATACGTGAATTAGTCAAAGAAGAATCCGTCTTTATATTTATGTACAAAGGATACTAGGAAAGTTTTACAAAGCAGCATTGTTTATTTAACATTTTCAAAGTAATTGCCTCTACTCTCAAGATACCTCTCCATCCTCCGACACCAATCTTTATACCAGTTCTGCCAAGTTTCAGTAGGGAGTAAAGCACACTCGTTGTCTCAAGCCCGCAGAAGGTCCTTATCACTGGAAAACTGCCTCCCATCTAGCTTCATTTTCACATGCGGAAACAGTGCAGAGTCGCAGGGAGCAAGATCTAGACTGCAGGGAGGGTGCTCGAGAAATTTCAATCCTGTCGTTGTCAAATATTCGGTGCAGGCTTTGGCGCGATGAGCTGGAGTATTATCGTGATGGAGGAACCATGTGTCCATTCTTGACTTTGGCCGCAGGCTTCATAGATCCAATGACTTTAGGCAGTCGCCATTCAGTATACCACTTAGCTGTGATTGTCCTCTGTGTGTCCAAAACGACGCGTTCCACAATTCCACTCGATTTGAAAAATACAGTTATCATTTTCTTCTTTACAGATCAGGATTACTACGGGTGTGTCCTCGTTATCAAAGATCCAAACTTTGTTTTGAGCTTTGGTCGGCACGTCGTAATAGTACAGCCAAGTCTCGTCACCTGTCACGATGTTGTTCGCATACCGAGATTGTCCCTTATTAAACTTTTTCAGCATCTCCCGGCACCAAGTCACACGCCGTGTTATCTGCTCTTCAGTCAGTCGATGCGACACCCAGAGAGAACAAAGTTTCTTCACGTGCAAATGATCATGCGGAATCGATCGAATTGCTGGTGCGTTTAGGCCTGAAGTACCCTCTATCTGTTGGTAGGTCACTCGTCTGTCCTCGCCAAGCATTTTCCTCACAGTGGTAACGTTTTCCTCCGTAAATGACGTTTGTGGCCTTCCCGGCCTCTCGGCATCCTCCACAGTTAAATTTCTCCTTTGGAATTCTCTATACCACCTGAATATCGTTGTGCGTTGTGCGTTGTGTAAAATCTACAATTTCTATGAAATAAATTAGCGAGTCCCAAAGTTTGACGTTTGCTTCTAATGGTTGAAATAACATAAAAAATTTTTACAGATTATTTAGAAACAATAAAATTTTAAAATTCGTTAAAATTTAACTGTTTTGTAAATATGAAGGGCTTGTGTAGTCTTCTTAGAGAGAAAAAAAATCAGAAGCCTAAATTCATAGTGACTGACGACGTCAAACACAAGAAAAGACTAGATCATGGAAGAATTGAACCTCGTACATATGGACTTGTAAATCAAATTGTTTTTGTCTATCCCAATGAAATCAAACGAAAGCAAAAGAAAAGAGATCCTAGACATTTTCAACACAGCAGAAAACTATAGCATAAATAATTTAAAAAACTTACTTTATCGCGGTCGTCGTTGCATGGGCGTTCATCTCTCTCCCCTCCGCGAAGATATATAGATGTATAACGCACTATATTTACTTGTATCCATGGAGACTTATGTATGTTACACAAAATATGTCGCTTTTATGTTGACACGTTTCATACATACGTACATATGTACATATATATGCATACACAAGCCGTATCAGACACTGTGTATTACTGCAATAGTGTATTAATCTGAATTGTGACCAATAGTTGTTAAAAATATTCCTTCCATTCGGTCATCAGAGTACCTTCCAAGAAGTGCAAGGGATTTAGCAAATAATAAATGTAAATAAGGACAAAGTGTCATTAGTAATCATTAGTAATTATTGAATTCAAATTATGAACTGCACATTACTAATGCAAATTCACTACCGTTAATAAAACAAACAAATGTATAAAAATATTTAAAAAGTGAATAAAATGTTAAAGATTTGCATAGGAAAATAATAATAATATTTATAATAATAATAATACAATACAAGAGGATGTAATCGCCACAAAGAACTACAAAAAGCACATGATTGAAAGAACCTTTAGAAAATGTTAATTGCAGAAAATCTCATCAATTTAAAGAAACAACAGAACATATAACAAGAAGATGCACGCTACTCGTTGGAGGGAATTATACAGAGAGTAACAATATTGCAGCAAAAATTATACACCAAGAACTTGTTCTCAAACATCAACTCGTAGAAACTAACACGGTATATTACAAATACGTCCAAGAAAGTCTCTGGAAAATAATGATTTCAAGATATACTGGAACAACACAATAGACACAGAAAACAAATTACTAGTAACAGGCCAGACATTACGCTTATTGATAAAATGCAAAAGAAAACTTACAAAATAGCCATTGTGATACCAAATGATACAAATATTACATAAAAAGAACAAAAAAATACTACAATATACACACAAGAAGCATTAATAATTACGCCGATTGTTACATCAGTTGTTACTGATATCACAACAAAACAATTTCTCCATCATATACCAATTCTAGAAATACGTCCACACAAAACTGTACAGTATCAGCCATGTACAGTATTTATTTTAAAATATTCTTCTACGGTCTTTTCAACTTCTTCGTTGGATGTGAATCGCTTTCCAGAAACAAATTTTTTCAAATTTGGGAATAGATGGAAGTCTGAGGGTGCCAAATCAGGAAAATAGGGAGGATGACCGAGCAAATCGTAACCCAAATCCCGCAATTTTCCCATCGCCAACGCACCCTTGTGTGATTTTTGTGATGATTTTTTCGTCTTCAAATCAGGCCTCTTCTCGCGAATTTTGGCATTCAGCTGGTCAAGAAGGTTAGAGTAATATGCGCCTGTAATTGTTCTACCTGTTTCAAGGTAATCAATTAATAAGATTCCTTTTGCATCCCAAAACATGCTGGCCATGACTTTTCCGGCAGATGCGATCGAATTCGCTTTCTTTGGCGCTGAACCACCGGCTTCCACCCACTGTTTCGACTGCTGTTTCGTTTCTGTGTAGTGGTGGACGCATGTCTCATCCATGGTGACAAATCGTCGCACAAAATCTGTCGGATTCTTGTTAAATCAGTCCAAAGAATGCTCCCAAAATCGTTTGCGCATTTGCTTTTGATCGACATTCAGCAAATGC
Source organism: Dermolepida albohirtum (assembly GCA_031893035.1). Taxonomy (NCBI): domain Eukaryota; kingdom Metazoa; phylum Arthropoda; class Insecta; order Coleoptera; family Scarabaeidae; genus Dermolepida; species Dermolepida albohirtum. The sequence goes on along the minus strand of JAVIWB010004799.1, from coordinate 111,344 downwards.
GGCACCCATCTTGCGCAGAGCTTTCTCATCTCTAATTCTTTGTGCAAAATATTTCGCATCCTTTATTCAGATATCCCCACAGCCTCAGCTATCTCACTCACTTTCATTCGCCTATCGTCCAACACAGTATCATGTACTTTTTCGATGATTTCTGGTGTGGTTGCGGTTTTTGGCCGTCCTTCACGTGGGTCATCTTCGAGGGGCGTACGACCACGTTTAAATTCAGCTGCCAACTTTTTAACGATTGACATCGAAGGAGCAGAGTCCCCGTACACTTTTGTCACGATATTCAAGTTTATCCATTTAAAAAAATAACACGCACGACGTCTACAAACAAACTACTTGAGAGAACAACTTGAAAGTTTTCATATGAACTAAAGATACATGCAGCCACATAGGAAACATAAATTTCTGTTAATTGTAACGCCATCTCTGTGTCAGGCCGAGAACTTTTCACCTTGCCCACGTACTGTATTACCTCCTAGACCTTGCATTTCAGTTTTTCTTCCTACAAACATAAAATATAACCTAATATAAATTACAGCACAATTTATCTAATCAAAAATAAATTAAATATGCCTGAGATTTACGCACTCAATAAAGAATAAATAACTATTATATTACTCGTTAAGTAAATCTTGCATCACTAGAATAACGAATTAATTTATAGTGTTTTGGTAGGAATTTATTCATTTTATTGGGCGTAAAAGTCTCATTTTGGAAGAGCATCTTTCAAATTTATATAAACAGGAAGTAAATTATAATTTACCTTATTTATCGCTACTAGTAATTCAAATTAATTTTCCGTAAATTGTATCCGTTAATGGCCTCTAAATATAAGCATCAAATATCCTCCTTGTTATTATCTGAAATAACCTGGCTATTAGATCATAAAGATTATATGGTTAAAAGACTTAAAAGTAGATAATTCGTATTCAACATTCTATACAACTGATCATTAGTGTAATAGGTAAATTTATTGCCAATAAAGACTGCTTTCTTAAAGGCCGCAATCTCGGTAAGGATGAAGAAGAAAAAAAACGAAGCGGTAAAGATAAAAAAGGTCATTATTAATAACGGAATTGCGTCGTCTTATCTCTTTATTTTACTACAGTCACCGTTATACACTTTGCCTCCTTTTCATTACAACTGGGATTAGATTCTATCTCCGTCAAGGAGGGAATGTTGGAAAAGAGATACGTCGACAATAACAATTTCGAGCGTATATTGATGAGATCTTCACGGGAGCCTCTACCATTTTGGGTGTTCACGGCGAGAAGGGTGTCCTACATGTTGAGAATACTTATTTCTCGATTAGCAGCATAAGTTAACACAAGGGTATGTAATTCGTGTAAGGATTTATTTATACAAGATAATACCGTGTACGATTAATTTTTAAAGAGATAACAGTAAATTTATAACATGCGAATACATTTTCAGTTCACTTATTGTTCAAAGCAAATTAGGTAAATTGAGAAGCCATCATAGCCTTGATAATATAATATTCTTAATTTCATATGAAATTAAGAATAGAACAATATAGCTCTCAACCCTATGTTCGTACCTCAATTAGCTTTAAACTAAATACTCAGATAGCGCCCAAAACTATCAATCTAAACCAACAAATTGCTTAACAAAAATTAACTTTGAACGAAATGAACCACTAAGAATAAACAATGAAACTGATACTCGATGATTTTAAATGATTTATATAAAATTATGGACTATTAATCAGCAGAAGTATAAACGAGGAACAAATACATATTGAATTTAATATAAAATTTTCGAAACTTACATAAGTTTGGCAGACTTCCTCATTTTGATGTATTCAATCTGATCATTGTAACTAGCAAGTTCATTCTCATCCAGCTGGCATCATTTGTTTGCGCACCCAAGTTAAAATATAGCTTATTGCTACAAAGAGCTATTTATTTTAATTGCTCTCGAACTGTGGCAACATATGTAAATAGCCTGTTGTAATCTTGGTCAAACGTGGGGTACCGGGTAATTTTATGCTACAACTTTGCCCGTGATTTGGATATTGGGCAGTGTTTGGAAGGAATGATTCTTGACTAGAAGATAATTGTTCACATCGTACGACAATATTCAGGTTATGTAAAGAATTTCAGCGTCAAAGATGCTTCAATGTCAGTACGCTCCTTTTTGTTCGTTACAGAGAAAACATTGATGCTTCAGAAAGACGCTCAGGTTCAATAAACATGAGATAGATGAATGTCTGGGCATACATGCATCGACAATTCGCACCGTTCTTTGCCAATAAATTCCAGTAAAGAAGGCTTATATCTTTGGAATATCCTATATCTTAACTGATGGGTATATTACTCGATATGTTTCATAGTGCTGTAAGATGATCGAAAAGTTTATAAATGTACGCCTTATTATGTTAACAATATCTTGACAGGTAACGAAAGCCTGACGTTACCACTATGGCCATGCTCCGTAAAAGAGAACAAAATCTAGTTGTTTGAAGATGAAGACACGCCATTACGGAAAAAAATAGAGATCATTTTCTTTACTGTGAGAGGAATTGTTGAACACATGGTCCTAAAGAAGTAGTAAATCGAGGACTGTGTGCTCAGTCATCGCATTGACGTGTTTATCAAAAACCGAGATGAAAGTGCTGGAACATCCACCCTGTAGACAAATCTCGCTTCATGTGTCTTTATATTATTTTACCATGTGTAAAACAGGTTAAACAGAAGGACATTTTCTTTCTTAAGGCGTAGAATAATAAGTGTGCCGAACTTTCAGAAAAAAACGTAATAGAATTGCATAAAATATGGTGGAAATTATATAGAAATATTTTGAAAAGGTGCCTTGTAAACTTTACCTTCTTTATATCTTCAATTATGGTGCATTGACGTGGCTGCTCAGTTACACGAATTATTTCTTTTTTTCACGCACTTGAAAATCTTTTGTTAATTATATTTAACGAATTCATATTAACCTAGATATAAACGAGTATCAAATAGAAGTAGATAATAATACCATGGAATTGTTTTTGAATAGAAATTTGGCAACCAAAACTTTAAAAATAAACAAGAACTTCAAATCCTAAATCAAGTTAAACTCTGCGATCTAGAAATTAGGACAGCAGAAGTAGTAAGATGAGAAAAAACTCCCTCTACCATTCAAATTTGGAAAGAAGGAAATGTATAAAAATTACAACTACCTTGTCACAATATGTACTTATATGTAAAGAACACTTGTAAACTTGGCATGAGCCATTTGGTAAATATGTATATGAGAATAATTTCAACTTTAATAAGACTCTACTTGCGATATTTTTCGAGTAATTGAAGTCTCGTCAGGCAAACCAAGGTCTCATTAACGAACCTATCCTCTGTAGTATATCGTATCGTTTGCGATACATCAAAAAATCAAATGCTAAGTTTAAAAGTGTTCTGTCTATATATGCACCGAGAAAGCATGGCTGTGTATTTGGCGCAACGAACACGAATTTCGTTCTTTTAGGCTATTGCATATCTGGAAGGGGTTATTGTTATTTTCTATGGTTTATGGTATCTTTTGCTATATAGTGACAAATGAGAAAAAAACTATATCTCCCTCTCTCATCCAAACATGCAATTGTCTGAAATAAGGAAATATATAGAAGTTAGTGTTCATGCCACCAAATGTACAACTACATTGTCACGATACGTATATGAAGAGAAAACTTTTAAACTTGGAGAATATTTTAATTATTCTCATACGTTTAACAAATGGCTGATGCCAAGTTTAAAAGTGGTCTATCCGTATACGTATTGTGAGAACATAGTTGTATATTTGACAGAATGAATATTATTATAACTTCTATACATTTTCTTTTTTCGGACAATTGCATGTTTGAACGATAGAGCGAAGTATAGTTTTTTCTCATTATTCGCTGTATCGCCAAAGATAGGAAAACCACAGAGAATACCGTCGTTAATGAGACCACAGTTTACTTGATGAGTGTTGAAATACTCGCAATGCGACATTTGAATTATTCTCATACGTTCATGTATCGAATTATCGTATAATTAGAATCAGACAACAACAATGATTCAAAGTGTTTCAAATACAATAGCTTTCACTGGGACAAGTATTTGATAGACAAACTTTATACTTAAAAAGCAAATCACATTTTTTAAATTATAATTTAATTAAGTTAACTATACCTAATAACCTTATACTAAGTAATAATATTACTACAAAAACTAAAAACATTTCCTATATCTTTTTTCAAAATTACTGTCCCAACAGACAGTAATATATTTATGTCGATCGTATAAAAAACAAGGATTAAGTGGTCTCTTAAATTTATCGATAGGATTATAGTCCGCTCTTATATTAGTTCTCTATGATTTGGGATTCTCGTCTCGACTGGCCAAGCTTGTCACATGTTCCGGATCACGAATGCGACCCCCGCGTTCACGAGGGGAGAACACGCGGAAGTTAATAATGTTACAGACGACAGGCAAAAATCAATTTCGTGGGACATGAAAGCTTTCCCAGTATTACAATGGATTATTAAAGTTTGACGTTGTCGTTTTTATTGTACATTCCGCACATAACTTTCAAACCAGATAGCTTGTGTACTACATTGTTTGAATGATATTTCTATTGAAACCTTATTTTCTTTCTTTGTGCACAAGTACTAAAAGTTTGTTCTAAACGAATTTCCTTCTATTCTTTTAAATTGAATTGAACTTTATCGTATAGTTTTGATCTTATTGGATGTATTAAATAAATATGTGCTATTTGTTAAACGTGAAATAAAAGATCAACATATATGTGTACGTTAACAGTAGGAAATTGGATGAAATTTCTAAAAAATGCTATTTAAAGTCGATTAAGTTTTGAAAAAAATGTGGAAGTAAATCCTTCTCTTTATGACAATAAATAATTTTTAGAGAAAAACAAAAACAGTAAATATTGTTTTGGAAAGCATGAAAATACATTAATGCCAAGTCGAGGTCGATTCCTGATATTTTACTGGGTGATTAAAAAAATATTTACCCTCTTTTACTAGTTCTTCATAAATTTGAAATCGCCTTTATTTTACTAGTATGTAAATGTTAGGGAACAAAGTCTTTGAAAAAATATAAACCTACACTGCTCAAAATAATTAACAGATATTCTATATAATTGATAGTAATAGTAGTGCCAGTTAATATAACACCTAGAAACATTTCTATAAACTAGCCTTTTCAAACAAGAAAATAAATACACAGACGTATCATAGCTTGTATACGCATGCGTTAAAGCGATCGTTGCTAGAATGTATAAAATCGCACGTCAACACCCTTCTCGGTGAGTATCCGAAAGCTCACCTTTGTGATTAATAGTAAAGATTTGCAAATTTGAATGTCATTAGATAAAGGCCATATGTCAATTGGAAAGTGGAGGAACACAAAAAATATTTTCCGAAGAGTTTGGAGTGATCCAAAACGTAATTTCTACACTTGGACTCGTTTTTTGTAAACTGGAGGTCCTAAATCAAAACAAGGGATAGTTGACAAACTTTGATAGCAACAAGAAACGATCTACACCTATTACAATTGGCATGTAGAAATGGCACTCTTAATGCAACCCAGTGGTTGAACCAATAGAATGGCAAACAATAAGAAGTTGTACATCAAGTTTATATGCTCGAATACCATTGGTGTTTCTTTCTTTTACTGCAGAGCGTAAAATAACCCATATAATCTGAGTAGACGAGCGTATCGAGGGGAGGGGGTCATATTGAAAAGCCATAAGTGTTTTTCATGGTTGAACCCAGATTTACGTTGAAATCCGATAATAGGTGTATTCTAACAGACATAAACCCGGCATATTCAGTAACCCCCAATTTATCCGATAAACGCTTTTATCTGAGGATGGTGGCGTAATTGTATAGTCCAGAACAAGTACTAGAGGGTACACTAATCTATATGACATACAAAACGGAGCTCTCACTGCCCATAGATATCTGGATGAGATTCTGTAATCCATTGTTTTTTTATACGCATCAGGAATGGGAGTGGAATTCATTTTTATTCACAATAATGCTTGTCTCCATTGAGCCAACGTCGTAATTAATTGGACTAACGAAGTTTGTACGTAAAAAATGGAGAAGCCAGCCAAAATTCTAATTAATTGATTGGCAACGCAATCGTTGCTAAGTAGTAACTTAATTTCAATATGCTCAACCATTGTTCAAAGTTGACCTTTTAATAGCGTTAACGATGGCAGACTTCTTAACGATCATCATTAATAATCAATAAAGAGAGCGAAGATACCACCACCATTGCTTTTATGCAGCTCCACTTGTGACGTATTCAGGAAAAAAGAAAACACGAGAGCAAAATACCAATTCATCATTATGACAGTTAATTACAAAACACTGGGAATAACTTCAAATAAATATTATGCCCACTATCATACAAATCTCTTAATTACAATAAAATTAAAACATTGGAGAGATCTATAACCCATTGATAATATATGTAGATTGTAAACTTAAGCTGATATATGCGAGAGGGTGATAAGAGTAACAAAGTAACGAAAGTTGTTCGAATAATTATTCCCAAAATTTCGCAATTCCACACTGTACAGCGGTAACAAAATATCAACACAAATTAAAATTGTGCATGTAACAATCTATATTTAAAAATGAACATCTAATAATCTTTCATGACACACATATGACCAAGATCTACATAAATTTGAGATTGTGGCCAATTTTATAAAAGTTTATTAGAAATAGCTCCTTTACCACAATATAGGTTTTAATTCTTGATTCGATTTCGACAACTAAGTTGTCAGCAACAGCGGTAGAGAATAATTCCAATTCGGAGCGTTACTATACGTTTTACTGAAGTTTGTTTCTATATATGTATATCATTCTCTAACCTATAATACATATAATAAAATTTTTATTGTGAAGATATAATAACATATTTATGAAAAAATAAAAATATTATTTGAAGAAATCTGCCAAATTACGATATTAAAAAATTGGGTCACGAATCATGCACTTCTTGTATTGTTCTAAGCAAGAATACTTTCCTGCTATATGATTATCATATAATTCCTTGTCTTTTGCACAATACTAATAGAGCACACAGAGTGATGCTTAAGTTTTTTATACGAAAAATATGACATGTAAGTTAAGTAAGATTATATTATTATAACTATTAAGATAATGGGAAGAGTTTGTATTATTAACAATTACTTTGTAATACACTATCTCACGTCCATCTACCCACAATGTCATGAAATTGCTCCATTGCATTTAATGATTGAAAGAAAAAGGCCATATGCTCTTCACGATAGAAATCCGTACTATTAAACTGTTAGCCGACAATAATAGTTTCAATAATGAGCCATTAGATAAACTTTTCCCCTGCTGAAAAATGAATTGAATTTAAATGCAGAAGAGCGAAGGTCCAAGACATAACTTTTCCATTGCAATCACTAATGATAAATACACAAACTAGATTGTAAGATAATATATTAAAAATTTGATAAACTTTAAAAGCTATTGGATTTATAGAATATTAATACAAATTGTATAAATACTTTAAAAAAAATTATTTGATAATTAAACTGAATAAATATGATTTGGCGCGATATACAAGGTGCCCTACCTTTTATATCGCGTCAAGACGCACTGTTTATTGATATTAATAAGACGTACGTAAACATTTTTTATTATGCAAATGGCATTTAGTATATAAACAAAGAAAAATTCCACGTTTTTAACGTAATTTCAGGAAGATAGAGATTTTGTACACATTCTCTGGATCTCATTCTGAAATTCTAACTGACACGTCGTAGTACTGGTAGTATTATTGTACGAACTTCTTCTGTAATCCGCACTCCTGTATTGTTGCTGAGAGAATCTCGACTTGAAATATCTTCATAGGTCTGAGCTCTTGTGATTATTTAATCACAAGAGCTCAGACCTAGTGCTCCGGAGGCCATTGAGCATCCCCATTCATACCGATAAAGCAATTTGGGAAAATGTCTTTTAGAATGTTTATTATCACCCGGACTGTGTGATTAATTACTCCCTCTTATTGGATATTAGAATTCTGATACACAGGAAATCTTCGAAGTTTTGAAATGAGGAAGGTATTCAACATTTGGACACGGCAATTTGATTACTATAACTCATGACCATCATCATCTTTGAAAAAATTCAGTCTAATTATTCCACACGAAGAGATTGCATACCAGACTGTAAGTTGAGTTGAATGAATAGGACGTTCGTGAAATTGGATTGGCAGCAGTCTAATAACAACAATTCTGAAATGAACTTCATCGTCCATCTTCAGATTGTCAATGATTTGACCGTCCCATTTTGTATATACTTATGACGTAAACAGATCTATATTAGATATACCGATAATTTTGAATTTAGGCATAAAATTAGATTTTCCAATATCTTTAGGTGTTGAGAGAGATATAAAATCTTGAACATATTTAAAAATTGAAAATATACGGCACAAATTTCTTTAATTCAGAGTCTCAAGATGTAGATGCCAATGTTTCTATTCACAACAAGTATGAAAAGAGATAGATTCATAGAATTTTGTTTCGTTTTGAAATAAAGTGTAGTTCTATGTATCATGTCATTTATATTTTTATTTAATAAACTCAAGAAGATACCTATTCCAAAAAACGTGTCCAATGACTTAACAATTCTGCTTGTCACATTTGATTTTAGTCAATTTCATCTTCCAAGATTATAGTTATAAATCTTATATTTACTATTTTTTCTTTTTATTTTGCAGGTAAGCGATCAGCATCCACAGAGATAGAAGAGACCAATTTCTTGCACGGTGAACCGGCGTAAGTAAGCGATAAATTAGATCGAACGTTCGCTCAGTGTCCGACCGTGACGGCGGACTTTTCCATCGGAGAAATTGTCATGATTTATGGGTATTTGTCTTCAATTACCTCCGTCAGATGTACACTTTCCTGTCCAAATAAAAGGCGAAACACACCCCGGACCTTCTTTTTCTCCTATTCACGAGGGCACTATATCATCCCGCACGGTCATACATCAACACTTACCACCCTTGGATAAATAAGATTGACAGTTCGGTTCGCCACTTTCATTATCTTGTAAAAATAAACTGCTCCCTACTATAAGCGATATCGATCGTCCTCTAGTATCGGTGCATGATAAACGATATTTTTTCGTGAATAAAATAAAGGGATAAGGTCGACTGGCATAGATCGACTTCCTAATGTCATTTAAAACGTATTTCAAATATATAGAAAAATATTGATAAATTCGATCACACCAGAAATGCTAAAAGATGTTTTGTGATTTGTGATAATCCGAAATGCTTTTGTGCATACTGTTAGAATAGATTCTTTTCCTTTAATAACATAAGATCGCTGAAGATTATTATAAGTTAAAGCAACTAGAAGGTATGCTTTTTTAATACTTTATGAAAAATGATTGAGGAAAAGTAAAAATTCTTGAAATAACGAAACAAATAAAGATACCTACAATAAGCTACAATTACTCAGAAGTCAAATAAAGTGCTTCGAACTATTTGATTTTTGACACTATTTATCTGTAAAAATCAGTCAATATAGCACCTACGATATTTGAAAATATACTATTATATATTATATTATAATTAAATTTGAAAATCATTTTATATGTAATAGATGACTATAAGTGGATGTATAGGTTCAGAAAGGCATCTTATGATTTAATCAATAACTACTTCAGTAACTTTAATTGGTTTGACTTCCTGAATGTTGGCGGTATTAGTATTTTTTATACACCACTTTCGAAAAATTCTTACCTAAGTACTACCATATGTTAATCCTGGTAAATATTCTAACATCCTTCTTATTTTTTCGCCGAAACTGGGGGCTTAATTAAGAAGAAAAGCAAAACATATAAGTCTTAGAGATGAAATCGTTCTGAATACAATAAATATAAGCAATTTGCGATCTGAATCTAAGGCCACTGTTTCCATAGACTACATGCGATATTTGTCTTTCACCCTGACTAACGCAAATTTAAACACAAAGATTTATTGGATAGATTTCCAAATTAATAAATAATTAAATTAATTAAATAAATTCCAAAAGAAAATTTCAGGATTTATTAAAAAAATAGTTCTGTCAATAGATGCTTAACCTATCGTTCTTATGCTAATTCAATATCACAGTTTAATTCCATCTATTACATTAATTCTAGCCATATTTCATGCTTTGAATTAATCCTGATATTGTTCTTGAAAAATCGAGTCTCTTGCTACTCCATTTTCCTTAGATCCAGATGAAGTTGTATCCTATTTTTTTAAACTGTATCTTTTAATGTCTCTTAATTTCCTGATCAATGAAAAACTGTAGTTGGTCATTTAAATGTTTCTAATTATCGCTCTAGAAGCGTTTCACTGAGTTTGGGTAAAATACTAGAGATTTTGTCAGCATATCCCAGTATAATTATTTCAGAACAGCCTGGATTCATACAAAGCCCACGTATCGGAACAAATTTGCTTATTTTATTTCTGATTCAATTTAATGGACTTCAAGATGAAGCTGATTCCATTCTCACGGACCTTAGTAAGGCTTTTCACTGAGTTGAAAACAACTTGTTGCTTTGGAAACTAAAAGCTTACGAAATCGTCGGCAAACGGTCTTTTTCAAGTCAGTCTCATCCTTTAATAGCTACTTCAGATTCTCCTTCATTAGGAGGAAAAAGGAGGCATGTACTATTCGTATTCCATTGAGTTATTTACTGAGAAGAGTGGATCTTATTAGATATTTGGGTATCCTCTTAGATTGAGTTTTGACCTTTTCGTTCCATACGAAATACCTAATTTGCAAAGCCAATAAGTTGTGCGATTTTGTGTTATTGCCATCACCACATTTTATCAGAGTTTGGGGAGATCTACCCTTGAATATTGCTGTACTATTTGGAATCCACATACCGAATTTTCATGTTAACAAAATTCAATGAAAATTCGTCAATTATCTTATTTAAGATAAGCAGTGATGAATACATACTTCGAGCACTATTTTCTAACATTGCACGGCGTAAAGTATCTTTACTCAAATTTGTACTTAATCGAACATCTAGAGAGAGAATTATACTTTCTGCCAATTGGGATTAACATATTCAATATCAGCTGCAACAGATTTATAAAGCGATAAACAGGAGAAGCTTAAAAACTGCATCAATTAAAATATATTAGTATTTAACTGAGCAAAGGTTAATTATGTTTCAGTTGTGTTTTTTGGGTTTATTTAATTTAATAGTATTTTGTTTATATGGGTATTTGCTTTTATAATTCATATTCGCTTTTATTATTATACGTCAGGAATATTTTAACATACGAGTATTTGTAAGTCGAATGATAATCTTTTCTTTGTTTCCTGTATATTTGCTACATCAGTATCAAATTTGACATAAAACTTATTACAAAATAAATACAAACAAAAAGCAGAGACGAGTCAGAAATGCAGCAATTAATACCATAATGGGGAAAGCAGAGAAGGAAATAGCTTAACCTTAGAAAATCAGTGATAATTATCATGTAACAAACGCAAACTACAATTTTTACGATATTGAGAGCGTACACGACGAATTCGCGCCAAACGCTTCATAACACCAAGATAATATACAGCATTGACTGTTTGATAAGTTGGTACAAACTTTGTGCACTTCCTTTCAGATCATAAAAGCAAATCAACATTGTCTTCACTTTTGACTTTTCCAAACAGCTTTTTTTCGGTCTTTCTTCGCTTGGATGTTTCCATTCAGAGCTTTGAGGCTTAGTCTCTGGGTCATATTGAAAAAACCACGTCTCATCGCCAGTCTGTACAATGTTGAATTCGGAGCAACTCATCAGTTAGCTTATGTGGTAAAAAACTTGCACGAATCTTTCTCTGTTCCAAATACTGTATCAAAATGTGATGAATCGAATCTTTGGAAATATTTAATTCCATTCCCACGTATCGCAATCAGGATTTCGGTTCAGTTCGATGTTATTTTCCATAACCACAGATTTTTTTTGCACCAGGACATTCCTCGTTATTTATGTCCGTACGACCGTCTTTAAATCCTTTATACTACTCATACACACTCGCACGTGATAAACACGCATCACCATACACTTGTTTAACAAATTAAACGTTTCAGTAAATGATTTACCGAGTTTAAAACAGAAATTGATATTTTTAAAATTCATTTTTCGACCAATACTGCTTGTAATGATGCAAATATCATAATATTTTGACATAATATTGTTGAAATATCTTACCGACGCATATTTTTTTAATAGATGTGGCGCCACTAAAAATTACCATTTTAAAAAAGTTCCGTTTTCTCTGCGACAGACTGTGTATAAGTCTAATTTAAATTTACTCGCGAACTAGTAGGAAGTTATTCACACATTTCATAGAATTAATTGCTTTAACTAGTTATTGACTCGTTAGACAGAATTTATTAATAAAATCGGCACACCTACCGCCGTAATTCAATTAAAGAGCTTGTTGATACTCTAATGTAGTAGATAACTCTAATTTATTTACCAGTAATTGTTCATGTTAAAAATATAGTTTAATTAATTAAGGAACTCTTTAGTAATTAGCTCATGCTTCATTAGTCAAATATTACCTTTATTTGTTAGATGTTCTAGTTCTGGGTTTTCTATTTCCCTCTATGCCGATCTTACAAGAGAATAATGAGAATTGTTTAAGTGAAGCTGCGATCTTTCCATTGAACAGATTACAGTCAATTGTTATATTTTCCCTTAATAGACATCCATTAGCATAAGTACATAAAGTAACATCTATCAAATATCGAGAAGGATAGTTAATATCGTTTCAAGAATTAGCTCAGGATAGCAAGTTATTTTTGTATTATAATTAGACATTATATTGTCACGTCTTAAGCTAAAATCCTCAGTCAGTTTAGTATATATACATATATATATACATATATATATATATATATATATATAAAACAGATGTAATTAATCATCTATTAACAGTTTATAATTATGTATATTATTATAATATATTATATATTAGATCGATTAATTAGATAATTACAATTTGTATATATATATATATATATATATATATATATATATATATATACATATAATTGAACTAATTAATCAGACAATTGGAAATTCCTATTTCATAGTCAATAACTTAAGTATGGATAATTGACCAATATACGGAACGTAATTTTTACATAAATATTTTACTGGAATATAGTAGTTTTTGTTAGTTTTTACAGACGTTTCAATAATTCTATATTTAGTCATGCATTTAAGTAGATTTGATAATTTACATTCTAAACACAGTTGGAAATTATAAGTAAAGCATATTGTATATACATTTTTTTCTAACGTATATCATATATAACTACTGTGCACCATATATGTTATATGTATATTTTGGGATATTATTTTGTTTATTGCTACATATATATATACCGTGAATATATTTTATAATGCAACATGCACATACGTACATACACTAGTTGCTAGAGTAACGTAATAATGAAATGACAGCAATGTATTTTATTTTGCAACATAGGATGTGAAATACAGTAGTTGAACAAAATTTAAAAACTAATTTAACAAATTTTCAAAAATGTCACCATTGACGGCCAGACAGTATCCTAAGCGATTGTAGAATTCATTTATTGTATTTTGTATCTGCTCTGGAGTTATTTCTCTTGCAGCAACTCGTATTCTATTTTTTAATTGGTCAATATTGTTTAGAGGTTCTCCACTTTATTTCTGATACATGACCAAAGAAAGAAATAGACAGGTCTGGTGACCTTGCGGACCATTCTACTCCTCCTCCACGGCCTATCCAACGGTTTGGAAATCTTTTGTTAAAAAATATTCTAACCATATGAGAATTATGTGCCGGCGCGCCATCATGCTGGTACCAAATCTCACCATCAATATTTAAAGCGTGGAGGGCTGGCATAACTCTGTACTCAAGCAATTCTAAATATTTTTCTCCTGTAAGATACCCTCATAAAAAACGGTACAATATGGTGTTCAATCAACCCAGTCCAAACATTGACTTTCTGTGGCCGCTGAGTCCTTGTGATATGATATCTATGCAAATTTTGTCTACTCCAGTAGCGGCAGTTCTGTGAATTTACTTCACCATTTACATAAAATGTTGCTTCATCTGTAGAGCAAATTCTGCGTAGTAAAGTATCATCATTATGAAGCTTATCCAACATGATTTCACAAAAGTTACTTCTTCTTTCTGCATCATTCGCAATTAGTTCCTGATGGTTTTGAAAATGATACGACTTAAAATGTTCTCGTAGTAGTTTATGCACGGAAGATTTGCTTACATTTGTAGTTTGTGCTAAAGCTCTTGTGGAGAGCATATTATTATTTTCGATTGTTTGTAGAATTTCATCTCTTTTGGCGTAACATATCTTGGCCTATTCTTTTTTTTATGATTAGGAACGATGCATCCATTATTTTTATACTTCTGTACTAACCTACTTATATATATATATATATATATATATATATATATAACAGTTTTTCTTCTACACTATACATACCTCAAAAATAGAGTAACTATATAAAAATAAAATACACGCTAAAATACATTGCTGTCATTTCATTATTACGTTACTCTAGCAACTAGTGTATGTATGTGCATGTTGCATTATAAAATATATTCACGGTATATATACTTGTATATAGAATAAATAGAACACATAATTTGCATTCACTTTCAAAAGCTTTTATTGGTAATTTTGACATAATCGAGGCTCTATCTCACCAATGGCATGAATAATTTCATCTTTCAAAGCAGGAATCGATTATGGATTGTTTTTATAAACCTAACTTTTCACATATCCCCAAAGAAAATAGTCTAACGGTGTCAAATCACATGATCTTGGTGGCCAATTAACATCACCGTTTCTTGAGATTACACGTCCAGGAAATTTTTCTCTCAATAAATCAATTGATTCGCCTGCAAAGTGAGGTGTAGCGCCATCCTGTTGAAACCACATATCATCTAGATCGATATTCATTAATTCAGACCACACAAATTCGGCTATCATTCGACGATATCGATCACCATTGACAGTTACAGCTTCACCATCAGCACTTTCAAAGAAGTAAGGTCCAATTACACCACCTGACCATAATGCGCACCAAACAGTAACTCGTTTAGGATGCATAGGTTTCTCATGAATAATTCGTGGATTTTCCTCACCCCTAGATACGGCAATTTTATTTATTAACATAGCCACTAAGTTCAAAATGTACCTCATCGGAAAACACTATTTTGAGAAAAATCATCTGGTTGTTCATTGATGAAATTGACAAATAAACGACGTTTTAAATGATCTAACGGCTTCAGTTCCTGTGTTATTTGAACCTTATATGCCGTGAGAGCTAAATCCTTGTGTAAAATACGCCATCTTGTTGATCCACTAAGTCCAAGTTGTTGTGAACGTCGTCTAATGGTCATTTCAGGATCTTCAGCAACACTTTCACGAACCAAACCAATATTTTCTTGTGAACGACCACTACGACTGTATTTTGCACTTTCTTAATCTTCCACGGAACCGGTCTCTTGAAATTTTTTAATAATTCGATCAATAGTGCTTTCAGATGGACGATTATGTAAACCAAAAAATTCCCGTAATTTTCTAAAAACTCTTTTCAAAGAACGCTTTTCATAAAATAATTCAACAATTTGAACGCGTTGTTGTACCGTGTACGAAGCCATTTTCCTAAATGTCATGCATCACACTTTTTACATGCCCACATACCCAGACAAATTAAGTTATTTATTCTTAAAAAACCGCCCAATTTGAAACACCCTTTATATATTTACATATACATATATCTATTTTGCCGTAGCTTCATATTATTAGTTTTCTGTACAGTGTTTCCTTAATAAATCAAGTTTGGCTACTGTGAACTCGTATTCTGTTTTTTTTCTTTATTGCTGTGTAATAATAACTTATGCCCCGGAATTTATAAATTAAAAAAACTTTTAATGATAGTTGTATGACCGAACGTATTTCGTCTATCTAGTTGCTTCACTATTGGCGAGAAATTTCTAGGGGATACAATAATGGGGCGTTCTCAAAGATCCTTTTATAGAGAAACCCTGCTTAATTCGCCAAGCTACTGAGTTTAGCACCCTAGAAGTGGTATTCTTTTCTTTCTTCCAGGTACAGAATACGGGCTTTTGTTTAATTTTATCAACAACATTTGATTAGCCGTAACAAAGCTTAAAACAGATTACAAAAATAAAATAAAAAACTAGCGATTTAGATAGTTGGGTTTTCAGTTCTAAGGTTATAGAATCTATTTGTGAGGAATTCTCAGGTTTTATATTAAGTTGAGTTTCACAAGGTAGGTTTGCTATATTTTACTTTAAGGCAGGTAATTTCTGGGTTTAAATGCTCTGCTTAACATAAGAGAATTTATATCTATTTTCAACGAAAGAAATTTTTAAACACAGTATTTTAATAAAATTCAATTATAAATTTTCAATAGTTTATTGTTAATAGATTTCTTATATACTGTATATACACACCATATACATGTGTTAGAGTCGCAGAAATTTAGTGTACGATTTCCAATATTTCAAATTCTATAGTCGATTTACATATATTTGCAAACACATTTGTTAATATGCCGTGAAGATTTTTTATTTAAAATCACTATTAAAATTCATTCAAGCGTAATTTCCTGTGCTGTCCTCTTCAGATATCTTTTATTCGAATCGAAAATGGGAAATTGATGCCTATCAATTCGCATCAATCACCTTTATTTGAGATCTTCCGTTTTTTTCCTTATATTTTCCACGTTATGTGCAAAATTTGCTTTCAAGTTAATAGTTCAGAACGAGTTTTATGTGGAAATTGGGGAGAGTAGGTGTATCATTTAAGGTGTAAGGCAGGTGATCTATAAAACGACTTTTATTGCTATAGGTTCCAGCAAATATAATAAACATCTTTATTGGCAATAACGAAAAAATATTTTCTTCTACCGGGTGTGTGCCATAAATCTGAATAATTTGATTCTTGCATGTAATTCGTACAAATACGACCGATATTTTTCAGGATAGGCTTTTAGACGTAACCATAAATAATCTTATATTGTACATTTTTGTCTTTATATTTCACTATCTGTATCTGAAATTCCATTAATGAATTATTATTTTATATTAGAAAACGAATTCTTATATAATTGAAGAGATGCAATCTACCTAGCCATCAAAACAATAACGTCAAGTAATTTCAACTTTTATATGTGTTCTGACCAGTTCTGGTCGACATTAAAAAAGTTTTGTAGTTTTAGTATCAGTTTGCATAGTAAAAAAGAGTTATTTAAAACTTGTACACAGAAACGCTATAAAATTTTTGTCTAAAAAGAGAAATTGTCCAAAAAATATCTGTGATGTATATCCCATTACATTACTAGGTGAAACATCGTCCCAAACATTTTATTCGGGAACAGAATCCATTGAAGATGATTCAAAGTCTGATATATTTTTCCAGACAAGAACACAGAAAACAATAAAGAAAATTGACGACTTAAAGAGGAACAAAGTGCCAGCAACATGGATTTCCAGATTCCTCACATTAGTATAAAAACTTGTGTTTCGAGAAATTTGGATGTATTAAGATAAGAGCTTTTTTTAATTACCGCTAGTAATTGCAAAAAATACGAAAACATTCAACGGAAAAATTGATTTAAACGACATTCTGGGAATGTGGCATGACTCTATTAGTTGAGTACATAGAAAAGGGCCCTTCGATTATCAGTGATACTTATAAAAAACCATTAAAAATCTTAAAGCTGCCATTCGTGCGGAAAGACTTCGAAAATTTATCGAAAAGGCCTACTGCTGCACGGCAATTACAGCATGCATAGAATTCAAAAAGTGCGACAAGTTATCTAGAAATGTGTATGTTCGAACTCCTGGAAACCACGTTTTACAGGAGTTGAGATATACTGTACATTTGGCGCGACAAACATGAACTTCGTTCTTTTGGACAATTGCATGTTTGAACAATAGAGAGAGGTATTGTTTTTCTCAATTAAAATATTCTAGTATTTTATCGTTTGAGTTGGTCGGAAGCTACTGCAGGTTTTTATTAGTGGCTGTTGTTGAAATATCATCAGCAGTCGTTGTAGTTCTTTGAATTGGTATATTTGCTGTATAAATTTTGGTAGAGCGCTGGGCCAAGTACCTACTACTACCCAAACTGTATGCAGTAATGTTACTTCTTTTTGTTACTTCACTTGAAAGTACCTCTCTGCCAGATATGATTGAAGTACTTGACAGTGATGCAGGGAAGTTGAAGTTTTAATTAAAGTCAGTCCTCGGCGTCAGACTTTGTCAAAATCCAAGGTAATATCTAAAAATGCGGCCAAATAATTTTTTCATCTTTCGAAGATGTAATGTTAATCTACGATGAATTTCGTGAATGGTGAAATGCCTTTCCCCGAACCAAAAATACTCTTCTGGGATTAGTGTTAGCTCTTCAATAATTAGTTTCATTTTACAATTTTCTCGAACACTTTTGACAAAATAGGTTTATAGACCCGAATTATATTGTTTCCTCAGCTGGTATACCTAGTTTTAGATTTAGAACAATTTGGGCGTTTTCTGCGATAAAATAAAATGGCCTATCCGCAAGATAGCATTTAAATGTGTGATATTAATCTTTGCTGTTTATGAAGGTTCTTTAACACTGCAGCAGAAGAAGTTTATACCCAGTGGTTAGGGTTTAACTTCGTGACTATATTACTGATTTCACACGTTTTGATAAATTTGATAAGCGGTTATCTTTGATTTAGAATGTCTACGTGAAACAATATTTCATCGTCGATATCAGCTTCATCAACACAGCTTGTTCTACCAGGTTTAAATTCATTTACCCATCTACTTATTGTGGCGGATGATGGAGCAGATTCACCTAATGTTTCCCGTAAGTCATCTTTTATTTCGGTAGCTTTCATACCCTTAATTACGAAGTATTTAATCACCGCACAATACTCTGCTTTTTCCATTTTAACAAAACGACGTGTTGCTTCTTTTTCAATCAGCTGTCAAAAATAAACTAATCAACCGATTTATCTAAATATCGGAATGTAAACATATAAATAGGCAACCTAAATTACAGTGCATTTGTTTTACCAATTAGAGCGCCACCAATGTGTCATTCTCACTACTTGTCAAACTATCCTCGTATAGTAGCTTTACTGGTAAATACATCATTGCAAGACTTTCATTTTACCTTTTGTAACTTTAATACAAATTTATTTACTATAAAAGTTTTGGATAACATCTGTAAAACAATTATCTAGTGTGACATATGTAATAGTTGAAAAGTTATAATGTGTAGAGATAGTAAATAGTTAACTATAAAGTTATATATTTATTTTAGTAATAATTTCCTATTCAAATATGTTACATTTATATGTCTCTTCCAATTATTAATTTGGAAAAATTATAAACTCTTAATATAATAAAAATGAATACATAATTTTAAATTTTCAGAAATAGTTTTCGCAAGTATATTTCCTTTGTGCAATATAATTTACATAATTATAATAATATAATCATGACATAATTCGTAGTATTGTATATTGTTCTGTAATCTATAACTTGATTAATTTAGTATTCGTATTAATGAAAAGTGGCACTCCATCAATCATTGATAAAATCGGTGATCAAATTTAGTACCATACACTTAAACATCGCCAAAATATTGTGGTTAAGTATGTATTTGCACGAACAACGTTCTTCGTGGACCAATTATTTTCCCTGCAACGAAATTATGGTGACGTATCTGTGTTAATCTAATAGGTTGACTCACGTGAAAAGTTCCTCAATTTTCATTATTTGAAACAAGTATACGTCAATGTTGTGGATATTTGTGGAATATTTCATTTATGTATTATCTAATCAATATACATTTAACAATTTGTAAAGTGATATATTAATGAAATTTAAATAAAAATATTAGTGAGTACATGTTTGAAATTCATTTGACCTTTACAATGTGACTGTAATACAATATATTAAATCAATACGTTATAAGTTTGGATTTGACTATTACAGTAATAAATCTGCTAAAATTAATATAATAACGAAATAGAAACAGGTTTATTTTTTACATAAGTGATTGTATAAAAAAAATATAAAAGTTTAAAATCAATTATAAAAATTTAAATAACTTTTATTATTCACTCCTGTTTATGAATGAAACGACACTTGTGAGACGAAAAACTTTATCAACTATATATTTAAAATAATAACTTTGCAGGGTAAACTATGTCCAGGCATTACCGTGGTTGCCTTTATTATTTACATCTCATGTCATATTTCCGTTCATATTGAAGAATGTCTTACAAGTTAGAATTGTCAATGAAATATTTCCAATTAAATGGGCAAAATGCCTAAACAACAAATTGTGTGCTTATTTGCCAACGAAAATATTTCCAAAGCTACCATATACGGAACAATTCAAAGAAAGATATATCTAAGCAAAATCTACCGAAAAGTAGTTACCCAAAACAGTTATTTGCAGCCAGGGTTTAAGAAAAACTTTTAACCTTGGTGAAAACGTCAGCTCGTCATTTTATGTTCCTCGCATCACTATCGTTGGCGGTTTTTGAGAAATATTCATTTTTCCGTGAAATAAATCGATAAAAAATACATTTTTCAATTTTTCATTTGTAAATTCCTGGTAATGCTGCTTTCTATTACACAAGAAATGTTAAAGAAGCTTCCGACGAAATAATATGTCAGACATCTAAATTTTCAGCGACAGTATTAGTCTAGTGCGCTATTTCGGAGGTGTTTGTAGATCCTAGTTAGCGTGGGTGAAGAGAGAAAAGCGGTAACAGCTAATCTTTACGGTAAATGATTATTTCCGCATTTGGTTGTTCCTACATTAATAAATTAATGAAATTTTCTTTCGTCTAAACGTGGATTCTAGTCCTTACGTCTGAGAAAAAAATACAATGGTTAGAAGCAGGCAACAGTATCTCTTGAGTCTCACGCATAATCGACCAAACATGTCTCAAGGCCTGTTGAGACATTTTGGGCTGTATTTACTGAAAATTTATGAGAATAATTGGAAGACCCAAAATAGATATTAGTTAAGGAAGAGAATCTGAACTAAACTTACAGAAGTTGACGTTGAATCTTGCTGAATCTGAACGTTCTTATGCGAAGCGTCTGTACAAAATTATATCGAATTGAAAAATTTAGTCTAGTGAGTTATTTAAGCCATATTTGAGTGGGTTAAACCTTGTTAATTACTGTATAAAAAATTGATTAAAATAATTTTTTCTAAGAAGTTAAATGTTTTGTTAAAAACATCCTAGATTCTAATAAATTTAAGTAGCCATTCAGAAACGGTAATAAATTCAGCCCTGGTTTTTACTGAAAGGTCCTCGTATACTGAAAAGCAATTTTAAAATCACATAACTATCCCCCCACCTGCATGTTCGTATGTAATGTAAATATTACAGGCATTCATTCTCAAGCATCACAAATGTGGTTATGCAAGGTTGGCGCTATTTTTATTCACATTTACGTAAATATGGAGTCCATATTTCACGAACAATATTAAAATGTTTAATTTATTTGTGAAATATGCGAATGTGAAATGGTCACTAATCATGCATACAATGCTATGCAAAACAATATCTTTAAACAAAAATAATGGGATTGTTCCTCATTATGCAAAAGCATTCCGTGCTTTTATATTTGTAAACAACAATATGTTTGGTACTACACAGAATAATTAGGTTCGTTCGCATAGAATAATATATAATAAGCTCAGTATATAATGAAATTTCGACAAACTATGATTAGTAAATTGTTTGTTGTTAATGGACAGTAAATAATTTATTCCGCAATAACCAGTCTCTTTGTCAAAAATATTGTTTTTATCGTATAGATATATACGATACCCAATAAAAATATGTTGTTATATCTAATGTTGAAGTGAAAGAACATTGTCAACTCACTAGCACAAACATTTTTGTATTACATAGTTCTTATAATGAACTATATAAAATATTTTAAAAACTCCTTATTGCATGTCCTTGCAAGACTACCACGACTAATGACTTATGATGACAATGATTTAAGTACACCGCAACAAGTCATCGATGTTTTTAATAAGTATTTAGCAGTTCATCTTCGGTTGAACAAGCACATTAATGGAGATGTTAGTCTTAACAATCGGATATTTATTGTAGCATTCAAGTCCAATTCATTTCCAAACATGAAACTCTTGTCAAACTGCTTGCAAAACCAGCATCCTTAATAGAATTTATAGGATTATCTGATCTTCATGTATTTGCCAAGTTAGAAAATTAGACGCCAATATTTATACAGTGTAATTTTGCGTCGATATTAAATGACAGCTTTTGTCATGATTCGATTTTACCGTTACAACACAATTTCAATAGTAACCGTTCCACGATTACGAGTTTAGCATGTTTTAACTATTGTATACCTGACGTATTGGATCAGCGTGAATAAATAGATGTTATCTGTACAGTATTGTGCAAATTAATGGAATTATGACTGTTTTCTTAGTTTTCTGCATGTGGCAACATTGTTAGGTCAGTTCTGACAGTAGTTTTATGTCAAAAAACATAACCTATATCACTGCGAATATATTACACAGTTATTCAGTGCGTTTTAGAGAATTTGTTCACATATACCCTTCAATGTTCAAAATTGATTTATATTTTGCTTTTACCGGTTGTTCGCGATATGGATATCACGCCCAGAAAACGTGAGAAGATTGTGACATTAAGTGAGCACACTTCAATGACACAGAGAGATATTGCTCAGGAATGTGGTGTTAGTCAAGGAGCAGTAAGCAAGATCCTAAAGCAAAAAAAGAATACCGGAACAGTTGAAGTGAAGCGAGCGGGAAAATGTGGGAGAAGAGGAAAATGACACCCCAGGATGTCACTTTTTTGGGCAGAAATAGCAAGCTGAACCCAAAAAAAAGCTAGTTTTGAACTACAAAAAGACTTAGCTGACGCTGGAGTGAAAGTGCATGACTCGCCAGTTCGTAGGAGACTTTTAGAGTCTGGAAGAAAAGCCATTCGACCACAGAAGAAGCAACTCCTCACTCAACGAATGATGAAACAGAGGCTTATTTGGGCCAAGAAATGAAGAATGAGAAAAGAATGAGGAAGACTGGAGAAAGGAGTTGTTCTCAGACGAGTCCCATTTTTTGGTGCAGGAGCAGCGATCAAAATTCGTGAGAAAAAGTGAAAATGAAAAACTCACTGCAGCTCATATCGATCAGACTGTCAAACATCCTGTAAAGAAGTTGTTTTGGGAATGTTTTCCGTACACGGGGACTGGATCGCTGGTGCCTATAGAAGGCATGATGAACAGCCAGAAATATAAAGAGATACTGGATAAGTATTTGTGAAAAGATCAAAGAAATATGAGCCAAACGGCGGTGCAATTTTCCAACAGGACTCAGCTCCATGCCATAAATCGAACGTTGTGGTCAAATATTTCAAGGAAAAAGGAATAACTCTCCTTGACTGGCCTGACAATTCTTCAGACTTAAACCTAATTCAAAATCTGTGGGCCATTTGTAAGGCTAGGTTACATAAAATGGACTGTACAACGAAGACAAAATTGATAGAAGCAGTAATTCAGGTGTGGTTTCGGGACGAGAAAATAAAGGAAAACTGTCAAAAATTAATAGATTCCATGCCGAAAAGAGTTCAGGCTGTCGTCGCAGCCAAAGGAGGGCATACCTCTTATTAAATTACTTGTAATTTATAATTTTATACCATCTCATCTTAATTATATGACAAATAAACGGTTTTCTTAGTTATATTGTATTTGATTCCATTAATTTGCACAATACTGTACTTACGGCCCAAAAGCTTTCAAATAGATTGATCACTTTATTCTTCTGCAGAGGCTAACACGAACTGATATCTCACCTGCATGCTTTCAAAGTCCTACATCTCATGAATAACGCAATACGTTGAATATAAAAACATTAAGTCTCCTGACTTTTATTCAACATCAGGCGTTCCTCAAGGATAAAATTTAGTTCCACTTATATTTTTAATATTTATTAATGACATAACGTTTCTGTTTTCTCCTACGAAGGTCTGTCGCACACAGATATGAAGAGTTTTGTTCAATTTGTTTATTGCCACAGAGGAATATCGAATATATTAGTAATTTGTGCGTAAATAACCATTTCTTCCTAAAATCAATAAATGTAATGTCGTTTACTAGGAATCAAAGTTTGTTTGAATTTACATACTTAAAATATAGGTGGGAAAATACCATACTGTATCGATGCTTGTAGTTAAAGATTTGCATTTTACATTTGATACGAAATTAGATTTTGTTGAGCACATAAATGAAATAGTGGCTAGTTCATATAAAATTCGTCGCTTTATTTATAGAAACTGTGAAGATTTCCGGACTTTAATTGTTCATAACTTTATGTTATGCCTTCGTAAAATCAAAACTTAATGTTGACTTTTAGTTTGATATTCTATTTACAAGCATTGTACTTCTATTTGAACGTCTTCTTCTTTTCTTACCTCCTTCCTCTATCCACAGATATGGCTTTGCGATTCGATTCTTCTTCGACCTCATTACATATCCTCCGATGTCCTCTAATTCTTGGATTAATTATTAATTTATTATCCATATAGATTCTTCATTTTGTCCACAAGTATCTTTGTTTCAAATCATGTCAACTTATTCGCTATTTGTTTATCCATTTTACGCAGCTCCGCAACTACTAAACAAAATTGTTGGTCTTCGTATTGTGTATCAAATTTTCTACTTGAGAGGCATTTTTAGATTTCTCTTTTTAATCTCTAGTTACTTATTTTTTTTTAATTAAGGTGACATTTAGATATTCAAAATGGTCCACAACTTCGAAAAAATATTGCTGTCGTCCTAGACTTTGAGAGTGTTATTTTATTTCGATTTCTTTCTCCTTAGCACAACTTTACCTTCTCTTGAAATACCATTACCATAGCTCGTATTCATTCCATTCCTTATTTAGATGCCCTTATCAACGTTAAATCATCTACATATGCTATACATTTATGTTTATGCTTATTTAACAGTGCGTTTGTAGGTATTCCTGTCTTTTACAATAACTTCACTATCAAATTAAACAAGATATCGGTGAAGGATCGTTTTATCAAATATCTTTCTATAAGAACATTTTTAATAATATATTAATTTATTGGTAAGTGTCTTACCATTGCCTTATAGATATTTTTTCTGATCACTGCGCCATATGCCATATGTTTAAAACTTGTAAATATAAAATGTATGGATAGAATGTATTGTATAAAATGATAATATTTATTAAGTTCCTTTCAGTCAAGAAATGTATGTAATTAGTACATGTTTGAAAACCAATCATCAGCAAATACTGTTTCGGATTTTTTTAATGACAAATCATTATAAACACCCATGCAATGGAAATGAGCAATAGGTAATAGCTGCAAGACGACGAAAATAAATGACTATTAGTACCTAATTTTGAAAATCGTGTTTTTCTCTATATATTCTTTTGCCAAATATTTATCTCCCTTGTATATAAAATCTGTCCCATATTCCCAGTTGGACATAATTCTTTATTGCTTTCAATGGACATGGTGTAAATAGGTCCGATAAATTGTTTCCTATTTATCAACTAGACAATCAATCAAATCGTACTATGATGATATGACAATGATGCCGTGACAAATATTGAGACTAAGACTAGAAATACAGTAAACACTCTTAATACACTAATACACTAAATTAATCTAGTTAAATCTACTAGACAAGTTAATAGGTTTAAAACTTTTCAAACGTCTCGGTTTCATAGGTTCTTCCATTAATGACTTGACTAAAGCCTTAAGATGCACTTTTGCCCTCTCATTGTGTTTTTGGCTATAGTTTGTATTAACAACTATCGCCCTATTGCTATTCTTTCTGTCTTTGCCAAGATTTTCGAAACCCTGCTTCACAAGCGCATATCATTTGCTACTAAATCATTAATCTCTCCATATCAGCATGGATTTATGGCACGACGATCTACAGTTACTAACCTCTGCATGATTTCTCAGGCCATTGCTGAGGCGTTTGATGAGAGTGGACAGTTGCTAAGCTGAAGCTTTTGATACTGTGGATCATACCATTTTGTTACACGAGTTGGATTCTTTTGGTTTTGATGATGTTTTGCTAGGATTTTTCAGTTTGTACTTAACTAATCGGTATAATTATGTTTACTACAACGGTTTCAAATCCAAATATTATGTGTCAACTTCTAGTGTGCCGCAGAATTCGAATCTTGGGCCACTTTTGCTTGTGATTTTCATTAATGATCTTATTGCAGCGATTAAATGCCCAATACCAGCTTATGCCGACGATTTGAAAATTTACCACAGAATTTCCTCAATTGATGATGTTCGACTTTTGCAGGAGGCTTTGTGTTTTATCTCTGTCTGGTGTACCAACAATAATCTGTCCCTAAATATTGAAAAATGTTATTCGGTCTCTTATACATGAAAATTGAATAGGATTGAGTACCTATATTACATTGATAACGTGTTAGTTTCGTGTAGATTCTATGAGGGATTTGAGTGTTGTCTTCGATTGCAGGCTGTCCTTTTCTGACCATGTTTCGACTATGCTCACGAATGCACACAAGGTTCTTGGCCTTATCATGCGGACTTGCAGGAGCTTTACAAACACGGGATGCATATCCTCTTTATTTCGTGTGTTAGTGCGTGGTAAGCTGGAGTATGCTGCAGTGGTGTGGTACCCTATTTACGATAATCAAATTGATGCCGTGGAACGAGTGCAGAGAAAGTTTTTAAAATACTTATCATTCAAAGAAAATGGTTTTTATCTGGGACACGACACTGACTTTGGGGAACTTCTACTTAGTCATGGCTTTGAGTCCTTGGCAGAACGGAGGCGGAATGTCAGTGCTACGTTTATGTCTGGCTTGATTTCGGGGAAAATTGATGCGCCAGAGCTGTTGGCTGGCGTAGGTTTTGCGGTTCCACACCTGGAGTCGAGTTTCGGTGATCCTTTGGCAATGGGAACGCCAAGAACCAACATCCTGTTTAGGGCTCCACTTACGCACGCGGCTAGGAGTTTCAACCAACTGCATCGTCGCGGTGTTTGATTGGATTTAATTTGATTTATTTATTTATTTAACTTACATTCAGTTCTATTATTTTGTTATTCATTTTTTTTGTGTTTGATTTTTTTTATATGTATTATCAATGTAATTGTAATTTTTGGTTTGTATACCCTATAGGAGTACTCTGTTGGGTGGTTAATAAATATTATTATTTTTATTATTATTAAACTATTCACTGATGGTATTTGCAGATCCTGTTCAATAACTAAATTTGAGAAGTACCATAGCGCGCTAACCACCGAACGTATCACTTTATTTTGAAACTTCTCTCAATACATAGGTATATAATTTGCCTTAATCGCTCTCCGACATTTCGTCTTCACTTACATGAGATATCTTCAGATCTTAACTGAAATTAAATGTTAGTGCAACAACGAAAGCAGTAGCAGCCCAAATGAAGTAACTTAGCTATATACATTGTTCATCATACTAAAAATATTACAGACATTAGTAGCTACGATAACATTCAAAAGATTTACCTCTTGTTTATTAACGTGCTTGCAGTGTCCCGCCTGAAATTGTTTATGCTGCTAATTAATGCATTGTATTACAAATTATTAAGAATGTATTTTTTATGTTTAGTAGAAGACTATCATTATGCGAGTTATTTGAGTTGTATAGAGAAAATACTTATTCAAGAACCTAGAAAGAGTTAATTTCATTATAATGGATTATTCAGGCTTAACTATGTTAAATATATTAACTAGGAAAATTATATAAAAAACATTACATCATATTGACAATATTTAATTCCGTTTAAAACTTGAGATAAATGTTCGCAATAGAACAAAATAAGTGATTCCGCAAAACCAGGAAATATTTCTCAGAAATTGTGTAGTCAACTGAAAAAGATACCTGTTTATCTAACTGCGATGAATGATAATTAAATATATAATTAGCCAAACGCGAAATCGTTTTCAAGTATATTTTTCAATAGTACATTTAGGAAAGTAAATGAAAAAATGTATTCATATTAACAAAAAAGGCAGTGCGCCGAAATTGTTAAATCGCTCAAAAGAGTACATCGAGCTGAAATAAATCTCGCTTTCTATGCGATTTCCTTTCATTCCATTTCGCAACGGGCAAAAAAGGGGAATGGATAGATGATCTGAAGCTGTACGAAACGACCGTAGAAAATGACGTTTAGATTTAGATGACGTGGCTCGAAACAACTACACGTCGCCCAAATGAGAACCGGATTAGACAAGCGGGTTCAGATTCCGAACGATTTTCCACTCAGGGGTAAAATGGTTCTGCTGAAGACGTCCCTTTCTCTTTGTCTTTATCTTTCGGGATCATCTTTTAGTGCTACTACTACCACTACTACTACAACTACTACTACTATTCCAGTACTACTTCTACTACTATTACTATATACTGGTGAAAACGCAATCAACAATTTCATTCCATTGTCTGTTTTGGAAAGACCCGGTCACTATCGCAGAATCAGATCAAGATATACTCGAAAACACGAACCCGAGCGAAAGACGCTGGAAGTCCCGATTTCAAGCAAGTATTTGGATATCTTATCCTTCCCCTGGTGTGTTGTCGATGTCTTTTCGCCTTTTTCTTGTGTCTTGTGTCCTACTTTACTTTCTGATCGTGTTAAAGAAGAAGAAAAAAACGAAAAATAGATTTGGGATTTTAAATACGACCCTGATGTAATTTCAGTAAAATAAAAAAGAGCTGGCAGCCCTATTTGCTTAACTTTCGTAAAAAAAGAAAAAAATAAATCTAATTTTCATTTTACGTTTGCATTGCATGACACGATTTAATACTTGTAATCATCATTACGAAATATATTTGTGTGCATATGTAAATGTGAAAATGTGTAAACAAACTTTCTTCACACGAGAATATGTGAAATAAATAAGTGCAAATAACAGTCTAAAAATTAACAATAAATTATTAATATATAATTATTCGTTCTTGTTATTCTAAAAAAAATTCAATTGCATATTATTTATTTACTAAATCCATTAATTTTAACATCTGCTTCTTGCAATTTAATTCTCACAAGAGTACTTTATTTACGTACTTACGTTCAATGTTATTTCGTCTAAAGTTAACATACGAGGTGTGTTCTAAAAATGTTTAATAGTAGGCCATGAAAAAGGCCAAAAACAAAAATATTTGCGTTAGTTAACAGCCTATTCTTTTGACAGATTCCAGGTGCAATTTTGTTTGATTAAAAATAAAGTTTGTATAGATGCAGTTTTTATAAGTCATATACTTTTCAACGAACAATGCGAAAAAATTTTCAGTTATTTCATTTGTAACTGTTGCAATAGAACAGTTTTTCCCATATAACGACTTTCTCAGAGGTTTGAAATAAACTAAATTCCAACTTATATTGTAAAACGCTAAGCATATCATATTTTAAATATCAGAGAAGCCGCTGTGTGGCGAACTTTGTGTTGCAAAAAGTTAATAATAAAAAAAAGAATAAAATAAGTGAAAATTATAACAACCTTTGTATTTCCTCGGTGCGGGAGGCTGAAGTTCGTTCTGCGATGGAATACCGAGTTTCCTTCTTCGGGACTGCGGGGTCGTGTTTGCCCGTCCATTGGCGATGATTTTTAACATGGCACTGTCAACATCTGTGTTTCCGGACACATGGAGGGTGTCTGGGGTGTGTCCTGTACTGAAGAGCGGTTCTCCGTCTGATGTGGCTAACTATCGACCAATCTCAATTTTAAATAATTTTGCTAAGGTATTTGAGACAGTGATATACCTCCGTGTTTATCCTCTCGTTAGAAACTATGGTACATATCACCTTTCCAGCATCGTTTCATGGAGGGAAGATCAACTACTACCAACCTGGCCTATTTTACACAATTCATTTCTAGTATCCTTGATGCCTGGGGCCAAGTTGATGTTATTTATACGGATATTTCTAAGGCGTTTGATCGCATGGATCACGCAATTTTGATTGGCAAGCTGAGCTCTTTTGGATTTAGTGATTCACTCATTTCTTTTTTCTATTCATATATGCATGGCCGACGCCAATATGTTTGTCATGCCGGTTACAAGTCGCACCTGTTCTCGGACACGTCAGGAGTGCCGTAGGGCTCCAATTTGGGTCCTTTATTGTTTCTGCTTTTCATTAATGATTTGCTTGAGACGGTGGATTGCAATAAGTGCATTTTTGCGGATGACTTAAAAATTTTCAGAGGTGTAGACGATATGGATGGCTGTAACCGCTTGCAGTTGGCGTTGAATGGAATTTCTGATTGGTGCGCGCTGAACAATTTGCAGATGAATGTGGATAAAGAGAGTTGTAACATATACGAGGAGGATTAACTCGGTAATCTATAATTATTCACTTAATGGTATTTCTCTTGTTAGATGCACTGAAATAAAAGACTTGGGTGTTTACTTTGATTCCAGGCTTACCTTTGTTAAGCACATCAATCACATAACCGCAGCGGCTCTGAGGGTGCTGGGTTTCGTGATAAGGAATTCTCATTGTTTCAGTATTTCTACGATTAAGCAGCTGTACATGACGTATGTGGGTTCGAGGCTGGAGTATGCATCTTTGATCTGGCATCCTTATTATGAGATTCACAAATTGTCACTTGAAAGAGTTCAGAGAAGGTTTTTAAGGGTTTTGAGCTTTAGGGTGGGGGGTGTGTGTCCTCCGCGAGGAGTCGAGAACTCTTTTCTTCTAAATAAGTGTGGAATGGAGTCCTTGGAAGTCAGACGTTAACTGAGCAGTATTAAGTTTGTATTTAACTTGGTTAGAGGGAATATAGATTGTGCTCATTTGCTATCTCAGCTCAATTTTATGGTACCGCGAGTGTCGGCTAGACATAGCCATTGCTTTTATGTTGAAACATTTAGTACGAATATTGGTTTCAATTCCCCTTTAGCGGTTGCATGTCGGGTCTTCAACGGTTTGTCGGACCATTGTGATTTAAATTTTGATATATTAAAAAGAAGTGGGGCCAATACGGAGCTCTGTGCAACTAGATCCACCCGAACCGCCATTTGTACAGCTCTGGCATCATCTAATAGGATATTTTTTCGCGAGTGATGGGCAGTGTTAGCTATCTGATTATCCTGCCTCCTAATAACTTCAAGGATAATGAATTCCAGGATTTGGGAAGCCTGCCGATCTGTTTTTTCAATTATAATTTTGATTAAGTCTTTAACAATGTCTTTATTATATTATTATTATAAAAGCAGTATGAAATTTTTCGTGTATCACCAGTAGTAGATATTGAAAAGAAAATGTTGGACGATAAAAAGTTCAGAAACATATAAGGCGCGACAAAAACAAAACATGTATTTCGAAAGAAGAAAGATTTCGTTAGGTTAGTATTTACTTAGATCTCTTCATTTTTACTTACACACTTACACAAATAATTTTCGAAATTGCTTGGTGTTAGACTTTATGGTTTCTTTACTTCTGTATGTTCTATACAAACAAGAAGTTTATTACATTTGTTTTCAAAGCATCGGCAGATATACTCAACTCAATTCCCTATACACATCGACCACTCCACTTAATATCGACAAATAGATTCTTAAATTAGAAAGAGAAATGCTTGTACGAAGTTGAGTAATAAATTTAAAAAGGAATGTTTCACAATTAAAATAACAAAAGTACTTTGGAGTACTCTAAATCCGGAGTAGAAGATAAGTACACAAGATCAGCGGAACTATCATCAACCTTGAGCGAACGTTCAACAGTAAAACCGTTAAATTTAATTGGCATGATTGTTTCAAGATTCGGAACACACTCCATTCAGGTTTCAAGTTTCCTACTATTCGAAACTGTACACACATACATACAGTCACAGATATTGGTCTCCGAACACTCGAGAATCTAATTAAAACAATGAACAATTATTACCGGCTTGTGAAACTAGATTCCGGCTGTTAGTAGTCATGTTATAATGTGAGAGCTATAGGGATGTAACACAGCTGCATTTTACATATTATTGGACCGAATGTGTTTGAATATTTTAATTCGAATAGAACGTCGAATACAGTAGAGTAAAAGTTGCCGCAGTATCGCAATGAGGATAGGGATTTAAATTGTAAAGTGCACGTTTATACCGGTATGTTACGGCGACGCCTGGGTCCTTAAGCTCACTCAGAGTACATACCGGAGATTCGAGACCGCAAAACATTTATTATACTGAAACATTGTTATAACGTGACGTATGTGCGAATATCTTGTTTGCTTTTTGCTCTATTCTTCTCCCACGAGTCGCATACATTGAAACAAAGGATCATTAATTTATTTTATCACTGAACCTAGAAAATAATGAAGGTACATATTTATACCGGCAAATACGGTAGTGTAAAACTTGTATCGATTCTATGCGTTTTGTTGTTTAATGAGCAAAATAATGTAGGTGAAACAAAAATAAAATATGTATTATATTCCTAATATACATATTCTGTATATTGGAGATTTAATCATAATGCCAGCGTTCGACCTATTACAATAGATCACCTTGATTGATCTGGACGCTGAACGTGATACTACAAAATTTATTTTATCGAAAACTTTAGGTGAATCTAAATTATCGTGTAATAAGTTATAAAGAAATTTTAGATCAGCATGATTGCGGCGGATCCAAGGATTCAATCTTGTACAAATCCAAAAGTAGTTTATGTCTGAAACCTTGAACTGGGTATTTAGCGTGTTCCTAAAAATATTTATGTTTTGAAAACGTTTTTGAATTTGCTCGAGTATATTTATGTGACTTGTATAGGTACGACCAAGCTAAAGATACATATTCCAAGCCAAAGCGAACAAACGAAATGTACAAAGATAAATGTGCAAATACGTGTAGTTCTTATAATAAATCTCAGCTTTCATAAGGCTGTGTTAGTGTGCTAGTGTTAATGTGATCACTAAATGTTAGCCGGGAATGAAAAAGTATACCTAAATCCTTTACAATCTTAGTGCGCTCTAAGGTCCTGTTATTTAAGTAATGGATCATACATTACGAGGAGGAGGGCGAGAATAACGAGACTTCTTTATAACTTTTTTATTTTTCAATATTTTTACACCAAATTTTCATCGCCTTCAAAGTACTCTCCATTGACTAATATGTACTTGTCCAAACGTTTTTCCATTGTTTAAAACAGTTCTGGAACTCACTCAATGGGATGTCTTTTAACACTTTCAGAAATTTTGTTTTACCTCTTCCACAGTCCCAAAATGTTTCCCTTTTAAGACCGTTTGTGTACGGACAAGAAGACGAAGTGACGGAAGACCAGATCGAGCAAGTAGAGGGAACAAACAAGCAGTGTCATTCCGTTTTTGTTCAAAGACTGCCTCACAGACAACGCGATGTGAACCGGTGTGTTGTCATAATGGAAGAACCAATCCCTTGTGCGCCAAAGATCAGCTATTTTCTTCATGATGCCCTTTCTCTCAGAAAACACAATTTTAATACTAGGCGTTGTTCCCCAAGGTCGCCATCCCATGTGTTTTGCACGTGATAAATATTTTTTGAGGCATACTGACCTGTGAGAGAATTGCTAACATCCCTTCGAGTTTCGTTTACAGTACTCTACATTTAGTAACTGCAATGATATGCACTCGTTGGCACTATTAATTGAAGAAAACAATTTAAAAACAGATATTAAAATCATAAATATATTTGTATTAATTTTCACATTACTTTACATTAATCGTTTAAAAAAATCCGTATATAAATAAGAAACTTTACGTCTTACGTAAAACAATGGGTAAATTAATCTATAGAATTCTATGTAGTATAATAATAAATATCATATTAGAAAATCATATTATTTACAAGACAGACAAAAGCAAATACCACAAGAGAAATCCTAATGACATTCGAGACCGACAATAAAGAGGTAACCATGTTTACTGGTCGGAGCGCTAGGTGGCATTAACGATAACAATAATACTGTGAGCGAGGTAATAACGAAACAATTTCAAACTTTACAGACCAGAATTAAACGTGAATTATGTAAAAGTTGTAAAGTAAAACTTTACGATGTTTTCACAAAATTAATGTTGTTCCGTGACACTATGACTCGAGGTTCTGGAAGAAATTCCCATCAGTTCAGAGGTTTCGTGGCTGTCCGGGACACGACTACAAATTGTACGTACGAAGGAACACGCTATTTTACTAAATGGATAAATAATTGGGAACGCATGACATTGTAAAGAACGAACATCCGATTTATTTTTAATTATAGATTTTACCTAATAAACATTACTTTTATTATATATTTATCAAATGAATTAGTAGTGAAGTAATTGATCATTTTAACTACGCTTTCGTTTTTTATCGCTTTTAAATGTTCATAAGATTAACTTAACTTTCTGGGACAGATGTTAAAGAAAAAAGAGGCAAATAATATTTCCTTAGTTTCGAAAATATATATTTAAAAACAAATTTAATTTTTGAAGTAGCGTAAACATGACTATCGACAAAAGTGCACTTTCTACACTCCTTTAAAACTACTTTAAAAATAACAAAATTATTCTGTTATAGCTGTCACAAAATGAATTACAATTGAAATCACTCTAAATATCAGTTAACGTATTAGTAGAACGATTAATTTTTGTCATGTCAACGCGGTAGCATACGTTTAGTAAATACGTATGTACCAACAAACATAGCTTATAGCCAAGTGTGTAGAGCGAGTATTCAACTATATTGATATCTTATCAAGCTTTTCTTAGCAGCTGCAGCTGCTTCGTCAGGATTGAGTTATAGAACCACAGATGAAATTTGATGGAAATACTGAAGATAATAAAAGGTCGCATACAACCATGTTCCCAGCATCTAAAAATTGGCTCTGGTGATTTGCAAATACCGGGGCACTCTCCGTAAAATTCTCGAGTACGTATGAGAGATTTGAAAAACGGCTTCTTAGAATTTGCTATTAATGCAACCGCCTCTGTAAAATGTTCTCGAATAGTTTGTGCTACACTATGTAAACCATAAACTTTACACGTCACTAGTAAATTTTTCACAGTCTCCTTTACAAGAACGACCAACACAACACATTGTCGCGGCATCATCACTGATAAACATCAACTATTGATTAGTTGAATTTATTGCTAGCCAATAAGATTGTAAACACATACTATAACATGTACAACAGAATTTTTTTCGATCTCTTATTTCGACAACACATAACCACAGTATGTTTTACTTCAACACGGATCCTATTTTCGATATCTTCTGATAGATAGTAGTGCAATGCTATGGTAAATAGTTGTGTGACGCTGTCTGAGACAGTAGCTTTCAGTTGGAACTGCATTTATTCGAAAAATATCGAAACGATTCTTTATCCAATAGGCGAAATTGTAAACCACAAGCAAAAAGCAAGTCATTTTTACTCTTTCATACGTTCGACATAATTATATATTCACAAAGTGTAAACGAAAGCAACGCCAAAAGAATCGATAGCTTTACGCTAAGGAAGAAACTAATGCAAAGAATCACGCGTCGGTAGTCACCGTAAATATTCTGTGCATACTTAAGACGAACCTGGAGTGCAGACAAATGTTGCCGCTGTAGTTATTAGAATCGCAAATTTGCTATGGAATGGTTACATTATTAGTATTTACACATTAACTTTGGATACACCATACAAACTAAAATAGGAAATTTTTTTATAAGTACACAAATTCGGCATAATGATACGATTGATGGGGCAATTCAATGTCACTAACTGAGAGAAAGATAAACCGTCATAGGCACCTAACAATATAATCTTTCATCATGTTTGTGCTTCTTGGCCTCTCCCCGGTCGCCCCTATTTTTTGATATTTTTCTGAAAACAAACAGCTTACAATAATTGGAAAATATTTATTAACTTTACAAATTGCGCATAATTACTCATTTATGATATTTCTAGCTTATGCTGCAAATAAAAGAATATTTAGACGCATATTATATCAGATCTAGTGTCTATATGTCGCTTTTGTAGTATGAAAAAATTAATTTAGGATGCGAGGAAAGTTTAGTCTATAATTGCTATTGTTTTAGTTTGCTTCTTACCATAATATTCCAACAACGAACTTATTTAATAAAATGTTATGGCATTTGAAAAATTACTTACCAAACGAATGTTGATAATATTTTGGTATTCATATTACAATTAAAGCAGGAAAATAAGACAATGAAGGTGAAACAGTAACTTCATTGGTTCTGAGATCCATAAATTAAAATCCAAAATTGTCTTTACATACAAGAGCATCAGAGCTTGGTGCTAGAAAAAGTTTGTTACCAAAAATTTACAAGGAACATAAGATACGTCTCTACAAACCTGAATTCATTCATAGTTTTGATCTTGAAAATTACGCGTTTAAAATTTTGCTTATGGATTTGATGGAATATTTTAGCCCATCGACTTTTGTGTCTAAAAATTTTATTTTCAGACAAAGATAGCTTTCCTATAAATGGGAGAATATCATCTCAAAATCGCAGATATTGGTCAGAAAATCCAAATTTTAGAATTAATACAAAAAAATTAATTATCTAAGAAAATAAATGTGTGGTGTGGAATGTCAGTAAAATTATTGGTCCTTATTTTTACGAAGAAAATTTACACTAATATTTGAAAATGTTAAAAAGTTTTGTTTTATCATCACTGATAGATATAAATTTAGAAAACATTTATTTTGAACATGACGAAGGCTCTGTACCTTCAACAAATTTAATTAAAGATTGGCTTGATCGTCATTTTCCCAGAACGTGGTCCAATATATTGACCAGCTCTGTCATTTGACACCTATAAAGTATTGTTTTAAGGGGGTGGGTAAAGCGAAAAGTGTATAGAAATACTAACTTGGGCACAAATTTATTAAAAGCAAAAATACGAACGATAATTAGGGAAATAGAGCGTTCGGATACGTATGCAAAGAATTTAAGTACAGGATAGATAAGTTCACAGAGATGGATGGTAATTTAAATAATTTTTGTCGTATTAAAATTAAGACACATTTTCGTTTGTCTGCATGGACATGGTATATTAATAATAATAACTTTATTACAATTTATCAAAAATAACATTATAAATGCCATAAAATAGAGATACATACTATATATCCATATGCGATAGGTATACAGAGTAATTTATTTCCTTCTAAAGAGCACTACATCTTAATATACAGAACTGAGTTTTATATTCAAAAAAATGTATGTACATACGTAGAGAAAGTTTCAATTTCTTTATGAAATTTAAGTAAATGGTCGAAAGGCCACTCTGTATTAGTTATAATTAGAGTGAGGAGTATGGCCTGTGCATAGGCGTGCGCTTGATAGTAGGTAAATAAAATAAAATAAATAGCAAAATCACAAACAGGATACGATCGGTTAAATATTTGAAACGTCAGATGTGTTTCCACAGTTTTTCCAGCAAATCGAATTTGCCGCGAGGAAAAAGTAGATTTATATAAAGAGATCTACTGTTCGACACCTAGTCATGTAATATATGCATAATTAAAATACTGTTTATTAATACTTAATGGATCCGTGCGACAATTTTTTCTATTGTGGTAAAATTTAGAAACGTCGTGACATTGCCTGTGGAAAAAATTAACCCTGGTGATTTGGGAATACCGGGACACTCTCTCAAATTCTG
Source organism: Dermolepida albohirtum (assembly GCA_031893035.1). NCBI lineage: Eukaryota > Metazoa > Arthropoda > Insecta > Coleoptera > Scarabaeidae > Dermolepida > Dermolepida albohirtum. The sequence goes on along the minus strand of JAVIWB010004799.1, from coordinate 73,513 downwards.
GAGTACGTTTAAAGCCTTTGGAGAACACTACTTTTATGTGCTCTATCAAACCAATTACCTCTGAATAACAGCAGAGACAGACCTTCAGAATGAATAGTTCTGGAAACAAATAAAACTGAAGATGACGGTTTAAGTGGTTCTATTGTATGAACTATGACATTAACGATAGAATTTTTGATACAATCTATCGTCTCGTCCACACATTGCCAGAATTTTTTATTTCCCAATTTTAAATTAATTCTATTTTCAATACGTTCGCCAGCCAACGTTTTCGTACTAGCTAATTTACAGTTTGGGTAGATTGCATACCATCAAAAAACAAATCGCTCATTCGTCAAACGTCATTTTTTTGTGCTGCCTACTAAGCACTTATTCTTTTCAATTATATTTCGTCCAGCACATGAGCGGTTTATCGCAAACAAAGCATTTCACTTTTACCCCATAGTACATTAAATCCAGAAATTCACAAATAAACTTATTACTGTGACAGATAATGATCGCCCGACCTACGTAACCGCGAATTTCCATACGGTAGTTGTAATTTAAAACCCCGAAAAGAAGTTAATATAAATATTAATATTAATGCCCGACTGGGGAAGGAAGGAATAGTTTCAAATATTATTTAGAGTTAAGTGGTCTATATTTAGTTAAAGACCAAAAATTATCCATAACAACTAATAAGATTAGCACCTGCTTTTGAAATATAACACTGCGCACCATCTCTTGCAGCGTCCACTATCGCTATCTTTCGTCAAGACGAAATGCAATAGGATTCATTAATGAAACTCTTCTTTGTTTTGAATGTACATTATGTAAAAATGTGAAAGATAAATAAAATAAAGATAAAATATATTTTTTAATTATTCGTAAGCGTTAGCAGAAACATCTTCATTTTTACATTTTATGTCATTAGCTAAAATCTTTCCAAAACTAATTAGTTCTTACCATAGGTTAAAGTTCATGACAACTGCACTATCATTCTGAGTGCAAAGGATTAAGATATCGATCTATACATAAATTAAATTCTTAAAGATACTTGCAATTAATTTCTCTTCGTACGTATCCAGGCTCATGATTTTTTGGGAATTTATTTGAAACATGATTAGTAGAATAATAACTAATTTGCACCATCTATTCGAATTACTCGGAGAAAGCTCGTTTACAAAAATATCAGACTTTTAGTTTAGGTTCATACTAGTCGTAAATTAACTAAAATTCATTACTGAATAGGCACTGCCCTTTTTCTGATAACGCATCGTACTGAAAATAAAATATCAAAATTGGTTTAACACCATCTATTAATTTAATTCTAAAAGCTTATATTAGCACACTTACTCTTAATTTTTATAATTCACCCTATGGCATCGTTTAGTGTCGTCTAACTTGTCACTGGTACATTATGGTCAGCTTTTATTCACTGGACACTAAACATACTGAAAAGCAACTTCAAAAGTTCTATTTAATCAAGTAAGCTAATTTCTTCAACATCAGTATGGCGATCTAACCTTACTTCAAGCTTCGCTGCATATCTTTGTATTTCATTGAACACATCCTTGGTTTCTATATTCCTATGTATGTCACTTCCTCGAATGAATCAAAGCACATTAACAATATTACGTATTTTCGAATATTTATATGTTTCTATATATTTCTATACTTCTAATATGGCATAATTTGACGCAACGCCACAATTATGTAGTCTTAAAATTTAAGATTATTTGAGGGAGCCTTATGCCTATTTCATTACAACCCTTTTACATTCATTGTGTCCCTCATATCTTTGTGGTGTCTCTTGGTTTCTTTCACATGCATTGATTACGGATCTTTTAACTTCTGTATAATATGTACCCTGTGTCACTAGATTTTTCGCTTTGGCCTTAGAGATTCCAGAACACCTAGCTGATCAGGTTTCTCCATTGAACATCAAACCCACTTCATCTACGATACTGACCCTTGCAGCTTTACCATATGTATCTTTATATATGTACATGACTCCGTTCATATTTGCATTCCTGGATGTGGAGGTTATAATTCTTATGGTTTAAGATTATTTTAAACAGCCATATGCCTATTTCACTGCAATCCTTCTACATTAATTGTGTCTCTCATGTCTTTGTGGTGTATCTTGGTTTCTTTGACATGCCTGTTGAGGTTGGCATTAATTACGGATCTTTTAACCTCTGTATAATCTTTACCCTGTTTCGCTAGATTTTTCACTTTAGCCTTAGAAATTTCAGATCACCTATCTGATCAGGTTTTCGCGTTTAACATCAAACCCACTTCATCTACGATACTGACGCTTGTAGCTTTACCATATGAATCTTTATATGGTATATGTATATGACTCCGTTCATCTTTGCCTTTCTGGTTTGTCTTTGCCTTCCTGAATGTGGGAGGTTACAACTGCAAGATAGTATTCTTACCTTACAGCTACAACCTCCCACATCTTCTTTTTTTGGATTTTGCTTTGTCCCTGTTACATAATATCCCCTGGAGTAGCAAAGTAAATAACAATCTACCCGATCAGAGCACCGCTTGAGGAGGCAAAGCATAGACAAGAAGATTACGTTTGATGCCTCCAGAGGAACGTTGACTACGGTAATTTTATGTGACCACGCAATTTTCAACAGGTTACCTTACTTACTCCTTAGTTTTGGTTTCGCTCGGTTCCCGGTAGCGATTGTTCTCGTATTCATACTCCTATGATCTCCTGAAAAGGAGGCATACAGTCTGGCTGATTTTAAGGGTTGATCAAAATTGTTAATATAATAAAATTATATAATATATACTTTTCCACATTTTAGTTTTTGCTTTAGGCTTAAATTGTTCGTTATTTATGCCAATTAAATTATTTTTTGGAAAAACTATTATAATAAAATCTTCTCCAAGTATAGAATATAGAAAATATATAATTTGCAAGGAATTATGCGTATTTTTTATTTGAAAAGATCTTATAACGCTGTCGTTGGAAACGCGTTATATTTTGCATTCTATCTCGTGCACGAAATTAAAACATTAAGATATTGCGTATATTTCTTGTTCGAACCAAATAATCGAAAGTAAAGTGCTTACCATGTTATGAAAGTAAAATAAAGACCGAACGTGCTATTATAAAATTCAATTAAACATTATTTCGGGCTGAAGATATTTAATAAAAAATGTGCCCTAGGTAATAATAAATTTTCGAAAGCCTTATTATATTTTAAAGTTATATTAATCTTTCTAATTAAATTTTTGTTTACATTCTTCCAATGCTTTTATTGCCTTAACGTTCTAATAAAAATTAATTAATACTTTTTCTGAAAATCTGTTGTTTTATAATTCTTTTTTTTGTGCATCGTCTAGTAGTCGATTTATAGACCGCCACTTCGCTTGGCTTGCATCAAAAAAGAGAATTTACGACATCAGTTACTAATAAACTAACTTCGCCCATGGGTCTCGAGATTGTAGACATAACGGATTTGTTTGGTATTTTCGATACTCTCGAACCCTTGCATAAAAGTTCTCGAAAGTAATTATAGAGACATTGCCCCCCGGCTTCGCTTATATCTACTTACGTTTTCTGAGGCAATCTTCAAAGTGGATTGGCTAAACTACAAAGTTTTTGAGCGAATACCGCCGGAATATTCGAATATTGCCATTTTCGTCCATTGTATACTTGTATTGTGTGTGTATGTGTATGTGAGTCTCTCGGATAAGGCTTTGATGTGGTACGACAGATTATATCTTATTACATTATACTTTTTAAATTTTAACTTAGCTGTTCGAAATATATTATTTAAGTTTTTCGTTCGTGCTTACGCAAATTGGCACGTAAACAAATACCGAAAACAAAAATCTAATGAAAAGTTTGTTTCTATAGTTCTTTCTACTATTATTGCTTTTATTGAATTAAATGAAATTAGATTCAGTGGCTGACAATTACATAATAAGTTATAGGGTGTTGAGTGTACTAAAGTGATTAACTGAGGTAGCTACGTTTCGAGAAATTTGCTATCCCGTATTATTCCATCTTATATAGGCGTATCAAGCAATTTTTTTGTGATTATTTTGTCCTGATTTTGTAGGTATCAGTCATATATTATACATTATCAAACAATTCTTACCTACTTAATCTATTCTAAACCCATTGTAAGTAAAAATGTTACTTTATATACCCAAATTTATTATGTACATGATTTTAGGCTAGATATTGGTGATGAAGTTTGAATATGAACAAAATGTCTTAATTTGATAAGTCATTATCGTAAAGGACCACAAAACGCGCTTGGAATATAGGCTTATTGTTGCAATCGTATTTGGTCACTTTATTTAACAATTTCTTAATGTAAATATTGATTATGACATGCTTGATCAATACAAACATTGTATTTGTAACAAATCAGCCTGTTCTTAGGAAAAGATGATTTTATTATTGATGAGATCCTGGATATTAAAGTATCATCAGTCAACTTGTTATCTTACCATAAAATTATTCCCCTCTAGTTTATCGTATCCTTACGATACAACGGAAGTAATGAAAAAACTGTTTCCATCCCACAAACCGAAATAAAACTATCCGAGAGAAGGAAATGTATACTTCGTGCCTATCTCCCTCTTTGAACGACTACATCGCTATGAACAAACATGTAAAAACAACATAAATCCAACTGGTGAGAAAAGAATGAATTATTAATGAGATCCTGAATAGTTCCATTATTAATGAGAATTTAGTATTCGAACCGCGTCTCAATATATGGTACATGTACGTACGAATTGTAGCGACGTAGAGACTATTGTCGGTGTTTCCTACAATTGAAGTGGAGGCTTTGTAGTATGTCTTGAGGACTCGTATTTATCTAGCCATTGAAATGTTCTTGTACAATTATTGTAAAATCAATTTTTCAGTATATGTCTAGAAAATGTTCATAATTGTTTTTTGTTAAGATATCACAATTTTTTTTTGTTTTAAAAAAATCTCAAAAACCTTTGAATAATCTCTATCTTACTTCAAGTTAAACGAAACTCCTCTTGGTTCAATTTAAATTTACGTAATTATGGAACAATCTGAGGGAAATATTTAAAGTCTTCTCCATTATGATCTAATGTTTTCATAAAAACACAACAGATTTCTCCAACCGACCCCCATTATATATATATATATATATATATATATATATATATATATATGTATATATATACATATGTATGGGTTCGAACGAAAGTTCTCGCGGTTGTAAGTATGAGTAATATTAGATTCTCCGACTCCCCGCGATATTGGACAGAAGTTCTCCAAAGAATCGGAGTCTTGACGTTTCGATAACATCTCAATCATCTTCTTCATGAGTTGTTTCGTAGTGAAGCGTCAACCTGAAACTGAGTTTCAGGTTTCAACATATATATATATATATATATATATATATATATATATATATATATATATACATACATATATATATATATATATATATATATATATATATATATTGATGATGTAACTACAGGAGAAACATCAAACGTAAATTTCAAATAAAACGTCAAACCATTTACGTATCATATTAAAATGTAAATTAAGCCTAAGTACTTACTGTCGAACATAATAATACTCTTATTTGATAATAATTTCAAAGATATATGTTTGAAAATTTTCTAATTCAATACAATTAGACCACATATAAGTTAGGAATATGTTGTAAATATATGTAATTTTTGTAGAATTATTGTATCATTATGTATAATTACACATGGAACCCATGAATCTAATAAATTACATATTTAGAATAAATTCATAAATACAATAATAAAATGTCATTATCATAAGTAAAAGATGATCGCCAATCTATCAACTAATGAAATTTAAAATATAATTTGATACAGGAAGTTAAATGTGAGTTTAGAAATCATTTAAGGAAAGTATTTATGTTGAAATGAATTAATTTCAAAGTAGTAAATTAAGATAAAGCAAAGATTACTCAAATTAAACAAACAGAATGTTACTTATATAGATAATTTATTTATTTTATATAATTTTCCCAAACCAACATTTTCTATAGAAATGGAAGTGTTATAGTAAAATTTAAAAGGGAAATACTAAAGTATGATTTTTAATACTAATTCTTTAAGAATTTAAATTAAATTTTGATAAGTTAAAAATGGAATTTCTAAATTTCTTAGCTGAAAGATTTAAAATATGAATTTTGAATATCTAACTAATTAAAATTCAGAGAATCTGAATATCATACTCACATACATACACTCAATTTAATATTTAAAAAGAAATTAAATTTCATTTTGACATTCGCGAATGAGTCTCTTTCGTTTCTTTGGAATTACCAAGTTATCTATTTATATATCATTTCTCTTTTGTCGATACCTATATATGTTACATACAGAAAAATTCCATTCATTCCATCATAAGTACTTACTAAAGATTCATGCTGCAAAATCAAAAAAATAAACAAAACTCAAAGGTTATAGATGACAATGACGAAGATCAAATAGACATTTACTACTTACTAAATAAATGGGTAAAAGTAATTAAGTATTTAAAAACAGTATTGACAAATGAACATTGGAAAACAATTTCCAGTGAATATGAAAGAGTGTTAACAAGAATATACACTTTTATAACTAGTGATATTAAAACGGTAGAACACACATAAACCATACATGCGTGAATAAATTAGGGCACCATATTTGAAACAGAAGAAGTGAGAAGTTATAAAAGTGACCTCTAGCGGAAGGATGAACAATCACTACGAAAAGAAAGATGAAGTTTTAATGATGTTAAAGATAAGTTTATAATTATATTCTAGTTATAGTTAATTTTGTGCGTTATTTAGGATTTCATATTAATTTTTATTAAAGGCCTATCGTAATTCATTTGTATTTTTTTATTGACATGATTGATCTTAAAGATACCTATAATAAGGGTACTATTGAGTAACAATTCAAATTTGAATTTAAAAGATAAATTTATTTGTCAAAATTAATGTAATATGATGTGGTTTATTTGTTTGCTTACTTGTTTATCATTATTTATTTAGAAGTTGGATATTAATGTACTATACACTTTTTTTAAAAGTAATTTGTTTTTATTTGGTAGTAGATATATTAATACAGTTTTAAAAGTAAATCGAATCTAATATTATAATGTGTTAATGTTAATAATTTCTTACATCACTACACCGAATTAAAGAAAATTTTTTTTCTCTCAAAATTAAAAGGATAATTAAAGAATATTACAATGAATTATAAATAAGTAATATTTGAGTGTTTAATAAGTTTGGTAATATAACAGAAAAACAGAGGGGAATGTATGTATAAATCACCAGCATACCTACCGAGTTTAGCTGATACTCATGCCCAAGACAGATGGTCATGGTCCAATACAAAATACATATACATAGTAGTATATTACCAATATAAGTAATAATTTATAACTAATACAATAATATACTAGAGGAAGAACAGAATTATATTTTTTTATTTTTCACACAATTACTGTTTGTTGGATATATGCAGTTTCTTCATAACTCCATTGAGTTGCTGCCAATTAATACTGTTATAGACTACTTAAAATTCCACTAAAAGATGATATGTCCCTACTCGGTATTCAATTGTTTCTTCGACTACGAATTAAAATATTATTTACATCATTTATCTTAATTTTGGAGCAACATACGTACAATTTACTCTACAAAAGAAACAAATTATTAAATTTTTAAATATAAAGTAACAATAATACTGACAATACTGAGCTCTTCACGACAATTACCATTTTCAGTGAATACAAAATTCTCAAATATTGCCTCTAAATGCGGAAGCAAATATACTAAAAACTTTTCGAAGCTTCAAATTCAATTTAATTTGAAAACAAATATCCTTCGCCATATATAAGCAAATGTGTCGTCTGAGATCGTTTCTATTCGAATGAGTTGAACCGCCAGTCGTTGCATTTAGCTAAACACTTATAGGAAACGAATTTTAAGTAAAATTGGTGCAAAGCCGTCGCAGAAGCGCATTTGCATCGCCGTTCCCGACCCTGCTAACTATCTCATTTCTAGTCCGGTCTTGTAATTTCCGCTTCCTGCATGTGCTCCTGTTTAAGCAATTCCGAAGATAGTCTGCTGTCTAGATACGCTCTGGATCAGTCCATTGCAGTTGATATTATTGGTAAATTAAGACATACTTTTCTAAGGATTTTTTTTCTAAGGAAAGGGAATTATGGAAACAATTAATTTCCATTTATGTGCTCATAATGAAGCAACTGAATTAAAAATGATATAAGAATATCGTACTTGGGAAATAAAAATAGACGAATATTAATTTGTTTTTATTATAGATATCCTAGAAAAAATTACACAAATTTTGCTTCTTCTATAGTTGCAGTGTGAAAGGATATGGAGGTGAAATTAGTAGAATAATAATAATAATAATAAATGCAAAGTACTCGAAGAAAGCTTCTCGAGAAAAATATCGGACTTCTAATATATATTCATTCGAAGTTGACTAAAATTCATTATTAAATAGATCATTTTTCTCTTAATACACAGTAAGGCAAATAAAATATTCAAATTGTTCTATTAACTATTAATTTAATTCTAGAAGTTTATTTATGTCTACATAAACTTAATATTTCAAATTCACCTTATGACTTCTTTTACTATTTTAATCACTAAACACTAAATACAATATGCCAACAAACAAGCTCATAAAGTTCAGTCATATTTAGTCAAGTAACTCAATTGCATCAATGTTAATGGACTGACTTACCCTTGCTTCATATGTTGCTGCACGTCCTCAACTCCTAGACGCTTATGTATATCACCATTTCGAATATTGCATTGACAATATTACGTAAGACTTTATTTTGGAATATCTGTATACTTCTCTGCATACTCTAAGATTTAAGATCATTTGAGGCTCATTCAACAGCAATCCTTTTACGTCTACTGTGGCCTGCATGTTTCTATGAAGTCTTTTGACTTCTTTGCATGTGCTGATCGAAATCGACATTGATTACGAATCTCTTAGTCGCTATGTAATCTTCACCAGCTTTTTCACTTTAGCTTTAGAAATTAGCTTTAAATCATCTTGTTGATCGGGTATCCCCATTGAACATCAAATCCACGTCCCCTGTAATGCTAACCCTAATAGCTTTATGCATCTTTATCTGATTCATCTTTACCTTTCTGATTTGTTTACTCTACAGAGCCTTCTCTCCTTACATCTTTAGAATCTTTCCCATATTCCTTTTTCTTTTTTTTCTTTGGATTTTGCTCTGTACCATTTTCATGCTGATTTCACGCGAATAATAATTGGTTTTTATTGTGACCATTTTACAAAATCGTACATATATATAGCACTTGTATTATTTTCAGTGTATACAAGAATATCTTCATCGTTAAGTTTAAAAATTATTCAAAGCTTTAAGTTATATAATCAAATAGTTTCTTCCGGACTTTCCGTCTGAAACCGTGTCGCTGTCGGCATTTGAAACAACAGTGCCAGGATGTATACAAGCCAGACTGTACCGGAGCAAATTATGCGAGTAATTAAGAAACTTATTTTATAACATGTAAGAAGTGGAGCATCGAACAGAGATGATTCTCTTGTTAAAGAATAAAACAAACGATGAAAGTAGCCAATCCCCATCGACTGCAACCATAAAATAATGGATATCTGAGTATCTATACCAAAATATTTGATCTACAGCACAGTAGACGCCCAAAAGACGTGTGTACTCCAGAAATTATTAAAAAAATATATTATATGTGGTCAGATGATTGCCAAATAAAACTACGCAAAGTAGCAGAAGCTCTTTCTTTTGTATAATGAGTTGAATATGAAAAAATTATGAGCAAGGCGGGTGCCGTATTTGTTAATTGTGAAACATACACACGAACAGGAAAGCATTTCAGCTCTCAATTTGGCAAAGTTAAGGCATAATCCGAAGCACTCTTGGCGCCAAATTATTACAGTTGAAGAAACTTAGATACACCATTGTACATCCAAAATGAAGCAATAATCAAAACAATGGACCGAGCCTATAGCAAATGCTCCGAAAAGAGAAAAGACGTAAGCACTGCTGGAAAAGTTATAGCTACTGTCTTTTGAGACTATAGCGCGATTCTTCTTATCGATTACAGTCAAAAAGTTATAACGGTAACTAGTGGTTACTAATGCATCCTTTACCCTCCTGCAAAGGAGAAAATAACGCACGTATTCACATATCGAATGTTTCGATGGCAAAAATTCATAAATTATGTTTCGAACTGCCAGATTCGCGTTCCCAATTTTGTTTTATTTTTACGAACCTGAAAACTTGGGTCACCGCAAGAGATTTTAATAACACATTGAAATTTAATTTTTGTCAAAAAATTTTTGTTTTGTTTTCTAGACTCATGAATTATTGATCCGCCCCCGTAATAACATGTTTCATTTTAATTATTGCTGCATGTTAAATAGATTAATCATTTCAATAAATATAATATTAATGTGTAGATTTTCATGACCACTATCTATTCAAGTGTTTCTAAAAATCTTCTAAATATCTTCTGTCTAAACTTTATAGAACAAAATGAGTGTCTAGATGACATAGTAATAAAAGTTTAGATAACAGATTGAAATATATACAGATTTTACCTTCTGAAACTTCTGAAAAACAGAAGATTAGAAAAATATGATTTATATTAATTACATTTTTATATAAAAACATGAATAAACCATAGTACATGCCATTTCATTAATAGTCTGATTAGAAGGAACAATGGTATAGACTCTTTAATAAAAAGAAATCAAACTTTTAATGAAAATGTAGAGGGCCTGTGATAATAATTATATAATTGTCCAAGTCATTTATTTCTCTCTTAATTTCGATACACCTTCTAGCACAGTCAATAAATTCATTAAATGATTTTTTTTAAAAAGTTTTTGGGAATCACCATCACTGCCTTCTAAATGATGTCTTACGAAGTCGAGAGAAATTAAAAAAGTGATTGAACTCTAAATTAAATGAATTCAGCTCGCCGAAACTTGTTTTCTGCTCAAAAATTGTTGCCCAGTGGTCGAATAATAAGATGGTCAATTATGAGTATTATCATGCAAAGGTAAATAGTTATCTATGTCACAATACTTTATATATCAATCGCTTCAAACTTGAAGATCCGGAAATCCACCATTATACGTTTCACTAGGTGAAATGAATATTTTGTAGATATATTCTTGTAATCGTGGAACAAACAGTGGCTTTTTCAAATTACTCTTTTCGGATACCCCCTTTCCAATGATCTCCATGCATTTAGTTGCAGACTTAAACTCAAAATTTCACAGCCGATGTTTATATATAATTAAAAATTATTTATAAATATATAAATAAAAGACCATAATGGGAAATTAATTAATGAAAATCGATATTTTTTGCTTTTCGTAGTTATTCTTAATTACAGACAATTAATTAAAAATATTCGGAGCAATACAGTTTAATATGCTAACGAGCAATACAGTTTAATATGCAGTGAGCTTTTAATGTTTACAATTATATGTAAATTAATGTTAATAAATTAATATTTCTTGCTTTCCATCGTTATTGCTAATAACCTGTGTCTACCGTTCTCTAGACGATTGCTTTAGCCGATTAAGTCACTAAGCAGTACAGTATCAAGTTTCTTAATTAAAGCAACCGTCGAAAGATACATTTTCTAGTCTAATTCATAAAGTTTCTACATAATTTTCTATAAATTATAACGATGGAAATCAGAAAAAATAATTTTCATCAAAATGTCACCTTTCATAACCACAAAGCTTTCAAGAAAGTTCGAATGTTATGAACGGTTTCAACACTGTCCTTGGTATGCTCAATTCGACACATGTTTCAGTAGCTAGCCAAAATGTGGAAAACAAATCCCGAATTCAAATTAGAAAACTCTAGAACTAAATTTTATGCACAACTGTTTTTCAAATGCTCGACTTAGTTTCAATCAACCTCACTGACGATTTCATCTTTTTCTTTCAAATCACACACTTTAATCAGAATGTTCATTTTTACCAAAATATTTGACTTCTGCCATTCCACACGATTTATCTATTGCTAAAGTGTCAGCAAGAATTTAATTTTTATTACATCAATGTATTGAATATATCCCGCTGTTTGAATTTTATAACTCTCCACTTTTCTATTTATGAGACATACATATTTCTAATTAAGTTCAAGAAAAAAAATTACAATAGTAGATAATTTAATTATGTGATCAATGTTACAAATTGACAGGTCCATAAATGAGATGTTCGTTTGGGAAAATGTTCGATTTACCCTCGAGTTCTGATAGAGACATTACCGTCAAACGGACACCGAAAGGGTTGTTTCCCGAAAGCAAAAACATGCGTCATTACGTCAACACTTTACACTCTACGCCGACAACGATTTAACCGAATCGACGTAGGAATCTTAAAAATTCTTCGAATTGAATCTTTCGCACTTTTCCCTTAACTGGCAGCAATTCAATCGTCAAGACATATAAAACAAATACCATCGATAGCGTTCTTTTTATCGTCTCTGTTCTGGCTTTGCCGACTTCATTCCCCTTTCAAAATTACATTTACTTCTTTTCGACAGAGTCCACTGAAAGAGTGCAAAAATATTCTAAAGTATATTAATATCGTCCAAACTACATTTTATACATTCTTTTTCTGTAAGATATATATATACATATATATATATATATATATATATATATATATATTATATATATATATATATATATATATATTTATATATATATATATATATATATATATATATATATATATAGGGTATTAAATTAACTTCGAAGTAGGAAAACATACAGGTTCACTAACACTCCATTACATATAAAACTTTGATTATATATATATACTAAAGATACTAAAGATAATACAAAGTTTTACGGCTTACGTACTTAAAAAATACAATTGAAATATACTAGACAAACAATGCAAAATTATAGCGATAATGCAATTAGTATTTCTTGGAGCAATCGTAGTTTTCAAATGTTTTTCTTATTACAAGTTTCCCCATGTTGTCACTCTACTCTTTTAAACGCATTTCCAAGGCCCTTTTTTAAATTTAAGTAATCAATTCCAATGAGATTTTTTAGAATTTTAACCTCTTTCGAATAGCAGATAGTTTGGAATCGTTGTCTCATTAAATGACAACATTTTAAAGAATATTCAATTTTTCAACACTACCTTTTCCTTAAAGGTTGCATATTCATGTTCATTCATAATTGCAGAGATAATAGCTAAGTTCCTTATTCTACCTACCGGCATGCAATTTAAAATTGATCTTTCAATGATTGTGTTGTTTTCATCCAAACTAACTAACGTCAATCAGACCCTAAAACTTTATATTTTAATCTCATCCATAAAGATGAAGATTTTGTTTCTTAGTTTTGTCTGAGCACCATGATTATATCTTTACACGTAAAAAATCTTCTTTATTAGCTACTAGGGAATGAAATGATAACTTTATTAACAGTGAATATTCAAGTCTTTTTTAACACTATCTATTTAATATGATATAAACAAACAAAATACCAAATAATTATATTAATATTATAGATAATAAACGTTGACGACTCAATTCCAGAACATCTATCATTTACATTTTAGGCATGGTTTCACATCAGCATTCTTTCGACTGTTTTAAAATTCATATCTATCGAACGTTTTTGCTTAATTTAAAATTAGATTACCATAAACTATTATTAATATTAAAGATACTTCTTTCTAAGTGTAGCGAAGGTTTGAAAACTAAGAAACGGGTATGCTTAGAAGGAAAAGGCTTGAAGGATTGATTTATAAGCAATACATCTTCAGATATCTAGCATCACATATACCTAATTAATAATATTTAATTAACAATAATATTTAGAGTCTCGACTGCTAATAATTTTGATAAATATTTAAAAAGAAAATTAAAAATTTATTGGTAATTTAAGGGAAAATATTGTCTCTAACTAAAAAGTTCAACAAAAGTTCCTATAATTATCTGAACCAAGTACACTAAATGTCTTTTATACATTGCTACATCGTTACTTAATTCTCCATTTATGTGGAGGATATTACTACTGAAGTTAACTAAAATTAATGTTGATGGGCAATTTTACAAACAACATTTCCACATTGCGATTCAGTACATTCGTTAATTCCTTTAGTTACGATTATCGCCGAAGGTATTGTGTTCCTCACTTGTTTCGCTCTAATTCCAGAGCAAATTCCCACCCTCCATAGCATACAGTAAGCCCTAGATAGTTTGTCCACTTGACTTCCCTTTGTTTTTATCTCTAATATAATTGCATTTTGCCTGGCGAGCGTAATTAAATCCTTAAAGAGGAGCCGTTTCGAGACGAAAATCGAATTACTGCTTGGCAACAATGCAGTGCACAAAGAATCTCATAATTAAAGAAGACACTCAAAGAATTTATAGTGGAGTGTTGTTAGTATGTTGCACTATTTAATTAGTTTTCTAGTCCCTGTAAATTTTGGCGTTTATGTCAATCTCTTATTTTATCAAGAATATACACTGTAACTTCATTATACTGTGAACTATAATTAGTGTAAATGCGCTAATGAAGCATTATAAAGATATAGAACTTTTTTTACTTAATAAAGGCAAATAAGAAACATTCCTTAAGGAATCCATAGCTTTTACAATAAGAATTTTTACAAAAGCCTTCGAATATACTTTCAGATTTCAATTACAAATTTTTTATAATGAGTTTCACAAATTATAATTTCTTTGAGACAAGTCAATGGCTCCTTACCAAACCAACACAATTTTATGTACATGGTTCTACTTAAAAAATTCGGGTTTGTTTTTATATCTTACTGATGGGTAATCTCTTCATGAGAACTGGCAATGTTTTAGTAGCATTACACTATACACAATTATGTTTAGAATAAAATAGTCAGTTTTTCGATAGTCGATAGTAAATGTGTTATGCCATTGTAAAGAGGAAAAAACGTATTAAAAAATAAGAAAAACTTAATTTGGGTTAAAATTAGAAATGGAAAATGCAAGGAAAGACTTAACCCCTTTACAAAAAAATATATTTATTTTTCAACATAATATCCTTTCAGCCCTATACACTTTTCTCAGCGATGTTCAACAAGTTCGATACCCTTTGTATAATAAGAACTACCTTGTTCCTCAAAATAGCCATTAACTGCCGACATTACTTCTTCATCGTTGGAAAATTTTTGATCACTGAGCTATTTTTTCAAGTTTGGGAACAGAAAATAATCCGAGGGGCTAAATCTGGCGAATAGGGTGCATGCTGTACCAATTAAAACTTTAATTCATTAATTTTGGCCATTGCAAAGACGGATTTGTGAGCTGGTGCATTATCCTGATGAAACAACGCTTTTTTCTTAGCCAAATGCTGCCGTTTTGGCTTGCTTTCTTCGCTCAAACGTTGCAATAAGTTCGCATAATACTCGCCGTTGAAAGTATTTTCTTTTTCAAGATAGTCAATGAAAATTATTCCACGTGCATACCAAAAACCCATGCCATGACCGTGCCTGCAGATGAAACGGTCTTCGCCTTCTTTGAAACCGGTTCTCTCTTGTGATTCCATTGTTTTGATTGTTCTTTTGTCTCGTATGTGAAGTGATGGTCCCATGTTTCATCCATGGTTATAAAACAGACCAAAAATTCTGCTTTGTTGCTGTGAAACTTCGCTAAACACTCAATTGAAACATCTTCACGACACAGTTTTTGCTCGAGCGTAAGCAAACGCGACACGCACACAGCTTTCTCATGTCCAAATTTTCAGATAATATGCGATGTACCGCACTTTTTGAAATGCCTACTATTTCTGCCAGCTCGCGCACTTTCAGTCGACGATCATTCAGTACCGCTCTGTGGATTTTCTTCACTATTTCTGAAGTAGTCACCTTATTTGGCCGACCACTGCGATGCTCATCTTGACAGCTCGTACGGCCTCGTTTAAACTCTGCTACCCAATATTTCACTGTTATGAACGAAGGAGCGGACTCACCCAGCGTAGAATCCAGTTCAGCTTCTATATCGGTTGGGCTGAATGAAATTATTGTATCGTGTAACGATGACCAATTTTCTCCAAACGTTCACTATTGATGGCTGCCAAACAAATACTAAACAACGTGGCGTCTTCAAGCTTGAAACATATGCGTTATAGATTGTGTACTTTCTAATACAGTGATACCTTTCAAACTACCGCCATCTCTAGTTCAGGCCGGGTACTTGTGGAACTACTCTCGTACATTCTGTATTGAAAAGTATGTTAAGAAAGTGCAAATAAATATTATGTGTATACTACTCCAAAAAGAAGTTATTACAAGTAGAAAAAAATTTGACATTATTCTTTTTCTTGCCAAATCTTGAAATACAGGAACATTTTAAAAGTGCGAAATTGTTACGGTTACATTATTATCCTTCATAATATAAATTTCATTTAATGGTTCAATACTTCGTGACCAGATTGTATATGATGTTAGATTTTATTTTAGTTTGTTTAAAAATCACCTTTTCAATTTCAAATATCCTCTTTGCCTTCGTAGAAGATTTTATTTTTACTTATCAGTTTTACCTCCTTTTTTGTTCTTTTCGTTCATTTTTAGTATACGTTTTGGAGGGAATGATTGCTTGAGTACGTATCAATACTACGTGCCTGTGTATTCTATTTTTGGGTTGACCCATAAGGGGATATTATGAGATAAATGGTTTGGATTTACTATTTCTCTAATAAAACTTGATATGTGGCAGAAATTTATTTACAAGTCTTTTACGAACACATAAACGATACTTGAAATTGTAAAGAAAATGATTTTGAAACGAACTACAGATAAAATTTATCAGAAACCATCATATACAGTCTGGTCGCGAAGTCTCGAACAAAACAATATAACTTAAATTACTGTAAGCACAGCAAAATATTTTACAATTTTACTAGTCCTTGGTAATAATTTGTCTAATTTAACCAAATATATGTCTTTTATAATAACTTCCCAAGCTGAAAATGTTATTTGAGACACGTTTTATATCAAATAAAACAAATCGCCCAGAGCTACCGCCTGCAACATAGTTTTACTTTAAATCAATTAATATTTTAGAAAGTTTTAATATAGTTATAGATACACACAATTTACAAACTACACATAATAAAGATAATTTCATTTTCTTGCAATTCTAAATCGCGGAAAAGGGAAAATAGTAGGTTTTTGCTCAGTACATAACTAATATTTTTTCGTGTTGTAATTCATCTTCGTTGCTTGGTTTTTAATTGACGCCGCTAAATTAATGTAGACACTAACTTCCGAGAAGATAGTATAAAAGTTCCTAGCTCTGAATGATGAAATTTAAATTTCGTTGTTTCGGTGAAAATAATTATTCATTGTGGACGGATTGTCGGAGATGTTCGTAATTAGAATTTATCTTTTGAAATTAACTCCGCATCTTTGAAAGTTCAACAAGTAATGCGAAGAAGTAATTGTAGGTTGAATTGACACAAAAAATTAATGAATAAAATACCTAAGCTTCAGCAAAACTTTTCGTATTAAGTTGGCGAGTCGAGTTTCTTATTGTTGATGTTTTGACTATTATACAATTTCTACTGTTCTTAGATTACTGCTTCGTACTACAAAATTAGAAAACAGACGAAAATACAAGTTAGAATTTAATTTTCGCATTTAAAGTAATCTGTGACGCAGTTAGACTGACAAAAATTAGATCTGCATAAGCACGATGCGGTTACTAATTCACTAATTCTATTGCAAAATCCCTATCACCTGATGATAGATGCTGTGCTGAAATGTTACATGCAAATGTATATCATCTTTTGCGAATGTAACAACGTAGACGTGATCTCCATGCTTTTCTTAGATTCCCATTCTATGCAAAATGACTTAATTTTATTTATATATTGTTTCTACTTAAAATGTGTATGAAGTCTCATTGAAATAAGTCATTTAAAAAATTTTTAAATTTCAGTACATCTTTCTCTTAAGGAGATGTCCATATTCGTGAACATAATGCTCAGGCTCACTTTTGAAAAAATTAAACTTTATACCATTAGAAATAAAATATCTATAAATATGATCCTACATTATACTGTGTATTAGAAGAGACCTAGCTGTATACAAGTTCAATATTTAAATGGCATTGCTTCAAATGATTACACCAATTTCTTATATACATACATATTGGTATACGTACAGCTGTGTATTTTAGGCTAAGCTTCTAGACACAAATAATAATGGAAAATGCAACAACATTCAAATGTACAGAAAATCTGGTGAGAAATTGAAATCATACGTTATGCATTTATGTACATTATTTAATCATGTAAAATATTTGAACTTTTAGTAAACACTTCACACCTATGTGCATACATACATATATAGAGATGTACATTGCATGTTGAGTAACTTTATTCTGATTTTAAAGAGGTTACGTATATGAATCAGGATAGCAGACTAACTAGGTCGATGATGACCATGAAGCTTGTTTGATCCTAGATTTGGTACCGCATTCGAACAAAATTTGATTTTAAATTTTTATTTAGATAAATATCAAACCGTGGACGTGCACTATTAGGCGGATAATAGCCATGCGTGGTATACGTGTATCAAATAACTGATGTATTAAATGTTAACTGTTATAATAACATAATAATAAATTCGATATGCAATAAACAAAGCACGTAACTGATATTCGCCAAATTTCAGAAGCGCACTGCATATAAACGAAATATAGCCGGATAGATACTTTACACGGGCAAGCAAAATACGTAAAACTTTCGAATTAGAGCGAGACTCGGAAAATGAGGGGCACGGATAACCGAAGTTTTACTGAATTACCGTATTTTTGTAGGTAAAAAGTACGTAAATATTATTTAGAAATATATTACTTACCTAAACAAATAAACAAATTCAAACACAAGCCTAATTAAAAATACTAATTTGAGTAGTTATTCTTAATTAATTAAGAAAAAACTGTATATAATATGAATTAATAGTAGTTACCATAATCCAAATGCTAGATATGCTACTACTAGAATAAATATTTGTAGGTTATGTTCGAAATTAATATACATCTTATGACAAGAGAAAAAGTTAAAATTTATGTTTCAGTTTCCTTGAACAATTTTGTATGAAGATCAGTTCTTTAGGAAGGAGTTATAGTAATGAGCCCATTGTTAAAATTGCTATTTAGATCCAGAAACACTACAAATCTTGGCAAAAAAGTTAACTTGATCTTTCTTAAACAGTTTCAATATATCGCTAAGCATACACATTCCTTCATAATTTTGATCACGAGCACATGCCCAATTCTGCTCGCAAAATGTAATGTATGCATTTAGTCGATTTGCTTACGATAATATCACTAATTTTAATTTTTACTCATCACTTGCGAAGTAGTTGCAGTCTTTTATGATTCTGATCGGACATTATTTTCGAATCTCGTATTACCACGCTTAAATTACGCAATTCAACAAAATATTTTGGTGTTCGAAAGACAATTAGCATCTGAAGTTTACTGCGTTTCAGCTAAATTTACAGATATGTTTATAATAATAATAATAATAATAATAATAATTTATTGATATATATGTACATATACACGTCATAGAATAATCATATATAAATAAAAACACAAAAAAAAAAAAACAAAACCTTTGTGGCTCACAATTAATGCGCCACCAAACACGTTAAAATCCGCAAGATCTATACAAAACAAAACACCAGAATAACAATTAAAACATAAAAACACAAAAACGGCAATGTCAAATTTTATACTTCAGGAAGTCATTTACTGAATAAAAAACGTTCTCCATCAGCACCTTTTTTATTAATATTTTGAGACTTATCCATGGTAGGTTCCTAAACCTATAAAGCAAAGCATTGTATATCTTCACGGCCACGTAATTTGAACTTAGCTGACTTAGTCATTTAAAAAGTAATAATTAAATTACACCACGAATTGAGAGTTTATTCATTTTAAAATTTTTCATTTAAACACTATTCATACTGCTCTAATTTCCAAATCAAATACCAGAAATTAACTAAATTTCATATGTCACCTTAAAAAGATCGCCGAATTTTAATATAATCCTAAGCTCTTCAGCAAGATGTTGCTAATAGATAGATAATTTTGTTGGTTTTTATATAGTACTAAATGTACATTAAACACGTCAATGGAACAGTAATTAACAATTTAAAGTTCGTACAACGGCAAAATTTTCAGGGCCAGTTTCCCCAAAAAATTGCGCTCATTTTATCTCTTCTGGCAACATATTAAAAAAAAACAATATACCAAGAGACAATGGGCTTTTCTGAGTAATGCATAATCTATTTGCAGGTCGTTTAAAGAGATATTTATTATTATTATCAAAAATATTAGCCAATGTTCAAGGATGAAAATGCTCGATAACTGCAATATTTTCTAAAAATAGGTCTGTCTGAATCACCCGACTTAATATTTGACATGCGCGAACGAAAACTTTCGTATCCACATAAAGGTCGTAAATGAATCTGAGCATGATAAAATTAAGTTAAATATTTATTACTTATTATAGGCCTCAAATTTCTTATTGGACGGCATATTTTATGAATTTTCTTTGCAATGTCTCAGAGGTGATCTTTCCAAGATAATACATTGTCAATATTAACGCATAAGAACCTGGTGGAGGCTAGTTCTATTCCACGTAAATTATCTGATATCTACCATATATTTAAGTCTGCTTTTGCTTGTAGAATACCATAATCTTAATCTTATGAAAGTTCGCATGCAGTCCATTTCTTGCGAACCAAAGACTCATCCTCCTCACAAGTAATTGCATCTCTGTTCGCAATCGAACAGTATTCGCAGTTGAACTACATACATATGTACCGATGTATCGTCTGCGTATAAAACTAATGAATTTGGAAAAAATGTTATGTATGTACAATAAAAATGACACCGATCCAAGTATAGACCTCTGCTGAACACTCGGGCTATATTTAACTTCCCGCTATATCATCCTCATATTCTTCCTATGTTAAAGATAAAATAATAAATAATAATTAAATTAAAATGTATAAGGACTATCAGAAACTTGCACAAATTATATTATACTGCGGGAATATTATAATATCAACAAAATCTTTTAATTAAGGAAGACCTGAGAAGTCAAAGAGAAATTTCATATTAAACGAACACTTAGTTTGCAATTTAATTTAATTTGTAAATATAATTATATCATTGTGAAGTATTTATAAAAAAACGTTAATAACAATTACTTACCTTATATTACTATTGAATTAAAAGTCACAGAAATTAAATCAATTTTGTTTTTATATTACACTCTCTAGAAAATTTTGTACCAAAGGAATTACGTTTAAATAAAAATATGCACGAGTAATAATACGTATCTTAGTATTGTAATTACCTCAAAAATTTTAAATGAAAGAAGGTTTGCTTGAGAAGGTTAAAGAGAAAACAGAATGTGTTTTATTAGTAGTATTAGTATCGAAAGTCTAACAAAACTTATTCCAATAAAAACGAAAATAAAAATACAAGAAAGCGTTCCAAAACTATCAGAATTAATATTACATACATATGTATGTCCTGTCCAAGACAAGCTTATATCCAGATTATTCTAAAAGAATTAATCGATTTTACTAAAAGTTTCCACCTGTGGTGTGGGCAATATCAGGACGATATAAGAATCCCTTATACACACGTACTATCACAATCCTCTGAGTCAACTGTTAATCTTATTTGTGTTTAAGATCATATAATCTATTGGGTAGTCGAGGAACATACACTTAATTTTTTACATCTTCTTATATAAATCACATACGATAAGATTTGTGGATCTCAAGGTCAAGCACGAAGAAGAAGGTCCTCGTCCGACCAAATCATAGCTCGGAAACTTCATTCAAAATGCTCGAAGCATCAGTGTTAGTGGAGTGGTACTCCATCGTGTCGAAAAATAAATTGATTTGAATCTACTTGCAGTAAGGAGAAAAAAGGATGGAACATATTGAAATAGGACTGTCATGTTACAGTGCTTCCCTCAAAGAAAAAGGTCCATTAACTTTGTTCATAGACTGTGCACAGATGTTCACTTTAGCCGAATCCCTTGCATGTTCGACTGTTTCGTGCGAGTGTTGTTACCCAAATACGCACTTTGTGACGATTAACTGTGCCATTTAAGTGGTAACAAGGTTTCGCTTTCCATCACTTCCAGCATCAAAACTAAATTTTATCCGTTTCCTATTGTCATCATTGTTGTACTTGTCAAAATGAATAGTATCAAATCTTTTGCAGAAGATATTTGCTTCATATTTATTAGATTTTGTTTTTTAAAAATAATTTCGTATATCAACGATGGCGGTCTGTATTCGACGGCAATCGCTTATATCAACCACCTAATGTTATGTCTTCAAATCGCCAGCAAACGAAAGTTTATAGGATTTAAATACATCAACAAAACCGTTGATAAAAATAATATTTTTTAATAAACGTTGATATAACTAACGAAGATAACATAGGTAACACTGTTAATTCTGATAATTTTGTATGTTTCGTTTCGATGTGACAAACGATGTATGAAATATATCTATAATTTTCCTAAATTGAAAATTGTCCACCTTTAATAAGACAATTTAAATTAATGAATCCTTTTTAAGAAAATTATCTTATTAGTGTTATTTTATATATATACTACACTACATACTGTTATCGTATATAATTTTGAAAACCTTCACAAAATTTGCTTCTGGGTTTCTGGACTCCAGTTTCAGTATATCTGCCCTGAAGATGTCCCATACAAATGTGTATCTTCAGGGCTGAACTACTGCACTGAAACTGGAGTAACGCGGTTCCAGCCCGGAAACCCAGAAGCAGATAGCATGGACCACGACCGCGGAAGTCTACGTACCAAATCTTCACAAAATTGCTTAGATGCGATATTGGTCTATAATTCCTAATATCTGAAAACAATCCAGATTTAAATATTGAACAGACATTGGATATCTTTCATTTTAAAAAAATAGCTAGATTATATATACATAGATGCCAAAAGCGAATTCCAAAATTTCTAATTATGAAACTTCGTATTCTATCTGGTTCAGGTGTAATCTTTTTTTTGCTTTTTAGTAGTATTTTAAGTATCTGCTTCAGTTATAATTGAAATATTTACCAATGTTAGCGCCCACTCCAAACCACCACATACATATATCAGTTTTATCAGATACATATACGCTACCAAAATATTCTACAAAAACATTAATTATATCTTGCGGATTGACAAAAATATTATTCCAATTCATTAATCCAGGAATATGGGATGTTTCACATTTACTATATACAAACAACCAAAACCTCTGAATATTCTCCCGAATAGAAGATTCGATGCTCTAAGAAATATGAGTTGATGTAAGGAATTTATATTGTCTTTTTTTAAGAATGAAAGTAGTACGCTTTCAATATGATATTGCTAATTATTTCATAATTGAAACGGGAGTGGTTTTGTTATAAAGGTACATGTAGATCAAAGACAGAATAAATTTTGCTATTAAACTATTCATAAACTGTATTAGCATCCTCCAAATCAGATTTTTTCGCTCTAAAGCTTGAAATTAGTTGATGTGCTCTCCTCATATATTAATTAAAACAGCGATATGATAGTGGTCTTTGCCTAATAACGGCAGATCATCTTTAACCACATCCAGCCTCAAGTTACAAATACTAGATGCAGTAAACAGTTATTCTAAAGTCTTTGAAATTGTACATCGTGTTACTGCAAATATCGTACATGCCATCATTGAAATTTATAACATTGAAATTACCGATAATTAAAATATCAAAATTATTTAAAATAAAATTATAAATACTAGAAGCTCTTTTCAAAATTAAGAACAATAATCTGACTCCTAATTTATTGAGGTCTGCTTCGTCCCAAAAGAGGGTGGACGTGAGTCTTCCAATTGAAGATTGCATTCGGCCTTAGAAGCAGTGAACCCTTATCGACAAATTTGCACTGTGGTTCCGCATTATAAAAGAAGCGGTCATAATTAGTAAATGTTGTGATACAGCAAAGGCTCTAGCACTATGTGTAACACATGGCGAGCCTTTTCCGCATCCGTCCCATAATTTGGCAGCCAAACGTCAAACAAATGCATTCTAGTGAATAAAGACGTGAACATTGCCTGAAATAAATTACAATGGATATAATTACAAATGTTGCATTTTAGCCGATTTGTAGACACAGACAAATGATGGACTTATAATCATAAATCTAGGGAGCCCACGATGCATTGCATAGACCCTAATTTTGTTTCTGAATCCCAAGTTTCATCGCCTGTCATTATCTTACACAAATAACATCTACATTAAAAATTCCAAATTATCTTGAGATACTTGTTGCCTAAGAGTTTTTATTCGGGAGTCAACAATCTTGAAACTTACTCCGCTGAAACTTTACTCATTCCTAGTTTCACATATAGAGTTGTTAAATGTTTGATTTAGATATTTTAGAGCTATGACGATGGTAGAAACTTTTCAAAAAATGTTCGTCGAGAACCCAAACTTTCCAAATATCAGGATTGGCTACGTTCGAAGGAGTTCTGCCTCCTATTTCAACGGAGTATAATGGAACCGCGTTCCTGTATACTGCAATTATTTATTATGGTTTTAGAAGAATTCTATTCCTATGTCAAAATTTTGACGGCACAAGGATATATGTATTTTTTTTGCAGCGAATCACATTATAAAACACAAAACAATGAATGAATTGAAGTCAAATTTGACATTTAAGTAAGAAAATGTCACTATTAAACGCTACTAGGCAACGCATAATTAGTTGTTTCTATCATGGCTAAGTTGGGTTCCTTTCTAGTTCCACTTGTATTGATAAAGTATGTAAAAGGTGTATTCAGTTAATTTATGTGCAAACATGAAATTAATGGAACGCTTCAAATACATGTCCATTGCCTCAATATTTTTGTTCAAATTTTAAAATTTTTCTGTTTTGCGGTTCCTTCTAATTGTATTATAGTTCAATTAATAGTTTTATCAATAATTTTAAAAAAATCCAATCTACATATAAATAGTATCTAATCCATCCTAATTCATTTACTTAAATCCTCCTTTCAATATGAAACCACATATTCAATTTAATACAGCATAATTTAACATGATTCGGGCCGATTAAAATCACTCAAAACTTCACGGCTCGATATAAGCATTAAATTACAGTCTGTAACCAGACAAATTAACCTAAACATTATCATATTATAATTTAATGAAAGAGATCGTATACGCACGAAGCTTATTGATCGCGCTAATAGTTTCTGACCATCACAATTAACGCGTGAACCCTTCTCACCAAATTAGGGTGTTCGAGTGCCCAACACTCGACGACATCTCCGCACAAACCCGATTTTGTTGGTACGGACACATGAAGGGAGAGAGCGTCCGACTGCGGCGTTTGTACAGGGGGGTCAGCTTAATTAGAACATCAGCGTCATATAACTGTCAGAAGCAAATATTCACCGTTTAAAAGAGGGAGAAATATATGATACCGAGAGTTTAATTAGTGATGAATGTGATGTTGCTCATGGGATGATTTCATTTTATACATTACGTTTCTTATATCAGTGTAAAATATGATCAATTCATCTCTATTAATTTAAAATAGAAAATGAAATGGATCTACAATATATTTATAGAAAAATAAATATATTTTGTGTTATATAAGAACGTTACGTTATGTGTTTGGCAATTTCTGTACATTTTATAACATTGGTTAAAATAAAAGTCACTATTATGTACCTTTTAAGATGTCATCATCCTTTGATGCATATTGTATCCTTATTAATTAATACGGATAATCACTTAATCCTAATGCATTTTTAATGCCACAGGTGTAAGACATCTTGAGGTTGAAGCACTGCATAGGTTTTGTCTTCTACGCCTCCCTCCATCAAGATCTATCCTTCACCTTGTTTTCGTTTCCTGTCCTTATACGCCTAATTTCCCCAGCGCATCTCTATCTTCTCTTTTCCTTTCTGTGTTATGGTCTTACTTCGTATATCATTTTCACAGTTCTATATTTTACCATATGTTCATAGTTTCCCTTATGTTATCCTTTCTTGTTCTGTCTTCCATTTTTCTGAGAAATCTCATTTCAATGCTCTGGATTTCTTTCTTTTTCAAGGTTAACGTTTGCAAACCAAAGGTAGAAATTGGGGTTGCTAATCTCTTGACTCTTTCTGTTTTTTTTCCTTTCAGTATTTCTTTTTTCACTAGAAATTAATTCTTTATTACGAGAATCACGATATATCTTCCCACTGTCCCTTTTTCGTTTATCTTTTCCTCTAATACAATGGGTACTAGGAAAGTTTTGCAGTACAGCTTTGTTTATTTAATTTTTTTAAAGTAATTTCCTCTACACTCAATACACCTCTCCATCCTCCGAAACCAATCTTTAAACCATTTCTACCAAGTTTCACTAGGGAGTAAAGCACACTCGTTGTCCAAAGTCCGCAGAAGGTCCTCATCACTGGAAAACCGCCTCCCTTTTAGCTACATTTTCACATGCGGGAACAGTGCAAAGTCGCAGGGAGCAAGATCTGTACTGTAGGAAGGGTGCTCGAGAAGTTTCAATCCTATCGTGGTCAAATATTCGGTACAAGCTTTGACGCTGTGAGCTGGAACATTATCGTAATGAAGGAATCAGGTGTCCATTCTTGACTTTGGCCGCAAGTTCTTCATAGATCCAATGACTTTAGACAGGCACTGTTCAGTAGACCACTTAGCTTTGACTGTCTTCTGGGTGTCCAAAACGACGCGTTCCACAATTCCACTCGATTAGAAAAATACAGCTATCATTTTCTTCTTTAGAGATCGGGATTTTCTGACAACTACGGGTGTGTCCTCATCATCAAAGACCCAAACTTTGTTTTGAGCTTTAGTCGGCACATCGTAATATTACAGCCAAGTCTCGTCATCTGTCACGATGTTGTTCACATACCGAGATTGTCCCTTATTAAACTTTTTTAGCATCTCCCGGCACCAAGTCACAGGTCGTGTCATCTGCTCTTCAGTCAGTCGATGCGCACCCAGAAAGAACAAAGTTTCTTCACGTGCAAATGATCATGCAGAATCGAACGAATTGCTGGTGCATTTAGGCTTGAAGTACTCTCTATCTGTTGGTAGTTCACTCGCCTGTCCTCGCCAAGCATTTTCCCCACAGTAGTAACGTTTTCCTCCGTAACTGACGTTCGCGGTCTTCCCGACCTCTCAGCATCCTCCACAGTTAAGTTTCCCCTTTGAAATTCTCTATACCACCTGAATGTCATTGTGCGATGTGGACAAACATCACCTAGTGCAAGAGTCATTTCTTCGAAGCACTGGTCTATGTTTAAACCACGCACGTAATTATAACGCAAAACTGCCCTTATCTCATTCCGTGAGTACGATGCCATGCACTTTACATTCTCACTGCTAATGAGTAACTGAGCCCATCGATATGGCGCGGCGGCTACTATGCACGTATGAACATGTCTCAACATGCAGCAACAAGCAGCTTCCTACGATTCATTGTAGCGTCATATTGCAAAATTTTCCTAATACCCTTTGTATAATAGTCGATAGTTACAGTTTTAGTTCAACTAATTTGCAGTTTTATTTACCGAAACAAGTATTCTTAAGAATATGTATTTAACGGGCTTATATTAATAATTAATTTCCCTTAAACTTTCGTTTGTGCAAAAAATATTTTTTTTTAAATTAAATTAAAAATTGAGTTCAATTTCTCATTCTTTAACAGAACCATAATATAAATACTAAGAATCAGTGCGTTAATACACCTTCTTCAATTTATGAGTTTTTACTTATTTTATACTTTATTTGATCGTTACATTCAATGAACAAATTAATTTCACGACATTACATTTTATGAGTACTCGGAATGAAAATTAATTTTTGAAATTTCAATTCAATTAAAGTAGGAACGGAGACAGACCGCCTCATGGCACGTTCATTCATGTCGCTAATTTATTAACGGGCGCTGCGACCTGGCAGCTAGCTTTGACAGTTAATTTGTTTCCCTGTAACGCATCCACCTGCTTCTCTTTCTGTTCACGTTTTTCACCTCCCTCTTCTTTTGTTGTCGTCCGATGTCCATCGACGTCATCCTACCACGCCATACAGAACAAACAAATTGAATTGTCGAAGTCTCAATTTGCTCAGGCGGTGTTTATTCCATTGACGTGTTTTGTTGCGATTATTGTTTCAAAGCCATCGGTGATTAATGTGCAGCAATTTGGTCTCGATAACGTTCGCGTATCCGACGGTAGCGCCACGAATACCCACTATAATTGATGAGACCTCCGTCGAGTACTCGGAACTGTTTCTATACATACATAAAATATAAACTATGTACATATTTATATACATATCTATATATAGTTATGAAAAGAATTCGTGAATATATTAATTTGGACTAAGGATTTTATTTATTCCAGATAGAAATTTAAAATATAATTATTGCAGAAAGAAAGAAATAATGTAAATAAATTATTTAATTCATTACATTTAAGAATAATTAAAAATTGTGTAAAACGCATAAGTACTATATAAGATAATTACTTATTAAAATGTGCGGAAAACGTACATAAATAATTGAAATAAGAATTTCCAAAATTTGATATTTTCATATTTAATATCATGTAAAATTTGCTTAAAACGTTTTGAGTGTATTGATTATCGTTATTAAAGTTTAAGGATATTATTTATTTTTTTTATTAAACGGCTAAAGTTTTGTATTGATTAAATGAATTATATTTTTCTATAAATGTTTCATGTATTAGTTTAATATTCAGTAATGAAGCAAGATAGATATACTCTATCTATATGTCTATATATGCACACTATCCCTCATAAGTGTTTGGTCACTCGCATTTAACCCGCAAATTGTAACAAAAATCAAAATTGAAGTACTATCTTTTTATTATTTACGTATATGAAAAATATATATTTTTACATCTCAAATAAATTGTTGTATAATATATTTACCTAAATTTTAGACTCGTCTATATGTCCTCCAATTTCCGCAAATATTCCCGACATGGTCTGGAAGTGTGTTTCAGGTCATTATCTTGTTGGAAGATAAAATTCTGATCCGAAATTTTAATTCCAGAGGGGATTACGCTTTCGTCTAATATGCGCTTATACAGTTCTTTCTTTGATTGATTTGATCCAGAAAAGCAACCCCATATCATAGCTAAACCTCTACCGTGCTTAACAGTAAAAGCTATGCATTCTTCTCAGGTACACTCATCCACAGACCTCCTCATGAAAACTCGTCTTCGTAAACCGAAAATCTCGAATTTGTATTCATCGGACCACACTACTTTATTCGTCTTCTATGGTCCAATTTTGGTGATTGCGTGCCCACTTTAAACGTTTCAGCTTGTTTTGCTTACGTAGAAGCGGCTCGCGCATTGCAATTCGACCATAAAGACCGGCTTCTTTTAATCGCCGTTTAACTGCGGAAACACTGTTCGTTTTCGACGAACAATATTCATTTCTGCTGTGATTTCTGGGGCTGTTTTTCGTCTATTTCTCTTGTTTGTTATTGCCCTTGGTCTCCTTTTTCGAATTCTGCTCAATACACTTCCACATTCGCGGTGTTTTTTAATGATATAACCTCAATAATATAACTCAATTCTTTCCGTTTAGGAATTTCTAACCGATTGAACTTCTTCGGGACACATGATGTTACCACTACGAGCACCTCACAAAAACTAACTGCAATTTTGTCAAAATACCCAAGTATAAATACTAGTATAGTTTACAATAACACCCTACCTTAAAATAAAATCATAACAATCGAATATTTCCAAGGATCGAGAGATCTAATCCCAGTGCAATTATTCTACCTAGAGTTTTATTAGAGTATTATCGTTCATTGTGAAGAATAGGATAAACGCATAATAATTTTTGGATAAGCTTTTATAGATTTTAATGTTTACTATGAAACTATTTCTTACTACAGAAATAAATTTTATAATTACAACATTTCTGTAGAAACTGTAATGAAACAAGGGTGACCAAATACTTATGAGCGGTAGTGTATATATATACATATATCGTTGTTATCAATCATTAATGTGATTTTCATTTAAAAATAAACGTTAATAATTGTTTTTTAAAGAATGCAAACGTTAAGTTAATTTTATATAGTTAAATTAAATATATAATTTATTTATTAAATACACATTATAGCAATTATACTCGATCTATTTAATAGAAGCAAAAGCTACAAGTTTATACAGAATACGCTCTCATGTTCTGCGAAAATGATTGCAAACGCTAAGAACTGAAGGAAAGTGAAAGAAAATCGTGTTAGTAAAGGGAAAACTGGCCCTAGAGAAGACATTATAACTTGTGCAAAGAAGACACCGTTCACAAGTTCGACTGCAATTAAAAGTGAGTTACATCTTTGTATAAGCACCTCTACTATTAGACAAAGATTCATTTCAAGGAAAGTTGCGTGCAAGAAAGCCTACGAAAGTACCACTATTAAATAAAAGACAAATACAAAGTAGATTGTCGTTTGCTCACGAACACGTACAATGGAATGTAAAAAAATGGCGTAATGTACTGGGGTCCGATGAATCGGAAATAGTTTTATTTAATTCCAGTGTGTACTAACAACATGTACGAAGACCACCATTGACAGCATTTTATCCACAGTATACCAAAAAGATGGTAAAATTCGGAGGCTCAAGCATCTTGCTGTAAGGGTATTTTTCGTAGTACGGTATAGGCCCTTTACACAAGATAGAATGCATAATGAATGCTGATATCTATGTGAACATATCACAAACTGTGTTTTGACCGTATACAGTGGAAGAAATGCCATTAAAATAGTTATATATGCAGGATAACGGTCCGAAGTATGTTTCTCGTAAAGCGAAAACATGATCTCGAGATAATAACTTTCACGTTTTAGGTTGGAAGGCACAACCCCATTGAAAATTTATGGGTGAACTTGACAAAAACTGTATCTGCTGCTAAGCCGCAAAATATTTACGATTTATGAAGAATACGCCAAGCCGAATGGCAATCAGTTTCAGCAGAGATACTTTGCAATTATCTGCACTTTGAATTATCTGCTGATGATGACAACTTGGTTGTCGAAATGCGTATACAGAATTACGAAAGTTAATGTGGAAAGGGGTTATATATCAACCTTAGTGATTAATGTAGGCAACTGATGAACTCACCTCACAGGTGTCAAGAGGTGATAATCAATAAAGATCAAGGAAACAAATATTAAGTGTTTCAATCCAATTAACTAAGCAAAAATGACATTTCGTTAGTATTTTGACATGACTGCTATTTTAATGCACAATTATTATGTTTATCCTAGAATATAAACAGTTTTATTATCTCTTTGATATTGAGAAACCTATTTACTGTTATAGTTATGTAACATGCTGGAATAAAGAATTTAATAAACTTGAGTTTCTGTTATTAAACGTATAAATTGATATTTCAGCAAATTTAAGATCACTGCTATTTTCGTACATAGGTTCCAAACAAATATGTACATACCATAAAAATATTTAAAGTATTGCATAAATATTAGCAGTAAATGTTATTTAGATATATGGCATATTAATATCAATTATTTCACAAGTGTTTAGCAGTGCTGAATAAGACAATAATATAAAGTTTGTGATAATAAATGAACTAAGAATCAATCAGTTGATGGCATATGCATGAAAACTTCAACGAATAATTATGAATATGCGGTACCATAAGTGAATATGTTGTAATTTGGAAT
Organism: Dermolepida albohirtum; assembly: GCA_031893035.1. Lineage (NCBI taxonomy): Eukaryota > Metazoa > Arthropoda > Insecta > Coleoptera > Scarabaeidae > Dermolepida > Dermolepida albohirtum. The sequence goes on along the minus strand of JAVIWB010004799.1, from coordinate 41,669 downwards.
TATGTACTCGTAGTCAACGTAATCTGTGCATGAAAAAAGTATAAAGCAGAATACGACGTACTATCTAGTGAAGAATATTATATAAGAAAATTTTAAATAAAGAATTAAGACATTTCATTAGGAAGAAAACAAAAACTTATACAATTGTGAAATCTATTTATTGTTAACATTACAAAGTTCTTTACAACATATTAACGAAGAGTAAATATTTTAAAGGGCAATGCTAATTGAAGATAATTATGATAACATATGATAACATGCTTTTGTTACTTCACGTAATTTTATTCGACAATATCCGCACCATATTATGAATATTTTTAATACTTTCTGGAGTACATACGTCTTTTGGGTGTCCACTGTGTTGCCCATCAAATATACTACTCTGGGCATGTTTACGCTCAGATGTTCGTCATGGTTACAATAGATGATGATTGGTCTCCATAGACAGGCTTCTACTCAGCTTTGAGTTCGTCAATTGTTTTGGTACAAAAAAAAAATCATGTCATGTCTTAACATTATGAAAAATTTATCGTTTTTCTAGTATTTGAAAGATATGGGTACAGTATCTATTTTTGTACCGCATTAATACTTAAATTCTTTGACTTGCTTTATTTATTTTTGTTTTATTACTTACGTATTGCAAATTAAAAGACTAGAAATGTAAGAGAGATAATTGTTTAATGAGATATATTAAATCAACATATTTTTAAGAATTTAAGATGCATTATTAATTTTTCCCATATTGTCTTTATTATAGATCACCTGTATCAGCAATTAAACATTAAAAGATGTCGTTAAGCCCTGGAAAGGGCTATTCGCCTGGTTCTTCGAACGATACTGTATCACTCACTATTTTTGAGGTATGTACAGTGTAGAAGAAAAACTGTTATTAGTGAACTGGTATAACTCGAATATGAGTTTGAGGAGAGTAGCAGATTTGTTTCAAATTACATATCCTGACCGTCCAAGACCGAGTCCAACTACAATAAGTAGGTTAGTACAGAAGTATAAAAATAATGGATGCACCGTTCCTAATCATAAAAAAAAGAATAGGCCAAGATATATTATTACTGACGCCAAAAGAGATGAAATTCTACAAACAATCGAAAATAATAATATGCTCTCCGCAAGAGCTTTAGCACAAACTACAAATGTAAGTGTGTGAAGTAAATTCACAGAACTGCCGCTACTGGAGTAGACAAAATTTGCATAGATATCATATCACAGGGACTCAGCGGCCACAGAAAGTCAATGTTTGGACTGGGTTGATTGGACACCATATTGTAGGACCGTTTTTTATTGAGGGTACTCTTACAGGAGAAAAATATTTAGAATTGCTTGAGTACAGAGTTATGCCAGCCCTCCACGCTTTAAATATTGATGGTGAGAATTGGTACCAGCATGATGGCGCGCCGGCACATAATTCTCATATGGTTAGAACATTTTTCAACCAAAGATTTCCAAACCGTTGGATAGGCCGTGGAGGAGAAGTAGAATGGTCCGCAAGGTCACCAGACCTGTCTCCAAACGATTTCTTTCTTTGGTCATGTATCAGAAATAAAGTTTTTCATGGAGAACCTCTAAACAATATTGACCAATTAAAAAATAGAATACGAGTTGCTGCAAGAGAAATAACTCCAGAGCAGATACAAAATACAATAAATAAATTCTACAATCGCTTAGGATACTGTCTGGCCGTCAATGGTGACATTTTTGAAAATTTGTTAAATTAGTTTTTAAAGTTTGTTCAACTACTGTATTTCACATCCTATGTTGCAAAATAAAATACACGCTAAAATACATTGCTGTCATTTCATTATTACGTCACTCTAGCAACTAGTGTATGTATGTGCATGTTGCATTATAAAATATATTCACGGTATACAGATAGACTAGATAATCACCACAACTTTCTGAAAACTAATCTAATGACTCGATCCATTAGAAGACTCAAGCTTATAATCCTACTGATCTGTTTACGAGAATTCAATTATCTGCAAAGACCATCATTTTTTACGATTTAAATATTTTTTTAATTATACTATGAGCCTTCATGTCACTATATGCAAAATACACAATTTACTTATTGTACTATATTTTCTGACTGTTGGTGTACCACTGCTCGCACATCTCTTGCAGGACAAACCTATTTACCATTGAATTTTCTGCCATTAAACAAATTTCAACTATATATCGTTTTTGTTGAGAATTTTCAATAAATACTTGAAAAATATTCTCAACAGTTTGATTAATACATAAATGAGAGACGTAAGATTCTCAATTTCTGTTCATATGTCTGAAATAAACTTTAATTCAAACATGCGTGGACGTATCTAGCCATTGTTAATAGTGAAATAATTCCTGAAGCCATAATTTTAACGTTGGAAAATGGGTTGCAGCCAAAAGCTCATTAGCATTATTTATGTGTTTAAATATTAAATTATTTATACACGTAATATAAAAATTACGCTTCTTTTACTTCCACTTTTTGTATCCCATTTATTTTTCGCTTAAAAATATTCGTTTCTAATCATTTAATTTATTTTCCTCTTTGTAACACATTTACTTCATGAAACGGATCCTACTATCATTGTCAACTGGAATATAGTTTATACGTTACGGAAATAGTTCTAACAGACTCCACCCGTACCATGCTAAATCAACAGCGGCACGAGAGGACGTATTTGTCTAATAGAGAACCACCATCGCCGTCACTCTAACACCGCCACCGCGTTGCTGCTGCAACAGCGTCTCATTAAATGTTCACGTTCGACTTCGACAGAACAACGCCGAACCGGATCTCATTAGTCTAGCCCATTAAATGAGTTTCAATTAATAGCCAGCAGGGAGAGCCGTTACTCGCCGCGACGCCCTGACGTTAGTCGAGAATAATCGACGGCGCATTGTCATCCCAACGGCCCCGTTCATGCACGCGAATCGACGAAAGTACTCGAGCACGCGCGGCGCTGCGGGACCGTAAATTTTCCTTAAAAGCGACTGCAAAAGCTTCAACGGATGGCGGAAGATTTAAATAAACGGGGACCACTTCAACGTCGGCCGCATCAGATTAATTAATATACTCTGGTCTCTCGCTTCCATGCAAGCGCGTAGCTTCTCATACGCGTGACGGCGAAAAACGGAAGAAAGAGAATAAATGATAATTAGGACAGATGTTTTTAGTAAATCAATTGTACATTTTTAACATAAGTCACAAACTGCATAAATTGATTATTTAACCTATTAAAAATTATGAACAAAAAATATATTTTTTTATTTTTTCTACTTTACTGCTATAGTAACTTATTAGAATATCGAAAACGGTGCACAGTGCGTTTCCAGTCTAATATAATTTACTTTTTCAATAGTAGTCCATTGAAATTTTATACCAAATCCAAACGTCAAAAAAAGTGAAGTCGAACTGCCAAATGCAAATGCAATTAAATATCAAATAATGACAAACGATTAACAGCACAATTTGTCCTTGTAGTATGTCGCAAATTTAGACTTGCTGTTAAAAATACTTAGGTTAAACATTTTCCGATACAATTTATTTATTTTCTTTGCACCATTTTCTCATTTCTTTTCATAATTGATACGAAATTTAATGGAAAGTATGTATATTAGTTAGAATGTTTTCAACAATTTCTCTAATTTTTGGTCGAATACATGAAAAGATCTCATTACACAAATTTAAATTTTAAATTAGCAAATATCGTGCATTGAGAACCTTCACGAAAATTCCCAAATTTTAAATTTACTATTATTAATTATTAATTACTAAAAATAACATGAACTTATATTATTATATTTCTTCATTTATTAAAAGTCTAATGAATAGATGGCGCGGGTGTCAGTTAGCACATGTCCAAAAATTCTTAGTTCTTTCTTAATATACTACAATATTATGTACTTCTTCCTAGTTCATTTTCAAATAATTATTATCTCCGTTCTCATTTAATAACATTATATGTAAGAAAACGTATCGTTTAGACCCTATTTCATTTCAAATTATTGGAGGGAGTAATCTTTACTTAAAAGTTAATATAGCTCAAGTGAAAATAGCTAAAATGAGTGTCTCCTTTAGAACAAAAATTTGCATTTTTTGTAAATTGATTGAAAGGTTAAAAATTCAGCTGGACTGTTTTCGGTTGCTCACTATATATACACATATGTATGTATATATATGCTACAAATAGACAACTTAAATAATAATATAAACGTTAATCAACCAAACATAAATTTACATTAATCCTTTAATTCCTATTTAAAAGTTAGAAAACTGGATTAAATACATGTAATGTAATTATTAAATCAATTAGAATTTACAGAGAATAGTTGTGTGTCTTACATTCTGAAAATACTTTTTTCTTGTTGCATTGCTATTTTACGAGTGTCAGAACTTTTATTGCCTAAAAAATACTGAAACTATTGCAACTACCATGTCAATGACCGCCACTCTAAGGTGATTAGCGAGTCACTGCGAAGAAAGCTTGTCCTATCGAAATTCATAGGCAGATTACCGAAATGTGCAATAACGTTCTAAATAAAGTAAGTTTAAGTTCGAAAATGAAGCATCATGTTTAAAGTAGTTGATCGAACGCTCACGATGAAGACTCACGAAAAAATTTAATAAAAATATCCATTTTCGTGCTTGATAGTTTGCATTCATTTTTCCTGAGCTTTCACGAGGTTTACTTCATGAAATTATTAAAAATAACCTGGTCTATAAAAGATATGTGTGCCAGATGGATGTCCTGCATTTTGTCGAATGAATACAAGAAGAAACTAGTAGTACATTTTCTTGCTCGCTACAAACAAAATTTTTGGACCATATTGTTACTGGTGACGGTACATAAGTCTTACATAGAAAAAGCGCTTGTCAATAGAATGACGTTGTTACCAAGATAACCAAAGAAATGCAAACCAACTCTAAACACTAGAATTGCAGTGGCTACTGCTTTTTTAGAATCTGAAAATTCTGATCCATTTTAAAATAATAAATACAAAAACTTTCATCACAATCTTGATCACCTTCACCGCACCATTTATGAAACTATCGTCAACATTCATCTGTGTTCGTACAGATCCTAGTGCAACGGTTCATGTGGGAATGTCTTAAATATTCGCTGCATATATGTATGTACCTAATACCTAATAGTTTTCATATTTTCCGCAAGTTGAAAAGTTGTTTGAAAGGTACTCACTTCTAAAATGAATTGAAAGAGAGCATTACCAATTAGTTCAATAACCTAATGGCAACCGAGTATGAAGAATATAAAGAAAAATTTATAGAACGTTATAGTTATGACAAGCGTTTGAACTTGAACGGAGACTATGATGTAGAAAAGTATAGGTATCGTAGTAAATGTAGAACAATTTTTTTTAATTATTTCAACTAAATGAGGAAAAAGCATTCTTTACTTTCTAGATGACGTAAGATTGTAGTACGGAATAGAGCAATAAAATTTAAAGCAAATTTCAAACAGTATAAAAACTGCAAAGGTAATTTCAAGAACCAAACCGACATATGGAATATCTGAAAAACTACGTTGACAAAACATAAACGCTAGTAATGTTGTATTTAATATCAGTAACTATATAAGTATATGTTAATTAATTATTTGGAAAACATTACTAAAAATACTTTGAAAAACTGTAGGCGCAGTTATATTATATAACGGATTTATAACTTTTGTTTTGGGAAAGATCTTGGAAAAAATACAAAACTTGAACGTAAAAAAATACTTCCACTTTATCCAATTGCAGATCGGATTAGCGAATTTAGACTCATGTATTGGTATGAGTATTTAGATTCTCATTCAGAATAAGCCGACAAGGAAAGACTAATAATTACAAGTCGTCACACATTTACGAGAGTTGATCTGACGTTCGTCGATTTGCTTTGGTGAATCATATGCGAAGGAAACGTGAGTTCTCTCGCTTTCCCGCGTATCAAACCATTCGGATAATTACCGGTAATTTGAGAACGCCTACATATGTCGCAAATTTCGCTTAATTTCGAAAATTTAATGAACGTAAATATCTCGAAATATCTCCAACGTATCTCCATATTTATTTTGATGGGCCTTTAATATTATTTGATCAATAAGGTTAATATATAACCCCTTTCCACAATTAACTATTTGTAAATTCTGTATACGTATTTCGACAACCAAGTTGTCATCATCAGCAGATAAAATCAAAGTGTCGCACCTGGTAAAACACGGCGTTGTACGAAAAATATACTCCGTACGCGATCCGCATCGTTGAAAACCAAGATGTGCACTCTTTGATTTTATCTGCTGATGATGACAACTTGGTTGTCGAAATACGTATACAGAATTTACAAATAGTTAATTGTGGAAAGGGGTTATATATTAACCTTATTGATCAAGTCAATAAACCACAGGCTCCATCAAATTCAACTTCAACTTTAATATTATGTCTGTGTAAGTTTGGAATTTTGGTGTTCAAAAATATATTCAGCCTAATTTGTACTGTTGGTGGTAGCGATAAAATATAATATTATCAAGTTTTACAAATTGCTTTTCGTGAAGAAAATAACTATATAAACTTCCAGGAAGCATTTTCAACGTATATACATATGTAGGTTGCTTTAAAAATTTTGCGGATGATACAAAACAAATCAATTATTTTAACCCTTTTTCTATTGTTTTTCAAAATATTCGCCTTTATGTTCTATCACTTCTGCATTCAGTGAAACCAGTTCTCAAAACATTGGGCCCATTGTTCTTCAGTCACTTCAGATACGAACTTTTCGTAGGCTTCCTCAGTCGCTTCCTGGGTATTAAATTTTGCATTTTGCTTTTTAAGTATGGGAATAAAAAAGAAGTAAGAAGGTACCAGGTGGTTACTCTAAGGCGGATGTGTCATCAATTCCGTTCGAGAAGCGGCTAAAAACTCTGATGTTTGAGAAACTTTGTGTGATGGTGATTTGTGAATGATTTGTCTTCTTGGTCGTTTCTCGCGCAATTATTGGAACAATTGGCAAACAAATGGTAGCATACCATTCATCTTTGACTGTGCAACGATCCTCTAGCGGAATAGTAGCAAGATGACCGGTGTATCCGAAAAAAGAAACCATTTGTCTTACTTTCATAGATTTCTCCTCATCTTTGAAGACTCATTGGGCCGATCGTCGCTTGCTTTCTGGCTCGTAACAATAAATCCAACTTTCGTTACCTGTAATGATGCCGTACACTGATTTTGCTCGACTTCATTTGAATTATTTAAGCATTTTTTACATCAATCCGTATTCGCTTCATTTAGAGCTTCCGTTAAATTGTGTAGTATTCATCGAGCGAAAAGCTTTCTGACGGCAAGATGATCATGCAGGATAGTTCTTATTTGGGTCATACCTATGCTCAATGCCCGAATATCTCTAAATGTCTCATGGTTGTCATCTTTATATATTGTACACGGCGTCGATGTTTTCTGAAGTGGCTGCAATGGTAGGTCGTCCCTCACGATGCTCGTCTTTAAATGAAACACGTCCACGCTGAAACTCGTTGTACTACCGTTCAACAATCACCAAGAGTGATGCTTCATCGTCAAATAATCGATTGATTCTTAGTGAACACTCGTCGAATGAGACTGTCCTTAAAATCGTAGAAAATCATGGCTCGCGCGTTAATTAAATTTTTTACAAAACTCACTATTTCCAACAGCGCCACCCTACTGTATGGAAGTAGTTAAACCGCAAAACTTTTAATGCAATACGTAAATCAAATAGTATTAGGAACATCAATTATTATTATGCCGTATATGTGTGTGTGTGTGTGTGAGTAACGAATTTTACTTATAGAAATTTTATTATTTTATTATAATTAATACAACATTAGAGAATATGTATTGAAATAATCTGCGTAAATACATCTAAACATTTTATAAAAACAAAGAACGACCTATATATGTGTGTGTATATATATATATATATATATGTATATATATATATATATATATATATATATACCTGACAATTTCCTAAGTTTGATGTATTTTGTAAAACGTCAAATAGAATTAATTTTAAAAGCTTACACAAAATAAAATTATACATTACCTATTTAGCGCACCTATGGTTGTCCTCCTCATATTAATTCACATCCTAATAGTAATGCTTTTCAAGAAATGCCGCAAACTAATTAGAAATTCAATTGAACACGTAAATAAATACGAACTATGAACAAAGACCTTTCCGGGAATCATTGTTCAACTTATTGCTCTTATTCATATATCTAATTTACTAAATAAACACAAAATATTTAAGTGAGAAACAAAGTATTTTAATCAAATTGCAAAAATGAAGTTTTGAATTAGTATGATATTATAATATTCTATATTAACTATATTAACTTACATAAAAAAGCGTTCAATTTTTCAAATTCCTCATACATAATTAATTATAAGTGAAGTTTTACAAAATGTAAATCTCTAAGCACATCTTTTAATTTTAAGCGACGATAACAGAATCTCTCTTTCTCTTCTTTCAACTTCTTTTAATTTGTTGAAGTTAGGGCTCTGCCCTTTTACTCCTGATTATTATTATTAGTCCTGATTATGATTGCATTGTTGCTATTACTGCTCGCTGTCTTCACTTGTGATTTCCATCCGTGGTCGTTTATATTTGGAGTGTAGTGTTGTGTATTCTGTTACAGGTGTAAGTGTCGGGTTTGTGTGCGTTTTCATCTGTTTGTAGAAGCTTTTGGCTTGATCTGTATGTGTGTAATGAGTGGTTCAAGCCTAGCTTCTTTGTATATTTGGGAGTTTCGCACGTACCATGGCGCCCTAAGTGCCAACCGTAGTGTCTTGTTTTGGAATGTGTTTAATCTTGTTTTATGTGTCTTTTTGATATGTAGCCATATCAGCCATATCATAGGTGAGTATTGGGCGTATTATCTGTTTGTATATTAGTACTTTTGTCTTGGGTATCAGTGTTGATTGTTTTCCGGCTCTCTTTCCCGGCGTGCGATTCAGTTTAAATAAGTCTCCACCTGCCTCCTTCCATGACAGCCTGGACGAACGGATATGATTTCGCAGCAACAAAATGGTGGACTTGTGGTAGATTTTTGAAAACAACTCTTTCATTTTCAGGTTCTTTTGAAGTTGTTTGCAAAACTCCTTAGCTTTAGATTTATAAATCGCTTTTAATTATCTTACATTAATTATTCCGAACATTTACATTAAGCTTTTTACATTTTATATATTATATATTTACGTCTATTGGCCAGTTTATAATTCAAAATTCTTAACGCTTTCTATAACTTTATGAGACCAATATATCATCAATATATTATTTTCAAATATAAATTAAATTTCCTAAGATAAAATATATATTTTTGTATACACTGATGTAAGATTTTCAGCGAAAAATTCGTAAACATTTTTTGAAATGAAATAATGTAACTTTGTTTTTTTTTTGTATTTGGGTATTTAGACCAGAAGGTCTAAATACACAGTTTTCATTAACAAAGGAAGGGCCTTTTTTCAAGTTATTTAATTTTTATTTTAGAATCTTTTATTTTATTATTTTTATTTTTCTGTTTAGTACAAAATAGTATAAATTTACAATCACACAAACATTTTTATATACTTATGTTAAGGGCGCAACCATTGTTACGTCCTTGCACAAGTATACACACAAAAAATTTTTGTGTATGTACGAGGATGGTCCCATAAGTATTCGGCCTAACCTAGAGATGGCGGTAGTTGTTTGAAAACCATCACTGTATTAGTAAGTACACAGTCTATAAAGCACATGTTTCAAGTTTGAAGACGCCACGTTACTTAGTATTTATTTGGCAGCCATCAATACTGTACGTTTTCGGTGAATTTGTAAAAATGGAGCAAATTGGTCATCGTTACGTTATACAATACTTTTATTGGAAAGGCCCCAGCCCAACCGATATAAAAGCTGAACTAGATTCTACTCTGGGTGAGTCTGCTCCTTCGTTTATAATAGTGAAATATTTGGTAGCAAAGTTCAAACGAGGCCGTACGGGCTGCCGAGACGAGCATCGCAGTGGCCGACCAAATGAGTTGACAACTCCAGAAATGGTGAAGAAAATCCACAAAGCGGTACTGGATGATCGTCGACTAAAAGTGCGCGAGCTAGCAGACATAGTAGGCATTTCAAGAAGTGCAGTACATCGCATATTATCTGAAAATTTGGACATGAGAAAGCTGTGTGCAAGATGGATGCCGCGTTTGCTCACACTCGAGCAAAAAGAGTATCGCGAAGATATTTTAATTGAATGTTTAGCGAAGTTTCACAGCAACATAGCAGAATTTTTGCGCCGTTTCATAATAATGGATGAAACATAAGTCCATCACTTCACAGCCGAGACAAAAGAACGTCGAGTATTATGCAAACTTATTGCAACATTTGGGCGAAGAAATCAAGCAAAAACGGCCGCATTTGGCTAAGAAAAAAGTGTTGTTTCATCAAGACAATGCACCAGATCACAAATCCGTTATTGCAATGGCAAAAATTAATGGACTAAAGTTTGAATTGCTACCCTCGGATTATTTTCTGCTCCCAAACTTGAAAAAATGGCTCAGATATCGGCAGTTAATGCAGACAGTTGCAAGACAGTTCTACTTATAAAAAGGGTATCGAACTTATTAAACATCGCTGGAAAAAGTATATAGAGCTGAAAGGAGATTATATTGAAAAATAAACATATTTCTTTCCAAAATTTTTGTGTTTTCTTTGTTGGGTCGGGTGCTTCTGGGACCACCCTCGCATAGTTGTAGTAAAACGACCAACATATTAAAGGAAAAGAGAATGCGCGTAATATTGTACATAAACGCAATTGTAATTTCATCTTCCCACAGTATTAGGTGAGTATTGTTGAATGGCATATAATTATACACTACATACACAACTTATCGTTAATATGTAGTCTATAAGGTTTCTTATGGATTATTTCCTCTTATACTGCATTTCAACTCTATTTTATCCTTCGCGTAGCATTATAAGACTTAAAACTTACAAATATACTTTTATAAACAAAATTTATTGCAGTAATAGAGGTTTTATAGAGCATTTCCAGAGTAATCATCACAGAAAACATTATTCAGCGTATTACAAAGCAATTTCAGCGCAGAAGAAATGGTAGAATTACTTGTAGTAGAAAGATCTTCCAAAATCAAATGAAGTTACCATGAACTTGTCCCTACTATTCTCACACTCTTATTGAAACATCATCTTTACAGGAAACACATATATTAAAAAGTTCTTAATTGTCGCACAATGTGGGAGAGGTTTATCGCGTTCTCCACAGCAGTTCTAAATTTCATTTTAAGCGTGAGAAATGCCTGTCAACGTATTATTAAAAACAATGAAAACTGGACACTTTATTAATCAAATAAGTATTAATATTTAAATTGCGCTTCTGGACAATATTCTTATATTTTCCATTTGCCTTCATTTTGTGAACATATTAGTCTGGTTGTTTACTACATAGCCAAAAGCTAACCAAATACAGTAAAACTTGTTCTGTTAGACGACAACATTTTATTCAGCCCCATTTAATACTAAAACACGAAATTTAAGTAGCCTAGAACGATCACCTTTCGAAGAGACTGAAACCATCGCTGGTCGTTTATGCAGGTTTTATTGCACTTTGTTCATTAAAGCTAAAAAACAATTTATTAAAAGAAGAGAATATTTAGCTTCCTCACGATACCAAAAAATTTAGAAGCATTCATTTTCTTGGAAAAAAATGTATATACTATATAATGAAAGTATACTCTTTGCAAAGTAAGTATATTTACTTTATCTCAATTAAATTATTTGCAATACATACTTATATTAAAATAAATTGTACAACTCTCCAGCATTTTGAGAAGAGTCTTTTTTGTTATTTGAATAGCTTCTAATAAAAGAAATTGTTCTTTAAAAACATGAACAAAAAACTTAAAATTTTTCAGTACTCTTGTTATAAAACTTCATTCAAGATTTTGTACTTGCATTGCCTTATACGTGATCTTTACTACATCATTTTACTTTACATTCTACAATAGGTCTTATAACTCAAAAGTTAAGAGACTGTATACGACTTATTCTATCAGTTCACTTCTCATGGAAATTTTTCCTATTATTACTACATCGAGATTATTCATTTGTTCGCATGAGATTTATCTAATTTATGAGTTCTAAAGGCATTAGTTTTATTGAAACGGTGATCCAATATCCAGTGCGGAACAGTTCTATTACTGTCGGCATTACTCGTAATTGGAATACTAAACTTTTACTCTATTTGCCGTTTTAATGTAAAATCTATACCGAGAAGATGGTAGAGAACGTCTACGTTCTATGAGCCGCGTCTCGGGCCAAGTTTATTTAATCTGTCAAACGCTAGAAAAACTTGAAAGGAAATAGTTTTAACGACGGGAAATATATCTAGACTGCCAATTTAATTTATGAGAACTCTCAAACTTGGTACTATAGAATAAAGTATTTTATTCAAATAATGTTAATAGGTTGTAGAATGTGAGAATATACTAAAAGTACATATCGAATCTATTCGTTTTTCTTCAAATAGTACAAGACATAAACAATATTTTATACAAAATTTTTAATTAAAATTCAATTATTTCTTAATTAATCTAATTAATTTTTTTATTAAATATTATATTGAATATTGTTAGTAATGCACGTGGGCAAAACTTTCTGTAATTGGGTGTATTTATTCTTATCAAAAGTAATGTATTAGGGTGTCTCATAAGTTTCGTCTTTTGATACGAAATGAATACACAATATTTATTGTTTAAAGTTGATTTATTGCGTAATATATGAACCCTTCATTATTGATTTCTTTTCAAAATTGGGGCTTACTTGCAAAATATTCCTCGAGGTGCGTTTTTATTTCGCTTACGGATTGGAACCGTTTATTCATGGAGAGAATTTTTTAATGCCGGGAACAAGTAATAGTTGGATGAGCAAGATCTGAGAAATATGGCAGATGCAGTAAAACATCACAATCAAACCGTAATTGTTTTTTTCTTACAGCCAATGCAACTGCGATTTTACATTATCGTTATGTAAAACAATGCCCGTCGTTTCGCCAATTCTGGCCACTTATCTGCTATGGCTGCTATGGCTATTTAGGAGAATCTATGGTTTCCTATTGAGGAAGGATCTCTAGTAGACTACACCTTTTCAGTCCCACCAAATGGACAAAAGAATTTTCTTCGGGTGAAGTCCAAGCTTTGCAAACAGTTGAAGGTGTAATGTCCTTAGACCAAGTACGTTTTCTATACGCATTTTAAAACAAAATCCAAGTTTCATCTCCAGTGTCAAGTATCTTTATGAAAGGACCTCTTTCGTGTCATTGGAGAAGCCGTCATTAGGTATGGAACCTAAACTTCACATCAATTAACATATCCCATCCTGATCAGCTGATTATATACTGTTATCCTGGAAATTTTAGTGGTGTCCGCTATCTCGAGCATACTATTCCACACATTTTCGGCAATCATGGCCTTTATAAAATTCGAATCCGTTGTTGCTGGGCGACTGCTGCGGTCGTCTTTGAAGTCAAAATTACCAGCTCTGAATAGTTAAACCAATTACAGACGATCGTAATGTGGCGTAGCATAACTCCCGTGCACGATACAAATGTCGTCTATAGTATCTTTTGCACTGCTAACCTTTTTATAGCAATGAAGCGTAACTTCCTCCTTTGGCTATCCATAGTAAACTGTGTAGAAAGAGCTGGGCTGACTGAAAACAGTGCCATAGACGGCTGAAATAAATATGCCTATATGTTTATATAAACATAGCCAGTTGAAGTCATTCCTAACGTAGTGTGAAAAAAACGGGACATCCGAATACACATGTGTATATATACACTCATGGTTACATAATATTAACCAAAAATTTACCAACATAGATGGAGTTTTGGTTTTGGCTAAATCATAGTTTCACTTAACTTAAGAACATATTCAAAAATACATTAGGAGCTATATTTTCTACGATTTCGCCACAAAGCTAACCCAGATGAACTTCTTACTATTAACTTTCCTTATGACAACCATAAATCTATCAACATCTGTGCACAGTATTTTATAAGACTTCTGACTAAAGCGCAATTTGCTTAGTAAATAGTTGAATTTGATGGAGCCTGTGGTTGATTAACTTAATCACTAAGGTTAATATATAATCCCTTTCCACATTAACTTTCGTAATTCTGTATACGTATTTCGACAACTAAGTTGTCATTATCAGCAGATAATTAAGCAGTGTTGCACCTGGAGAACTACGGCAATAAATACCCGTACGAAATAATTAATCTCGCACACGATCCGTACCATTGACAGCTAAGACGCACACTTGGCTTTCAACGGACGTTATGAAATCATTAGGAATAATCTCTCAACCGAATCATAACTTACTACAATAAATCAGTTATGTAACGCAACCTTAAGTGACCTGAATAGTGAATTAATGCAAATGAAGTAGTAATTTAGATTAATCGCTTCGCTCGCAAACTTTTGTGGTGAACACATAGTGCATAGCGTAAGGATTTTTTCGTTCATTCATTAAATCAGGCCAAACAACAGCCAAAATGTATGTAGAATTGTAAATTAACTAACCGATACCAGGCAATAGGCCTGTTCTCATAATTCTTCATGATAGTCTACAGCTACTTGCATCATAAACAACTTTTAGTTAAAGTATAAACCCTTCGCGTCTATATATTACCAATGTCTTACCGAATGTTAGCTTGAACCTATTTCTACAGAATAATGAACGTTAAAAGAATCATGCAAATTTTAATCCTACCTTATTTACTACGCGTTTCAAGGAATTCGCCTCCTATCAGATAATTGATGGTTCATATTGTTATTAGTATTTATCTGATTATAACTTTCCTATACTTTCTGGTAACATATAGATTAAATATATGTACATACTTTCTTTCAAGTACGTTTAGTTTTTCCTCTTTTATATATTGTAGAATATTTTGGTTCTCATGTACCATCAATTTCTTAAATAACAAACTCTAACTTTGTTATATATGTATTTCTTATTTTGGAACATTTACTTTATTTATATTATTATATAAATTTATTCCATAATTACTCTTATTACTCATGTGCTTCAGAATGATTCAGATGTTGCTCTATCAGAGATTCTAATCCACATCCAAATAGCTCTATTCTATTTTGTAATTAATTCGAAGCTTGTTCAACATTTTAAGTTCATCGATCACAACCTAAATAGTTTCCATGCGCAATTCGCCATATTCATATGTTTTCAATATATGAATATATATATTTTATAATGCTCTTGGATAATTTAAGGGCACCTACATGAATTTTACCTGGTTAAGAGTAATTCATAAATATACATTAAGTAAACACACCAACTTTTACATAAAAACTAATGGTATTCATTTTTAAAAATTGTTTAATAATTTATATATTATTATGCTTTTATTTCTTTTTGTTAGTTTGTTAATCTCTACAAATAAAAGCTTTAAAAAGCATAAACTGCTAAAAAAATTATTTTCAAAAATCTAAAACCAATCTTTTGTGTCCTTCGTATTACGAATGGCGTAACTGTTTTCCTGGAACAACCATTCTTGTCAAAAGATTCGTTTTTTAAATCGCAAAAGCACATTATAACGAAAATAGAAAATAGATGTTATAGACATTATAGTGAGTAAAAGCCTCCCAAACAATGTGCATATTGACAATTGATTGCAAACAGCATAATGATTTATCATAGTTTCAGATTTATTTTACAAATTATACTAGCAATATATAATTGTAATTAACCATTAGATAATCAAGCCTTTTTAAAAAAAAACATGATATTCTCACTTCACATTAGAATTTCTTTATATTAAAAACTTTTCGCGTCAACTCTATTTCTAAAAACTAAAACATCTAGGGAGTTTTTCCAATTTTATAAAAATATTTTATCCTTCAAAACGAATAAATCTTATCACGATTACAGTACTTAAATTAATAGCGCAAATTATCTGTCAGAAATCTCTCCAGTAATAAGCATTAAACTCTACAGTTCTTTGTGCTAAAAAATTTTTATCTCATAAAGTTCAAAATAATGAACGAATTGAATTAAAATTTGACACATAAAGTAGAAAAATGTTGTCACTATTATACGTTACTAGGCAACGTACAATTAGTTGTTTCCATCACAGGTAGAGAGATTTTTCTAATTTCCCGTAATTTAATACCTCTATGTAACAGCAAGGCACGTATTATATATCGTGATTGCTATTATCTGTCTATGAACTTTTCTTAAATTCAGGTAAACATTGACTAATAAAAGTCAATAATATTTTTCGCGTAAAATTATACTGCATTAAAAGTATTTATTCACAACAGCATAGGAGACTCACGTATAACTAAATAAATCGCATTAACGTAAATGAATTTTCTGTATTGCCGGACTAAATCTACTGCTCATTTATATAAGAATACAGACGGCTCACAGATAAACGCACACGTTCGGGAGAAATTTATTTTAGGAACCGGGCAAAACGTAATACGGGAATTAGAATGTGGCGATTAAGAGCATTAGCCGCTTAGAAGTAATCGAGCAACAACGATCCCGTAATCAGCCCTTTGTTTCTCACATTAATAATACCGTTAGTAATTTCGCTTGGAACGATGCTAAACTAATAGTATATGGAAGCATGGCATTACCACGGGGAATATAATTTGTTAAAATTATTCTGTTATTGGTTTATTAAAGTGTAAGAATAATAAATACGTACTCGGGGAAATTACTAATTTGTATGCAAGAGTTAATAATCCGACGATTAACGTGAATTTTAATGAACATTAACGACATTGTTTAAATTAGTTGAATAACGTTTAGATACTAGACGAAAGTAATATAAATGATATAGCGTTATTTGTTTATTTTAAAGAAAATTCATATTACGAATGATTCGTTGATATTCAATAAATGCAAATAAGAACTATTGCCCGTAGAGAAGATTAATTATATCAATAGGATGTATAAATGTTAGATTATTTATATACAATACGGGCGAGATATTTAACCAAGAATAGGAAAAGTATTCGCTATTTCAGTTAACTTTTAAGAAATTTATACTAACTGATAGTCACTGTATGAAGTGCTTTTAATGCGAAACTAATTCGATGGCGCTGATTTAAATTAGTTATCAGTAGACGACTCTTTGGAAATTTTAATCATTTGTAGGTTCCTGTATCCTACGCTCAAATCTTTCACTTTTCGAAGGGCATTGTCTAATTACTTCATCCATAAATACTTTGAATGGTAATGAGCTCATGCACTTTCCTCGTCTAAATCTTCTTTTTATCTAAAATGTATCTCATATTATTACATAATTAGTACTAAGTTAGCATTATCCTCATATCAATCGTGCTGTTTTTTTTCGTCCTCTTTTCTTGAAGGTTATTCATAGTTGTTTCTTATTACACATTCAAAAGCCTTCTGCTGGTCCTGAAATGTAAGTGTATGCTTTTTCTTTCTTGTTTTTCTTTGCGTTTTCTATTTTTGCGTTTTCTCTTTTAATATGTATGTATATATGACCTTGTATATACTACATCTATTCCTAAACCACTTTGTTCTTCTTTTTGTCGCTCTTCATTGTTTTGGACTTTATCAAGTGTTTCGCAACAAAAAATGTGATTCGCAAAATTAAAACATGACAATGTCAAATTTTTAACAAAATAATAGAATAATGTATATATTGGCATTATTAGTACCTTCTGTCAAACAACTTCCATGACGGGGTCTTGTTCTATAATAATATTAATATAATATATTTCTGATTTATTTTAATTTTAGTTCTCCGCCTACGATATACTATATATCATTATGCCATATTTCTTCCAAATATTTCGACTGGTTCTACCAGAAATTTGTGGGTTTTTTTCCAGTATTGAATCTTATTCTGAGATGAAAAATTTTAATACGTCACTTCATACTTGAAAACGTTTTAGAAAAGTACATTTTTACAATATACTTTCTAAATAAAGGGTGTTTCAAATTTCGCATTTTTTTAAAGAATAAATAAAACACATAATTTGCTTTCGCTTTCAAAAACTTTTTATTGGTAAATGAAGTATCATTTATAATTAATTAATAATATATGCCAAATGACCTCCTCTTGTACCTCCACAGAAGTCCACTCATTTGTTAAAATTTTCAATGACATTTTGACATAATTGAGGCTCTATCTCACCAATGACACGAATAATTTCATTTCAACTCAGGAATTGAATGTAGATTGTTTTTATAAACCCGACTTTTCACATAACCCCAAAGAAAATAATCTAACGGTGCCAAATCACATGATCTTGCTGGCTAATTAACATCACCGTTTCTTGAGATTACACGTCCAGGAAATTTTTCTCTCAATAAATCAATTGATTCGTGTGCAAAGTGAGATGTAGCGCCATCCTGTTGAAACCACATATACTCTAGAACAATATTCATTAATTCAGACCACAAAACTTCGGTTATCATCCGATGATATCGATCACCATTGACAGTTACAGCTTCACCAGCAGAGTTTTCAAAGAAGTAAGGTCCAATTACACCACCTGACCATAATGCACACCAAACAGTAACTCGTTTAGGATGCATAGGTTTCTCATGAACAATTCGTGGATTTTCCTCACCCCAGATACGGCAATTTTGTTTATTAGCATAGCCACCAAGTTCAAAATGTGCCTTATTGGAAAACATTCTAATGACTGCAGTTCCTGTGTTATGTGAACCTTATATGCCTTCAGAGCTAAATCCTTATGTAAACTACGTCATGTTGTTGATTCACTAGGTCCAAGTTGATGTGAACGTCGTCTAAGGGACATTTTAGGATCTTCAGCAACACTTTCACGAACCAAACCAACATTTTCTTGTGAACGACCACTACGACTGTATTTTTCACTTTTTTGATCTTCCAAGGAACCGGTTTCTTGAAAATTTTTAATAATTCGACCAATTTCAGATGGACGATTATGTAAACCATAAAATTCGCGTAGTTTTCTAAAAACTCTTTTCACAGAACGCTAATTTTCATGAGATAATTCAACAATTAGAACGCGTTGTTGTCCGTGTAGGAAGCCATTTTTATAAATGTCATACATCACACTTTTTAATTGCCCACATACCCAGAAAAATTCAGTGCGCTATCTATATTTTATTTATTCTTAAAAAAAAACCGCGCAATTTGAAACACCCTTTATTTTCTAAATATATTGCCTGGTATAGGTATTGATGTAATTCTGGGCGATAGGTTGAAGAAGAAACATAGTTTGATGTATTAACCAGTTTAATAACCATGCATTCCTGACCAGTGCAGAAATCCATTTTTTGCGTTGAAATCTATGCCAGAAGGCATTGAAGGGGTATAGTAAATAGTATTGCGATGCCTACGTTATTCACGTCAAATAGTATTAACATTTTAAAAAAATTAAAATAGTATTAAATCTGCCAAATTGTCATTCACACAAAACTTAGATTGTTTAAAAGCTTCGACCACAATATTTTTCAGCGAATGATAACCTAAATATTGTGAATAATCCAGTCATGCCGCGTTTTCACTTGTATAAAAATTTCGATAGAGTAATAAGTCGAAGCTGTCTAGAATGAATGGCGTTTCTTCTAATTAAGAGATTTGCAATTTGTGCATTTACTACCTAGTGGGAAAAGGAACAAATAGGCAAATATCTGTCTTTGCATTCTAAACCAGCCTAATCCATTACCCATGAGAGACGACAGATAATTATATGGTCTTAAGCTATAGATAAATCATGAGTTTTGTATTTTCTGAACTTTAGTTATATGTTTGTTATTCGTATACGACCATGCTAAAAAGCTGTAGAGCATAGCCCTTAGATTAATGTTTATGATTTTTGTTCTACTATAGAGCAATTTAATACCAAAATGAATTTCTGAGCAAGTTTGTTAATGCACTTTGAACTTTAGATTACTATCAACAATCAAGCTTTTTTTATTTATATTACACACTTGCTACTTTTATTATTATAAATACTAGATAAGTCTATCTGTTACGAAACGTTTTTACCTCGCATTCGCATATTGTCGATTTCAAATTTGTTTTTAACATTCACAATATCTCAGTAATAGAATATCTAAAGTCGCCCAATCTAACTACATAAGGGTATGTGTATCATTAGTTTATCAAATAACAAGCAGCAATGACTCACTATTTACAGTGTTAACCTCGAGGGGACGATGTTTACGTTACGACAGACTCTTATATTATAACTTAGTAAACACAGCAAGATGCAATCAATATATAAAGTATTAAATTAAACATCGTTTTTCCTAGACGACATTTATAAAAAAATTCTACAATATTATTGTCCCTAGGAATATTTTCTAACATTAATTATTATATTTCGCCCTCAATATTTTTGCTTAATTATATTAACATAAATATCTTAACCTTTTGGACTTTCTCGTTTGAATTTTTAAGATAATAATATTAAGTTGTGAGAGGCACAGACCGCAAAAGCACAATACCGTCATTTACATATATTCCTTACATTTGCATAACTCGAAGAATAAGTACGTATATAAATGGAAAATTTTCACCAATTTGACGTTATCAATTCCCCTATAGTTTTTGCTCACGCAAGCCTGTTATAAGTAAATTTATCATCATTCGAGAATTTACTTCATTCAGACTTCGAGACGCAGAAACGCTTACAACAGCGGTAAAAAGTCTTGACATATAAAAACTAATTAACCATTGTGAGATATCTCGTCGGCGTCTTTACGCTTCGAATAATTCCTTCATTTCTTGTATGTATGCAAATGTTTCCTACGATTATTTGCATAATGCGCCGGATTAGCATGACTATTGTAGAAATTTCTCTGCACTTTATAGTACGTGCTCTCTGTACTTCACGAAAATCGGTCTCTCTATTCTCGTCACACACAAAAACTAAAATTGAGTTCGTTATGTATGTACAGTATGATTGAAATTCATCGCATATACCATTCTCTCTAGCGACTAACCGCCATGTTACTAGTTATCGGGTATATCCTCAAAAGGTAACATAACAGGTGAATGTTATTGAGTATTAAAATACATTCATAATCAAAAGTTGTGTCCATGAAAAAAGGACGGAAGCCTAAAAACGATGAGATTGCAACACAAAATTATATAACTATGAATAAAACCAAATGATTTAATTTATGTGAGTTTTATTAAAATACTCAAATTCACAAATATTTAATGAAACAAGTACTGAACGAAAATTGAAACCTTCAAACAAAATTAACATTTCATCACTTCAACAGAAGTTATGGGACATTGATCCAATTCAGATTTTTATATTTTAGTATTAGATTCAGCTAGCACATCTGTTGCTATTTTGCCTCGTTGATAATGAAGTAATTACTTCAATAGTGTTTTTGAAGAAATGTAGTATTGCCATATATGCCTTTAATTCTCCATAAAGATGTTCAGTGGAATGTAGATCTGGTAATTGTGCAGGAGTCTCTATCACTTTTTGGCGGTTATATAGCAACCATAGCATTACTATGTGAGTTTTATGTTTAGGATCGTGCCGGGATGAATTTAATATACACAATTTTCCCCACTAGTTTTTGAATATTGTGTTAAATCTACAAATGCATTTTGTGGTCCATAATTTCATCTATAAATACCAAATCATCAATTTTTCCTGCAAATATACATCCAAGGACAATAACTCAGTTCATCATTGGATGTGAGAAAGTTTGGAAATTAAATGAAATTATAATTATACCGAAGCCGGGCAGACTGCTCTATGAAATAACTTCACACCAGTCTTATCGAAAGTAATTAAAAATTTGCGGAACTACTCATTAAAGAACAGAATCTAATCTATCTCACCAATTTGGTTTTCATAAAGGGCGCAGTACACTCTATAAAGTTCATAAATCAACAAACATAATTACAATGGTTAGAAAAGGAAGATGTTTATTCGATAATTTTTCTAGTGTAAATCAGTCTTTTGATAAAGTTTTGCATGTAAGACTCAAATACAAATGTAAGACATACTTACCAAATCAATATTCTCAATTATTATATTCATACATATCAGCAAGAATAACTTCACCAATATATGAATGTCGAGGTCATCCGGGTCCTTGACATCACAATGATAGTTCAAGAGGAGAAAACCTTTGTAATTAGTTACATATGTAGGTGGATATAAGTGACAAAAAAAGCAGAAGCTAGTGTGGTTTTTATGTGTATACATGGATTTTTAATACGCAGTACTAGAGCCGACAGAATGGAAAGCCCTTACTTTTAAGAGTTTCAAAACAATAAACAAAATTATTCATAAGCCTTTCTGCCTAGATCGCAAGCAGGAAATACTAAAATATTAAATTAAATATTAATTAAGTTTACGCCGGACATTGTCTTCACTTCTAAAACCAACTTCCTTTAATCTTCAAAGATAAATTTTTTTTCAATAATTAATATCGTGATTACTTTCAAAATTCTAATCGTTTTTCTCGACTCTTTTTCTTAACAGTGAAGTTTCTTCTAAGTGTTTGATCATGACAGTTTCTGTTAACTCTTCTTATTGTTTCACACTTATTTAATAGAAACCTCAATTTTTGAGGCAAATTTTGGTGCACTTAATTCTACATTTATTTTAATTTTTCTAATAATACTTTGTTAGCTGATTTTGCTTAGTAGTACTGGACGTCCAGATCTTTTTTATTGTTGGTACGATGTTGATACCGTATACCTCCGAAAGATTCTTTTAACAATCTTTGCAATTTTTCTAACCGATTTTTTGTGTTCGTAGTATTCAACTATTAATTTTCTTATTTCTGTGGATATCTTTTTATGAGCCATTCGTTTTAATTTTTACAACTAAACACGCTCTCTCAATAACATATAAAATTCCCTAAATATATTCGTAACAACGCTAAGACATATTTTGTTTTGAAATAGGGAAACCTCTTATTTCTACTACATAAATTAGTTTGTCCCATGACTTTTGTGAGATAACCCTTAGTATCATCGGTATTACTTACTTACTTAATTCAAAAGACTTCATTACCCTTTCGAATGTAAGGCGGTGAGGGAGTCGAATTAGTATCTGCGTTAATACACTTCTCGCCACCCATTTCTATATGCTGTCTTGTCTTATTTTCATGCCAAGGTATTTGAAATTTTTAGCTTATTATAAATGTAATGTTATATGTATGTTCTATACTCAACTTATTAGTGTCTTCGTCTTATTCTTGTTTATCTTCATGCCTATTTTCTTTGGAGTTTTGTTGTATATCTTGATATTTGATTTAAGTGTTTCTTTATCTTTCACAATAAAAACTGAACCATCTGCATATAGAAATTCTGATATTGTTACTTGTTGAACATTCCAATATTCGATGTTGAAGTGTTTGTCTTGTTTCTTTACTTTCTTGATTACATCATTTAAAGTAACTTTAAATAGTAGTGGGCTAAGTATGCAACTCTCTCTTATGTCCAGTATACTATCGAACATCTGCGAAGTTTTGTGCCTGGTTCTTATATAATTTTTAGTTGTTCTGTGTAGACATTTTACTCCCTTTATTAATTTTTCTGCTACATCTCTTTTCTTCAGAATCTTCCATATGTCGTCTCTATTTTATTTGGTCAAAAGCCATGAAACATAAATGAGCATCATTTAACTCTCTGGTAACTCTTTCACTTCACTATCTAATGATAAATATAGCATCTTGCAAACCTCTATTGGATCTGGAGTGAAATGGGGTTTCCTTACCGGTATTTATAAACAGTAATTTTTTTAAACATTATTAAATAAAAAAATTGTGTTAAATAGGTAATTGATACATAAATAATTTTAGAGAATCACTTGATTTTCTGACAGCTGTCATTTTTAAAATAAATATTACATTTTTTCACTTTTGTGACTCAGGGCTTCTTCATCTTTTATTTGATTGAAAATTCTAAAGTCTAGGCAGCACTAAAAATGTCTAAAACAATAAATAAATGCTAAAATATAAAGAAAATAAATTCTAAAAGTTTAGTTCCATAAATTTCAGATTCTTCCAAAAAAGTATATGTTACACTTAACATATAAACGGCAATTGTTTTTAGTGTCAATAAATTTCGAGGTATTACCCTACTTTTTTATCAATAAAATTTAAATCAGGAGACATAAAGTATGGTACCAGATACTGATAACGCAGCGCCACACTGTCACTGTCTTTCCACTTAGAATGCAAATATATATGTATGTGTATACTTTATATAAGAGGCAGAGCGGCCGACTTAGTTCGGGCAATAAAATAAATTAAGGAATTAAGAATACGGCTTGTTGGCTCAGCCCTTTAAGTTATAGCTTGCCGGGCTAGTTTACTTCAATGTGTGTGGCCGTGCCGTTATTCATGCAAAGTAACTTGAAACAAAGACCTTAGTTATATCGTTTACGGCAAATTTGCATAACTTAATAACACAGGTATAATATTTTAGAAATGACAGACATAATCTAATATATTACTAGGTTAATTTATTACACATTAAGGTAATGTTTGTGAAAAATAATTAAAATCACATATAAAAAATTGTTAAAATTACATATATGTAGTAAGATATAATAAGTATGTTCACGATAAATATGACGAAATTCGGCTTTCGAAATTTTACTTTTTGTAGATAATAGCCCTATATGTAACATGCATATCCACATCAGTTGTGCAATACTTTATTATACAATATAAGTATATGTAGATATTTATTCATTTGTTATAACGACTGAGCTGCGTTTGAACAAAATTTTATATTGTATAAACATACAAAGCAAATTCACCATTTATACATTATTACGAAGGTCATCCAGAAAGTAAAGAATATTTAGATGTTGGTCAATTAAAGCAAAATATCACAACAAAACTTTATTCATATTAACACTGGCCCTATCCCTTAATAAATGAATAAGTTTGTTCTGTGCCCACTTTCGAAATATTTTTATATTTACCTACTTTGCGATGTATAAATACTTGATATGATTGCACAGTGTACTACAACATACTATGACGATATTACATATGAATTGAATGTAGGGTATACGAAATTATAATTAAAAAAGTGGAGGAAACTCCTCATAATTTTCAAAAGTCTTACAGACTTTTAAAAATGTATATTTCTGAAGGCAGGTTCTTTTCTACAAGGCCTAACGTCCAACAGATTTAATTTTTTCAAAATAAATAATAGCACGATTTAAAATAAAACATGATGACCCACACTCAGGCCGACCTTCTCTGATTTCTAAAGAATTGCGTCGCGACAATTCACGATTTCAAAATTATGAATTAATTTTCCATAGGTTTCAAGGTCAGTTTTGTACACCATTGCTTCGGAGAAAGTGACGTATGAAAATTGCGTTATAGATGGGTTCCAAGACCGCTCTCTGGCGATCACAAAACAAAAAATTGTGCTGTGCTTTATCATTTTTTACTCGATACTATCAGCAAGGAGATGAATTTTTGGACCACATCGTTGCAGAAGATAAGACTTGGGTGTCTTTCATGACTCCTGAATCCAAGCGACAGTCAATGAAATGGCGATACACATCGTCGCCAACCAAAGTGAAAGCCATACAGGCAATTTCAACATGAAAGGTCATGACAACTTGTCTCTTGAGAGGAGATAAATTTTGTTGTTGGATTTTATGGCGAGAGGCACAACAATTAATTCTGATGCGTATTATGTGACCTGAACAAGCGGTGTGACTTATTATCCTCCGGTGTTATATTGATCCATGACAATGCGGACTGTCAGATCCTTTGGATGAGAACAACTGGATCATCCATTTTACAGTCCAGACCTTGCATTGAGTGATTTTCACTTGTTTCGGTACATAAACGAGTTCCTTGGTGGCCAACGGTATATACACTATCGCTCATAAGTATTTGGCCACCCTTGTTTCATTACAGTTTCTACAGAAAAGTTGTAATTACAAAATTTATTTCTGTAGTAAGAAATATTTTTATAGTAAACGTTAAAATCTATAAAAGCTTATTCAAAAATAATTATGCGATTACCCTATTATTCACAATAAATGACAAAACCCTACTAAAACTTCAGGTAGAATAATAGCACTTAAGGGATTAGATCTTTCAATTCTTGGTAATTTTCGATTGTTATGATTTTATTTTAAGGTAGGGTGTTATTGTAAACTATACTAGTATTTATACGATTAAAAATAAAGGAGTCTAAAATTTAGATAAATATATTATACAATAATTTATTTTAGGAGTAAAAATATATATTTTCAAGTAAGGTGTTATTGCAAACTATTAAGTATTTATACTTGGGTATTTTGGCAAAATTGCCGTTAGTTTTTGTGAGGTGCTCATAGTGCTAACATCCTGTGTTTCGAAGATATTCAATCGGTTAGAAATGCCTACACGGATTGAATTAAGTGTATAAACATGATCGCTTATAATCGCATATCATAAAACTGGCAAAAACAACCGTGAAATTGCCTTAGAACTTAAATTCAATCAGCCACCGTGGGTTATATTATAAAGAAACACCGCGAATGTGGAAGCGCGTTGAGCAGAACATGAAAAGGCAGATCAAGGGCAACAGCCTCAGCAGAAGATGGTGGTAAGAAGTAAGAGAAATAGACGAAAAACAGCCCCAGAAATCACAGCAGAAATGAATGCTGTTACTCGAAAACCCATAAGTGTTTCCACAGTGAAACGGCGATTAAAAAATCCGGTCTTCATGGACGAATTGCAATGCAGAAGCCGCCTCTACGCAATCAAAACAAGCAAAAACGTTTAAAGTGGGCACGCAATCACCAAAATTGGATCATAGAAGACTGGAATAAAGTATTGTGGACTGATTAATCCAAATTCAATATATTCGGTTCACAAAGACATCCTTTCGCGAGGAGGTCTGTGGGTGAGCCTACCTGGGAAGACTGCATAGCCCCTACTATTAAGCATGGTGGAGGTTCAGTCATGATATGGGGTTGCTTTTCTAGATAAAATGTGAGCGATCTAGTAAAAATCGAAGGTATACTAAAAAAAGAACAGTATAAGCGCATATTAGAGGAAAACGCAACCCCTCGGGAATTAAAATTTCGATCAGAATTTTATCTTCCAACAAGATAATGACCCGAAACACACTTCCAAACTATGCCGGGAATATTTGCAGAAATTGGAGAACGAGGGAACCACAAAAGTTGTGGCGTGGCTCCCACCAGAATCCCGATTTAAATGCCATCGAGTTGCTGTTGAACTTGACTGAGAGGTGAGAAAATCGGCCCACACATCTGCTGTTAATATGTTGAAGAACCTGCAAGAGGCATGGGGTAAAATAAAACCTGAGACATTACGAAAATTGATCGAAAGAATGCCTTGATTGTGCACCGCAGTGATTAAAAATAAAGGAGGGCATATAGACGAGTCTAAAATTTAGATAAATATATTATGCAACAATTTATTTTAGATGTAAAAATATATATTTTTCATATATGTAAATAATAAAAAGATATTAGTATTTCAATTTTAATTTTTGTTACAATTTGCGAGTTAAACGCGAGTAACAAAATACTTATGAGCAATAGTGTATATATATATATATATATATATATATATATATATGTTTATATTAGCTATATATATATATATATAGCTAATTATATAGTAGATAATATACTTACCTATAATTAGTACATTCTCTTATTAACAGTATTTGAAACTTTAATATTCATTTAAATCATTTAATCGCAGTAAAATATTTTACGAGGCAAAGTTTAGTTTAATAAAACAGTTAAATTACCTATAAATTTGCATGCAACCTAATTAACACGTTCATTATTAAATAGTATACTCTCTCATTTTCATGTTTATGACAATAAGTAATTTTTTTTAAAAACAAAAATTATTATTGGTTTTAATGAAGTAACTAGACATTTATAAAATTATCGTTTATATTATTTATTATAAATTTTGTCAACGTATTTCATTAAATTGATTTTAATCTTTTTTTAAAAAAAGTTATTTGAGTTTCAATTCTTAAACAATTCGTTATATTCATTTCTCCTGCTGTCTGAGATAGAATTTCAGTTAAACTAGCCGGAGCTTTTTTTAAAAGATTTTTTTATAAATGGTGAGTAGTTATAATATATTTACATAAATAATTTTACTTCGATTTCAATTTCTTTTTATTATACACTCATCATTACATTAAACTACTTATCAAGTGATAATACTGTACAGTATATACGTACACTGCAGGCCATAAGTTTGGAATCACTTGCATAAGTTAGGAATCACTTCTGAATATAATGAAAATATTGTAGTGGCTTTAACAAACATTGTAAAAATAAAACAATATTAATATACCAAAACGTTTTATTATAAAATAAGCAGGAAAAAAAGCAAATTTTATTTATTTACATCCACTTATTTTTATTATCAACTAAACGGACTTTTCATCGAAATACCCTCCTTTTGCTTTAATGACGGCAGCACACAATCGCGGTAAACGAGACACTAATTTTGTAAGGGTTTCATTGGGTATATTTGCCCAAGAATCTTGTATAACTTGCCACATGTGAGTCTGGGACGTCGGACACTTTTCACGCACTTTTCTATCCAATTCTTCCCACAACAGCTCTATTGGATTGAGGTCTGGCGATTGTGCCGGCCAAACCATGTTTTGTAAAACACCGTCAGCTTCCTGTTGTTGGAGATATCCTCTACATAAATGAGAAGAATGTTTTGGGCCGTTGTCTTGCATGAATATAAAGTTTTCTCCAAGTAATCTCAGACCGGAGGGCACAGCGTTGTGTTCGAGAATCTGTCTGTAACCCTCCTTTTTCAAAACTCCGTCGATTTTCACCAGATCTCCTACACCAGCCGAAGAAAAACATCCCCAAACCATTACAGAACCGCCACCATGTTTTACCGTGGGCACCACACATTGCGGTAACATTTTTTCCGTAGCAGTTCTTCTTACAAATATCCGACGTCTGGAACCGAAGACCTCGTACTTTGATTCGTCGATCCATAGTACTTTTTCCCACTGTTCTATTGTCCAATCTTTGTGTAACTTAGCCCACTGTAGCCTTTTTATTTTATTTTGCGGACGTAGAAGCGGTTTGCGAACTGCTACACGTCCCATCAGTCCAGCCGCTCTGAGCCGCCTTTTTACTGTGGTTAAAGAGATCCGAGTTTCACGCTCCCTGTTAAACTCACCGCGGATTTGCGAGGCCGTTAATCTTCTATCTCTTTTCGACGTCAATATAATTGTCTGATCTTCTGCAGGAGTTGTAATTTTTGGTCTTCCTGATCGTTTTCTGTCCGTATACCCTCCAGTAGACTGGTATCTTTTAATTGTATTTTGTACACCTTTGTACGATATCTTCATTCTTTTCGCGATATCCCGTATAGAATCTCCCCGATTATGATGACTAATAATTTCTACACGTTTTTCTAGCGATATCTGCTTTCTCTTCGCCATAATCAAACGATGTTTACTGATTCTACACACTTTTATGTGTCTACACACTTTAAATGATACGAAGCAACTAAAATATTCTCATTACTTCAAAATGTATAAATAAATACTTATAAATATAAAAACTAAATGTAATTACAAAAGGTTTATGCGGAAGGGTCTGCAATAAAATTTGTCCATTCCAGGTAATCGTTCATTATGCCGAAATATTACCTGCTCGAATAAATAATACCGCAGGCAGAGTTTCCTTAATCTCTGGTTATTTTCCAACTATTAATGCATTTAAAACTACATCTTTTATGTAAAGCTTTATAATGTACTTAAGAATAATCCTTTGTACTTATATCAAAGTAATACGAACGTAACATAGATAAATTTTAATTTTTATGAATTTACTGGAACTGATTCCAAACTTATGGCCTGCAGTGTATATACAAATATGTATTACTTGAAAATTTTATAAATAAATAATACCTAACTTTTAATTCAAATAAAATATTTTTGAATTATAATTACTTTAGCAATAATTGTACCTAAAAAATTTTTTATCTCAGAATCATGAATTTGTGCTATTTATATTTATTTTGGCTCTTTGGCTCTTTTGTAATATAAAAAACACTAAAATCTTTAATTCAATAAATTCAAATATAAACTGACTTTATTTTCTAATATAGAATAAATTATTCTTTGTATTTAGTATACTAGACGTAGACTTTTCTAAATTTCTTTTAGTATGAGTAAAATAAATAAAAGATTATTAATTTTTCATAATTTGTATATTAAAATATAAAATAAAACCTTTAACTGCCATAATAACACAATTAATTTTCTCATCAAATTAAATTTATTAACTTTATGCAAATCGTACTTTAAATCTATTAATATAACTCCAATTTTATTTAATTATTTCTCGAATTAAATTGTATACTAAACAATTAATAAAAATAACCTCTATAATTACATATTTTGTTTTTTATCAATTTCATTCTTCAATAATCTTCATCCTGTTTCAGAACCAGATAATTGCATTCTTATCTTTATTGTCGATAGTTGCCCGCAATATTCTTTTCAAAACTGCTATCCAAATGTTGATTTCATTCTTTTTTGTCTTTGTTTCAGGAAGGCATGCTCTTTAGGTATTTGAATCCTTGTGCATAATATCGATGAGGCAAACACTTAGTTTACTATATATCATTGATATAAATGTTTTTGATAGTTTATCTTCACTTTCATTTAAATTGGTATAACTTTTTTAAAATTATTATTCACTAATAATAAACACATTGATCCATTATCTTGTATCCATCACTGTAACAATTTTCTATGATATTTATTTTAATTTCAGCATAATTTGTACAGGTTTACTATACAAATGGTTAAGGATGACTCCCACATTTCAAACTGGAGTTCTGTTTATTGGAAAACTTATTTATCTAATTAAATTTTAGCAAAAAACAGATGAATAAAGATTTTTATATTTAAACGATTAATATCAAAAATAATTTAATTATAAATCACGAAATACTAGTCATTTTTGGGTTCTCCAATTTATATTTGATTGTATATATGTATATATTAAAATTAATTATCCATATTATGGTCATCAACATAATTCTGCATTTCGAATATGTAAACTTAAATTTTAACCTAAATTCCTTAATATATACTATTTCTTCAAAATTCACATGACCATCCATATTTTATTTTCTATTGTATTATAGGTATTGTTACCTAAATTAAATTTATACCTTTTCCTATCCTTACGTTACTTCTCATTTTATAAATATAAATCGTTCGTAAATTCTTTATTTTGTTGAAATTTCTTACTAAAATGATTTTATGTTCATGTCTTCCTTATCTTAGTTATATTTCTTTTATTAGCTCTGTCTCTCATTGATACCTTATTAACATTTTCCCTCGATACTTTCTTTCAAGTCTAATACATTTTAAGAACAATTTAATAAGAATGATCTTATATGATGTGTACAATCATTATAACATTATACCTGATAACATGTAAGGTTCTATTTTGTATTGTTCATTATGCGTAAATATATCATAATAGTCCTTAGACGTTTAATGCATCAGTGTATATCAATACTATTTACAATATTTCCTAATATTAATTTTAAAAATCAAACTAAATATTATATAGTGTATATATATATATATATATATATATATATATATATATATATGTGTGTGTGTGTGTGTGTGTGTGTGTGTGTTCGCCTCGATATATGTCGCGCAGCTATTGGTTATTTGGACTTTGTTTTATTCATCTAATGATGCAGAAGTAGTTGTGCTTAAACCCTTGCTTTTTCGATTAATTAGCACTATTTTTTAAATCTACGGCACACGTGTAGCATCATCTCTCGTATTCATAGTTTCCGTATGTTTCTCCATTTCTATGGCTTCACGTGTTATTTGATTGTTCAGGTGTTCGATTTTTGTTAACATCTTCGTCCCGTCAAAGTCAATATCTCATAAATAATACGTGAAGCCATAGAAATCGAGAAACATACAGAAAAAGTATACATCTGCCGTATATTTGGAAAACAGCGGTAACTAATCGAATACGCAAGGACGGAGGTGCATCTACATATGCATCATTAGAACAAAACGAAGGTGTCACCACACTACAAAACCAACCAGGCAGTAGGCGCACGATGTAACCTGAGGCGAATTTACATTTACCAAGGCAGGGACGAGTAATACGTAGTAAGACAAACAGCATTCGACTGAGAGCACCATCTGAAGATAGCAAATGAGATTTTACCTAAATATCGCACCGGTTCTTTGCAGTACAGAAGCACATCTACGCGGGAAACCATATATATTGTATATACATATATATACATATGTACACTATAATATTTATTAATTATAGACTTAGGCGGACTCTAATAACTCCTTATTTTAAACCTTGTATATGAATACTGTTTGATAATATTAATTTAAAAAATTAAATTAATTTTAAAAATCAAAGTAAATACGAGTTTAAACACAAGCGCTGGAGATGTAATGACCCTGCGTTCTTTAATATTCAAACTTATATATATATACATCATAAAACTCCAAAATTGCTTCATATACGCTCTAAATTAAATTAAGAAAAATTTATAAATTTGGAAAATTGGTATCGTACAGGAAACGTTCGAACATTTCACTGATGCTAAAATTTTCTTCACTCGAAACACACCTTCGTATTTATATATATAATTTTTTATTGAGCTATTCGATTCAAAAAACAAGTAATTTCAATATGCCTGAATATTTTTTCTTTGAGATACTATTACTAAGTTGACAAAAGATTTAGCGAAAATACGTGAATGGCGTTTAAATCAATAAATTACGGCCTAATAATTAGGACCAATATTAAAATAACATGTCTTATACTTCTAAAATTTATTTGTTATGTAGAAAAGTAAAGATGTATATTAAATCGAATGCTATTTGTTATAGTTACTTGTTTTAAATCAATTTTACAAAACATGCACACAATCCTCAAGAAAAAAAAACAATTAGTGCCACTTGAAATCTTAGCAGTGTTACGTCAACTAAGTACATATTCCTGTCTAGAAACACGGTATTAAATCAAACTTCCTGCAACGGCAACAACGTTCTACTAAAGTTGGGGGACAGCCAGACATGCACGCGAAATCCCCTAAATCAACCTAATAAATTTTAACAAACGTTAGATGATTCTTACTTATCTGACATTAGATCTCTACTTTCATTAAAACGTGCGTACGGACGTCATCACCATATAATTTTCGGACTAGGGGTCCGATAACTGGAAAGATAATGACCGCACGAATTGTTTGTCCTATCCGATATGGCAGAGTAAGAGCAGTAAAGTATAATACGTTGAGAATGAAAAACTTCGTGACGTATATTCGTAGAAAATACGGAAAGTATTTTCAATAGTTCTGTTGCGAACAGGTGCAACTGCTTTGTTAAAGGGAATTCAAAAGCTCAGTTGTAATTCGGTATTCTTGCTTTACCACATAGACGCTTTCATGTTTTGTATATTCTTAATATCAGAGCAGTCACATTTTATTTAATCACATTACTTTAATATAATATTCTTATTTTGAGCGATTATTGTCATAATATTGTTTGGAAGTCATTGCCGGCTGTTTTGCACTTAATTGCCATATTAATAATTTGGTATTTTGTTCTCTCCGGCTTCATTTTTTCCTGAACACCTCACCACTGGGTTGTTTAAAAGCAAAATAGCCTGCTGATATCGCTCTTATATCGATTACCCTCTAACCGTTAAGAAGTATATCCTCGTATACGTCATTAGAAGTTCAACTTTGGGTTCTTGGTCGTGCATATATATATATATATATATATATATATATATATATATATAAGTTATTACACACAAGCAACAAATACGTTGGAAAATTTCTACTCCGATGGATTTATTTATCGACTTAATGGGATTGGTCACATAAGTTGATAAACCTCAACACATGGTTGAAAAATTCATCTTGGATTAATATTGGCATTTTACTGAAAGGATGATCTTAATTTCGTTAATTAACCCTCAAAGCCAACGGCGAGGTATGTAATCTGTTAACTTTTTATTATATGGTGGCCTAACTCTTCTCTTGTTTTATTTATACATTGACTTGAGGGTTCTTACCTACTTTATCTTTCGCAGCTTAATAATTATCGAACGGACTGACTTAGTGTGTGTGTATGAAGATCCTGTACTCATCTGATTAAAAAGGCAGAGCTTAACCTGCAGTCTTAAGATTTAAAGAAGCCATTTAGTATCTTGCACATGACTTGCACGGGACACCGAAGAAGTGAAGTAAAATCTGGAATCAAGGACGTTCATAAATATTATTATTTACATAGTTTATTGTTAATTATATTTGATTCATAAGGCCGTGGAATCAACTGTTTATATGCCACTGCTCAGTATAGTTATGGGATCTTTTAAGAGCGTTTATATCCTGCATTGTAGTATTTAAGCCCTAGTGTAAATTTAAAGGCAAACTAGTTAACAGAAGCTATTTATACAATTATCTACTCATATTTTTCGTGGAATTTATTGCTTTAAGTAATTATTGACTGGATATTATTTAAAGGACTTTTTGAAATACCATAGGTATTACTTATTAGAAATTAGATAGCTCTTACGTACTTGATAATCCTAATTTATCTGCTAGTAATTGCCCAGATATAAACTTTACCTTCATAAATTTATTACCTTCAATTTAATTAATTAAGAGCCTCGTTAATAAATACTTCATGATTTATTAGTGAAATATTGCCATAATTAATCTCTTCGTTAAGACCTCGTTGAACGAATAGCCATAATTGTTAACTTTTGCTAGCGACGATTAATTGGTATACTATCAACTAATTACAAGAGTTTTTTTTATTAACATTATCTTTGGAATTTCATAGACCATAGTCAATCTTACGCAATACGTAAATTATTTAATGTAACTATTAATTCAGTAGTAAACTAAACATTTTTCTTATGTGATTTATTGCTAGTATTTTATTTGTTTTCTTTTATTCTTAGGAAGTGCTCATTAAGAGCACATAACGTATGTATATTATCGCATATTTCTTTTGTACTACTAGTGCGAACCAACTGTACGTATAGGTGGGGATTAATAATTAGAGATTTGAACTGTGACGTAGGCATTTCTTTCTTTTAATATATATATATCTTTTTTTAATACCGTGTATTTCAAAAGTAATTGTAAGTAAAGTAATCCACCATTTGCTTCATTATTGGCTTAGGGCTATCAGAGTAACGATATTGTGGTGTTCTATTGGAACTGATTAACAGAGACCCCCCCCTCCATTCTCCGGTTTATTTTTCAGCTAGTTTAGCACATCAGAGGTCAAGCAAAAGGATCGTTTTAAGTGAGAATACAGGGGTTTATTATATTATTTTACAATTATATTAACAATTACATAAATTCAGTTATTATTCGTTTTTTGTTTCACTTATAGACGAAAACTACGTGTAGAAACAGCGAAAAAATGGGATTAACTCGCGAACATTTTCGTGCTATTTTTCATAACTTTCGGGGTGGATTGTCTCAACAAGAATGCATCGACGAGCTGAATTCTTTATATGGTGACAAAGCACCATCGAAAACTACAGTATATCGTTGGCATAGTGAATTGAAACTTGGACGACGTTCTTTGGACGATAAATTTCGTGAATGTCGTCCCACAAATGTTGTTGTGACAGAAAACATTAATGCAGTGTCTGATAATGCAAGACCGTCATATGACATACTGTGATATCGAGGCATTTCTAGGTATTAGTAACACCAGCGTGCTTGAGATCCTGCATGAACATTTAGCCGTTAAGAAGCTATGTTCACGTTGGGTACCACATAATTTGATAGCCGCTCAAAGAAGGACTCGCATCAATTGGTGCCAAGAAATGCACAAAAAAAATAATGGCGGTGCTTCAAAGAACATTTATAAAGTCGTCACAGGTGATGAATCTTGGATTGGTCCGATAGTAAACAGCACTCGGTTGTGTGGGTATTTCAAGATGAGCCAAAACCAACAAAAGCGCGTTCGCGCTCGAAGCACATCAAAATAAATGGTTGCCTGTGTTTTCGGAAAAACCGGTCACGTTGCAATTGCGCCTTTAGAGAGTTGCAGAACGGTCAATTCCGAATGGTACACAACTATTTCTTTGCCAAAAGTTTTTGAAGAAATAAGGAAAACAAACTGAAAACCACAGATCATTCTCCACCATGACAATGCGAGCTCTCATAGGTGCTTTCAAACAATTGAATATTTGTCTGGGCAAAACATTGAATTGATGATCCATCCGCCGTTCAGCCCTGATCTAGCGCCCTGTGATTTTTTTTTATTCCCACATGTGAAGAATAAACTTCGTGGTTAATAGTTTTCTACGTCGGAAATAGCAGTTGAGGCATTCAAAACTAATATTTTGGAGATACCGCCTTCACAGTGGCAGAAATGCTTTTCGGAATGATTTAAACGAATGCAAAAGTGCATTGATTTTCAAGGAAAATATTTTGAAAAGCAAAAAAACTATTTTCGATAATACCCTGTATTATTAACGACCATTGCGAGAATATCGTTTTCCTGATACAGGTCACTTCTATAGGATAAATTAGTTTAAAATTTACTTAAATGCTCAATTTATCCACAAATATGTGGAAAGTTGATTATCTTTGTAGATGTCTGCAATAAAATATATATATATCCATAAGCATTGCTTTGAAATGTAAACTACTATTAATATATATGACTGCTAAAAATACTATCTAAAGCAGGATATTTACAAATATTCTATTATTAATAAAACTGCTCAATTTATCTTTAATAATTATGTAATGATTACGTATATATTGAAATTTTCTTGGAAACAACATAGTATCCAAAACGACACATGTCTAATTTTAGATTTGCAAATTATCCAACGCATTAAACAATGTCTAAGACAATGGACTGGTGAATACTTAACATTGCAAAATATTTCTGCGAATAGTTTTGAAATGGAGGGGGGGGGGTCTAAATCTAATATGAGAATTTTAAATATTTTAAAATTCTGTCTTGTATTCGCATAATTATCAACCTCTCAGAATATATATTCAAAAAAGTAACAATGTAAATATTAAGAAGATTTCATATAATTAAATTGAAGTATATAATAATAATATAGTATCTCAGCAAATTTACAGTTTCAGACATAATTTTTCTTAAACAATGTGTCTCTTCTCAACTTTTCTGTGCATCTAGCTTAATGAGACGACACAATTTAACAATTGTCCAAAATGCTTTTTTTTAATAACTTCTAAAAAAGAGGACACGATATTAACTTTTTGTTACAAAAATGATGATTATTCTCTTTTACTCGCGTCCAAGAGGGTACTTAAAACGTCAACATCTCTCTACCACCATGTTGTTTCGAAATTTGGGCAATTATGACCATTCAGGGTGAACATTTTTTAAATGCCATTTCGTCAAGAGGATCTCTCGTCAGAAGGAAGTGTATTAGTACTTCATAATTATTTCAACAGTTTCACGGAACCCAGCATTGGTCGTTATTCCAAGAGTAAATCCTTGCTTATTTTTTTTATTATACAGTGCCGTTCGCAGGAAAGCACTAATTATAAATTTATAATAATTTTTTGATTGAATTCTTATATTAAAAATAAAATTAGTAATTTACTCAAAATAAAACTCTGAATCGACTATAACGATGACGGTGTTTGAGTTACTAGTTATTTATTTCAAATTTATATAGCATTGAAGTTTATTGCAATTTATATGAGTATGTGTAGTGACAAGATCTCTTTTCGAAAAATAACTCAAAGAACAAAATGGTCGAAAAATATTTACAAAAGCGTCTATTTTTTTTATATATATTTTTCTTCAACAAAAATACACGATTTGCTCATTCGAGGCGTCTATCAAATGACTTTTTTATGTCTCTAATTGCAACAGTGTCAATATTGCTCGTTAACTATGGAAAATTTGGAAGTAAAAAATGTGATCCCTGATCTTGGTAGACCTTAAGAAAAGCCAGCCACATCTACTGATAGCATTCAGTAGATGTTTCAATTATTCACTATGCTGAGCACATAAAAATATTTATACAGCCAATTGTTGCTACGTGAATATTTAAAACTATCGGGTTTCCATAATTTCACTCGTAGAATGCATCTTATTCGCTTTTCCGTCAGGTTACTGAACCTATTTTATTCACGAATAAAATTAATGCACCTATATGCCAGAATATTTTCGTGTGAGAGAACGAGTTTCCAGGAAGTGAATCTCGAAATGAAACAAATGCCACATTTCCCTTTAGTATTTTTTAACATCAACTCAAGATCCTCAAAATAGCCGCAATAAATTCTTCATTATATCGAAATCTATTTCCAGCAATGAGAAGGTTAAGTTTGAAAAAAGTGCAAAGAATTCACTCGAGACCAGATTTACATAGTTAGATACTGGATTAGTGAAGCACGACCTAAAATCTTAATTGATACACTTTTTCAATACCAAATTTAATAGTGTGAGGAAGCACGTTGTCCTGGCGAAGGAGAACGTTTTCAAATATCGTTTTCTTCAATTTGTTTGGTAGAGCTACATAATAGAGTACATTAACGGTTTGAGCCTTTAGAAATCATTTCATGAAAATTATGCTCTTCGAATACCAATAAATCGTAACCATTTGCAACAATACAAATCTTCACAAAAATATTGAAAAGCTGAAGCCAGAAGTGTAATACATTGGAATGTATGCAATAACAATTACTACTTACACAGTAAGTACGAAAGAAACGCAAAAAATCGCTTGATACGTTTAGAACAAGTTTGAGCGTGAAAGATAGCAAATAATATGGGACAACAAAGAGACCAAAATTTCCTTTAATGTAACTACGTCAATGATTTGATACGCCCTATACTTATGTAATATTCTTTGAAATGATGAAACGGACAATATTGGAATGAGAATAATAAAGTTTTAACGAAATAGAATCGAAACACATTAAATATAAAACGTGTCTATGTATATATTATACATTATAGTATAGATTTGTATACATATTTACAATTATATTTCAATATTTGGTCAAACTTCTGCCGTCGACGCAGGGCTTTTACGGTGTCCCGTAACTTTTTTTTAGGCTCCTCTGATATATTCTTTTAAAATGCTTAAATAGAAATTTAGAGTCGAGTAAACAATAGATTGCTGAACACCTCAAATATTCTCGACTGGATTGAGATTCGGTGAATTTCCAGGCCAACGAAATACTGGTATATTGAAATCGCGATAATATTCTGGACAAATTTAAACATCTTACATAAACATGAAATGATTTTTCTCTGCATCTAATGAAGTAATAAAGGATACCAGAACAGTTTCTATTACATTATTATATTGATACTGCCATTGCCCCATTGCCTTCGATAAAGTATAGAATTCCTGTTCCAGCCCCAGTAATGAATGACCATACCATAACAGCAGAGGGATGTTTAATACTTAGCACTACACATTCCTTTCTATAACGTTCCGAAAGTGTTCACTTCACAGATTTAATAGATTCTGTAACCACTTGGGGTCGTGACTGGTCACTAAATGTAACCTGTGGTTGAAATTAACAACAGTAACTAATACGTAACATAAGAAAACATTTTTAAAGTGTTTGCGACATGATTTTATACAAAGAACTTTTTAGTAAGCGTGTTTGGTGGCAATATTGTCGATCGCTCGATGTTAAGGACAAATTTTCTTCGATATCTGTTGCGATTCTTGCCACTGCTCGACATGTAACTTTTACTTTTCTAGCAGTTTCGCTTTAAGAGTAGAAACCAGTCACTAACAATGTTTCTATTCTATTTTTTTTTGTAATATATTTCGCCGTATCTCGTTATGAAAATATAAAGTATAAAATTAGTGCACCACTAACCTAACTATAAAACATTAAACTAAACACAGCAAAAAGTTATTACAAACACACTCTTCGAATATTCTAATAATTCTGATTAAATTTTGCTTATATAAACACATTATACCACCCCTTTACCTTTCTAAAATTTAGTGAGCACAGGTAAAAGGTTGGTTAAGGGATTAACGATCTCTAAACTTAACACTATGAATGAAATGGTATTGTAGACTAACAGTCTGTATATTTAAGAAATATGAACATTTATCGCGAGTGTACAATAATATGTATTAATACATATTATGCATAATACATTTTCAATATACCTATATTAACTGGGATCTAGCCTAATTTAATTACCAGATACTGTATTTCCAGTAGGGCGTTAATACATATGTACATATACAATATAATATCTAAACATCTCGAAATTTCAAGTATAAAATAAAAGTAACTTAAGTTCGGTTGCTAAAACCGGGTTGATCATTTTGATTGACAAAATTATGTGTTAACCCAGATACGTATATCTATACAGAAAGACGTCTGTTATTTTAATAAAAATTTAAAATTGAATACACACCTCTTTCAACAAATGTCGCGGAACCCTTCATGTACATTAAAAGTTTTTTAATATGTTACTTATAATTAATTCAAAGAACGGTCAATTTTGTATTTTAATATTCAAAAGAAAAAATAGTACCAAATTCGTAATCAGTTATTTACATGCTAATTATCCCTTCGAAAAACTGTAAAATAAAAGCTAAGAATAACTTTTATAATTTTTTCTACTACTCTAACAATCAAAGAGTTTATTCCTAACAAGAAACATCCCATGAAAAACATAAAAAAATATAATAATTTCCAATCTTAACGACAACGTATCTCAACGTATTAACCTTTACGAACGTACAACAGCAAACAACTTCGAGGCATTGTGTTCACTGTGTGTGTTGCGTCTCTTCGATCTCTGTGCCTATTATCATCATGACTTACGCCGTCAATATTTTGGGAAATCTCCAAGATTCCAGAGTTCTTGGCGGATATGAAAAAAGGTCATATTCTTTTATGTTACCAGAGAATCAAAAGAAATGTATCTGGAGAAATCCGTCGTCTAAAGCGAAAAGCTTTTTTATATGTTTGTGTTTGTAATACGGCTTTAAATATCTAAAAATACAATTTATTTTCTTATCGCAAATGCTTTCATACAATAACCAAAAAAAATTCTAAGAAACAGAAATTAAATTGGGCCTAGTACATTCATTATTTTGGAAATACTTCACATAATCACATACCATATGCATATTTGTATTACCTATTTTTATAAATTTCTTTGGAGACTGTGAAAATTGAATTAAAAAAACATTAATATTTGTGTTTGAAGTCAGTACACAAACATTAATGGTTAGCTATGAATTATATATGTATGTATATTATTATGTTATAATGTGATGTGTAATGATGCTCACTAAGTATATATATATATATATATATATATATACAGGGTGTCTATAAAAGAACTCCGGGGTTTAAAAAATTAATATTTTTTAAACTATAAAAGATAGCAAAATTTGATCAATTCCTTTGAAACAAGCAGCTCAAAGAGTTTTACTCATACCAATTGGGAATGTTTCTCTCAACAGTTGGCAGCGCTGCGGAGCGTTGACCTTGAAATGACGTAGCGGCTGCGGCAGGCAGTCAGTGTCGTCTGGACTGCCGCGCTATGGCGACGCCTCAA